>JAWNNP010002290.1:1200000-2400000 GCA_035044805.1 Leucophenga maculata
GAGTTTTTATTGACATGTGGTTAGTGCTGTACGAAACTTCTGGAATATTTTGCTTCAATGGCTTAGAGTTTCAATGAAATCTTTTGCCACAGAGTTCAACTTGAATATTTTTTTTCGCACCGGTTTTGTAGAGTATTTTCTGCAAAGTCCTTAGTAATTAGTTAAGAAACCTATGTACAAACGTGCTATATATTATTTTACCATATACTAGACTCGTCAATTTTGTTAGATTTTTCTAGTTGCTATAAAAATAAATTGTGGAGAAGGCTTTGCATCCTTTTTCGAATATTCTCTCCTCTGTGTGTGTATTTTTACACTCACTGAACTGGTTTTGTAAAATTAATAATAAAAGTTTGTGTTTAGTTTGCATATCAAGGTTTGAATGTACAAATTCAAATATTATTCAAGTACATATATATATATATATATATAGTAGTATATATATATAGTAGTATATATATATATATATATAGTGGCACGATTCAGTGTATGCACACACATGCAGACTTCTACATTTTATTTGATTTGTTATCCAAGTATTTATTCATTCAACTGAACTGAATTTTTGGCATTCGAGTATTATTTGTGCAAAGTATTTTTCTTCAATATTTGCCTCTTTTTATTGTTTTATTTAAGTTTTTATTTGTATTATTTTTTTATATTTTTTTTATTTGGTTTTGTTTTACTTTTTAATTAAAAACAGAAATTTAAATTGTATATTGATTTCTATTGATTTTGAAAATGTTTCCATTTCATTGCATATGAAATTTGATATTTTTTTTTGTGATATTATTTTTTTAGAGATGCAGTGTAAGCCATTTAAATTTTGAGTAATTTAGCAATAAAGGAGACCTTTTTTTTAACTGAATTTGTGGTTAGTAATTGATACAGAAGCTCTTTTGGTTTTATTTATTTTTAAATATTTAAATTTACAAGAAAAAAAGAAAAATAATAAAAAAAAATGCATTAAAAATTTCAAGTGCACACAGTTCGGTATTGGCGTTTCGACTTTCAATCGAATTCTACTTCAAAAACTTTCGATTTAAAATAATATTTTTTGATTTCACGCTTTTAATTCACGATTGCGCATTTAGAAGTCATCAACGAAGCAAACACAGCTGAGCAGTTAGCAGTCATAACTCATTCAACACAATTTTGTTGCAAACAAAGCTCTATCAAAAATATAGAAGTGCGTTATACATGTTTTGGAGACTAATCTTCGCACATACATTTGAAGTTAATGGAGGTTTAGGCTATATATTTATTATATATTTCTTAGTTAGTTAGTTGGTTAGTTATATGGCCGTCAACCGTCTACCGCTCATGGCCGCATCTAGGAAGGCGCGCTAGTCAGTCATTTTGAATGCGAAGTACGTAGAGATCTCTCCATACCTGGTCATTCCAACGCCTGCACGGTCGTTCTCTATTTCGGCGTCCTCCAATCAAGTTTGGGCCCCCCCCCCATGTAAACCATGCGTGCCGGAGCTCTTTCATCCATTCGAATGCGGTGCCCAGCCTAGTGCTTCCGCTGGAATTTTATGCGCTGGACTATGTCAACCTCATTAAATAACTCATACAACACGAGCTTCATACGGTACCTAAAATCGTTGCCGACTCTAATAGAACCGAAATTCCTGCGAAGTATCTTCTTCTCGAAGACTTTCAACGCTGTCTGATCCGACTGTTGGTTCCGGTGTCATTTCTCTATCGCCTCCAAGTAGATTGGAGTAAAGACTCCTTCAAAATCTCAGTGATTCCTGTTCATCTGTTACCAGATTTCCATTGTCATCCTAACAGAAAGTTACTCCGGTCTTGAAACCTTCAGTCAGACGCTTGACCTTTTGATAGAATTTTCGAGCTTCATTTCTGTCACGTAACATCTCAACATCCTCAAACTCCCGCCTTTCTTGCTCGTTTTTTCTTGCGTCTGTAAAGGCGTTTCTCCTCTCTCCGTTTCTCACGATATCGCTCTCTAACAGCTTGCGTTGCACCCGACTGCAGAGAAAAAGTGAACGATAGCTTGTGTCATTTGACCAAAATTCAATCTGAAAGTTTATTATTTTTTCTAAAATTTCTAATGTGTAAAAATTTGATTTAAAAAATTAATTAACTCTCCAATAATGTATAAAGTGAATCACCTATTTTGGATTCTTTCATTCATTAGTTATTCGTCTTTTAAAGCTTAAAAATGCTTATAATTGACAATTAGTTTTAACATTGCTAAAAGCAATTATTAGCAATATTTGCTTAATAAGTCTATGCAGTGATTAGATTGGGTTAGAATCAGCCATCGTCTGTGAAACTTTCTACTGTTCAGCAGCGTATCAAAGCGACGTATATGTTGCAGTTTTTTGCAGCTTTATTGTGATTTTAGCGCGAAAGTGCAGAATTTAAATATTTGTATATGCAGCGTCGCATATATATGCGTTGCACTCCATCTTTCCCTCAAAACTTTCGCAACGCAGTAAGCCAGCAAAGCACTGTAGGGATGTTGCTTGGCACTATACACCACCCACTGTTTATATGTGCTTCTGCTGCTACTTCTTTTTTTTAAATTTTTTTTTCATTTGTAATTTCTTTGTATTTCTGTGTTTGCCTCACTGTACTCTCTTCAAGTGTTTTGTATTGAGTAACACTGTATATATGCAAAAAGTGATTTACTGTTATAAATATTTGTTCTTGTAAGCTTTTTAAGTACGTTTTCTTATACGCCATCTTTTTATGCAGCAACCAACTTACTAGCTACTATCTCTCACTCTTTTGCACTTCTTGCTTGTTCTTGTTGTTGTTTGCTTTGCATTTCGCTCGTTGGTTTACTTGTTTACTTATTTGTGTTGCATACTTTTCAGCGTAATTTTATTGAATTGTATTTGTATGCGCTCGCTCTCACCGCTCTCATGTTGATTTAGTTTATTGCTATTATTTGTTTTTGTTTCACCTATTGTTGCGCACCGCGCCATCTTGTTAATAGTAGAAGCTGTTATTGTGCTGTTAAGGTTTACTTTAAAAGTTTCTGTTAAATTGAATTTGTTTTAACTTTTTAACTATTTTGAATATTTTGAATTATTTATTTAAAAAAAAAAAAAATATTGTTAAGCTCTATTTATAAAAATTTTTTTTTTAACTCTTGTATCACATCTTTTATTTAATTTCTTGCTAATTTTTTGCTTATTATATACGCTTTTCGTTGACTGCTGACTCTGCGTTTGGCATTCTTTGCCTCTATTCATGCTCCCTAGAGTATCCTTTTGCATTAGCTGCGCAAATAAAGCGCACAACCATTTGAATGTATATATTTTCATTTGAATCGTTCGGGTTTTTGTTTGGGTTTTTCGATTCTTTACTTACGCTTAAGGCGCTTTTTCATATCACGTTCACGTTTCTACTAGCTATTATTATGTTGATTTTGTTAGAGCTTTGCTGCTATTTGTGAGGGTTGTAATAAGTCCCTTTTATGAGTGTGTCTGTGTGTGTGTGTGTTTGTGTCTGCGCCTTGGCTGTTTTCAGCTTGTATATATGTCTGTATTAATGTGCGTGTACCGAATTGAATGCTCAATTGAGCACTTAATTAGTGAAAACAGTTTTTAATGACGACACGAATGCTTTTATTCTTTGAGTTTAACCGCTGTTTTTATTTACAGTTGTACACTGTGCGAAATGACATGGAAGATGGTACTATATAATAATATATATGTGGCGTATACTGAGCACAAAACTATCGAGGAATATTTAAAAAAAAAATAATAATTTGTGTGTAATTGCTTGAAAGCTCTTAGAGCTTAATTGCGCTTCGAGCTGATTGGTTGACGCAAGAAAGGAAACTATTAAGCTTCAAAGATGATACTATATAATTATGTATTTATATGGCGTATACTGAGCACTATACTATCGAGGAATATTTTTTTTAATTGTGTTAAATCATAAAAAAAAGAAAAAAAAATTGGTGTAATTGCGCTTCGAGCTGATTGGTAGACGCAAGAAAGCATAGAATTAAAGCTTCAAAGCTTTAATTTGAGTGGTTAAAAAGTGATGAAAGTCGTCTTAGAAGAAATTTGTAGCATACTTTCAAGCTTCGTTGCTTAAGTGTTGCCTAAATCCATGCTGCAGCACAAACACTTACACAATTGTTGTATATATGTGTGTAATCAACTGAGATGCTTTAAAGCGCACACCATAAAAGTATGCTACAAAAGATATGTATACGAATAATGAGATATAATTCTTGAACAGTTCATACACAAAGCGCTAACAGCACCTGCCAGTATCAAGCATCATATTACACAACTTTTTCCTACAGTGTATATCGCTGTTTCGCTTTTGTAACAGTTTCAGTGGTGAGTTTTTCAATGGTACTGGTTTTTCTGTCCGGTTTTTTTTTTCTGCTTCGTCTGCCAAACACCCCTCTTAACCAAAAAGGTTACACGAACGACACGCTTACTCAACCACTTCCTTTATTCAGACACACACAAACACACACACGTAGACGTACACACAGCTCACTTACAAGTCACTTGAAAGTTTTATATTGCTTGCGTATACTGAACGAATGAAAAAAATAAAAATAAAACCGCCCGGTAATTGTCGATGTGATTAATGTGTTTTTAAGTGCGTCATTTTGAGCATATTATGAGTTTATAGGGGTTAATTTCTACCAAGGACTTTGCATGTTTTTTCGCCTTTGGTGCGAGTATTTTAATTGAATTGTTGTTGTTGTTGCATAGCATAAATTTGTTGTAGTTATTTGTTGAAACATTTTTTTAATTAACGCGTTTTAAGCGAAGTGCTAAGAAACATTTAGTTTTGCAGAGGAAGTTTGGCAAATTGGGGGCTGAAGTAGTTGTATTAAAGGTATAAACTGGATTTTCCCCCCATTTTTTAAGACTTTAACGCGCCATCGATTTCACTAAATGCAATCACAAATATTATTTTTCTTTTTATTATTATTATGCAACGTTATAAATTTATGTTAAACGCCCGCCATTAATTTTTATTGCGACATAAATTGCTGACAAGTATAGCAGGATATATGTATGCTATGTCATAAACACGTGTACACAATTTTATTTGTGACATTATTAAATACGTATATAAAGAGAGTTGAAGTATAGATGTGTGTGTGTGTGTGTGTGTAAATATATTTTATATATGCGCTCGTTAAGTGCTTGAGTTGTTTAGTCCTTTGTATTGTTACACATTCCTAATCATCTAATGACGTGATTTGCTTTATATGCGCTCGCGCGGTGCTTTGTGAAGAAATGTAAATCGAATTAAACCACGCAAACCAAGCAAAAACCATTGAGTGGCGCTGAAAAGAGTGCTATGAAAGGAATGAATGTACGTTTGAATGAACATGCTCCTCCCTTTCACTCGCCTCAACTCAACTCGAATCGACCCGACTCGAAAGGAGTCAAATTGCCAATAAGTATAATACAGAAACAGCAATAGAATTCGTGTAGCAGAAAGCACTTTTGTGCGATTCACTGAAGCCACGCAACGGCATAACAACGAAAAATCAATTTAGACACGATTGAGTAAACAATTGGTCTCGGTAAGTGAGTGAGGAGACTTTTTTGTGGCAGAAATAGTTTATGCGGTTGAGTTATAGCCTTCAAATTGTTAAGTTTTATAATTTTTAATGTTGTTCTTATGTAATAAACGCCTTACTGCGTTAAAATCCCTGCTCGGGCGCCTATATTTGAAAACTGCAATAAAGCACGTTTTATCTTACCCATAGCAACTCGATCATAGTCATAGCTTAAATTAATGTGGCTACGTTCCTTTTACGATACAATAATAGTTCGTTAAGATCCCTGCTCGGGCGCCAATATCACAAAACTGCTGCAATTAACATTTGCTCTTAGGAATGTTAGTCATATTTGCTATATTCAACTCAATTTAAATCGAAGTTTAGATTCTTTGCCTTTTATGATGCCTGTTCGGGCGCCAATATGTCAAAATCGGCCATTTATAACGTATAACAACTTCGTCTACAACAAAAACTAAACTTCTCGTCTATTGTTTGCTGGCTTCATAACTTTTCTATATCCAACTCAAACTGAAAGCATATTTCTACTTCCTCCATGACTTGTGCATCAAAAATTTGGATAAGAAATTCAATAACAAAGGTCACTTCAAACTAAACACAGACACACACACACTCACTTATCGAAAAAACCAAATTTCATAAAACTCTTCAGCTTTACTCGCTTGGAAAAAAGCACAAAGCTTATTGAGTTGTCGAAAAAATACTCTCATAATTTTTCGAGAGCCTTTTTCAATGATGTTACAAATCAGCACACACCTTCTTACTACCAAGTGCCTATATAGGCTTATGCGATTTCTCAGCTACTTAGCATGTATGGCATAGAAAAGTACCTTGCTTGACATTAATGACATTGCGACACGTGTTGGTTTGTTGGTTGGTTGGTTCGTTCGTTCGTTCATATTGAGCCAAGCCAATTGTCCCAATTCGAGTAATTCGAGTTGCTTGCAAAATCTTGCTAATCTCATTGGCACAGTCATGAAACGATATTGTTTGCTCTCTACACCCCGAAAACCCGCAACCCATGCGCCCTTTTGAGCAGAGCATAATCTCGTAGCCAATATTTCATGCAAGGACAGCGGCGACGTTGAGCACTTATATCGATTGCATTTGCTGTTTGCAAACTACTTTCCAAAATCCACTTTAGGCTGGTTGGTCACCACCATCACCCAGTACCAGAAATATTTCAGTTTCAGTTCCAGTTTTGGTTTCGGTACAAAATCAATGCCCGCAGCTAGTTTGTGTATGCAATGTAGCCCATTGAATGCTGCTGCGTTACCTCGACGCATTTATTGTTCCGGTGCCGGACTACCAACCTCTACATATACATGCATACATATACATATACATACTCAAATTTCTCATACGCTTGGCTTGTTTGGCTTTGGGATATTTTTGGATTTTGGTTTTGCAAATGGATTTATAACCCCTTGTGTGATTTTATAGGCCCTTAAGCCATTGTTCAAATAACCCAGAGCACACACAGACGCCGTATACACATACACACACACATACACAGACAAATAACAGCGTATTTGCTACGCAGGATCTCTTGGATTCACTCATTCGATTGTTTGCACTGAATGCGTGCTTGCTTACTTGCTTGCTTACTAGTGTTGGTGTTTGTTTGTATATGTGTGTGTATATATGTATATAAGCGCTCAGCGTTCTCCTAATGATATTTGAGCAGCATGTTGTTGTATAACCCAATAATAAGCACAGACCATAGACGTCTGCTGGCGGGTGGCCCTCTGTCTGCATCTAGCGTTTTGGGCGTCGTATCTCCACTCAAGCCAAAATGGTTAACAAGTGGTGCGTGTATCAATTCAATTGAATTTGCAAATGTTGTTGTTGCTTAGTGATGCATAAATTCGTCCATACCTTTAAGCCAAACATATATGTGTATATATATACGTATTCTGCGAACCATTCAACCATATGCATCATACATCTATTTATCCAACTTCTCTCCAAATTCTATTTGTTCATTCTTAAGTATTTTTGTTAGTATTTTGCTATTTATTATTTGTTTTTCGTAGTAAGTAGAATTTATCCTTTGTTATGTTTGCGAATTCCTGGAATAATCTTGAAGTTAATAGCACGGAAATTCTAAATTTTGGTTCGAAAAGTCTGTAAGTTAGATATTTCTCGGAAATAGCGGTGTCAAGAGCTCTTTAAGCTGAACTGCATAATATTTTATTACTCAAGAACTGGATACAAGAGATATAAGAAACTACAATGGGTGTACAGATACAGATTAAAGTCGGAAGGTGCAATTTTGGATAATAAACAGCATGACTATCACCTTGTAGTCGAGTTCCTTTACATTGGCAGAAGTTTGCAGAATAAAAGGCATAACTAGCACCTGCTAGTCCATTGGCGAAAATAAAAAAACAGCATGAATAGCACCGTCTAGTCGAGTGCCTCCACATTGCCGAAAAATAGGTGTTAGTCGGATTTGGGCAGAAGTTTGCAGAAAAAGGGGCATGCGTAGCACCTGCTAGTCGAGTGTCTCCACATTGGCAAAAACAGTTGTTAGTCGGATAGTTGAAAGGTGCAGAAGTTTGAAGAATAAACGGCACGACTAGCACCTGCTAGTTCATTGCCACCAAGTAGTTTCGCAGTAGGTACACCCATTTTCAATAGCTCATAATAGACAATATCTAGCTAATTCTACCAAACGCACCATCTTCCGTGCAAAGGGATTTTTTACTTGCAGACGATCTTGGTCGAAATCAATTTCATGCCAGTCACCATGTTGGTGCGATTGGATATCATTTTCATAGAATAAAACCTGCAAATGTTGGTCCTCAGACTTTCTGTGCCGATTTTTCTTTCTTCTTTCGCCATGAACCTCCAAATATATTTAAATACCTAGTTCCATTTAATTATATTACTCTAACCAAACTAAAGTTTTCCATTCGTACAACTTCTAAAAGATTTTACATCCTTCACAAAACCTCAACATGATGCTTGCTGCAGTCGCTTAACGCTTTAAATCCTGAAACCATAAAACATTCACTCGTCAAAATCGCGTCCACTTCAACTACTACTTGTAATCCATTTTTTATATTTTGTACATACCAAACTATTTCGCAAAGGTTTTTTATTTGATGTGTGTGTGTGTGTGCTGCGAGTACACGCGAAGGACACTAACGAAAAAATAAAAAATGGCGACATAGGTTTTATGCTTGTTTTATATGCTTTCGTAAATATGTCTCTGCCGCACCCACATACAGTCTTGTGTCACTATCTATATAAATCTCTATGAGAAAACTGAACTGGTGGTGGTCACTCTACTTCCCAGCCAACCATCGGTCCTTCCGTCAACCTTCCTTTCTATGTTTCACTCAAAATGTGCACGCGTAAAGTTTGTCATAAAAGTTTTCAGCCAGCAGATTTTTATTAGTTTTTCACTGCTGCACTTTCATTTTCCAGTCCGCTTGCCTCTCTATAGCTGCTTGTTGTCTATAGAGCATGCTTTCAGTCGCCGGGTTTATTGTTATGGATGCATCGTAAAAATTTATCATAGTCTAAAAAAACAGCAGGAGCAAGAGCAACAGCAAAAGCAAAAACAACGAACGAGAATGACTACAAAACAAAGTTATCGCATTTTTATGACAATTTGACGAAGAATTTCATTGCAATTTTTGAAGGTGGCGAGCAATTTCCGTGCGACATCAACAGAGTACGTCGACAATAACAAGCACAGAAACTTTCATATATAAAAAAAGAGAAAAAAAAAAGAAAAATCTTGCTATATGAGCTTGAGTGGTTCCCATTGATAATCTCTGATTTTATTCTTGTTGTTTGCTTTGTGTTGTTTTTTTTTTATACTCTTATGAATATAGTATATGTATAGATTAAATATTTTTATTAAGAACCCATTAAACTTTGAAATGATTTGGTAAATAAGATTTGCTACATATATAAAGGGCAAAGGAAGAAATATGAAGAAAAATACTATTTTATTGACCTCTCTTTAATATATCTAGTTATTAAGTTAATTCGAAAAATTGGTGTCTCACGTTGGGCGCCAATTATCATTTGTAAAATTATTTAATTAAATTTTTCTTTTTTACTTTCAGGTGAGTTCAAACACATTTTGTAGTCCATATAAAACTTTTATTTCCTCTGCTGTAAGTATGTATTTTTATTTCGTCTAAGAAAATGAAGAACTGTTGTCTCCTTGTCCGATTCATTCAGTTACTAAAATACAACAAATTCATCTTACTGACGTATTAATCTCAGTGGTACATGCCTCCTAACGGCTCATAGCATTATGACAAAGCTATGAGCTACAAAACTAGAAAAAAAAAGCTCGCTACTACAAAACCTGAAAATATTAAGACTTTGGTATTTACTCTGCTATAGCTCAGCTAAGACTGATCGAGTGGCTGACACATCCGATCGCACTTTAACAGCAAAATGCCACGCAAGATGTTTAGGAGTAACATGTTCTGCTCAAAATCCAAAGTAATTGGTCCGTGATAAGTCTCCAGACTTCCTAAAACATTCGAAATGGAAGGCCAGAGAATGATCGACCGAACCGATTCGGCATTGCAAACTACCACTGGAAGGGAAAGTCACTTCGTGGAGTTACTTAGTGGTTAAGGTTATCGTCCAAATGCGAGCTTCGAAAGCTTGACGTGGAATTGCGTTCACAACCGGTTGTTGAGAGCCATAGACCAACAGAGGTTTTAGATAGAACTCGCCTTCACTTATCAAGGAGCGAAGTTGATGAAATGTATGTCAATATAAAATCTGTCAAATTTAAAGACTATACTCCAATCTAGACAAACGCTAAGCATTAATTGGAAACAGCAAATCTAAACAAGCTTGCATAATTTCATTAAACCAAAACTTCGATCACCCAAAACGTCGAGAAAATTCCTTAAAAGAAGTATTTTTTTTTTTTTTTTGAGCAACTACAAACTCGATTAGCTGAAAAATAGCAAAACATTCAATAAACGAAAAATGGCCAAAAACTCAAAGCTAAATGCATTGCAATATTCTCTGATATTGTATCGTAGCATGCCTGCCTGCCTGACTGCCTCCCTCTACACTGTACTCATTCTCAACCATGCCGCCTGCGCTACTCTTCGCTCGTTTATGTGCATAATCGAAGTATCGAACGAACTATGCGCGACTGCTGTATTGATACAGACTAAAAGTCGGAGAATGTTTTTCACATTTGAACTGTGTGTGACACAGGAAGCACTAAAATGCGGCAGAGTAGTGTCAGCAAAAAGAGCAAGTGGCAGTGGCAGTCAAGCTAACATAGCGACCAACCAAACACGCCATGACAAAGACCAGAACCATCTATGCAGGGAAGGAAGGATAAGCAACAACTAAACAAACTATGCTACTGAGGCATTCAGTATTTTGCGAGAAAGTTTTTCCACGAAAGCTTCGCGCGTCATACCGTACTGTGCGCCTAACGGTAGTGCGTCATGGAGTGCACATAGTACGTTCTTAGTGTGCACCATTGCATTTCTGCTCTCAGTAGTAGTAGTAGTGTGCTGACTCGCTCTCTCTCTCTCTGTTTCGCACATCTAGCAACATCTACGACATAGATGTAGCTGTAGCCGAACTAATATATAGCACAACCACCCATACGACCGGTTGCGACCTACCTGTCTAATCGGTGTTTGTTAGTATATAAATCTAAAAGCTAATCCGCTTGTATTTCCGCTTTGGCGCTGCTCTGAGGTTAGACCGGAAATTCCGTTTCGTATGTGTATGCATGTACGCCATGAAAGAGAACAATGAGAGCACCAGCAGTATTTCCATAGCAATGACGACGATGACGACCGACCGACCGAGACCATGTACGCCGCCGCCGCCTCACAACGCATCGGAATTTGAGTTGTAGTAGTCCTTGCGCTACCCATTTATGCTGTGTGCTCATGTGTTGTCGTTGTCGTCCTCGCCGTTGTTGTTGCGGTATTGCACATTTGTGCGTTGGCCAACATCAATGTGTATGCGAAATATTCTCATCTCATCACTTGACGTTGCCATCGTCATCCTCATCTCATCAGCATCAGCATCATCGGGTGCTCTCGTACTTGCCTTTGTTACCGTTACGCCCAATACTTCACTTGCTACTACATACTTGTACTGTTATAGCAGCAGCAGGGGCACTTGTTTTCTGTTTTCTCGGTAATGGTTTCGACATAAATTCTCTCGAAATATACAACACAACAAGAGTTTAGCATGTTCTCGATCTTTTTTCGGTTGGTTTTTTTTTCCGAGAATTTTTAGTATTATTCAATGCACTGAGAGATAAGTTTAGTAAGGAAGATGCACTTGAAAAATGTTAAGTTTTGCCTTGCAAGAGTCTGCATCTTTTCAAATATACTTAAGCCTTGACTTGCTTGATGACATGTCATTGGTCGTACTCAGCAGCATTTATTATGCGATTGATAGAGTGCAGTGTCAGAGGAAACGCTGACATAACTCAATAGATCTTCACAGAACCATACGCCACATCCTTCTACGCCACGTGCAAGGCGTACTGAGAACCTAACACATCAATCAAAGGCTTCACAATTAAAAGATCACAAAGAAGATTCCTTTTGAGAACCCAAAAGTAAAACCAGTGAAGAAAGTGCTCACAAAAGATCGTTGCATTAAAAGTTGAAGGAAGCAGCTCATTGAGTAGTGCCACAAGGTTCTCCATCTTCGACAGAAGTTTCCACTGAACAATACAGAGGACTTCAATTTCCTGTCCCTGAACTTTTTTTGCATGTTTCTGTGCTACTCTTGGAGCTTTGAGTGTTCCATTTCCAGTAATCGATTTGGATTGCCGAAATACTTCTTCATTGGCAAAAATTTTCCGCAGTGTTCTTTATGCTTGCCATTGCATGTATGTTCCTCCACAGCAATGCAGAACCACAGACTCCCACAATCAGTCAGCTCGACTGCCACTTGTGCCTGCCTGTTGGTCTACCCAAATGTGTTTCTCTCTGCGCATTAGAGCAGCCCAAAATATGCGCTCCTCTCTGAATGCATTCTCGAACTCGAGCTCAAGCATGCCGTGCCAGCTTTGCATCTTACGCTAGAAGGAGCGTGACGATGTTGGCATTGCCGACGAGCACGACGAGTGCGAATAAAATGGGAGTCTCAACGGCTGCTGCTGCTGCCGCCTAACCACTCTTGGTATGTGTGCAAAGATGCAATTGCTGCAATAACGCACATCGTTGTTGGTATCGAGAGGATGCTAAGGACGAGACAACATCGACTCGGGTAGCCGAAGTTGCTTGCTGCTGCTACTGCTGATGATGTGCACTGCCATGTTGTTGTGGTTACTCAGATTTGGTTGAACTATTTTATTTTAAATTTTTTTTTTGTACTGAAACTTTTACTTAATGGGGAGAGAGGGCAGTACTTTCATGAAGTCCATTGGTCCGTTCATGAGTAAAGCGTATACAAACAATAAGTTTTGTGCGAACTTTAACCAAGTCGAAATCGCGTTGAAACAATGAATATTTGTATGTTGGTAGGAGAGTTGGAGAGAGTGTGGCAGGAGTGAGTGACAGAGAAGGTATGAGTGTATAAGTTTTGGCACGATGCTTTTCGCACTGACAGTTTCAGACAAAGGACTCGACTCGTACATACATATAAACGTTATGAGTAAAGCTGCTAAAAGTCGTAAGGATGCCATTGCCGAAGAAGGATTGTTGGGAGCGCAAGTCAATTTGAGCCGGAGAATAAGTGGTGTGCTATGCGGTACTTCAAGTGGATATATCGATGAGAAAAACTAGTCGCAGTGTAGTATCAGCAGGCAGAAATCTTCTCGTAGCAGTGTGGCTAAATGTCATGAACTACGGCAGTTTGTACGACAAAACAAATAACCGAGAGTCGTGCTAAGTTGCTGTACAAAGGTGGAGATGAAGTTGCAGCAGTGTCATGCTTAGGCTAAACCTCCATGCATACACACATAGTTACCCGTAGATAGATAGTTAGACCCTTTGGAGTGGAGTGCAGTGGAGTGGTGTAGAGCCTTACGCTGCTCATAGTCGTTGTAACTAATAACCAAGTAAATTGATACGTGACCCTGCATTTAAATGCTATCATTGCCTTTCGGCAGCTTCTCGCCGACAAGACATAGAGACGCCAGTCAGGCTTTGCTGCTGTACTTAACCCCTGATGCTCGCTCGGGTGTTGAATCGCTTGGTCGGTCGGTAGCTTTTTGCAAATTTGTGATTGGAATTTTTGATGAGGCTCTACGAACTGTTGTTGAGAGTTCTATGTGTAGTAAGTGATGCCTGTAAACATGAGAGCGGAAAATGCAGTTTGCATTGGTGAGATTTTTGGGTTTAGCTATACTTTTTATATGCTCTCCATTGAAGTTTCTCCGTGGTATAGAATGTGTGTGTGTCTGTGCACGGTTTTATATATTTAACTTTGGCACTTACTCGACTCAATGTTGTTGTGCTGATGTGCTACTGCTGTGCTGTGTGCATGTTTTACAAAATGCAACAGCCAAGTGGCAAACATTGTATAGCGCCGCGTAGTCCTCTCATTTATTTTATTTTGATGCGCTGTAGCTGGCGAGCAACATGGGTATACTAGACTTATGCAAGCTTTCATTAAATGGCAAAGAAAATTTGATTTTTAGCTTACAACGTTTCCACTTTTCTTACTTCAAATTTTACAACATGCTTGATGTCAAACACAAACCTGTTCTGTATGAATTTGCTTGCTCGTAGATCATGCTCGTCTAAGCATGCTCGATCGAACGAGCAGTACAACATATTGCCATACAAACATGTAAAAAAGTTGGCAGCATATTTGAAAGTCGTGCAACATTCTTACTTCTTTTTGCTTAGTTCCACCGCAGCTTCATTGCTTCTTGCAACGCATATACGCCGTCACGTACTTCCGCTTTTCACACAGCAGCAGCAACACTACTTACTGCCTGGGCACTCATTCGCACTTGTATGCGGGGCGTGGTTGCTTGCTGCTGCTGTTCATTTGCTTTCTCTTGCAACGTTTCCGGCATTGTATCCTTGCAGCGGAAATTTGTCCTACGTGTTGGCGTGGTGAACATCTTAGCTACACACATACATGTTGTTGTTCGAAACGACTACAATTCTTAGTCTTAGTCGACCGCCCACGTTTCCTTCCGTTTTGACAACTCGACTACGACTCAACTCAATGCAATGAGTTGGTTTAACAAGTTCTACGTACATTTAAACGTCTCGCCGCAGTTTGAAATGAACATGAGTAGTCGTAGTCGTCGTTGGGAAATGGCAACGGAAATGAGCAGAGCAAAATTGTACACACGACCGGAAACTCTAAAAAGTTTCTACGTTGTACTTTAAGCGTGAAAATGTGAAATACAAAATGTACGAATAAGAGACGGGGCAAGAAAGAAGAGTGTAAAACGTTTGCGCCATTTTGTTGTGTGTTTGTTTGTGTGTGTGTGTGTGTGGGAGTGTCGGTGTATAAAGTTTTCCTTTTAATTCCTAACAATTGTGTTTCGGTTTAGATTTGGTCTCATGGTTTTCTTTCGTTGGCTTCCTTTAATTCTTATTTCTTCTTTTTTTTAAGGTCGCATGCGCTACACGTCAAATTGTTTGTTGGTAGTTTAGTTCAATTAATTTGTGGCAATTGTAATTAATCTTCTAGAAGTTGGGAATTGAGTGATACGCGTTGGTTTATCGAGTTGTGTTTAATAAACCGCAGTTCGCGAAGCAACACACGAATCACGAGTATACATGAAGCAGAAGATTGCACGAACATAAGATGTGCAAGTGTGCGTGTTGTGCAACATTGATCTAAGCAAAACAGCCTAAAAGTATGCTAAATTTTTTTTAAAAGGTTCTTTTGTGCCTAAATTTTGTAGCATACTTTCCTCAGCATTCCAAAAAGCTGTGCATAAGATCCGTTAGTTCCTTGCTTGTGAATGTTCATTAAACCAATTGTGAACTAGAAAATGCTTACTTATATGGCCGTCTACCGGTCATGGCCGCGTCTAGGAAGGCGCGCCAGCCTGCATAATCTTGTGCGCGCTGGCGCCAGTCGTTTTGAATGCTAAGTACGGAGAGATCTCTGCTCATTTTATCGAGTGCCCGGTCGTCCTCTATGTCGGCGTCCACCAATCAAGTTTGGGCCCGCCATGTAAACCATGCGTGCTGTAGTTCTTTTATCCATTCGAATGAGGTGCCTAGCACAGTGCAGCCGCTAGAATTTTATGCGCTGGACTATGTCAACCTCATCGAATAGCTCATACAGCACGAGCTTCATACGGTACCTAAAATCGTTGCCGACTCTAATAGAACCGAAAATCCTGCGAAGAATCATCCTCTCGAAGACTTTCAACGCTGTCTCATCTGACTCAACCATGGTGCATGCCTCTGCGCCATACAATAGGACCCGGAGTATCAGCGACTTAAAGATCTTTATTTTCGTCTGTCAAGAGAGGGCTTCACTTCTCATTTGCTTGCTCAGCCCAAAAAAGCATCTGTTTGCAAGCGTGATTCTTCGCCTGATCTCTAGACAGACGTTGTTGTTGCTGGTTATCTCTGTTCCAAGATAGACGAAGTTTTCTACAGCACTGAAGTTGAAATTCTCCATCGTCACTGATCGTCCAAAACGCGATGACGGAGTGCGAGAAGACATCAAGTGCTTCCTCTTGTCCTCATTCACCGCTAGAACCATGAGCCGAGACTGTTTTTCAATCTCTGAGCACGCATTGCTGACTCGCCGTTCCTGCGTACCGATGATATCGATGTCATCGGCGTAAGCGAGCAGCATCACTTCCTTTTGGAAGATCGAGCCCGACATATTCTGTTTGTACGGGCATTGGCGTAGGATCTATTCCATCAGGAGTTTGAAAAAATCGCACGACAGAGCATCGCACTGCGTGAAACCTCTCTTGGTATCAAAGGGGTCGGAGAGATTTTTCTCACCCTGACAACGCTTTGTGTGTTAGATAGCGTCGCCATGGAAAGACGGAAAATCTTGGTCGGGATACCTAGTGCAGACAGGGCGTCAAAGAACTTCGATCGTATTGGCGTGTCGAAAGCGGGTCTTTTCCATGATTTGGCGTAATGTGAATACTTGGTCACTGGTCGACCTTTTTGGTCTGAAGCTGACACTGATATGGTCCTAGCAGTGAATCGGTATATGGCTTCAGCCTATTACACAATACGCGCGACAGAGTCTTATATCCTATGGAAAGAAGACTTATTCCGCGGTAGTTGGCGCAAACTGCGGGCTCTCCTTTCTTACAGTTAGGACAGACAACACTGAGATTCCAGTCATTGGGTATGCGTTCATCTTGCATAAAAGTTGGTGCATACTCCTAACCAACTCTTCGCAGCCAGTCTTAAAAAGCTCAGCTGGCAGACCATCAGAGCCTGCCGCTTTGTTATTTTTCAGCTTTTTAATAACTGAATCGACCTCCTCGTTATAGTCCGGTGGCTCTACAATAGTGCCATCACTAACTGGTGCTTCCGGTGTCATTTCTCTATCGGAGGAATGACTCCTCCATAATCTCAGTGATTTCTGTTCATCCGTTAGCAGATTTCCATTGTCATCCTTACAGAAAGTTATCAGAGATATAGCGCATAGCTGCTTAGAGTCCTTGCTAACCAATTAAATTTTGAGCGTATATATCCATACAGGACATTGTTAAACTTGTCTAGCATACTCAACCAGCCATCATCACCTTCATTTGCAGCCATTTTCTCGGGTTTTTACTTTTTCTTCTACTTCTACTTCTGTTTTTTTTTTTTTTTTTTTTGTCATGCTTTTCACAAACTTGCCGCTCAATTGTGGTGTGAAAAATATTTAAGCGTGAAGTTTTGAGCAGAGGTTTTCGCTTCAAGGCTCATTGTCGCCATCGCGTCAAAGCGTTGTCGTCCTCGCCACGTTCTGGCCTCGATGTCGACGCTGCATGTTTCCGCATCATTTTTAACGCCACAATGTGTAAATGTGTTGGTGTTTGTTGGCTGGCTGGCTGGCTGGCTGACTGACTGGCTTGACTTGGCTCCTGGCACTGTTGGTATGCATCCAACGTTGTTGTGCTGGTCCTGTCGCACTTCTTCATTGCTTGCTTACTTTTTTTTTATGTGGATTTGTTTTGTGTCTGAGGGTGTTTTTCTAAATGGCTTTTAAAATCTCATCGACGTCGACGCTGTCGCTTTTGTTGGTTGTTGTTGTTGGTTTTTGTTGTTCTTGTTGTTGCGGGCGTCGTCGTCGTCATCGATTTGTTTGTTTTACCAAGGAGTAAAGCTGTGCGAAGCAGCAGCAGAGTATGATGTACACGAAGTAGAGTGAAGTTACTCGGGGTAATCGTTGTCAGAAGTGTTTGGTCGTCGCGCTTGTTGGTGTCACTTACTCGTTTCGTATTCGGTTTCAGTATGGGGTTGCAAGTTATCGTCCTTATTGTAGACCTCCTCATGGATTTTCGTTTCGTTTCGTTGCTTGTGTTTGTGTGAGTGTGGTAAACAGTTTATTGTATTATTGGTTTTGGTGATGACTTTGCTTTGCTTTGTGCTGCTTTACGTTCGTCAACGTACATACGTCCTGCTGAACTTCGTCCTTTTTCTCGGCAAGTTGTTGTCGCTGTGGTTGTCGTTCTACCATGCCAATTGAAGTTTTATGTTTATTGTTTTTGCTGTCGTTTTATGGTTGGCAGTTCAGCAGTTGCTCTTGATGTTTTAGATTTTATGTTTTTCTCTTCACCCTGCTTGATTTTATACGAATTTTATTGTTTTCTCGTTAAGCGCATTTAAAGTGTCTTCTTGTTGAGCTTGACTAAAGCTGTTTGAGGTTTTACACTGTGCGAAATGTTTGCAGGCAATTTTGTTTAAATGGATTACAAGTTTATGGGATTAGTTTGGGGTTATGTGGAATTTATTTTTAAGTGCTTTTGGGAAGTAGAACAGTATGAAGAGTCTTGTTACGTTTACATTTTATAGGTTCTGTGTTCTAATGGCAACACAAGTTTAAAAAAAAAAAAATTCATGTATAAAGGGTAACAGCAGAAAAAAACATCTAATGGTGAACTGGGTGCTATTGCGATGCACTTTACTTAAAAGAATCACCCAATGCAACATATTTTAGCAAAGTGCATAGTAGTGCAGAGTTTTCCCTTAAATCTTTTTTCTTCCGTTGCCCTTTACATATGAAAAAAAAAAAATGTTTGCCTACAAGTTGCATTGAGAGCTCTCTGTCTAACTCTGCTTTGTGTTTAAATTATTTCTGAAGATGAAGATTAGAACTTTTTTCTTCCGGTGCCCTTTATACATGAAAAAAAAAATTGTGCCTGCATTGTGTTTCAATTATTTCTGAAGATGTTAATGAACAATGCGATTGTTCAGATATCATTTTATAATGACGTCCTTCACTTGCTGACGCTTTCAGCTTTGCAAGAGTATGAGCCAGTGGCTGATCAGCCGTGACCAGTCATTGACTAGACCGTGTGGAAATAGTACAACAACAACAAAAGCGTTTTACTTCCAAAGTCTACGGTGCATTTTTTTCAACTGAGCAACACATCAGCTGTGTGTAGACACTGACTAGACCGTGCGAGCCAGTTAAGTGCCAACAAAGTAAAGCTTTAAATATGTCTAATATGGAGTCCTGGTTGCTGATTAGAACAGTTAGACAAGTCAGGAGTCACGCTGTGACTACAGCATGAGTAACTTCTTCCAATTACATATATCCTCTTAATTTTTCCACATCCTTTTTTTTTATAATTTCTTTCAATTCTATACAAAAATTTCGCACACTGTACAACGTCGCAGTCGCATAACTCTCAAACAACTCACACTTCTATGGCTTTTTGCTCATTTAGCGTAAAAAATTACGAAATCCTTATAATCTATCGTTTAGTAGCGCCGTTGCGCAGCTCTTATCCTCAACTGCACGGTGTTCAACACCCTGCTTATCAAGTTGAAGCACAGCAGCAAACCCAAAATTGTCGCCTTGTGTCATTACGGGTGCAACTCGGCTGACACGATGTGGAACTCAACGTACACACACACACACACACAGCTAGAAATACATACATATGTATATGCAGACAGTCGTTTTGCGATTTAGCTTGGTTCACAGATGTCGTCCTAGTAGTTGTTGTAGTTGTTGTAGTAGTCGTGAACAAGGCAATAATTTCAGTTGCTAAGCCCTATTAACCATTTGCTGTGTTGAGTCAAAGAAGAGCAAGCATACGAACAGGATATGAGCGTATGATAGACGCAAATGCATGAAAAAGGACTATGCAAGGACTGCAGGCTGGTTTGATTGTTGTGCGGGCAACAAAGTTGTTCGTACGTCCTTCCCTGTGCTAACCACATACACATCTCTATTTGTGTGTGTGTGTGTGCGTCTCAAATCCGGAACGAACGAACATATTGACAAATTATCCTTTTTACACGCATCGCCTGCTGCGTTTCAACGCACGTACGTTGCACTGTGGCTTAGAATTGTTAAAAAATTGTTTAACTTTGTCTATTTTGTGCAATATTTTGGCTTTCTGTTCCACTGTTGCAGCATTGCCTATTGCTTGTTACTGAACTGGCTTGGCTTGCCTAGCTTAGCTAGCTTAACCACCTACTGCTGCCGTTTGTTATTACTAAACTATGTGTGTCTGTCTCTGTGTGTGTGTGTGTGTGTGTCTATATGCAATATAATACACAACTACACATTTACAGCAACAATAAAAGTTTCGGCAGCAGCGAAATGCTCATCGGAGGATATCATGATGGTTGGTTTTGTTTCTGTTCCTGCATTCATATACACACACACGTTTACAGTTAGAACTAGAATACTAGAGTGCTGCAGTATTGACAGCACCAACAACGACAAGAATTGCTGCCGATTTCACATAGCGCAGCAGAATCATCCATTATTCTTTTTTTCATCCTGCCACTACACAACTACATCATAGTAGCTACTCCCTTAGTCATTGTTCTGACAGTTGGATTTTGCTTCTTGTTTTCGTCCTTTTTTTTTTTTTTGTTTTTATTATAGACGTATTTGTGTACTGTAAAGGGTCTTTCAATTGGAACTTTGTTGGTGCAAGAAGTTTGTGCAAATTCGCATTTTTTCGTAACTGCAGTTGAAACAATTGTCTTTATAGCTTTTAATTTTTAGCTATTTATTAAAGTATTTCTCATAGTCATTTTTTCATCCTTTTTTCATTACATTCCAAAAATTGTGGAACTTCAATTCATTTTCATAAAACTAGTTTTTTTTTATAAACTTTTGCTTGTCAGCGCATTTTATTGTCAGCTCCATTAATGCACTGCATGTCCTTGCTCCTCGCATACGTCCTTGTTGCTGCAGCTGCTACCATTGTTGTTGTTCGTATTGCTGTTCTTTTGTGCGCCAACATTGCCAGCATAAATGATTTTGCATTCAGCAGTTTTTTTTTCTTATACTTTTTTTTTATTTTTTTTTAATATTTTTTTTTTTTATATTTTGTCCTTTGTCCTTCTGTCGGTGTGTGTGTCTCGGTTTACTCTTTTCATTTACTCCTATTTGCTTTTAATGTTGTTGTTGTTGTTGTACCTGCGTTATCCTTGTTGCTGTTGTTTTCTTAACATCTACTGCCGGCAGCAACAACAACATCAACAGCAGCAGGTATTATTGCTGTTGTTGTTGTCCTTGTCCCGAAGTCGTCGTCGTCGCTAACTTCATTTATTATTTTATTTTGCGCTCAGTGCAATTTTTATCCTTTAAGCGCTTACGCTGTAAAAGTTTGTTTTTTATTTTTGTATTATTATGTTTTTTTATGCTGTCTTAAGAAAACGTTTTAGGGTTGTCGTTGCGTTTTAAATAAATTAACATTTGAGATGTTTTATAATACACAAATACTTTTTTTTATATATACGCGATAGATTTGATCCATGTAAAAAGGGAGTTTAGCTGTCAAAAAATCCCTAACAAGTTTTGCCGTTTCGGATAGAGTTTGAGTTGCTCTTGAAGAAAGTCTTTTGCTACCGATTCTCTCTTTTAGAATCACAATTTTCGTAAAGCTTCAAGGATTGAAGGTGTTCTGGAGAAGTATTCACCATCTGTCAAATATAAACCTCTGCTTTTTATACACTGTGTCCATAGGAAAAAGGTTTTATTAAGTTTAAAGAAATGTACGTAATTGGTAATTGCTTGATCAGCATTACAAAGCGAGTCGTTATAAATATGTGCGTCTGTCTGGCTGACTGTTTGGATATGAAGAATTTTGGAAACTATTATAGATAAAGCCTTCATTCTCCAGTTCACTTGTATACATTAAATGTACTTACTCCCCTTTCCTAAGAGAGTTTTGGAACCTATCATGCAAATCTATTTCTCATTCTGTGTTTTTTATATTAAAAAAATGTGTATTGGTGTTGCTAAATTTGCTAGAAATATCAAATTTTGTCTATTTTACTTAAATGCTTATCAAAAATTTTATTTTGGTACAGTTTGCTCCACTAGAAGTGGTGGTCCCCATGCAAATCTGCATTTTATATGAAAAATCGTATTTTTTTGTAAATAATTTAGCTAGAAATACCGAATTGTTGCTATTTAGTATCAATCCGAAGAATATATGCTTAAGATTCAAATAGGACCACTTAAAAGAGTTGGTAGCAAACTTTCCCAAACTAGTATCTAACTACGTTTTTTTATTGTTTGAACTGAGGTCTTTAAATTCTGAATATTCTAACAATTTACACTCCTTATGGCTTTTAAACAAACATAAATAATATATTCTAATAAAATCGTTCAAATGTTTCGGCCGTAAAGGAAAAAATAGACCTTAAAGTTATGAAATGAACGTAAAACTTTTCAGTTGAAAGTCATTTTAAGGCGGACCCAGAAAATAGTTTGTTGGCAAAGGTTCATATTAGATTATTTACTTTCCAATTTTTAAATATATTTAACGATTTTTAATTAATTAAATCCCATAAATATTTTAAAAATTATAAACAGCTGACAACCCTAAAACACGACTAACTGCTTACTATGTGTAAAGGTGTTCGCAGCTGTTTTTGCTTATTGACGTTGTTTATTGTTGTTGCTGTTGGTTGTTTTGTTTTTGCTTTCGCTTTTGTTGTTGTTGTTTTTATTGTGTTGAATGCATACATTAACCGCAAATTTTATTTACAGCATACTTTGCGGATGATAGTAGTAGGTAGTACTAGTAGTTGTTGTTGTTGTTATTCGTTGTTCGTTGATTTCCGCGCTCTCTAACTATTTGAACGTACTCACTCTCTCACACAAGTGGAGCAAGCATTTTTTTTTGTTGCTTGTTTCCGCTTTGAGTCAACGTTATCAACGGCGGCGCGCCATCGAAGAAAAACAACCCCCAACAGAATAATGCATAAGAAATTGTTGTACGCCACTTGATGTGTTATTGTTGTAGGCAAACAGCACCCAAACACCCACTCGGCACAAAGTGCACTCACAGAGAGAGAGAGCGAGAGAGAGAGCGAGTGAGTGAGCGAGAGTTCTACGCTACTGCTATGATGACGCTCTTTGTTTTCACAATTTTTACGCTCTCGCTCTCACTTTTCAACTGTTCTGTGTGTATGTGTGCGAGTGTGCAGTCACCCATTGCTGCGCTTCGTGTGTGAGTTTTGTGAGTGCGGCACACATGTGTTCTGCCACCTCGCGTACTCAACGTACCTCGCCATTGCAGCAAATTATTATTTTTTTTTCTCTATCTGCCTGCCAAGAAGCAGCATAGCAGCCGCAGCAGCAGCAGAGGCACCAATGTGCCTCTTTTGAAAATTTTCGAATTTTAGTCCTTGCATAGACATTGCTGTCGTCGTTGTGTTGTGTTGTGTTGGCGCTGTCTCGTATCCTTTTTGTGCGTTCTTTTGTGTCAACAGCGTACGAACGCGTGCACAGACGCGTGGACAACAACAAAAACAAACGTGCGTGACATTACACTGTGCAAAATTTTGAATTGAAGTGCTTTGTGAATGAATGAAAAATGTAAATGTGACAAGCGAGAGAGAGAGAGAGAGAAACAGAGATTATTATGACAGTCAATCCTTTTGCGCTCTTTTACATTATTATTACTGTTACTTTTATTATTATTGTTCGTGTCAAGTGGTGTTAATTTATTTGGCGCTTTAGCGCAACACCTACCATTGCGCTGCGCTGCCCTCCCTCTGTGTATGCATGTCAGTCAACGTCGTGTGAGAGCCCGCAGATTTCTTTTCGGCTTTTTTTTTTCTTTTTATTGGATTCGTGTTGACGCTGCTACTCGTTTGTAAATGAATTAAGCATAAATTATGAAGAAGAAGATACACAACAACACAAGCGTAAAGCGTAAATAAAATAAAAGCAGAAAAAGTGAGCGCAAAAGAGCGTCGTATTGTGAGTGTGAGGAGGCACTTTCCGTGTGTGTGTGTGTGTTCGTGTGCCAAAGTTTAAGACGCAAGAGCGAGAGAGACGTATGCTGCGCATCAATAACGGAACACCAGCTGAGACATAATCAGCGCAGCAGCAGCACAGCATCTCAGTCACATCAGTTCAGTCGTATGCCGTCTGTCAATCAGTGGCATTCGTTGTTGTTGATTATGCGGTAACAAAAACAAAGTAAAGCAAGAATGTGACAAGGAAAAATTCTAAAAGCAAAAAAAACGTGATTTCACATGAAAATTCGTGAGTGCCATAAATAATAAATAAAAGAAAGAAATGAAAAAATAATTGTTTAACAAAGAAATAAGAAGAGTTTCTGAGGAATTAGTGTTGTTAAGTGTTAAAAAAAAGCTATAATTTGTGCTAAAAATTGCTTAAAAATTAACAAAAAGCCAAATAATACACAAAAAAGCTTATTTCAGTGTTGGTAAATACCATTAAGTGTTGTTAACTAGCAAACAGTGTTGTTAAATAAGCTGCACGCGCAGTGCCAAGCTATACACATGCGCAGCAAACAATATAAAAATATTTAAATATAAAAAATGTGAATATTTATACATAAAAAAGGAAAGGAAGTGCTTAAATACTTGAGTGTGCATACTCGAACGCTGCACATTTGCGCGAAAATATTTCCGAAAAAAAAAGTGCTAAAACAAAGGTGCATGCACCAACCAGCCCCACAATAACTTGCAGCAGAGCAAGTAAAAATTCGGCTGCTTCTTGCGGTTGCACTCGCACATTACACTCTCGCGAATTTTTTGTACAATTTGGTGGCACCTACACCCACCAATTGCGCCTAGCATTGGGTACCGTTAGTTGTGTGTATGTTGCACACATCACACCCACACTCCAGAAGTCACCGCTCGTCGGTACTCGCTTGCTCGGTAGTCATTGTGTAGTCAAGCAAAGCGAAAAAGTTTTGCCAGGAATTTAAATTGGAAAAGTAAAATGAAAAGAAGAAAGCAACAAAAACAACGCGCAAGGAAAGACGACAAGGACGTAGTAGCCGCCAACGCCATAGTTGTACTCGAGTAAAAGTTAAACAAAAGTGCAAAGTAAATATTAAATTAAGAAAAAGAAACAAATAAACAAACAAGCAAACAGGAAACAGTGTAGCAAAAGGCCAAAATAAAAGAAAACTCTGTAACAAGCCAATAAGAATAAGAATAAAAAACAGTGCTGCAAAACTATGCGAAAATAAAATGAAAACTGCATTACAAGCAACTTCCGCTTCCGCTGACAGTTAAACTAACAGAGTTGCAGGACATATAAGGAGTGTGGTGTTGCAGCTGCAGCAAAGGATGCGTTTGCTGGCTCGTTACAACAGACGCTGTCGCCTTCATTAATGCATTTTTTCGTCGTCGTAGACTACACCATACCAGACACCAGCACACCACTTCCGTTTTGAGAAGCAGCGTAGTAAATCTCAACCTTTTACACACAGCGCACAGCGCATCATTTATAAAGTGCTTTAGCGCGCGTAGCACCCACCGTACCCAGCACGTAAGCGCAAGATATTGGCAAGACAAACTGTAAGACTCGTCTTTGCAAGTCCTTTTGGCGTTATTTACCGTGTAGCAGCGACTACGTTGTTGTTGTATTTTTATTATTCCGTTTTCTTGGATTAACTCAATTTGTACGGCAACGAACAACGCTACACCCCCTCAAAAGTTGCCCCAACAACAAATTCAATCGGCAGCAAGCGAAAGACATCGTCGTCGTCGTCGTCAGTTAAGTAACCGGATACGGATACGCGCATTGCAGCGTACAGAAAAACGCATTAAGCAGGCGTGGATTTTTTTATTATTATTTTTTTGTTTATTTTTTATTTATATTTGAATGGTATGGTGGCACACCATACACCAATATACAACGCCAACTATTAAACACACACAGAAGCAGCAGCAGTGTAGCGCACCTTGTTGTGCGCCTTCTTCTACTACTTCTTCTTTGCACATTCAACGTTCCCGGATTATAAACCCATAATAAATGATGGAATGGCTACCAAGAGGATTACCCAGCATTCATGCACCGATACCGATTTGTGGTGAGTCGTTGGTAAAGTTATCGTATCGCTCAAACCAATTTTTGCTACTCTCGCTGTGTCCTCCCATAATGACTCAGTGTGTGTGTGTGTGCTTGTGGTGAGTGAACAGCGAGAAAGTTTTGTTGGTATTAAGGCATTAGGAGACAGACAGGATTTGTTACGATTTTTAGTTGAGTCGAATGAATTGATTGCTCTTTAGTTTGTTGTAGTGTACGTACCTTGAATTTGATATTTCGTTGTTAGTTCTGTATTGATTTTTAATGTTTTATTATTTTCAAGATGATTGGAATTTTTTTTTGGGGGGGGGGGGTACTCATCTACATTTATTTATTTAACCTTGAGGTATGGAACTATAAACTGGATATAAAAAGAATATACATCTACAGGCTTCAAATAAAATAAAACCTAGTATAGCTCGATATTGCTACCTCCTATAGTTCTGGAGTTCTTATATTTAGTGAAGTAGAAAATTTCGAAGAATCGACCACAAGTTATTCCAAATCCCATGCCATAAAGTTTCTTATATAAAGTCATGGTTGTCTATCATTAAATATGCATTATATTTCCTAAAACAATTTCTTTTCTGGCTTAAAGAACTATTGGAACTTTCTGAAGTAACTTTTTACCACTCTTCAATATCGCGGACCAATCCATGACTAGTCAGCTGACTAGTTTAGCTAATCGGCTGCAATTTATAACGATTTATCATATTATCATATGAATTTCGAAGCCACGCTCACGCGTACGGTTTTACTACAGATTAGAAGTCAGTCGCGCAGTGACCAGTCCGTGACTAGGCCATGTGGATTTGTATGAGAACCGATATGAACCTTAATAGTATATTTTATAAGAATTTTAATGGAACTTGATGCTTCTAGCTAAATTAACAACAACAATTAAATTTGGAATGAGTAGTAAGTTTGCATGAGACCTCGCTAATGGAGAGAAGGCTAAGCGTGTTCAAGCGATCTAAACTATGCGTAGGAGATTCTAAGTATTCAAATTTAAAGGCTCTATATCTTATAGTCTACAAGATGTCGATGTTCATACGAACAGCCAGATAGACGAACAGATGGACAAGTCTATATGGACTCGACTTTAGAGGTTGTTAGTTAGTTAGTTATATGGCCGTCAACCGTCTACCGGTCAGCCTCCATAAACTTGTGCGCGCTGGCGCCAGTCGTTTTGAATGCCAAGTACGGAGAGATCTCTCCATACCTGGTCATTCCAACGTGTACGCACGGTCGTTCTCTATTTCGGCGTCCACCAATCAAGTTTGTGCCCCCCATATAAACCATGCGTGCTGCAGCTCTTTCATCCATTCGAATGAGTTGCCTAGCACAGTGCAGCCGCTAGAATTTTATGCGCTGGACTATGTCAAACTCATTAAATAACTCATACAACACGAGCTTCACACGGTACCTAAAATCGTTGCCGATTCTAATAGAAGCAAAAATACTGCGAAGCATCTTTCTCTCGAAGACTTCCAACGCTGTCTCGTCCGACTCAATCACGGTCCATGCCTCTGCGCCATACAATAGGACCGGCAGTATCAGCGTCTTATAGATCTTTATTTTCGTCTTTCTGGAGAACGCTTTACTTCTCATTTGCTCGCTCAGCCCAAAAAAGCATCTATTTGCAAGCGTGATTTTTCGCCGGATCTGCAGGCTGAAGTTGTTGTTGCTGTTTATCTCGGATCCAAGATAGACGAAGTTTTCTA
Organism: Leucophenga maculata; assembly: GCA_035044805.1. NCBI lineage: Eukaryota > Metazoa > Arthropoda > Insecta > Diptera > Drosophilidae > Leucophenga > Leucophenga maculata. Next base: position 1,227,682 of record JAWNNP010002290.1, read on the forward strand.
CAACACTGATGTTGAAATTCTCCATCGTCACTGACCGTCAAAGATGCGTTGACGGAGTGCGAGAAGACACCAAGTACTTCGTCTTGTCCTTATTCACTGCTAGACCCATGAGCCGAGACTGTTTTTCATTCTCTGAGAACGCCTTGCTGACTCGCCGTTCCTGCGTGCCAATGATATCGATGTCATCGGCGTAAGCGAACAGCATCACTTCCTTCTGGAAGATCGAGCCCGAAATACTCTGTATGTACGGGCATTGGCGTAGGATGTATTCCATCAGAAGATTGAAAAAATCGCACGACAGAGCTTTGCCCTGCCGGAAACCTCTTTTGGTATCAAAGGGGTCGGAGAAGTTTTTTCTCACCCTGACAACGCTTTGTGTCTTAGATAGCGTCGCCATGCAAAGACGCAGTGCAGACAGAGCGTCGAAGAACTTCGATCGTATTGGCGTGTCGAAAGCGGTTTTATAGTCAACAAATAGGTGGTGCGTGTCTTTGTTGAACTCAAAGGTCTTTTCCAAGACGGAGGTTGAGCAAGAATATATATACTTTATGGGCTCTGCCTCGCCTTCTTCTGTACAAACTTGCTATTTTGAAGAGTTGTATACTCACCATAGGTCATATAACTATAAGATCAGCTAAAATGTATCACTAATGGGATAAAACCGAAAAAAAATACTTCTTATTGTTGTCCAGAAGTTACTGAAATATTGGTTGTTGCTCTTAAAAAGAAAGAACATATGTCTTCAACAATGTTTTTTCTAAGAAGTAACTAAGAAGTGACTATTGACTAGGAAAAGAGTCTTCCAAAGACTGATTGTGTGCAGAAGGTTTAAATTCATCTCGAACTATATCGCCTTCATATCTAAGTGATGTCTTCTGTTAAGTAAAATGTATCACTGCTGTGATAACTTCAAGAAGTCACTTTTTTAATTAGCTTCTTCTAGTATAAATGAAACTACTCAAGCTGTGTTCTCTCCCTTCATTGAACGCTTCACTATTCCTCCAAAAAAAAGTTCAATAATCGCTGAAACAAAACTTTTAAACGTTTAACAACAAAGCCAAATAGTTATAAAATAAAATAAAATATTTAACAGTCAATTAAAACACTCAACAACGCATTTTAATTATCTAACAAAAAAAAATATATATTTCCAAAAAAAAAACAATAAAAATTCCATTTAACACACAGCTGCCGCACAAATTTGCCCCCTCCTGTCTGTCGCCACAATTATATCAATCTACACTCACGTATTAGAAAGAAACATTTCAAATTGTTACAGCGATGAAGCAGAAATATCAAAGTGCCTCCTCCTCATCAATAAGTTCTTCGTTTTTAATATTCATTTATTTATTTTGACATCATCTCTAACAGGCAATTAAATGTCAACACGCACCAAGCAGCCACTGAAGAACTTTAACACTGTCTGTGCGCCCCTATAGTAAATTTTTTTTTTATTATTATTATACAAAGTAATCAGTGAGAGTCGAGTCCCCTATAACATATTTACTCCCAACTGTTTTGTGGTACATTTTCGAAATGTTTTGCTTCTTAATTTGTGTGTTCAAATGTTTTTTTTTTTTTTTTTGGGATTAATTTTTGAGTGTGTTTCCTGTGTGTGTCTGTGGATCATTTAACAAATTGTTATTTTAGGCTCTTCAAAATGAAAATAATCGTGTTTTTCTTTTTCCTACGCACTTTGATTAATTTTCTTTCTACAAAATGTTTGAACCAAACTGACAGCAAAATGTCAAATGTATAAAAATATTTATTTATGTCTTTAAACAAAATGCGACAGCTGTTCTTTAGGTTAGATAGTATGATCGGCAAAGTAAGACTTCCTAAAGCAGATATATATATAATTGAGTTCTTATTGATATGTCCGTCTGTCCGGCTTACGTATGAAGAAGTATAACTTGCTGAATATTACAAATGAAGCCTAAAAGTTTGTAGATTTAGAAGCTACTATTGCTGCTTCAGCTAACTTGTATTCAATATATGTGCCGAGCACTCTCTTTAAGGGAAGAAGTTAGCATATAAACTTAAGAAGAAATTTTTATTACTGGTGATAATATTTATATAATGTTCCATTTGAGGCACCTTCATTCGCATATTAAATTTAAAAAATTTTGCTCCACCCCTCCTCTATGCTTCATTTAAACCTCATAACAAAAGTTCTCCACATTTAATTGTAAAATATTCAAAATAAATTTTAAAACAACTTCTTTATTGAATACAGCTAATTCCACAAAATATAAATAACTCAAAATATTATTTAATTCAATTGTTTTAGGCAACACACACACACATACACACAGCAATTCATTTATTTATTTATGTCTGTCTATTGGCGCAAAACAAGTGAATTACATTTATTTATTTTATATCAAATTGAAATAATAATAAATTTTTATTTTTCGAATAATAGAAACTGCCACAGCAGCGGAAGTGAAGTGTGTCATAGACTCGTTTTACGCATTTTATGCTGCTGTCATTTAAATTTTAAATTATTTTGGCTATACTAAGCCGATAATTAAATGATTAGTTATTCAAATATGAATAAATTTAAACGCACACAGAGTGAGGCACTGCTGCGAACATTAGTCAACACTGGAGTTGAGCAAATAATGCAGATTATTATACAAGTCAATAAATTATTTAGCAGTAGTTGCATGCTTGGTTGATTTTGAATTTGTTTGTTTAATTGTTTGTTTGGTTATTTGTTTGGTTGTTTGCTTGTTTGGTTAGTTGATTAGAAGCAAGAATAGTAAATGCAAATTAAATGAGTTTATATTTTATTAATGTTTGGTGCTAATTTCATTTAAACTGAAATTAAAAAAAAAAAAATAAAAAAAAAAATAACTTGGAGGTATTAATGATGCTTAAATTTGTATGGGCGATGTATGCCTAACTGAATTTGAGTGGAATTTTTTATAGGATTTAGCATAATATACCGAAAAAATATTGTTTTAAGCTTCATTTAAACTCAGAAAAGTGAGTAAGTTATGTATGAGGGTTACCCCGTTTAATGATCCAATATGGAGCTAAAAGTAATATTTTACTTGAATTAATATATAAACCAAATTTTGCATTATTAACTTTAAAGAGAAGAAAAATAACACATTTTTCATACAAAAAATTCGGAAACGAGGCACAGATATTTATGGGTACCAAACCATAGCGTAGGGTTAGCACCTGCATTGAGTACTAGTTATCTGTAGAAGCATTGGTAGAGACCTAAAATATCCATATTTAAAAAAAAAAAAACAAGGAAGTCTGCAGTCGAATGAGCACGACTTCAATATATATTCCCTGTTCCTAACGATTTGTATTAAGGCTACGCCTTCTAGTGGTCTGATCTTGAACTATATGAAATATTTACTTAGAAATCATGTAAGAATCAACAAATTTCTTGTTTATCAATAAAGAACAACAATAAACAATTTTTCATACAAAAACAAAGAAAGTTTGGGATAGCCTCTTATGAGGGCTAACACTTTTATTGGTTCGAACTAAACCTAAGAGAAATTTTTTTTAAAAGTATTAACCTAAGGTAGATCAAAATTTGATGTTTCTTTCAAAATTGAGAACATTTATAAAATGTTTTCATAAAAAAAAACTTAGAATGATGAGTAGGTATGCATGCTAAGTGCCAATTCCCCCTTAGCGAGGGGGTGTTTACCGTATTTATTGAGTACAAATGAGCTGAAGTATGAATAGTAAAATCCGAACATGCAAATATGTAGGCTCTATCTGTTATAGTTTTCAAGATCTCCTTTTTTATACAGCTAAACAGACGAGCTGTATAAAAGTCCATTTTTTATGCATGGTTTGAGTTTGGGGTGATCAGTTTGAGAAATCGCTACCGATTGACGTATTATAAGAGCTTCATGCCTTTGAAAAGCTGTTTGACTACAACCAGGCAGACGGGCATGTATACATTGACCCGATTGTTGATGCTTGGTTTAAGTTTAGGGTGATCAATTAGGGTAATAGCTACCGATTGATCTAAAGCGAAGTTAGGAAAATCGCTACCGATTGACGATTAAAGGAGCTTCATGCCTTTGAAAGCTGTTTGACTGTTGAACAAAAAATTTACAACTGTTTCTAGTTACATGTATATAGCCTCCAAGGAGACTTAAAGAAGCATCTCCAACTCGCTCATTGAATTTGAAGCCATTGGAGAATATTTTAGCGTATTTTTTTTTTTCCAAATTTACGAATTGATGGTGCAAAAATGGTTACAAACAAATTTTTCAAAGTATTGTACATCGCTGTCCACATCTTTTTCCCCATTTTTCCACCAATATTTGTTCACCTATTCGTCTTTTTAGGATAACCAATCATCAATCCATTTTTTGCATTGTTCATCTGATGTGAACTTCTGCTGGTATAGGCCATGTGTCACCAAACGAAACAAGTAATAGAAGAGATGTCTTGATTATACGGCATGTGAAGCAAAACTTCCCATTTTAACGTTTTCAAGTAGTTCTAGTCTTGATCGGTTCTGCAACATAAGGCCGAATATTTTTAGGGTGCAAATCAGTTTGCCCTCCATTTCTTTGTATTTCGATCGTTTTTGCTTGAGTCTGATAGTGTTCCCACGTGATAGTTTGATTCGGTTTGAGCAGTTCGTAACAGATCACGCCGCGAAGGTTGAATGGCCGTGCAAAACCCATGACTTTTTGCGCTTGGAATTTTCTTAATGGAGCCACTTTTCGGTGTCTGTCACAATGCGTTGCAAAAATTCGCCTTCATCGCGCAGCTTCAACTCCATTTTCAACCAGTTTCCTTGCTTTTAAGAAAATTTCATGGCTGATTGAAGACTCATCCATTCCCAATGATTCAAACAACTCCTAAAGCATTTAGCAATAGTCCACCTAAAGCAATGATTCCAATTCTTCGTTTTCAAACCTTTTGTGTTGACCCGACTGTTCCTTGCCTTCGAGCTTAAAATCTCCACTTTTAAAGCGGTTAAACCTTCTCCCAGACGGTTTTTCAGTTTAAGTTTTGTCGCCGTAAACTTCCACTTAATTTTGATGACCCTCGACCTCACCTTTCTTAATATTTTAGTAATGAAGTAGAACTTCCACGAAAAACACCCTATCTGGTATGAAATTTGACATAAAATGTTTATCTACAACTAAAATGTAGCATCACCAACTACTCCCAATACCTTTTATACATCGAAAAAAAGATGTCTTAGCATTCTTCATTCGTTCTTCTTCACTCCAAACAAACCAGTTAAGCTTTCTATTCAGCATCATTTCCTAAATAAGAGATTTGTGTTGTTATTTTCGGAAGACTCAAGATGAGAACTAATTAATCCCAACGTATGATGAAGCTCACCACTCTGAGACTGTTATCAGTTCATACTTGATATGCAGGGAGTGTTCTAAGCCTTATTGGATGGGTTTATATAAAATATTTTTAAGAAGCATGTTGCTAGGCTGGTGGAGTCTTGATTATTGAGAGAGAATAAGCTTAAGTATCGCTGCCTTGTGTACTGAAAACACCTTGGGCATATATCATTGAATAATAGGCTGCTGTTTGCTATATAAACTTTTTGAAGTTGTTCCCTTAAACTCGGAATTTGCCTATTTTGAACCGGAAGTCTGATAAATTTTTTGATCACACACAACTTATTTATATTAGACGTTGATTCAAATGACTAGAACTATTTTTTATTTGCATAAATTGCATATTTTATATGTTTTGCATTAAATATAACTAAAATGTCTAAGCTTAAAATTTGCTGAACACCAATGCTATTCAAACTGTCATTGTCATTGCCAGTGCTTTTCAAACTATGATACTCAAACTGTGCGCCAGGTAATAAGTTATTTTATATTTTTTATTTCGAATTTCCTATATTTTGAGTAATTATTCAAATCTGTTAAACATTTTTCAATACTTTCAAACAAAGTCTAGATAATTCCTAATAATTAATTCTTATTGAATACCATTTAATAGCGAATATGGCTCAACAACACCCAATCAAATAAATACAAATTTTTATTTGTTCGAGCATTTTTTTTTTTTTCAAAAAGCCTTCAAATGATTTACAATTTCCGGCCTTAAAGGCAAAATACAACATTTACAAAAGAATTTATTCTATTTATACGGAATCGATAGAATAAAAATAAACAAAATCGCATCGCATACAAAAACTACATACATGCTCGGTCTACATCATTTCAAACAAACAAACTACAACTGGAAGTGTTCTATAGGCGAAATTTTTGTAGAAATTAATTTCAATATTTATGAAATAAGCAGTTTTACTGCAGCCGCCGCAGCCGCACCAATAAAAGTCAATCATATCTCTAAAGAAAATAAATTATTTAACGCTAATTTGTTGTACAACAACAACATCATCAACAACAACAACAACAACAACAATAATAATAATGCCGTAGTAAGTATTCATTTGTATTCTGCATAAATATTTACAAAAGCATTTAACATATTAAAATTCCATGTGAATAAACAAGCCGACCAGAAGAAGATGCTCGAATAGTAGTAGTCATTTGTAGATACTTGTAATTTGCCTAAAGTTGTGACATACTACTCACCTATTGTCTGTTTATTTAGTTGAGTACATTCATTCAATGAATATATTCACTTCAAACGAGCGTGAGACTGTTTGAAGTATAGCATTGAAATGTTAATAAGTTGTGCAAATAGCATACAAGCGGGGCGAGTATCTATAATAGGCTTCAACTAAACAATTTAGTGCAAGTTGTTGAAAGGAATCATAATAAATTCTACAAATTTGTTTAATTTGTTTACTAAATAATTGTTCAAACAGGAAATATTCAAATAAAAGTTTGTGCAAAATTTTTGTATTATGCAGCTAGGAAAGAATTAGTGTTTGGAATTATGTGGAAGTTCTTAAAGGTCTTTGATCAACCGTATTTAATTATGAATTATGAAACAAAGAATGTACTTCCGTGAAGATTTTGCGAAAGTGAATTCGTTTGAAAATGATTTTTTGTACATGTGAAATGCGGAACAGACTTGTAATTTAGCTCAAAATTTAAGAATTTTTATGAATTAGCAGTTTGAAGTGTTTAATTCTAAATAAATTAAACTCAAAGCTTTTGATTGCTGGCATCAACTAACACATGCAAAGGTGGAGGTTCCAAATTTAAAAATAAACTTATAAAATTCCGGCGAAGTCCTAGTCGAATGCAAACAGCACGAAGTCTCTATCTATTACCGTTTCCGAGATCCTTTTGTTCATACGAACAGACAGACGGACATGGCTATATCGACTTCTCTATCACTCCTGACCATAATGGGGGTAACTTTCGGGGGTCTCCGACCATTATTTTCTACCTGTTACATACATTTGCACATAACAAATAGGTTCTAGTACCTTCGGTACAGGGCCTAAAATGTGATGGACAATACTTCGAAAGGAACATAAGCTTCCGTTCTTTCATAGTCCGTACTTCAATACTTATATGATCCATACAAAAGTAACTCTGTCTGTCCTTTTCACGCTTAAACCACATTTTATCATTTTGCTATATAGATGGGATCTTGAAGAAGGACATATGAAACTTGAAGGTTCTCAATAGTTAGATTGGTGTAGTTTTACTAGAAACAGCAAATTTTGCTTACTTTATATGAATCCTTCTTAAATATTCCATTTAGATCCAGATTGGACCACTAAAAAGGTTAGGCTCCATACAAAACTGTCCCAATTTTACGAGTTTTGGAGTATCTTGCATGATTACTGAGAAAATATTCCATATAGACCAAGATCGGATCACTAGAAGGAATAGACCTAATAAAAATCTTTGGAAGCAGGGTATTTCGTTGTAGAGCACACTTATCTGCAGCGTTCTTTCCTGATTTTCTATTAAAGTTAATTTTTTTTTATTTTTTTGGTACATAATTTTATGCTTAAAGACTTCTTGAGAGAGCTGATCAAATTCTTTACTTAAAATTTTTTCCCTTTTTTCCTTTCTATTTCCCCGCTTTTTTCTCTGTTTTTTTTTTTCTTTTTCTTTTTCTTTTTATCTACATTTTTCACTAATTTACACAAATTCACCTTTTTTATTCAACCTTTCGTTTCATAAGAGAAAACTCTATATGTAACCCAGATATTAAGTCAATATTATAGAATTATTGTATTGTTGTTGGGTCTTAATACCAAAAACAAAGTAGATTTCCAAAAATACCGTTATTCATAGCATAAAGCTGCTTAGCATACTACATATAGGTTGAACGAAATTTTATTTTTTATTTTTCTAACAAAAATTAATTTTATTTTCCACTTAAAAACACTAAAAACTTTTCTAAACCAAACTAAATCAAGTGCAATAAACTTTGATATAGAAAATTTCTGTACAAAACACCTCACCTATTAATATGATGCCCAAAAATCTCTAAATACACCAACTCACCCACAAGCAAAGTTCAAACTGTGTAAAACTTTTTCAACACAAAAAGTGCAAACATTCTGCATGCAGAGCAAGTACAGACAGCTCAAGTCTGCTGATATGCAAAATTTTTCCAGTAATATGTGCGAATGAGAGCAACTACGAGGTTAACTAAGTTAAAATGCTGAAACGGAAGGCAATAGAGGTGTACAGCACAAACTTTTCTGCCAAAACTTTTCATTTTCGACTAAAAATACAAAACAAAAGCAACACATTTTCATAAGTAAACATTTTTAGATTTTATTAAATTTTTGCATTTCATCACTGAGCTCGGGAGGTCAAATGGTCGGGAGGAGGTCGGTTCAACACTATAGCAGTGCTGTAGTGGTTTGTGGGTGTTTGAATTTTTGGTTGGCTTTCAATGTCACACGCCCCAGCAAGCAGATGTCGCAACAAATGTTATGCAGGACACAAGTAGAACAGTATGTTAATGTTGACCCTTTTCACAGAAAAAAAAACCAACAAAACTCAAACCCAAACTAACTAAAAAGAGATACTCACTCAGTCATTCAACAGCAGCTTAAGTAATTGGGTATACATACACACCAAGTTGCACAGACGGACGAACGGACAAACAGTTTTGGGTCGCTTTGAGGTTACATGTTTGATCGTTCACCCATTCAAGTAGGGTCAGCAGCATTAGACGACATTAGGCGACATTTAATGCCAAGTGCTATGTGTGTAGAGGAGTCAAGTCTGTCTGTCTGTCTGTATTTTGTTAAACTTTTTACTCTTACATTTAGTTTGCATCCTTAGAGGTTTAGCAGGTCAAGCATGAAAATTATTTCGAATGCAGTTGTTTGAGAACATATTTAGTAGTGGATATCAGCAGTTAAATCATAAAGGACAGTTTTTAGTTGAACTTTGTGCTGTGCTGTGTGTGTGTGTGTGTTTGTTTTTAAGTTGATTTGCCCTTTCTAGCCGAGGACATTTGTACTACATATGTTGTTAGTAATTGACAAAGGATATGACACCCAAAATGGAGTAAGACATATATATTTGCATTAATTATCTGCCGGAAATTTTTACAGCATGTTGAAAGTTTACTTATTTTTGTTAAACTTTTGAAGTTCATAGTTGGGTAAATATTTTAATGAGTTGCTTAACTCCTTAGCAAGGAAGAAAAAATTAAAAATAAAATCAATTAGCGCTTTCGTGTAGTGTTGCAGACAAATAAGCTGCAAAAAGTGTTAGAACAATTAATTGAAAATTTAATTCATATATAAAGGGCACTTCGAGAAATTATAAATAATGGAAAATTGGGCGGTGCTATGCGCTCTATTTAAAAGAAAAGTTTAAATTTTTTATATTTTAGTAACTATTTGAGATAAAAATAATAAACATGTATAAAGGGAACTTCGAGAAATAAAAAACAATGGAAAATTGGGCGGTGCTACGACCTCTAAATCAAAGAAAAAGTCAATTTGTTAGATTTTAGTAACTATTTGACATAAAAAATGATAAGCATGTATAAAGGACACTTCGAGAAATAACAAACAATGGAAAACTGGGCGGTGTTATGCTCTCTGAATCAAAGAAAAAGTCAATTTGTTAGATTTTAGTAACTATTTGACATAAAAATAATACACATGTATAAAGGGCACTTCGAGATATAAAAAACAATGGAAAATTGGGCGGTGCTACAACCTCTAAATCAAAGAAAAAGTCAATTTGTTAGATTTTAGTAACTATTTGACATAAAAAATGATAAGCATGTATAAAGGGCACTTCGAGAAATAACAAACAATGGAAAACTGGGCGGTGTTATGCTCTCTGAATCAAAGAAAAAGTCAATTTGTTAGATTTTAGTAACTATTTGACATAAAAATAATACACATGTATAAAGGGCACTTCGAGATATAAAAAACAATGGAAAATTGGGCGGTGCTACAACCTCTAAATCAAAGAAAAAGTCAATTTGTTAGATTTTAGTAACTATTTGACATAAAAAATGATAAGCATGTATAAAGGGCACTTCGAGAAATAACAAACAATGGAAAACTGGGCGGTGTTATGCTCTCTGAATCAAAGAAAAAGTCAATTTGTTAGATTTTAGTAACTATTTGACATAAAAATAATAAACATGTATAAAGGGCACTTCGAAAAATAACAACCAATAGGGAACTGAGCGGTTTTATGCTTTTTAGGCCCTCTACCGAAGGTAAAAGAGTCTATTGGTTTTGTGCAAATGTATGTAGGAGGTGGATTGATAGAGGATATAGCCATGTGCGTCTGTCCGTTCGTATGAACGAAAGGATCTCCAAAACGGTAATAGATAGCGACTTCGTGCTTTTTTGCATTCGACTAGGACTTTGCCGGAATTTTACAAGTTTATTTCACAATTTTGCACCTCCCCCACCCCCTTCCCCATAAAATCACCCACAAAGGTAAAAATTTCTTCGTCACAAATATGCCAGTACAGAGATAACGTCTCTCTAAGCCGAAATTCAAAAACTTCATCAAAGTCGTATAATAAATGACGATTTTATATGTCTATGACCTATGTTGCTTCTGTCCTCCCTTTTCTTATTCGTACAGTGAGAAGTGAGAGGCGCAAAATAATTTTTGTCAGTACCATTTTTTTTATTTTTTATCTACTTTTTTTTGCACTGCCAAAATTTTCTCTACTCTAATTTTTTGCCATAAATTTAGCTTTTATCCTCTCTAATTTTCTACCATGGCTCTGTATGAGCACTCACTATTCCTTATCTATATATAATAAATTTAATACTCTGAATTAATACGCGTAATTCAAACAAGTTAAGCTAAAAGTGACATTCATTAGATTGTTTTACAACACTGTTTACACAAAATGGCGTCGCTCGCTACATTGCTTCATAAACACTTTCACTTTAAATGCTTTCACAGTTATTAGCCTAAATACAAACAAACAAATATATATATATAACAGCTTGACGTATGTGGGCGTGTGTATGAGTGTGTGCGTGTGTGTGTGTGTAACCAAATAAGCACATAATACCACAAATCCCGAAAGATCGCTCAGCGGATTATTATGTCGAAATGGTTTCCCCGAAATGGTTTTCTCCCTCCCTTATTTATTTGTATTACTTTCGACAGTTTGTGTTACTTGTAAACTTATCTAATTTACTTATGAGACACACACACACACACACATATCTATAGCACAATAAGCTAAAACGCAAAACGCGCGCACATCGATTGACTGACAGACTTACAGAAATAGGACGAAGGACCACTTTGTTAATCCTGTATTTATGCGCAATTACGTATTTTTCGCATTAGTCAGCCGAGTAGCGGCAGCCGCAATATTGAGTCACTCACAGTCATTCACAGTTCACAGCGTCCTTTTTGTGTTGTGTGCGCGCAGCATATCCTTTTGAGTTGTTGTTGTTGATAGTGCCTGTGGTTGTTGTTGTTGCTGGCTGCTACTGCTACTATAGCCTTTTCTTTACGGCTTTGTTTAAGAGGTTCTTTGTGCGAAGCAGTGTTGTTGTTGCTGTTGTTGTTTTGCGAGGTTTGTACTTAAAGTTTTGTTAAAGTTTGTTTGCATGAGATCCTGGTTAAAAGTTGCTAAATAATCACGATTAAATCACGATTATATGTTTCGAGGATTAGCTCAAAATTTAAAAATAAAAAGAACTTAAATAAAAAATTTCTAATTTGGGCGCCAGAAATTTTATACGTTGGGCGCCACAAATATTTTGGCACTTGAAACTCGATTTTAAAGATCGAAGTCATATTTTAAATATAAAAATAAATGTTTTATTAAAATTTCTACATAAACCTTATTTGAACGCCAGAAAATATGTTCATTGGGCGCCAGAAATTTTATACGTTGGGCGCCAGAAATATTTTGGCACTTGAAACCCGATTTCAAAGATCAAAATCTTATTTTAAATATAGAAATAAATGTTTCATTAAAATTTCTACATAAACCTTATTTGAACGCCAGAAAGTATATTCATTGGGCGCCAGATATTTTATACGTTGGGCGCCAGAAATATTTTGGCACTTGAAACCTGATTTGAAAGATCGAAGTCGTATTTTAAATATAAAAAAATGTTTTATTAAAATTTCTACATAAATCTAATTTGAACGCCCTAAAGTATATTCATTGGGCGCCAGAAATTTAATACGTTGGGCGCCACAAATATTTTGGCACTTGAAACCCGATTTTAAAGATCGAAGTCTTATTTAAGTTGACACATGGCACAGCTTTTAATATCAAGCTCAAGCAAAAAACTAATAATTTCTATAAAAAATTTTACAAGTATCAACATATAGCAAAAACTTTTGGATTTACGCTCGTATTTTACAAACACTTTGCATGCTGCATTTAGACTTTCAACATCTTCTACGTCGTCGTCTTTCGTTATCACCCCTGACTGGCTGACAAACTGCCTGCCTGGCTGCCTGAATGCCTGTCTACAGCTCGTCCTTTGAGTTCGTCCTTCTTGAGTCATTTACTTTTTACTGCCGCATAATATTGTCCCGATTAGCACAAACACAACGTTTTACCACAAAATCATCATCATTAGTAACGCTAACGCCTGAGACGACTGAGACGAGACGAGACCATAGCATGTCGTGCTGTCTCTGTCACGGCTTTTGGTCCTTTATGCTGTGTCGGCTGACAGCATGAAGCAGCAGGCGTCTATTATGCGAGAGCATCATTTAAGGGGATTATTTTATTTGGGCTCTAAACAATAAAGTGGGTTTATTAAAGGCAGCCAAGACTACTAAACTCATAGTCCTTTTTCTTCTTTTCTCTTTTTTTCTGCTTGTTTTTGTTGTTAAAAAGGACAAACGGCAGCTAGACAAACTCCTTTAGAGAAAGAAAGCAAGATAGAAAAAAATTAAATAGAAATTTTTGTTGCGCTATAAAAGTGCAAAAATGTGTTTCTTCTCGACCGCCGTCGTCGTTGTCGTCCTGCTATACAAAATAAAGTTCCTTTCTTTGCTTTCTGCTATTATCCTGATTTTATTTTTATTATTTCTTTGCTAAACGAGTTGTTTCTATTCTTCTCCATTATTGTTGTTGCGTACAGTTGCGAAAAATGACGCCTTGCATAGGAGTTTTTGTAGTTGCATCCTTTTCATTGCTTTTGTACTATTTCTGCAAATGTTGTACAAAATCCTACAAAATGTAAATGAAGTCCTTTTTTTTTTTTGTGGATTATATTTTTGTATTTTTTTTTTTTTGCTGAGTTGTCTACATTTTCCGTAGCTACTTAATCCGCCGCAAGTAATTTCAATTATATAAAAAAAAAACTTTAAACAGTAATTTTTTACAAAAGAAGTTGCTTATGGAGGAGGTTCAAGAAGCAACCGTTGTTCTCTAAGACAACCCATTGATTTATTTTATTATTTAGGCAAATTTACATACGTCTATTGTATTATTGCTAAGTGCCTACTGAGTCGAAATTAATTGTTTAATATTTGAAAACAAAATTTTTAAATCCCATTTTTTTCTTTCTTCTTCTTTTCAGGTGAGTTCCCAAACAGTTTTGTAACTGTTAATTTTTGTATTAAGTTTTATACACACACACACACGCTGTAAGTATGTATTGTTTATTAAGCCGAAAAAATTTTAAAGGATCGGAATTGTTTGTTCAAATGGGTATTACGAGGTAAGCCTTTGAAATATTTCTTTTAAAACAAAATTTGAAACGATTTTCCTACGAAAAATCTACACAATTTTTACTATTAGTGAAGTTCGAAGAAGATTTACAGAAGATTTCTTAGAAATTTATGAAATATTAAGCGTACTCACAATGGAAAATAGATGGGAAAAAGGATAGAAAACATAGTTGGAACATAAGTGAAACATAATTGGAACAAAGATTGAAAATAGATGAGAGTTGTATGGAAGATTGAGATGCATGAGGAATAGTTGGAAAATAGATGGAAGATAGATGGAACATAGATGTAGGTGGATGGAGAATAGATGGAAAATAGATGCAGAATAGATAAAAAAATTGAACATAAATAGAACATATTTAGATGTAATATAGATATAGAAAAGATTAAAGATAGATGGAACATAGATGTAATATAGATGGTGAAGAGATTGAAGATAGATGGAACATAGATGTAATATAGATGGAGAAGAGATTGAAGATAGATGGAACATAGATGGAGGATAGATGGAAAACAGATGAAACATAGATGGAAGATAGATGGAAAATAGATGTAAGATAGAGGTGGATGGAGAATATATTACAAAAAAGATGGAAGATAGATGGAACATAGGTAGAATATATATAGAAGATACATAGAAAATAAATAGACCTTAGATGGAGGTGGTTGGAAAATTGATGTAAAATAGATGGAGAATAGATAGAAAAATGGAGCAAAGATATAATATAGATGGAAAAGAAATTGAAGATAGATAGAACATAGATGGGAATAGATGGAAAATAGATGAAACATAGATGGAAGATAATTGGAAAATAGATGGAACATAGGTGAATATATATAGAAGATATATGGGAAATAGCTGGACGTTAGATCGATGTGGATGGAGAACAGATGGAAAATAGATGGAGAATAAACAAAAAATGGAACATAAATAGAACATATGTAGATGTAATGAAGATAGATAGAACATAGGTGGAACATAGATGGAATATAGATGGAACATAGATGAAGGATAGATAAAAAATAGATAAAAAATAAATGGAAGATAGATGGAAAATACATGGATCATAGTTGGAAGATAGATGGAACATAGAAGAAATATGGGAAATCGATGGACTTTTGATGGAGGTGGATGGAAAATAGATGGAGAATAAATAAAAAACGGTGGAACAAAAAAAAAAACATAGATGAAATATAGATGGAGAATAGATGGAATATAGATGGAAGATAGATGAAGAATAGATTAAACTTAGATGGAAGATATATGAAAAATAGATGAAACGTAGAGACTATTTGGAGAATAGATGGAAATTGGATGAAGAATAGATTAAGATATAGAATAGATGGAACATAAATGGCAGCTATATGGAATATATACGGAAAGTATATGGAGATTATATGGAAAATAAATGGAGCATTGATAAAAGATAGATGCAGAATAAATGGAAAATAAATTATGGATAATAGATGGAAGACAAATGAAGCATAGATGGAATTTTAAATGCAACATAGTTGGAAAATATTCCATACAGGTGCAAATTGGGAAAACTAGAAGGGTTAGTTAGTTAGTTATATGACCGTCAACCGTTTACCGGTCATTGCCGCGTCTAGGAAGGCGTGTCAGCGTCCATAATCTTGTGCGCGCTGGCACCAATCGTCGTTTTGAATGCCAAGTGCGCATAGATCTCTCCATACCTGTTCATTCCAACGCGTGCCCGGTCGTTCTCTATTTCGGCGTCCACCAATCAAGTTTGGTGCTCCCATGTAAACCATGCGTGCTGGAGCTCTTTCATCCATTTGAATGAGGTGCTCAGCCTAGTGCAGCCGCTGGAATTTTATGCGCTGGACTATGTCAACCTCAACGAATAGCTTGTACAGCTCGCGGCTCATACGGGACCTAAAATCGTTGCCGACTCTAATAGGACCAAAGACCCTGCAAAGAATCTTCCTCTCGAAGACATTCAACGCTGTCTTATCCAACTCAATCATGGACCGGGAGTATCAGCATTTTATAGATCTTTATTTTCGTTTGTCATTTGCTTGCTCAGCCCAAAATAGCAGCTATTTGCAAGCGTGTTTCTTCGCCTGATCTCCAGGCTGACGTTGTTGTTGCTGGTTATCTCTGTTCCAAGATAGACGAAGTTTTCTACAACACGGAAGTTAAAATTCTTCATCGTCACTGACCGTCCAAGACGCGTTGACGGAGTGCGAGAAGACACCAAGTACTGCGTCTTGTTCTCAGTACTTGATGTTTTCTCGGGGTTGCCGCCATATAAATCTGTCTTTCTTTTCTTAGTTTTTATATGGAAAACATTTTATTATCGTTGTTAAGGTTCAATGAGGATACCGGGTATCTAGAAGTCAAACATACTTCAGCCCAGCATGAATTCTAATTTTTTTTTCTCTCCATTAAGAATTCTAAGTTCAACTTTTCTTGTTTCCGCTTAGATGTTCCTTTTTAATTTTCTTCAACACACAGCCTGCTGTTGTATTCATTAAAATTTATTTGTTTAAGGACTCAGCAAAGCGCAAGGCTTTACAGCTTTGATATTTTAAGCACTTTTTACAGTTGCTGCTCATTTCATTAGTACAAAAAAATGACGAGTAGAAGGTGCATAAAGTGATGTGTTTATGCAAAGAAGGACATATTTTTCTTTGCGGTTTTAATAGCAACTAAGTTTGCTGAGACTTTTTTTTATTTCTCTAACATCGAGCATGACTCCTTCGCAGCTGAGAAGTGTGTGACACAAGTATCTACTGACAGCTTTTGTAATTTATATACATATGCGAATATTTTTTCTCTGCATTTACTCAACCTTTAATCCATGGGTTTATCTTTTAAAGTGCATATTGCATATAAACTTGAGTGCGCAAAGTGTAGAAAAGCATGAAGATACACAGTATGAGATACTCACTGCTGCTGCTGTCACTGACAACGAGTTAAGTTTAGTAGCAAATACTAGAATGAAAGAATGAATGCATAAAAGTATGAAAAGGGGGCAAAAACAAAAAAAACGGCAAAAGAAAATAAGAGCATATCCTTAGGCGTTGCAACTTATCCCAACTTATCAACTGTGTGTGCGCTTATCACATATATATTTTTTTTGTGTGTATCTCACAGATACTATTTTGTATCTGTGTAGCTGTGTATCTACTCACTTGGCTGCACTGCAAGCATGTACAAACACGTTAAGAACTCGAGTGTTGCACTCAAGCGAGCGAGTTACTCTCAAGTGTGTCTTAGAACTTTGCAGTTTTTGTTATTTTCATTATAAGGATAATAAAAGCATACACACACACACACACACACAGAGATTCAAACATGTACAAGTATTGTTTGGTGCAGTAGAATGTGGTAAAAAAAATATAAAAGAAGAAAAAATTTTGTAGTCAAGTATGCATGATTGCGAAATGCGCTATAAATTGTCTAAGGACTGCATATGCAGTTCGATTTATATTTGTGTAAAATATTTTATTAAGCTTGAAGAAAGATTTAGAAAATTCGGGAACTAAACTTCATAATGAGGTTGGCAAGAAGAGTCCAAAAATCTGCTATAGTCTTCAAGATTTTGATGTTCAGTTGGTCCGACATAATCAATATTAAGAATTTATATTCAAATTGGTGTCTGTCACAGCTTTTTTTCTTTTTGACTGTTACAAACATCTGCACAAACTTAATATACCCTTTTTTAAGCCTGAGCTGCAGTTTATAAAGATGTAAGCTGATGCTACTTGCTGCACACGTACGCTTCTACTTACTCCTACAAAACGTATGTACATCCTTGCAACAACCTTTTGCGTTTGCTGAATTTATGGCAGCCATCTTCCTCAATGTTTTGTCTTCTGCTGCTGGTTGTTCCTTTTCATTTTTCTATGCAGTTGAGTTGCTTTTTTGCCTTACAACGTTTTTACGCTACAAATTTTAAAGCAAGCGGCTATAAGCAGTTTGTTAGAAAATATGTAACACACTTTAGTCTGCTTCTACTCAATGGTAGCGTATTAAAGTTATCTTGCAACCGCATTTGAAAAGAATTTTTGCTGCCTCTGCTATGATGTTGCTTGCTGCTGTTGATGTTGACGGCAGCATATGGCAGTATTTTTAGCACTTCACTAGCAACCTCTCTGCCCTGCCGCTGTATCTACACGTTGTAGGTATTGTATCTGTATCTGCATTTTGCTGCTGTCGTCTCCTTCATGTATCTGTGTAGCTGTCCTTCTGCTGTGCATGTCATGTGGAAATTCCTTTCGTTCGTTTTTTTCTTTTCTTCCTGCAATAGCTATTCCTTGCTTCCTTTCTTAGACTAGTATGTTTTTTTTTCTTATATATTTAAGCATCTTATGCACTCATGTCAGTTTTATAGTTTTACAACTTTTTGATTGAGAAATGTGTTTCGTTTAAGTTTTCCACTTAAAACACGACATGAATGAGCTGCAACAGCAGCAACAGAAAGAAATGTGATATGTAATAGCAAAAGAATACACACACACACACACATATGCAGTAATAGATACACAGCTACAGATACAGATGTGCTATTATGCAGATACATTTGAGTAATGTATATTTAGTTGTGTAACTATTTTCTCTTAGATTGTTTTAAGTGTTTCGATGTAATTTGAAATTTTCTTTGTTCAATTAAGCAGCGTTGTTGCATTTTTTGTAGGGTATGATTGGCGTAAACCCTTGACATAGGCAGGTAGTCTAAAAATACTAACAGAATGATTGACTTACTTACTTAAATAGCCGTCAACCATCTACCGGTCATGGCCGCGTCTAGGAAGGCGTGCCAGTCGTTTTGAATGCCAAGTACGGAGAGATCTCTTCATACCTGTTCATTCCAACGCGTGCCCGGTCGTCCTCTATTTCAACTTTGAGCCCCCCATGTAAACCAAGCGTGCTGGAGTTCTTTCATCCATTCAAATGAGGTGCTTAGCCTAGTGCAGCCGCTGGAATTTTATGCGCTGGACTATGTCAACCTCATCAAATAGCTCGTACAGCTCGTCGCCGTCTCTAATATAACTGAAAATCCTGCAAAGAATCTTCCTCTCGAAGACTTCCAACGCTGTCTCATCCGACTCAATCATGCTCCATGCCTCTGCGCCATACAATAGGACCGGCAGTATCAGCGTCTTATAGATCTTTATTTTCGTCTTTCTGAAGAACGCTTTACTTCTCATTTGCTTGCTCAGCCCAAAAAAGCATCTGTTTGCAAGCGTGTTTCTTCGCCTGATCTCCAGGCTGAAGTTGTTGTTGCTGGTTATCTCTGTTCCAAGATAGACGAAGTTTTCTACAACACTGAAGTTGAAATTCTCCATCGTCACTGATCGTCCAAAACGCGATGACGGAGTGCGAGAAGACATCAAGTACTTCGTCTTGTCCTCATTCACAGCTAGACCGCCTTGCTGAATCGCCGTTCCTGCGTGTTGATGATATCAATGTCATCGGCTTAAGCGAGCAGCATCACCTCCTTTTAGAAGATCGACTCCGACAAGGAAGTGTTGCAATGAGAATGTCTTAGTTGGAAGAAATCTAAACCTTATGGCTGATCCTTATCTAACTTAATTTTGCAGTCTCCAGACCAATTTGGAAGAAGACATTCTATCAGAAGTTGTTCAGATTGTTATTTATAAAATATTCTGTTTAAAATAAGAGCCAACCCAGCTTGGATAGCCTCTCGCTGAGAGATTTTACTAATCTGCTTATATGCGTCTTGAAATTGAGCTGCCTATCCATTCAGATAGACTACAAGATATTAGTGCCCAGGCTTGTGATGCAGAAGCTGCTTCTGGAGGTAGACTCCCGGACAGCCATCCCAGCGTAGTTGGTAGATTGTAGACACATTTATCTCTGTCCAGTATAGCTGTACCTTCACATGATTAGATCATCCGGGTCATTTTTGAAAATCTAAAGAACCTATGAGCTTCTTTATGGCACACTAGCCTTGATTTATCTCTAGCAGAATCAACTGAGTTTTAAATAGGAGGCCATTAGAAGACCACACTCTATCAAAGACCTGTTTTATATCAAGCTAAGAGGCCACCACGTACTCTTTACCTTCATATTCGTCTAGTATGACATTTACTACCCTATTCAGCTGTTCTACAGTTCCATGGAACTAACGGCATCAAAACTGAAAGGGTGATCTCTTTCGCTTTACCTTCTCGATCGCAAGTGTACTTGTTCGGAGGCCACTTTCGAAACGCTTTCTTTCGATGGATAGCAGACTGATTAATCTATATGATTCCAAAGATGATGGGCTTTTTCTAGTCTTGTAAATCAATCAGATCCAGATCTTTTTCCACTGTGGTGCTATGTGGCTTAGCCTCAACACCGCGTTATGGAGGAGGACCAGAAATAGTTTAGATAGTCTATATGTGAGCTGCTTATAAACATCCTCTAACCAAGCACTGCAAACTTATTACTTGTGACATTTTAATAAAATGCTTTGCCAAATGGTGACGCATAAAATTAACATATAGCAGTGAGACTACAAGTGCAACCCCAGATTTTATACTTGTCGTACGTTCCGAACCATCCCACGTATAACAATAGAACCCAATTCCAAATGCAATACATTTCACGCGAATTGTTTTTTTTATTTTTTTTATTTTCAAATAAAATTATCTGCCGCATTGTTATTATGGGTTGTTCTGGAACAGCAGCATGCGAAGCAGTCGCTGCCCGGCGGCTATTGT
The DNA here is from genome assembly GCA_035044805.1 of Leucophenga maculata. Lineage (NCBI taxonomy): Eukaryota > Metazoa > Arthropoda > Insecta > Diptera > Drosophilidae > Leucophenga > Leucophenga maculata. The sequence continues at coordinate 1,248,450 of JAWNNP010002290.1, forward strand.
TACGTGTTGCGGCTTTTGTGCACGAATTGTATGAGTATGCGTGTGCGTAATCTAATTACATGGTAACGCTGACACAGGACACGGCACATGGACATGGATATGCGCTTGCTAATGCTGCTGTATGTTATTATATTATGGAGGGGGGGGTTCTTTTTTTTTTTTGTTATTCCTTTTTCAATGCTTTTGAAATATTCGAGGGTGTGCGTGTGTATGTGTGTGTGGGCGTGTATAAGTCAATTTGTTTGAATTTTAATGTTACGCTTGATCTCTTCACCCTGGACTGGCACTGGCACTGAGTGAGTTGCATTTAATTCTATGCAATTACGTTGACACTAATTCAATCGAGGGTTAATTGGAGAATATAAAATATTTATAAGTGTGAGTGCGTGTCAAAGCTAAAAATATAAATTTTGCATTTATAAACAATTTGTTAACTTCAACTGCATTCAAACTATTTGCCTTGTAATGCGTTAAGATGTTTGCCATAGTTTGCCACAGCAGCAGCGTAGAAAATACCTGCAGTGGCAGAGCCGGATTTACCACGCCAAAGGCAAATCGGAAGTCATGTCACACTGCAAGAAATATTTCTGCATAAACGAAGAAATTCCTGCGAAATGTTGTTGTTGTTGCTGTTGTTGTTTGGTTACTTCTCTCACAGTGTGCTACGCTGTGCTGAAGAATGTTCAAAGAATGGAATTAAAATGGAATTCCACACAGAAATTCTTGGCACGCGTAGGAAATGCACAACTTCATAACATTCCAGGTTCAGAACTCATTCATGGCAAGCATAAATGAAATTCCATACAAAAAGCGCACAAGTACAAAACACCATGGTGTAATGTGGGTGGATGGGTTGCGATGGTATAGGTGGTTAGGATGTTTGTGACCGTGTGAAAGGATGTTAGAGTCAGTATTGCGATGGATGAAGTGATGAAAGAGTTTATTAGAGTTATGTGTGTGGATTGTCTGTGCAGGTTGTCTGTAAATATGCGTTTGACTTGCGTGCGGTATCTCCTTTGACTGCTCGGCAAGTGTCTGGGTATGCATTGACAATTGGTATGGCAGCGGCGTCAAAGATATTTGATTGCGTTTGTTTAAATTTCGAATAAATGTCTAAAGTTAAATGCATTTAATTGCACAGCAGGCGTAGTGTTTGGTAATTTTTGGTAATAAGAATATCAGGAAGGCAGTAGCTGTATGATGACTGGGAAATAATATCACCAAAGTGCCTAAAATGCCTAAAAAAGGTATCTGAAAGATTATCAGATACATTATTAGAGAGCTTACACATATATAAAAAACCATTCAGCAGCAAAATTTAGTAAAGCAAGCCATAAAATGTCAAATTTGGTGTATCTTGCTTTAATATTCCATATAGCTGCATATTGAATCACATGCAGCGGTAGCTCCCAAACAAATCTAATCCTTAACATGGAGTTTTGATTACTGTACAAGAGAAAGATTTTAGTAATATTTTGCTATGCAAACTTAAGCAACAATACCCTTCCAATAAATTACGTTTGCCCCTACTTTATATAAATTTCGACGAAGCTATTTTGTTGCAATTAGTGCTTGCACATGTCGCATATCTATTTGAAAGCAGCTCAGTTTCAAATAAACTTGCCAAATTTAATAGGAAATATTATTTTAGCAAATGTAATAGAGCCTAGAATACATATATATATATATATATATATATATATATATCTGATAATTATGCAGCAAACGTATACATTTTAGTTGCTACATGCTACAAGCCTATGAAAATGTGTTGCATGGAAAACAGAGTCGCAAATATTATACAATGTAGTACAGCAAAATAATTATATATTTGTTTGATTTGTGTTTGGTTAATAATATTATTTACACATTTGTACGTTTGCGGTTGCATGCACTATCAGCAGCATGCAACATACTGTGGCACAGAGCTTTAGTTTGAGTACAAACTACAACAATTGCCAGATATATTAAATTTATGAAATTATTTTGCAAAATTTTGCCAATTCTCATAGAAGTACTATATGCTCCAACTCTCTCCTACTACTACACCTCACACATTTCGCGCCATTTTGTGGTGCAGCCGAAATAGATGGCAACATTTGTGCGCTCTTAGTCGGTTTACCCAACAGCGTGCAGGATTCGGTTACGACGCTGTTGTGGTTAGACAGCAGCACCATGCAGTGACGCGTACAGCGCCAGCAAGGAGTCGAAGTTAAAGTAGATGACTGGCAGAGCCCTAGTCAGCTCAATAAAACCTTGGCGCCTGCTGTTTGTGCTTTGGTCACTCGCCTGCTTGGGGGGTCCTCAACTATTGCTGTAGACCACAACAGACCAGTAATAATTAATGCATGAGTTGCAAACTAACTAAACTGGGAATGTGTTTGTGTTTTAACCGAGCACCGCAAACAGCGTCAGTGGAAATTGTTGGCAGCAGGATATGTAGTTTGAGTATAGACAGAGTGTAGGCAGCGGTCAGTTTGTGCTGCATGCACTACGACGACGTGTATCCTTCCGCATGTACTTTTGTTCAGCGTCAAGTGTTTGTATATGTTGGCAAGTGACATTAACGTACAACAATACCCAAAACCAGTGGGGAGGAGCCACAGACGCCAACAGCTGCTGCTAAGCAACACAACTGACTAACCAGGCAGGCAGGCAGGCAGACAGGCAGGCTTGCAGGCAACTTTATATGAAACCGCAAAACCATTTTGAAGCTGTTGACGGCAACAGGAAGAATGTAAACCAAACTAAATGCATAATTATTTTAGTTCCTTCGAAGGACTCGCGCACAAGTTACAATAAATGCTTGTGTGTACATTTTGTACACATACCAAATTACTTACAACAATAACTAAACTCTAACAACATATGTAGTCATACTTGTCTACACACATGTAAGCATGCTTGTAGGCACTGTTGGTAGCGTCCTGTTAAAGGAAATGACAAGTGTGTGGTCGGTCTGTCTGTCTGTCTGTCTGTCTGTCGGTCTGCCTGTCAGTGCATGAGTAACTGACTAACTGACTCATAAGCTTTTGACATTTACATAGTTTTTAGCGAAATTTATTTTATGCTATACGAGTGCGAAGCATAGTTTGGAAAGTTATGGTGCTGAACCTTGTTAAGAAAGCATACTTAACAAGGTGCATACTTTTTGTATGATGCACAGTTCAAAGAATTTACGATACACACAAAAATATATTGTCACAATATCTCCGAAATTTGTATTTAGAAGAGAGAGAGAGGACCCTGAAGTTAAACGAACTGTCATTGGTCAACTATTAAAGTGTATGCAGCTGCTTTGTCATTTCCTTCTTAAATCGAAAAGTTTTATTCCATGTGATTTCCCAGAAAAAAAATTGCCCTAACTTTTCCTTTTGACTTCTCCGAAGCACATAAGCTTCATTGCTGCTAAAGACTATTGAAATATCAAGTTTTGTTACAGAGAAAATAAGGCTTATAAGTCAACTGGTTTCTGTTCTCAAAATTCAGCATAGCCTGATGGTTTCCCCCTTAAAAATAGAAGTTTACATCTATGAGTTATATAAATTCTCAGAAAACACTTGCTAAATAGTTCTGGCTTGCATTGCTGTTACCAAATAATAGGAGCAAAGCCACATGTAAAGCCATCCTGAAAATATTCTCTTGAAACGAAATTGTCTGGAATTCGTTTATGTTTTTGATTGATTGTGAGTTAAGTCGGGGCAACCAACTTGCATAAATTTTGATGAAGCCTTAATTAGCTTGAACGAACTAGACATGTCCGTCTGTCTGTATATTCTTTGTCTGTATGAAATCTGAAAAAAGAAAAGTTTGAATTAAATCGAGTTTCTTAATATTTAGGATATTGATCTGAAGTAAGATATGGAGTCTTGTTGTGTTCCGAAGCTGCAAGCCAGTTATAACTTTTTGTAGGCCCTGTTTTGTGCAAATGTATGTAACAGTTAGAAATAATGGTTGGACACCCTCTAATTATGGTCAGGACTGATAGATAAGTCGATGTCTGTCTGTCCGTATGAACGAAAAGATCTCGGAAACGGTAATAGATAGAGACTTCGTGTTTTTTGCATTCGATTAGGATTTGAACCATAATATTTGAACCATTTTACATCTTCCGATCGCATCTCTGTACTTCAAATGTATAGAAATATATGACCAATTATGTTTATCGCTTATATGACGGGAGTGGAGATCCGATTTTAACAAAAAGTAGCCTATGTTCGCTTCTAACTTTCCATCTATTTCTATACTAAAATTCATATAAATTGGTTTAGCAGTTTATGCGTGATGCACGCACAAAAAAACTAAAATTTGTCTACAATTAGAGATATGTAGATGTATAGATTAGCGAAGAAGTCTTGCGCTGCTATGCACTCTCTTTGTCCTCCTTTTTTGTCTTTTTCGATAAGGCATTGCCGAGGATAAAATTTTTCAAGTCTAATCTGTTGATATAATATCTGATTTATCATGGCTTTGTATGCATTGATTTGTGTTGCTCTTTTATGAGACCACGTCAGAGCATGTATCTAGCGACTCTAGTTTCCTTGATATTTGCTGTCACCTTCTACGCTTAAGGTGGACTGCAAACTTTATGAATTGTAATACATAATCTTTTATCGCCTATGGTTTCAGCATTATATGCCCTCAACACGGTATTTCGCTCTATAACATTCTGCTCACCATTACAATATCTTTCTAAGCACTCTCCTCGTGACAGTACCACATTATCTATATTAGTCTCTCCACATTGCATTCAACTACTCAGCAAACTTTACATCAATCCATCACCTACTCATCACACTTCTTCTAAGACTACCGTCTATCACAATCAAGCATCAAAACCCAATGCATGATTATTGTTCAGTAGACTATGTTATTTATATGAAATATTTTAGAACTAACTGCGAATTATAATTCCAATTGAATTTAAAAACAATTTTTTTTATTATTCTATGCCTATATACTGGGTAAAAACTGAAATTCTGTGGATTTTTAATTGAATTTGCCATTCACATGTATTATGCATGTGGGAAAAGGAAAGAAAGCAAATTATATATTCACAATGATGCGCGAAAAACTGCCACAAAACTGTAAAATTTCCTGGCAAGAAATTTTCAAGTACAAACGAAGGACAAAAAAATCGAAGTACTGTTATTACTGCTAAATTGCTTTATAACCATTTCAACACGCAATTAAAAAAAAAAACAACAAAATATCGATTCATTCACAATAGTACCTCCCTCCCGCAAATTACTTTTGCACTAACTAATAAATATTTAATTTATTTTATACTATTTCTATACAAAAATATTTAGTAATAAACTAAGTGCACGTGTCAACGTGGTGTCAGAGTTGATGCTACACGCATTCAAATTGCGGTCAAATAGCAACAACAACAACAACAAAAACACGCGAACTCCGAGCCCAAAACTGACAGCAAAACAATACTCAATGGATTTACTATTAATAAATTAAATCAACATCATAGTTCTACGACGACCAAATAACATTGCAATCTAAAATATGGCAAGCCAGCATAGATGCCATTCAGGCCGTATACAATATACAGAAGAAGGATACTCGACTAATGGATACCAGTTTCGTCGATTGTTGCAATTCGTTACTAATTCGTGTAAATTAAAATGTCATGTGTTTCTATTAAAATGAACGAAAATACACAGACAGACCAATATACAGACATACAAACCGATAGACAGACAGACAGACAGACACACCCGGATATACATATACCGAATTGTAGTATGACAGCGGAACACATGTCGCTTTTCCATATTAATAGCATTTGTATAATTTGTAGATAGAAGGATATATGTATGTATATATTGGAGGACTACGCTTGTTGTGTCCTGCATTGCATACGGTATGCGGACATGCGATTATTCTACCACAACTAATTATAGTGGCAAGCGCTGTCGTTTGTTGCAGTGTAGTACGCAACATGTTTAGGTCAGCCACACAGGATATTCATGAAGTGCAACATTGTCGTCGTCGCACTCTCCTTCATAGTAAAACAGTGTAGTGCACAATGAATGAATAATTTATTTAATAAATACAGAATTTACAATTAAATCAAAAGCGAAATTGTGTGCGGCCAGTGGCATTCATAATGAATAATTATGCACATTGCAATCGGTTGCAAAGCAGTTCAATGAGCAGCGATGCAATGTGAAATATGCATTAAAAAGAAAATTAAATATTGTTGGAGAAAATATTGGCAATGATTTATATATAAGAATTTGGTAGAAGTTTCTAGTTGAGCATAGCAATTTAAGTGAATGGATATATTGCAATTGTTAATGAGGTATTGCAAAGCATTTAAGCTGAACTTTGAATATATTTGGGGGGTCTCCGACCATTATTTTTACCTGTTACATACATTTGCACAAAATCAATAGGTTATTGTACCTTCGGTATAGGGCAAAACTAGTGAAGACTGACTACATAAATGATTCTATGAAGTATAACTTTATACTAATAGATCTGTTCTCCGAAGACAATTATTTCAGTACATATTTCGGAAGTTTATCCTTTCTTCTTTAATATTAAAATCGTTGTCAGTGCTAACGGGTATAACTTTCCATATTCGTTGAATATTTATTGGCAGAGGTTCCCATAATTCCCATAAAACTATTCAACATACTTTTCATTGCTTAACGAATGTATTATGCAAATTGGGGACATTACGGGATACTGTTCTGGTATTTTTCTTAACAAAAATCTAATCTAAAGCATCCAAAGTGCGCACACAAAAAATTTCATCAAAATCGGTTCAGTAGTTTAAGAGAAATTCAGTAACATATACACTTAAAATACCCAAAAGCTACACAATATATTGCCAATTCCGAAATAAAAAAAAACTATTCATCCTTAAAGTTGCCAAAGAATTCTACAATAGTCAATTCACAAAACTTGGTAAAAACATTTTCGCTGCAGTCGAAGAGTCGGACAGAGTGAGTGAGTGCTTTGCATTGAATAGAATTCAAGTAAATATTTTGTTGATGGATGCAAATCTGTGTGTTCGTTCGTATACGATTTACATATGCAGCTATAGATACAGTTACAAATCCTTAGTTAAAGTTGGAAGGAAAAAAAAACTATACCATAGCATAGTGTGTCTGTGTGTGTGTGTCTGTGTGTGTGTGTGGCGCAGTTAGACAAATACAGAGGCACAATTTGTATTGGCAAATGCACGAAATAGACGACGACGTCGGTCGCCATCATCATTTGCATTGTTGTTGTTGTTGTTGTTGTTGTTCAACGGAAACTGCTTTGGCACACACTTCCGGCGCCTACTTTTCCAAATAAATACGTATATATGCAACTATATACAATAACTGTCCGTGCATGCACCGTACACTCTACGCCCTATACACCACCGCCTACAACATGTTGTCTGTACGCATTTTATTGTTGTACTTTCGGCTTTATTTTCGGTTTAGTTTGGTAAATACACATGCACCCATGTGAGTTGCAAATACTGAGAGTTAGATACAAATGTCTGTGTGTGTGTGTGTGTGTGTGTGTGTATGCGGTAAATGCATTTTGGTACAAGTACGCGCCGCCTCGCGTTGGCGTTTCTATTCCATTTGGTTATACTCAATGTGGTTCTACATACAACGCGCATAGTTACTCATAGATACATATACTCAGTAGTTCTCAGTCTGTCGTTGTTCGTTTATTTGGAACAGGAACTCACACTTACAAAAGCCAAATCGAAGTGCATCGAGTTGAGTTGGCATCATGGGCATCAGCAGCAACCAAATAGACGCAATGCTTTTTCATCTCGTTGTTGATACAACTACAGCTTTCTGTTGCTACTTCTGCTACTGCTTCTCGTCGTCATTATCAGCATCAACAGCGGCTTCGTTGAAGCCTTTCATAAATGGAACATGCTTAAGGTGACCAGAATTTATGGATGGCTTTGTGAATTATAGGAGTGTAACTATTCGAGTTTAGCTGAGATGATTCTTTGAATTTGACTAAGAATATATTTGTATCTACCTTCTGATGAGGTTTTTTTTCCGGAGTCCAAATATTACTCACTGCTGAGAAGTTCCTAAATGAATTCTTTTGAAAAAAGTAACCTTTTGGAAGCTTCAGACAGTCCAAACTGCTCCAACAATAACTTTCTCTATTTGGAAATGACTTTGAATATACTTTGGTGTGCTTCATGTATCTCTGCATTATTGAATTCTGTGCCTACACGTTGAGTGATGTCTTTTGAGGCTCTAAGAAACGTTTTCATAATCTCCAGATTACTGCTATGATTTTGCGTATTGAACTGCTTCCAACTGCTGTCCAATGAATATGTGCTACATGATTCAATGCATCATCGATTGCTGGTATCTCCATGACTCCAAAAGATATATGCAACTCTTTTCGTGATTTCTAGTAAACTACTTTAATCATTAATCCTTGTGCCATTAATTTTAATATTTCTATGGTAAGAATTCGCAATAGAAGTTCCTTCTTGATGCACAGCAATGGTCATCTTATTCATGTTCCAAATAGAACCACAGATAGCAGAAGCTGCACTCGACGCATTTTGCGGTAGGTCGAAAATCGGTGAGGCAATGAGTTCCATAACATTGGTAGGCGTTTTGCTTTTGCGGTGCTTGCATACGAGTATGTGGGGGGAGGTGAGGTTGTGCGGTTATTGGTATTGTTGCCGTTGGTGCGCTGCTACTCCTACCGACTGAAATGACAATACAGATGCGTTGTATTGAGTTGCAGATAGAGTGCGAGACATACTAATGGAGCTCGGGGGGAAAAGTGTAAGCGAAACAGAGAAAACATCAATACACAAACATCGCTCTCTCTCTCTATCTCTGTTGCTCTTTCTCTCTCTCTGTCACTCTTTATAGAGCAACATGCCAAATGCAGCTTACAAATTTTGGTGCATTCTGGTGCTGGAAATCCGATTTTATCCTTATTGCCACTGCCACTGCTGCATATGCAGCAACTTGCACCAAAGAAAAAAATAAAATTAGTGGAATTTTTGCTCAAATTAAAGTTTGTGCTGAAGTATAGACCCATAGTTTTCTTTTTCGTAACTTATATATTTTAAATTTTTTTCACTATTTGCAAAATTATTTTTGTATGCACCCGCACCCTGATGTGTTGTTGTTGTTGGTGTTCGTACTTCATGCTGGCATTCGATACATGCTGTGACTGGTTTTATGGTCCAATTGGCCAATAGACTAGTCAAGCATTTCGTTTGATTCTCGCTGTGCAATCAAAAGAAAAGCATTTGCAGCAGCATGTTTGCCATACTGTTTTGCTTGCTTGTACGCCTAGTTGTATGCAATGCAAAATATGCAGATAGGCACACAGCAAAGGATGCGAGTGACAATAGTTTTTAGTAGAGTGTGTTTGTTCTTCGTTGTTGCCCCCCGCTGGGTCTTAGCACACATCATAGCATTTGTGTGTCGGTTTCTGTATGCTTGGCAAACAATTTTCGTTGTCCTGCCAGAGTTGACATAGCATTTTATTGCTCTTTGGGATTTTTTTTTGTGCAAATGATTCGCGTACCATTTTTATTTTTCCTGCATATTTGAACTAGTCGGAGAAATGATGGATGTGTTTCGGTAGGCTTTATGATTTGTGTATTTTAGGTGCGTTCTAAAAGAATTTGAGATTTGGAGAATAATGTGCTGAAGTTTTAAGTTTCGAAGCAGCCTTTTTAATGCGGAGTAACTCCAATGTAAAGAAGTTCTCTGAGGTACTTGAAATTTCAGTCAGAGCGCTTGCACAGCTATCAGAAGATTTTGGAATATAAATTTATGTTCCCTTCGATGAGCTCCCACACAGTCAACTAAACAATGTCAAAGGACTTCATTTGGTGTTTAATAGTGAACTACTTAAACTTGCATTTGTCCTCACCATTTCTTTAAAACTTCATTTGTTCAATTTCAAAGCAATTGAATCTCCATAACAATGCGAAAAAAAATTAATCTTTAAAGTAAAATTGCTTGTGCCGATACAAGCTGACTGAAATATATATAAAATAACCCATATACAAATATATACACACACATTTATATATCCACCACTGTAGCGGGTGCACCTGTCCAGCACAGACTACGAAACCAAAACCGTGGAATGCGATGCGCCATATCCGTAAGCAATTTTCTGACGAAACAAGAATCGATAAATTCGTTAGGCGTGCAATTTGCACGCTGTATGGGCAGAACATGCTATCAAAAGGGCTTTTCAAGCGTTCAAATAGATGGAAGGACATACAAACAGACAGACAGACGGACAGATAGGTGCAGCACTACGCTACGCGTACAATTGACTGAGTGACTGACATGGGAACATGCAGTCATTCAGTTGATCGAAAAGCGAGTGCCATTCGGCGGACAGCAAGTTGTTACGACGTTACTATATGAGTAAAGTGGATATTGCACGAAATTCGAACTACAAAAGCCTATTTGCATTTTGGGCATACAAACAGCGAGCCGTAACTGATGTTGTTGGTGGAGGCTGTTGCAAGCTAAAGCAACAACTTGGTAACTGCGGCCAAATGTAAGGTGCGCACAATAGCTCTACGGGAATATGCTTGTCGTACGTTGTTGCTGTATTGCATCCGCTTGGGCTTGGTTATGCTCGTCACAATGCAAATTAATGCAAATGCAACGAGGCGTATAAGTATTTTTTATACATGTTCTACATGCAGTTCCGTCAGTTTTTAGCACTGTCAGGAAAAACTGCTTATTTGATTTCTTTGTTTTTGTATTAAATTGTTTTAAATTTTACTTAACAAAATTTTTCCTTTTTTTTCTCTCTCTCTCTCTTTAGTACCACCAAAAACTGGACAGAAACGTCCTGCCACAAGTCCAGCACCACATCCTTCGCCGCATCATTTGCAAACACCGCCATCGGCTAATGCAGGTGGTGGCGCCGCCGTTGCTGCTGCTGCTGGTACACCGCCAGGCGCATTGCTCAATCATGGCATGCCAACGAATCACATTGGTGCACAGTCGCCATCGTTGCAGCATCAGGCGCATCAACAGGCTGTCGCTGCTGCTGCTGCACAGGCTCATCAGCAGTTAGTAGGCGTACCGGGCGCCTTAAATGCTGCCAATGCCGCTGCAAATGCACGTGGGGGCTTTGCAGCCGCACTGCGTAATCTTGCCAAGCAGGCCGATATCAAGGAAGATGATGACGTAGGCGCTGGTAACGGTGGCTCTGCGGTTGGCAATGTCAGAGATGTACGTGGCGATGCACGCGCTATGTCAAGCAATGCTGGTCCAACGCCGCCGGCGCCTGTGCCTAATTCAGTGGCAAATACTATGCCGCGTGGCATGTTGTTGCAGCCTAATGAGCGTCTGAGTGCAAGTCAAATGCCTAGCGGTGCTGATGAACGCGCTGCCAGCAAGAAACGCTCACCACCATCGCCACAGCCGCCAGAGAAAATACAACGCTTGAGTCAGCCGCAGCAAGGTCAGAGTGCTGGTGGCATACAACCGGAATTGTTGGCGCGTAGCGGTTTTCAGCCATATCGATCGGATGAGCGTTTAATGCATCCGGCTGGCGCATTTCCGCTTGAGGCAGCGTATTCACACTTTGCAGCCGGTCTGCCCGGCATACCACCAGGTTTGTAGTGCAGCATTAGCTATGCCCATTGAACTTTATTTTTAATAATTAAAATTTCTTCTACAGCAGCATTTTTGAATCCAGCCAGTCTGCCGTACTCGGAACAGCTCTATCTGGAGCATCGCTATCAGCTGCTACGTGCCGCTGGTGCAGCGCATCATTCGCATCCGCATGCAGCGCTCTATCAACCGATGGCTTCACCCTATCTCTATTCAATGATGCCCGGCGCTGCATTGGGCATGTCACCTGCGTTGCATGATCATCGCATGAAACTGGAGGAGGAGCATCGTGCGCGCATAGCACGCGAAGAGGAACGTGAGCGCGAGTTGCAGCGTGAAAAGGAGCGTGAGCTGCGTGAACAACGTGAACGTGAGCAGCGTGAAAAGGAGCAACGTGAGCGTGAGCAGCGTGAAAAGGAGCTGCGTGAAAAGGAGCAAAAGGAGAAAGAAGCACGCGAGCGCGAAATGCGCGAGAAGGAGCGTGAGGCGCGTGAGCGCGAGCGACAGCAGTTAATCAATGCATCACATCACTATTCGAATCAATTGTATTCGCCGCTCAATCGTAATCTGCTCAACTCTATGATACCGCATCTACCGCTGGGTCTACGAGCGCCGCCTGCAGGTCTACATGGTCTGTCGCCTATGTCGCCCTATCATGCCGCCAATCAACGTCAAAGTCCACATGCTGCTATGGGCCTTAATCTCGGCTTACCGGGACTACCTGCAGTTTCGTCACTTGGTCATGGACCACCGAATTTGCCGCCACATCTACAGCAAGCAGCACTGGGTCTAACACATCCGGCTGCTGCAGCAGCTGCAGCTGCTGGTCTGACACATCCTGGATTCTCTGCAGCAGCTGCACTTGGTCTGACAGCGCATCCACATAGCTTGAATCTAACGCATCCGCATATATCACCGCATCATGCCTCGATTGCAACATCCGTAGCGCATCAGCTGCCACCGCATACAACATCAGCCATGATTAGCACCACAGCAACGTCCATGTCTTCATCTTCACCGCACAACAGCCTTAATTTGACCACCAGCAGCAGCAACAGCAGCGCACAGAAACTTATGGAGATGTCAACAGCTGCTGCAACATCTTTAGCTGCAGCATCGCCGTACATAACAACAATGGCACCCACAACCCAGTCACAGCACATGCAAGCCAGTATGAGCGGCTCGCTGGCATACTATCATCCTAGTCATCATTTGGCTGCAATGCATGCAGCAGCAGCTGCTGCTGCCGCCTCAGGGGCTGGTGGTCTTGGTGCCGCGCCGACTGCAGCGCATCAACAGAGCTCTACAGCAGTATCCGCGGCAGCCACTGTGCCACTGCCGCTACCGATCTCGCTTACAAGCAGTGCCAATCTAACACAAACGCATCCACATTCGCATCCAGCATCACCAAACAGCATGAAAATAGCCACACCAACTTCAATGGCTGGTGCATTGGGCTTAGTGTCCAGTCAACAGAACGGCGGACGTGCATCAAGCAGTCCACACGCAATGCGACATCATATTGCAGTTGCTGCCGCTGCCGCTGGATTAGGGCCACACCAAACGAGCGCTGCTGCAGTACATGTTGAGAAACCGAGCAGCACCGGCGCTGGCATTGCAGCAAATACACATGAGCCGGCCACACTCGATCTAACCGGTTCCAATTCAAATTCAAGCAATCAGGCGCCCTCAACAGTAAGCAGCGGCATAACACATGGACATGAGCTCAATGGCGGCATGGAGACTGCAACGAATGTAGCCGGCGGCGCTGCTGAAACTAAAGATGTGCTTGCTGGCAGCAAAGAAGATATAAACAAGAGTATAACACCAACACCGGAAAAGAAAGCAAACACACCGACACTAATACCCGCCAACGCCGCCGCTGCAGCTGTTGCTAGTTCAACAGATAAAACACTGCTGTCGGAAGGTTCACCGGAGAATGTTTCGCGTCACAGCACTAGTCCAACATCGGAGACGAACATTTCAAATTCAGGCAATGGCGGTAACAGCAGCGGCGGCAATTTACCGCCTGCTTCGTTAAGCTCAGGTAATACTGCAGAACTGCTGCCAACGGTATTAACAGCGGTCTCACCCAAGCCTGCGACAACAACAAACACTACAATACCAACATCGCCGCAAGCAGCAGCGGCGGTTTGTAAAACCGATGATAAGCTAACGCTGCCAAGAGCAAACACACCAACGATTGCTGCCTCACCAGATGCTGGCAATGCCTCGGGCGGTGTTACCTCTACAACAAGTGGTACTACATCGCCACCAGTGGTGAGCAGCAGCACAAATGTTGCTGCTAACAGCGTCTTGAATGCTGGCGATGAAGCAACTGTTAGCACAAGTGGCACAGCTAAATCCGCTGCTGCTGTTACTGCAACCGGCACTGCTAAAGAAACAACAACAGAAATCAGCTCCAGATGATTGTCGCCTTACAGCTATATATTTGCTGCATTTTGAGTCCTATATTTTGTGGCCTTATTTAAATTCTTTGCCAAACAAAATCCTTGACGCAAACTTACTTAACTACAATAAATTATTTTGCAATCTTTAAACTTTAGCCTAAAAAATAGCTTTTGGGGAATTTTTATTTGTAGCGCGCTCAGTTTTAAAGTATATAACTTAAAATTAAAAAAAATTTAACTATTCAATTTTTAATGCTAAATATTTAGTTTTAAGTTTTTTAAGATTTTTAGTTTGTATTCTGTTTCCAATGAGTCGAATTGAAACTAGTTAAACTAAAAAAAACTAACAACTACCTTCATCAGAATACATATTAAAATATAAACATTTAGTTACACACACACACACACCAACATACAATATTTACATGCATATACAACTACATACATATATAAAATATATTATTTAAGCATTCAAGTTTTTTTAATTAATTAATTGAAATGAAATGTTTTACTATTATTATTATTATTTATATTGTTTAAACAAACACAGAGACAAATGCTTTGTATGATGCCGCCTGTTGTACCAACCAATTATTACGAGTAAATTTTTTTATTATTATTTCGTTATATTCTTAATTTGTAAATCTCTAAAATTATAATTGAAACAAATAAAACCTCTTGATTTGTTTTTATTAATATTTATTGTTTTATATTTATTTCTTTGTGGTTTATACGGTGGGTTTTTTTTTTTTATTTGTTGTTTTATTTTCTTTATATATATTATGATCCAAACTATAATGCTTGAAGGAAAATTGCCTAATTGAAGAAATTTTTATTGTAAAACTTGACAAATTTTTTATGTATTTAATTGTTTATCAAATACAGTGAGAAGTGGTCTTTAGTTGTTCTTCAAACTTCCACTTTGGTCTTGACTCAGCACATATGTTAATGAAAGACTTTTATATGCTCATCGCCAGAGGTTTTTCGTTGGTAATAAGATGCCCCTGCAAAGAGTCTGTTCCGTAAAATCTTATGAATTGGCAATGGAACCTTCACAGACTCGAATTCTTCAATTTTTTTTATGTTGTTCAGACATATTCGATCTATACTTTCAAACCAAAAAGTGTCATATTTTCGAGATATATTTTTGAAGAAATATTTCTGAGCTTGATTCGTCTATACTTTCCCTACAATAAGTTCTATTCTGTTCCAAATTTTAAATTTCTCCACTAATTTATTTTTAAATCTTTTTCAGATGACAGCAAACCGCATCCATTGAGCATACTCGGACGCAGTAACAGTTCGGAGGAATCTTCATCGGCATTATGACATCATCTCTTCAACAATTCAAATAATTAACTAATGAAAAATATAAGCGATATTGGCATGTATCTGCTGTCAGAGCGTGCGCTCTATCAGGAACGAAAGCGTATATTTGAAAATTTCCTAAAATCGTAGAAACAAAACAACAAGCAACACAATAACAAAAAATTAATAAATAATAAAACCGACTTCACACAAACAACACATTAAATGAAATAAATAATATTTCAATTAATAAATATTTCTATATATAGATATATAAATGAGTAAATGTACATAGTACATAAACTAAACCCAAAAACAAAAATAGTCAAAATAATCGCAAAACATATTTCAAGATTTTTCCGTTCTTGGTGTTAAAGTTTCTGTAAAATGAATAAAAGTATCTCAAATGCAATTAAAGTAAAGTAAAATAAATAAATTATAAATATATATTTAATGTATTTTAAAATATTTAATTAAAAACAAACACATACACAACAATTGTCTAAAAATATAAAATAAATACTAAAAAATAAGACTTTTAGTGTAAAAATAAAAAATATTTATATGTGTATGGAACTCAACTTAAAGCAAAAACTGTTTTTAAAAATATTTAATTACTTATTATTAATTAATTAAATATAATAAATGAATTGCTAATAATTGTGATTTGGAGAGTACGAAAAAAAAAATGCTAGAAGAAAAATCGACACAAAAAACCAACAAAAAAAAAGGAACTGAAATTTAGATAAAATAAAAAATAAAAAGAAATTATTTAATGAAGAAAATACAATTCTGGAACGTTTAGAAACTACAAGAAGAAGCGAAAGTTTAAAATAAAATGACAGCAGGCTTAGCATATTTTTTGAAATTCCAAAGTTTTTTGTAAAACACTTTTTGGCCACTGATACATTGCATAAATAATTAAAAAAAAAATAAACATTTTATATATACAACTATACATAAAAAAAAAATAAAAAAAATAATAATATATATATATATATGTAATTGTACTAAATATAAATTAAATATTGTAAAAATGTATCTATGTAACTAATTAAATATGTAATTTATATATTTTATTGAAGCAAATTAAAATCTTAAATGATTTAAAATCAAAAAAAAAAAAAAAATACAGATTCTTTAATGTTCTAAAACTCAACTCAATAAATGTGTGAAATATCAGCAAATGAAATAAAAAATAAAAAAAAACAAATAGTAAACAAGCAAACAATTTAAGTTCGGTAGAAACCGAATTTTTTATACGCTACACATAAAATTTTAAAAGCGAAACAAACAAAATAATGTCGTAGCAAAGGTGTGTAGCGTCTAAAACTCAAATGTAATAAATAGCTAAAAAAAAAAAAATTTAATTAAAATTAACATTATTCATTGATGTTTATATAGCATGTAGCCAATATACAACACAATGTCTCCACTGTGCTGAAGTAGAGCCTACACAAACGCAATTCAAACAAAAAATTAAAACAAAACAAACAACAACACTTCAACAAATAACAGCAACAAAACCAACACAATTCCAAAAAAACATTCTAGTAAAATCTTCATTAAACATTCTATTTTAGTGCTTTAAGTTTAGTTTTAATTTAAATTTTTATGTATTACATCAAAAGAATTTAAACTATATTTTTAATTAAATAAAAATCTCGATCAATCTGTGATATTAAGCAAAAAAAAGAAAAAAAAAAAAGAGATATATATTTGATGCGTACGATCAAAAAAAAACAAAAAAAAAAAAAAAAGAGCAAGAAACCCAACAAAATGAAATTCAAAATTCTGTCAAATAAAGTTTAAAACCAACAGAAAAAAAATCAAAGTGTTATATATATATATATATGCCTATGTATTTGTATATTTATATGTATAAGTATTTAAGCTTACTTTGTACTACTTAATTAGTTAGCAAGCAATGCGTTTCATATATATACTAAAATATGATTTCAACAAAACAAGAAGTTTTTCTTTTTTTTTTGAATATTATTGAACATGAATGCGAATCATCATCAAACAATTTCCAAAATCTTATTAATTGTATAAAAAAAAAAAAGATAAAACTTACACACAACAACCAAAACTCTTACAAAACTAATATTAAGCTAAGAAATAATCACACTGACAACAACAACAAGCTAAGAAAAACATAAATAATTGGCAAAAGAATGCAACAGTTTGAAGTACTGAAAACAGGCAACATTTTGGAGAGAAGACAAAAAAAAAATTTGGGCAACTTGAATTGCGTACACACAGTCAGAACAATCTTGTGCAACTTTAAATAAAAATGAACAAAAATAAAAAAAAATTAAAAAAATCATGGTTTTTCTATAGAATATGCTTTCAAAAAATATACACATACTTCTTAAAAATATCAAACAGTGCTGGAATTATGGGCATTTTAGTGGCCCAAGTGTTTTTAATAAGCAAAAATTGTATTTTTACAGCTTCGAAATTTCAGGATATTTCTTGTTTTTGAAGACGTAGTTAGCTTGCTATAAACATAGACAATGTTCTGCTCTGTAATGTGAATACTTGGTCACTGGTCGACCTTTTTGGTCTGAAGCTGACACTGATATGGTCCTAGCAGTGAATCGGTATATGGCTTCAGCCTATTACACAATACGCGCGACAAAGTCTTATATCCTATGGAAAGAAGACTTATTCCGCGGTAGCTGGCGCAAACTGCGAGCTCTCCTTTCTTACAGTTAGGACAGACAACACTGAGATTCTAGTCATTGGGTATGCGTTCATCGGATCATATCTTGCATAAAAGTTGGTGCATACTCCTAAACAACTCTTCTCCGCCGGACTTAAATAACTCAGCTGGCAGCCTATCCAAGCCTGCCGCTTTGTTATTTTTCAGCTTTTTAATAACTGAATTGACCTCGTTATAGTCCGGTGGCTCTACTATAGTGCCATCATTAACTGGTGGTTCCGGTGTCAATTCTCTATCGGCGGAATTATGCGTTTCATCGCCTCCGAGTAGTTTGGAGAAATGACTCATAATCTCAGTGATTCCTGTACATCCGTTACCAAATTGCCATTGTCATCCTTAGAGAAAGTTACTCCGAGCTTAAAACCTTCAGTCAGACGCTTGACCTTTTGATAGAATTTTCGAGCTTCATTTCTAATATGTGTTCTGCTCTAAATAACTGTAATTTTGAAAGTTTTTGGGAAAACAATTCTTTATTAAAATTTATAGACAAAAAAAAAAATCGCCAGGCATTTCAAAACTTCTAGAGTTCCCTTTCATTGTGCCAGTTGTATATATATCTATGCCGATTCCTGTGCCTGACGGTAGTCGAAAACAGTGCCTCGTTCAGTAAAACGTTGATTTTCGACAGTAGCCTGAGAAGGCGAAGACTCTGTAGCATTGCCATAACCACCACCACCGGGAGTTTTCATAGCAAACATGTCCTGTGGATAAATTTTAAATCAATTATTTAAAAAATAAAACATTAATTTTTTGTAGCTTTTCAACTTACGCCTGTCTCCACATCTATGCAAGTTTTAGCACCCAAACGTATTATACGTCCATCATGCTTTACAATCAAATTAAGCCCACGTTTAGCCGGTGCACCACCAGCCATACCATACGGCTGAAGTGTACGACGTTCCGTAAGTACAGATAATGTAACTGGTTTTCGGAACAGCAAATCACGCTCTACACCTTCACCGCCCACATAGCGTCCAGCACCGCCCGAATTATCAGTACGCAAGCAGAAACGTTTCAATATCATAGGATAACGCAGCTCAAGTATTTCCGGATCCGTTATACGTGTATTAGTCATGTGCGTATGTACACCACCAGCGCCATGCCATGTAGGTCCGGCACCAGCACCACCGGCTACGGTTTCATAATAGCCCCACTGCTCATCGCCAATGGTTATGTTATTCATGCAGCCCTGCGAGGCAGCACAAACACGGAATGCACGCAGTACAGTGTCCACAATGCGTTGCGACGTTTGCACATTGCCGCCAACAACAGCAGCGCCGTCCGATGGATCCAATATAGAATTCTTTGGTACAATCACTCTTATTGGTGTTAGACAGCCCTGATTCAATGGCACCTCATGTCCAACCATACAGCGTAGACAGTATATAAGCGCTGATAGTGTAATGGCGCGTGGTGCATTGCAGTTGCCCCACACTTCTGGACCGGAGCCGGTAAAATCGCACAGTGCCGAACCAAGCTCAGTATCAATTGTTACTTTCAATGTAATAGGCGAACCATCATCCATAAACTCTTGCGCCTCTAAGACCGTAGCGCCAGTGCGTTCCAAAGTTTTGCGTCCGATTTCCTTCAACATATCACGCACCGCTAGCTCTGCATTCTCTTGTATATAGCTCATATACGCCTGTACCACTTTCAGTCCATAGCTATTGATCAACTCTAACACAAGCTGTATGCCCTTGTGATTGGCCGCAATTTGTGCCTTTAAATCGGATAAGTTATCGCTGAGATTACGCGTACCTACTGCACCCTTGGCACCAGTTGGCGTGGTTAAACGCGCAATGATCTGCTGCTCTTGGAATGCACCATCTTCGACAATTAGGAATGATTTAAAGGCGGCACCCTCTTGTTGCAGCGAGGTAGAATGCGGTGGCATAGAACCTGGCGTAATGCCGCCTATATCAGCATGATGACCACGTGAGGCCACAAAGAACACCGGTTTGGTTTGTGTACTGCAAAGGAAGTGCTATTAGTTTAGTAAAAGATTAATTTAAAATTGTTAAGCAAAGTACGTACTCATAGAAGACCGGCGTTATAACCGTCAAATCCGGTAAATGCGAACCACCCGCCTGCGGATGATTGGACAAAATAACATCACCATTTTTCAATGTATCGCCACGCACATGCAGCTGATACTGCACCGTTTCCTGCATAGCGCCCAAATGCACTGGTATATGCGGCGCATTGCTGACTAGGCCACCATCCGGTCCAAATAAGGCACATGAGAAATCTAAACGTTCCTTGATATTTGTTGAGATAGAAGTGCGCTGCAACACTCTACCCATTTGTTCGGCAATGCTCATGAAACGATGACTAAAGATGCTCAACTGTATGGGATCCAGCTGCTCGTCGATGCCAAGACGTCCACCAGTGCGTACATGTATAACAAGATCACCACAAGCAGTTACCTCTGCATTGCACTCTGGTTCCACAAGTATAGTAGATAGTTGATCAATAATAATAGCTGGCCCAGCAATCTTGTGCCCCGCTAGCAAGTGCTGCGTTAAATAAATTGGCGTATCAAATGCACCCGAATCAAAGTAAACGCGTGACTGGCCTTCGTTCTTGGGTACCGGCTGTGCTGCCTGCGCCACTTTTGCTTCCTCGGGCGTTACATTCTTGCCCAAACCTCTTATGCGTATATCGTCAACAATAATGCGACGATTCTGCAGCACAAAACCAAATTCAGTGCGATAGCGTTCCAAGAATGTTGCATGGAAATCACCATATGCAGCTTGGAGCACATTTGATGTGTTTGAAGATTGCACAGCGGGCAATGGCGCAACCATGAGTGCACCATCGGTGCCATCATAACGCAAATGTAGAAAAGGTTCAAGCGTTATTTGCGCAAATCCTTGTGCTGCCAGTTTAGCGTGACATTGTGCAGAGAGCGCATCCAAACGTGCCTTCAAAAGTGGAGCATTACTCTCCGAAAATTCTACGCCACATGGCTCTTGTGTTTCTTGCACGACATCGGCCAGTGCCATGCCATAGGCGGAGAGTATACCCGCATATTTGTGCACCACCACCTGTAAGTCGAAAACAAATATTTTATCTTAAAGAATTGAACTGAAAAAGGAAGCTAAAGAATCCAGCGCTTAGTAAGTATCTGGCTAGTAAAATTTCAACAGTTCACTTACCTTCGCAATGCCCAGGTCACGCGCTATGGAACACGCATGCTGTCCACCGGCACCACCAAAGCAGGACAGTACATGCTTAGCTGTATCCAGTCCACGGGATTGCGTCAACGCACGTATTGGACGACACATGCTCTCATTGGCAACACGTATAAAACCCAGCGCTATTTCATGAACAGACAATGGCTGCACAACACCAGTTGTGCTCAAATACGCATTTATCTCTGCTTGCAATTCCAAAAACTTCGATTCTGTTGCAGCATAATCAAGAGGTTCCTTTTCGGTGGTACCGAATATTTTCGGAAAATATTGCGGCAATAGGCGACCTAATATTAAATTAGCATCGGTTACGGTCAGAGGGCCACCTTTCTTGTAACATGCAGGACCCGGATGCGCGCCGGCAGATTCCGGACCCACAACAAAGAGACCCGAACGAAAGAATAGACGTGAACCACCACCAGCCGCAACTGTATTAATATCCAATTGTGGCGCTTGTATTGTTACACCAGCAGTGGTACTTTCAATTACATGCTCATAGCTGCCAGCGTAACGCGAGACATCCGTCGAAGTGCCACCCATATCGAATCCTATAAGTGGTAAATCAGTTTCACGTGAGCCGGTTATGGCATAACCGACTACGCCGCCGGCAGGACCAGATAGTATAGCGCGTGCGCCGCGGAAATTATCCATATTGGTGAGACCACCATCCGATTGCATGAAGAGCACATCAACGCCGTCAAGTTGTTTATCAAAGCCAGATTTGAAGCTGAAAATGAAAACAAATTAGAACAGAAAAGAGATTAGGCACTTATTTCATCAGCAGATAAGATTATTACAATGCACTGATAAGCAGTCAAACACATTGATGGCATGGCATAGTACGCTGCAGCATATTTTCCGATTTGCTACATAAATAAACAAAGCTTGTGAAATGAAACATTAATTTCTTGTAATTATGATTATGCAAAGCAGCTGCTATTCGATGAAATGATTAGTTGATATTTTAGTTAGAATGTCTGGCACTCGTCTACACGGCTTGTCATTGTGTCTCCGATGCGTTATCTTTTATATTTATACAAAACGCTAGATTTTGAGATATATGCAAGCTACTTGAGCTGTATCATAAAACGCGGTGCTGATTAACAACAGCATTTACAGGCAGTGAATAGCTAAAAGTATAATGGCTGCTTACCTTGCTAAATAGCGATCTACATGCGGCGTTAAATAGGCCTCCGCGCAAGCTGTATAACCACGCGCAACCAAACGACACATGGGCATAGCTTCGTGCGATAGTGTGACATGGCTAAAGCCCAGTTCGCGTGCAATTTCACCAATACGTAGCTCATGTGCGGGGCAAGCATAGCTATGCGCTAACACTACTGCAACTGATGAAATACCCTGCTTTTTTATATCCTGCAGCGCCGAGCGTACCGCTGACACATTGACTGCTTGCATTTCGAGATACTTTGTGCCAGCTACACCCGCTAAAACAGGCCAGGTTTGCTCTGAAAATATATGCAAACACATTTAAATATGTGCTTCTAATAACTGTTATGCCATACTCACGCAACTGACAGCGTTCCTTTTGCTCCGGCACAATACGACAATCCACTTCGACTACTGTCTTATATAGATTCGACGGCTTGCGTATATTTAAATCAAAAATTTTCGGACGCGCCTGATTACCAATATAGAGTAAATCACGAAATCCCTCATTCACCACCAATGCCACAGGATCTCCTTTACGTTCGAGCAATGCATTCGTTGCCACGGTGGTACCCATGCGCACCCAACCAATTTTCGAGGTATCCACTAGACCAGATGCTGCCAAATCTTGTCCGGTTTCCTAACATGCATTTGAACTTTAGACTTTATCGAGTAGGGCGTATTTAAATTCGTTTACCTCTTTAAGTATGCGCCGTATACCCTCACGAGGCGCATCACTATACCGTTCCGGATCTTCCGAGAGCAATTTAAGCGTACGTACACGTCCGCCGGGACAGATACAGAGCACATCGGTAAAGGTGCCGCCACGATCGATGGCAAAACAAAACTTTCCTGCTTCCGCACCATCAGTTTTTATCTGGCTAGACATGTTTACACTGCGTTCGTTGTAGATACTCGTAGAACTTGCTTTGTGCTGTTTTAATTTTAAACTGAATTTCGTTCAAAATGGGCTTCTATTTATATGTGCGCGGCCGGTGGGTGATGTTGCGCGTCTATTATCGTCAAATCAAGAAGATATTCATTTTACGCCGTTTTACGTCGCTTTCATTTCTCTTATCTGACTCTTATACGCTTATCAAAGAATTTCCCTTTTTGCAGCTGTAAAATATCCCAAAATCAGCTGTTTTCAAATAGATCGCGGTGTACAGTGGTTGGAAAGGCATTGAAAAATATCGGAAATTTAAGTGGATCTTAAGCGGTTTAAAATAAATGTACTCCAATATCATGATCATGTATTGTGTGATTAAATAATTCAAAAAAATATTTGTTGGTTTTTTTTTTTTATTTTACTCGTTCTGCCTCAATATATTTACAAGTACGGGCATCAAACAATATCCATCATGTCAAAGGGATGTCTTTGTAAATTATCAACTACAATGCCACTTTGTGCCTTATAAGCTACTTCCAATTGTAATGTGCTAAACTTTCAACTTGTACTAAATAAAAAAAAAATTACGTGCCACGCAACGTAACGCGTGAACTGGCAGTAGCATCTGTACGTTTAACGTATTTCAACAGTCGTACAACAGTTGCTGGCGTAACACCCTGTATACGACTTGCAGCCGCTATTGTCTGTGGTTGTATCAAGCTCAGCTTTTGTCGTTCCTCATTCGATAGACTCAAAGATTTGGCAAAATAATCTATATCTGTTGGTATAAGCAGACTCTCATCACGGCGCACATCGTCCACGTCACGTTGTTGCTCTTCCACAAAGTAATTGTAAATTGCTTCGATTTTTATGCGTGTGAAAAGCTCCGCATCGTCACGTATGCAACTCAACTCGGTCGGACATAAATCAATCAATTGCTGCACTGAAATATCATCCGCAGGTATGCCCAGCATATCGAATGCGCTTTTCTGCACAGAAGCTTTTGAAGTACGTAAACCGCATGCTTCACGCCAATAATTACTATGTTTGCGCAGCGATTGTAGTGCATCAATGGCTATACGTAGACGCTGTTGTACTTGACGAAAATGAGCATAGCGTGCTTCACTCACCAGACCAAAGTGATAAGCCTTCTCCGTTAGCCGCATATCGGCATTATCTGGACGCAGCGAAAGACGAAATTCAGCGCGACTGGTAAACATGCGATACGGTTCGTTGGTGCCCAGCGAAGTTAAATCATCAATAAGTACACCAATGTAACCTTCAGTACGGCTCACTGTCAGCTGCTCACCACTTGCTGCGTGTCTCGTTTTTCCGGCAGCATTAGCTCCTGCAATGATGCCTTGTGCACCAGCTTCCTCATAGCCTGTAGTGCCATTAATCTGTCCGGCAAAGAAAAGATTTGCCACACGTTTCGTCTCCAGTGTTGGATACAATTCACGCGGATCTATAAAATCATATTCGACACCATAGCCCGGCTGCACAATCTCTGCGCGTTCCAAACCGTTAATGGCGCGCACTAACTCAACTTGTTGCGCTTGTGGCAGTGTCACCGATATGCCTTGCGGGTACACTAGTTCGCTGTCGAAACCTTCTGGCTCTAGCCAGACCTGATGTACCTTCTCACCAAAACGCAGCACTTTCGATTCAATTGAAGGACAATAACGTGGTCCATTAATTTCCTCGGTGACATGACGATTAACATGCATATTATTACGCACAATTTCATTGACGCGCGGCGTTGTGTAGGTCAGATAGCAAGGCAATTGTTTGGATGGATCTAACCAAACGGCGCGATTCATGTAAGAGAATGGCTGCGGTGGATTGTCACCATTGTGTAGCTGCATCTTCTCGAAATCAACCGTTTTACGTGCTAAACGTGGTGGTGTGCCAGTTTTTAAGCGTCCCATTTGAAAACCTAGTACATCAAGTGCTTCACCCAAAGCCTTGGCTGGCGCATCACCTATACGTCCGGCGGGGCGTTTCTCTAGACCGATATTAATGTGTGCACGTAGAAATGTGCCAGTAGTGAGGACGACAGTATGACTATGCAAAACTTCACCCGTTTCCAAGATGACGCCTTTACAGTGTACACCATTCGAAACACTCTCAATCAGCAAATTATCCACTGGTGCAGCGCGTATTTCCAAATTTGCAGTATTATGCAGTTCAGTTTGTATGGCTTTTTTATATAGACGCCGATCGATTTGTGCACGTGGACCCCATACCGCTGGACCACGCCGACGGTTAAGTACTTTATAATGCACGCCGGATACATCGCAACAGCGTGCGCAGACACCATCCAACGCATCGACTTCACGCATTAGATGTCCTTTGCCTATGCCGCCAAACGATGGATTGCAGGACATTTCACCTATAGTCTCCAGTTTGTGTGTGACAAGCAAGGTGCGTGCACCCATTCGTGCTGCTGCGGCACATGCTTCCGTTCCGGCATGTCCACCACCAATGACAATTACATCGTAATGTGTACTATTCGGAGTACTGCTGCAGTTGAAACGCCGATTACGTATTGCATGGCTAAAGCCAGTGCGCCAAGCGCGCAGCATGCTACCATATAAATATTATTAAATTATGCAGAAAGTTTTATTGTTTAATTTAACTTACATAAAATTAGGTAAACAACAAAATTAAGCTAAATTTCATTGACGCGCACAGCTGTTTGTGTTATGGGAATTTATTTGGCACATGTTGCAGACAGACGCAAGCGAGATAGATAGATAGATAGATAAACGCACCGATAACGATTTCGATAATGAAAATCATCGGTGTTATACATGTGTTTAGCGATTAACGATTAGTATTTGGAAATTCAGTGCCGTATAACGAAAAAGCGAAAATTTTAAAATAGAAATAACAAGCAAATATGAAGGATTTGAGGACAAACACTATTGAAATGCGTAATAAACTTGCTTTTCATTATTAAGCAATGCATTTTTTGTGTAATTAAGACAAGAGGTCCACGAAATTTCCATTGAGAAGTATTTAATTTTTGATGTATTCATTGCAGCTGAATACGGGCACTGCTTATGTTCCCATAATAATCATCAAAAATTACATATTTAGAGTGTAACTGCAAGTAAAGTGTTACGGTAATATATTTATATAGCTAATTAATAATATATATGTTTCAATAAAAAATTATCTAACACATATATTAATGTGTAGCTACGATAGCTCTCCACATTTAATACAAATATTTTTTACAATGATACAATCAAATGCATGAAATTTATTTGCATCACGAAGCAATTGTATACGCAATGAAATTTAATGGTTTATTAAATTTGCCAATAAACATTCATTGCAATCGTTCATATGGGAGTCACTCATATGCACAAACCATATACCAACTCACAAAAGCATCTTTAAGATACCACAGAAGAAAAAAAATCTCGGCCGTTGTTGCTTCAAATTTCAAGCAGACAACCGGAGTTGGCGACGACTGTGCACATCTGGTTTACGACTTCTAACATTACGAGCTTTTCTCCCGTGACATTTCGTATAATAAAAATTGTTCAAGTAGCGAACAAAGGCAAGACTCATAAATACTAAAATTTTTCGTTTATTTTGTTAGATGTTTGCAAAGATAACTCTTGCAAGCGGATATATTTGTTTCGGGAAAGTGTTTTTGTTTGTTTGTCTTTGTTTGCCATTGTTTGTGGGTGTTATACACATATATATATATATATATATATATATATATAATGTATCTAGACACTTAATATATGTATATGAAGAGTTCTACATAATTTTAGATAAGTTATACGGAAAGTAATTTTTGTTGAAAAAACAACAGAAGCCATAAAAATATTTACAAACAGCAAGAAAAGTGTGCTGTGTTTTCTATCTGTAAAATGATGTAGTAAGTCGCCAGTCTATGCTGTTGGGTCCTCTGTTCTTCTTTGTCGAACAATGAAGTAACATTGTACTTACTACTGACAGCATTTCGCACTGATGTGTGGATTGTTTCGACATGCTTGTATCTTCCCATACTTCTGTAATCTGACTTACTTCGCTGTAAATACTTTCAATGTCCAATTAAAAAATAAAAGATGAAAAAAGGTTTTTTTTTTTTTTTTTTAAATTAGCAATTAAATGCCATCAAAATATTTATTTATTTTGTGATTTCATTTAATTTAATTTCATTTTATTTAATTTATCTCAAATTGCGTTTGTTCAAATAGAGATTTATTTGTTGTTTTTGTTTTTTATCGTCCTGGTGGTAGTTAAGATGCAATCATAAATTTAATTAATTAATTCCCTTTATTTATTCCTTGCATTGAGTTTTTGTTTACTTGTTTATTTAAATATGAATAATAATAATAATAATGGTTGTAACTTCATTCTAGTACAGCATGCTGCATCAATTATTTTGATTAAACTTTCAAACATTTACATTTACATATATATATATATTAATATTAATAATATATATACTATATACTTTAATGCTTTTATTATTTACTTTTGTGCAACGATTTTGGATTTAAAATTTCATTTAATTTAATTTAAATAATTTTTTAATACGTTTTATTGTTTCAATTTGATTTTTTATACACTTCACAAATGATGTAAAAAATGAAAGTATTATATAAGTTTAATATAAAGTTTGCCACACACACAGCAGTAAGAATTGGTGTAATTTTTTGTACACCTGCATAGGTTTTTAATTGAAGTTTATGGGTTTTTAGTAGAGCTTGGAAAAACATCGATTTTTAGACCGACGTATCGATGTTTTTCATATGAAAACATCGATGCATCGGTCTAAAAATCGATTTTCTAGTTTATAGGGCATTATGAATTAGTTTTAGTGTCTAAATATCAGACATATGGAGACATATAGAGCTGCGTTATTTGCTGCTGCTAATATTTAAAGCTGCTTTATATAAGATCTTGAACCCATACGCTACTCCACAAAGTCTTATGAAACTATCCCGACAAAATCCTTAGCAATTTATTTCTTTTAAAATTTAGTGTGTGAAGCATATAAAAGCTTCGGTTAAACCGAAAATAAAACTTTACAAGTTTAATTAGAAATGTTTTTTTTTATACACATGCAATTATTGAGTATTTTTTTTTTGTTTTTTTTTCGTTTAGTTTGGCAACATTTTTAACAATTTTTCTTTTGTTTTTTTTTCTTTATAATACATTTAATTTAATATTAAATTCACTAATTAATGCATTTCGTTTTGTTATTGTTTTCATTTTAATTTAATTGTTTAAATAAATATTTGTTCTTTATTTTTTATTTATAATGATTTAACACATTTTGATTTTTGCATATACAGTAATTTTTTTTCTTTTCTTTCAGTTTAATAGTTTTTATAAACGCTACACACAGTGTTTGCTATTATTTAATTTATTAAGATATAAAATAAAGGTGTCAAGGCGCAACTTTCTAGTTATGTCCGTCTGTCTAGACATATGTATATATGCTGTCGAAATTCTGAAGCTAACAGTTATAGTTTTAAAAGTTGTTATGGAGACTTCTTATAGTGGAAATATTTATATCAATAATATGTAGCATTCCTCATTGATCGAAGTTACCCCCATTATGGTCAGGAGTGATTGATAGAGAAGTCGATATAGCCAAGTCCGTCTGTCCGTTCGTATGAATGAAAAGATCTCGGAAACGGTAAAAGCTATAGACTTCGTGCTTTTTGCATTCGACTAGAACTTCGCCGGAATTTTACAAGTTTATTTCAAAATTTTGCCCCTCCCCCTGCTTACCCATAAAATCAACCTCAAGTATAAAAATTTCTTCGGCACAAAAAAAATTAAGTACGCCAGTATAGATATAATGTCTCTCTAAGCCAAAATCCAAAAAGTTCATCAAAATCGGTTAATAAATGACGATTTTATAAGCAATTGAATTTTAAAGACCTATGTTGCTTTCGTCCTCCCTTTTCTTATACGTACTGTGCGCAGTGAGAGGAGTAAAATACTTTTCGTCTGTACCATTTTTCTTATTTTTTTTCCTATTTTTTTTTTTTGCACTGCTTGTTCATAAGCTAGGGAAACATTTACAGTCGGTTATGCCTGAAGTAGTTCAATTGCTGCCTTTCACAGCAAAGCAACACATGTGAAGAGTATTTAAGCTTCGATTAGACCGAAGTTAATGTTTTGTTTTCTTCTTTTTTTTTTATTAATTTTTTTATTTATTTTGCAGCGTTTTTTTTTAATTTATTTGTTTATTTTTTTTTCTCCATAGACATACATATGCAATTTAATAGGCTTTCAAAGCGTTTTTTTTTTTAACATTTGGATTAATATTTTTTATTTTTATTTGTTTGTGTGCTTTGGTATAACTTTATTTTTTTTTCGTGGATCTTCTATACGGATTATTGCTATTTCATTTCTATTTTTTTAGTATTTTTTTTTTGGTTTTAAAAACTTTAACATTTTTTAGACATTCAAATTTTAGATGTATAAGGTTTGTTTTTTTTTTTTTTGTTTATTTATTATATATGTATATTAGATATATTTGAGCAAAGTTGTATTAAAAAAATTGTATTGAATAATTTTGAAAATAATTTTTGAAGTTTTATAGAAGTTAGTCAGAATAGTGCTTTGTTGAAAAAAAAAAAAATTAGAGCCTTGCACGAATTCATTTGAAAAAATAACTCGTTAATACTTGTTTGACTGCAAAGCGGTAAATTAAGGTCTGCCATATTAAATTCGACAAACAAGCATTATTTCAAGAATAGTTACAACAATTGTAGTTTGAAGTTAGTGCCAAATATTATATATAAATTGTTGCACTCAAAGCAAATTTTGCTCTACTTTAATTTTCAGAAAGAAGTTTATGAAATTGTTACATATTTACAATATATATACATATATGTTTTTTTTGGTGCAAGATCTTTAAAGAAGTATATTGTATATTGTTTCCGAAGTGCTATATTGAAAAGCTATTTATTCGATGTTTCGGAATGACACTGAAACCGTAAATAATTTACATAATTGTCAGGTAATCTTGTGTGTTTTAAATACATTAAATGCTTTGTTTTTTTTTTAAGTTTTTAAAGTGTTTAGATAAAACAGTTATTGCAAGAAAGAATTTTTGTAGGAAAACTTCATTAAATTTGAAGAATTTTTTTATATTTATTACATTTTATATATAATGTATCGTTTTTTATTTTCTAAAAACCAGAAAGTCATAATTTGTTGAAAGGTTTTTATTAAAAGTCTAGAACAGTGTTCGGCACCCACACAGTCATATGTTGTGTTATATTGCCTTAGTGTGCGAATTAACAGCATGTTAACAGCATCAACAACAGCTGAACAGTAACTGATTCATTTTGCTACGCCTTAACAGCGACATAACAGCGCCATGATAGCGACTTTATAGAAAAATATGATACTAAGAATAGCCTCTAATTTAGTAAAACAAAAATATTAGAAAAAAATACATTTTTTGACGAACTTTACAAAAGTTAGTATTAGAGCGCAATGAGCTACGCTGCAACCAATATTTGTTTTAACAGTTCGTTTAAAAACTTTAAATTTAAAATTTAAAAAATCAAACCTTTTCATTTGAAAAAGCCAATAGTTTTGCTGTAGGAATTGTTTCTAGTTTTTGTTTAGTTCTTAAGCACTTCTTGCTTCACTATCACAAAAAAAATAAAATTTTTTCTTTAAATGGTTTATTAAAAATTATTGTTGTAAATTTTTTCTCTTAAATTGCATTTTAATATATTTTTTTTAAAATTTATTTTTTATGTAATTTTTTTTTTAACTTTCTATTTTTTATTTTTCTTTGCTACTTTAAAAAGTTGTATATATTGTTTTGCTATTTTTTTTTAAAGTAATTTCTTTAAAGTATTTCGTTCTCAGATTTGCTTTTTTTATTTTATACATACATAATACATGTTTATTTAATTTATTAAAATTTAATTTTTTTTATTTAGTTGGTTTTAATTTGACTTTAGTTTGTTTTTATTTAAAGTTAGTTAAATATGCATAAATTAATTTTTTTATTAATTATTTTAAACAAGGTGCATGTGGGCGAATACGCTGTATGGTACAATATGGGAGATATGGTGTAATAGTTGTTATTTAAAATTTCTCTCATGTATCTTCATAGCAGCGTATTAGATAGTCGCTTAGCACGACTATGACATTCTAATTTGTTTTAAATAATGCTTAAAAATAAATAAAACAATTAATCGTGTTTGAAATGTTTTTTTTTTTTTTTTATTAATATTTGTCATGAATTGTTGTTGTTGTTTTTTTGTCATATTTTTTGTTTTTGCAAATTGTAAATAAAAATATATATATATATATTATACATACATATATATGTGTGTGTATATAATATATATTTAATTATTTTATAATATAAATTTTTTGTTTGCTGTTTTCATAAATATTTGCAATTTTTTTTTACTTGCTCTCTTTCTCTTTTGCTATCTCTCTCTGTCAGGTGTATATAGATGTGTGTATATATATAATTTGTGTATGTGTTTTTTGTTTGTTTTTTTAATTTAAATTTAAATTTTTTTTGTTGTAATTTTGTGTACACTTATGTTTACAATTAGTCCCTAAAGATCGGTATATTTACTAAATAATTATTATTTAATTTGGTTTTTTTTTTTTTTAATAATGCGTAGAGTATCTTCATAATATCTCCATAATATTAATAATAAACTACAAGACTTTTAACACTATTAAATATATATTTCCACATACATATATGTCGCTTGTCTGTAGTCTATAGTCTGTCTTTGTGCACAGTCGGACTAATAAAAAAATGTATTTAACTTTTTAAAAAATTTTTTTTTTTGAAAAAGT
Source organism: Leucophenga maculata (assembly GCA_035044805.1). Lineage (NCBI taxonomy): Eukaryota > Metazoa > Arthropoda > Insecta > Diptera > Drosophilidae > Leucophenga > Leucophenga maculata. Next base: position 1,280,594 of record JAWNNP010002290.1, read on the forward strand.
TCTTTCATAATTTTTTATTAGTAAGACTGTCTGTTGTCTAAAATTAAAATTAATTAATATATTAAATTTTTTTTATTATTTTTTTTTTTTCAATTTACGTTGGGCGAGTTTTTTGAATTCCTTAAGAGCCATTGTTCCTTTAACTTTCAACTCAACATGCATTGCTCTTGTTCAGTTTTTAGGAGGCGGGACAAACTATTTTGTGTAGTTTTTTTATTTAATTTCTAAAATTTTTTATTTCAACTTCATTTCATCATCATCATACATATTCGGTGCCAGTTTTGTTGCTCAGTTCGTAGGCAAACGATATTTAAACGCCCTGTGCTAGACTCTCCTTGGGCAATGTTATCATCGATCCATGTTCCACGGTCTGATGATGTGGTATTATGAAAGGTGAGGCCAGCATCTGTAATGGGCTAAGTTGAATGGTATGCAATTCGTTTGAAAAATAATAATAAATAAGCGAAAATATTTTTAGGGGTCAGTTAAGAATAGTATTTTGGATAACTCACTCAGCAAAACTGGCGGTGGTTACAACGGGATTTCGCACAGAGTGCAGCGCTTGTGAGTTTTTGGCACGCGCCAACAAAGTCATCACAGTCCGCTTGGTCGGATTCATACCGGTACGTGGCACGCCTAAAAGTGGACGTTTGCGACCCAAGCCACCAGCTGAAAAAAAAGTTAATAAGTATATGAAAAAAAAAACAAAAAAAATTAGAGCCTTGCACGAATACATTTGAAATAATAACTCGTTAATACTTGTTTGACTGCAAAGCGAAAGAGCTAATGTGAATTCAAGCTCTGCCACATTAAATTCGACAAAAATTTATTTTAAATACGTGAACTAGGGGCGTAACTTTGTATTGTTTGGAGTAGTATTGGAAGTGCTTACAGACTCAAACTCATTAATCTCCAACAATTGTTTCATTCGATTTGAGTAAATCAACTCAAGTTTTTATAGCTATATCGAGGTGACTGCCGATGTGTGTGTTTAAGGGGTCTACCGTAGCTCATACTATTTGCTTGGCACTCCAGAGCAGCTCATTTAATTTATACAAAAGTGCCAGCATTACTAAATGAAGCTTGAAGTTTGTTTACATCGCAGTTGCATCCACATCAGTGATTTAATTTCTACAGAGTTGCATTAATACCATATAACCGAGAAGACTTTACAATTTTTAAGCCCCAAGTGAGACCAATTTCAATTGAATGCAATACGTAATATGTGAAACTGAACTCACCGATGTTGATGGCCTTAACGCCGCGTAAAGCCGGATGTAGTAGTGCGCCGGGTGGCTCAAGTAATGCCAGCGTGGATGCTGTGGTGTCAACCTCACTGCCCATGGGCAACGTAGCGGTGGCATTTGGTTGTGAGGCAGCAGCGGCTGCTGCGGCTGCAGCCGCTGCAGCTAGACCTGTAACAGCTGCAACGCCACTTGTGGGCTTCAGCATGCCACCAATGCCGGCGGCGGCATGTAGCTGATGTTGCAAAGCGATTGACATGGCTGTGGGATGGACTAATATTAAGAGAAACAATTAAATGAAATTCGAATAAGCAAAGAATTTGTTTTACTTGCTGCTGCTGCGGCGGCGGCTGCTGCTGCTGAATTGGCATGTGCTGCGGCGGCAATATTATCCGCTGCACCGCCAGAGCCAACGCCACCGTTCGTCTGATGTTGTTGTAGCAGCGCATGAAAGTGTTGTTGTTGTTGTTGTTGTTGCTGCTGCTGTTGATGATGATGTTGTGTATGCTGCTGCTGTTGGTGTTGTTGCTGTTGTGTATGCTGATGATGATGATGATGATACTCGCCACTGCTACCACCCACGCTGCTACTGTTACAAGATTCGGATTTATCACCCGTCAGACAATCCATGCCGCTACTAGTTTCGTTGTCCGATTTATCATCATTCGATGTATCCATATCAGCCAAGCCGCCATTAATGCCACGATTTGGACTGATCTGCTGCTCATCAAGATTAGTGCCGAGTGTGGGTGTCGAGGTAAGGGCTTGCATTTCCCACATCTGTTCCTGTCGTATATCATCGTGATAGTCCTGCAATAAAGCGGGTGAGAGTGTGAATGAGAAATACATTAGCACTCAAGGCAATTAGGAAATTTCGTGTTTAATTTGCAAATATGTAGCTAAGCAAGGAGCGTATTTAATCACCAAAAGTTCGAATAGGAGACAAATCTTCATAAGTTCTAATGAAAGATTTTAAGTTTCTTCTTTCACTAATCTTCACTGAATTTTTCTACGCATTTTATAAAATTTCTGTAAAAGAATTGAAGTTCTCTTTCACCATTTTTCACACATTTCTTCACAGATTATACAATTGAAGTTTCTCCAGTCACAGAAGAACAATCCTTCATGCAAACGTTTCAATGAATTATTTCAGTAATTGCAATATAAAAGCACGGAAAAAAAAATAAATCCATGCCTCATTGAGGTTTAATTGTATGCGATTTTTTATTTCTTGATGGCGCAAAAAAAAGTTGACCCAATGCGCTACTGATGCTGCGCACAGAAAAAGTGCCGTAGCAGGAGAACGACCAGAAGTTTTTTAAATGAATGGCTGCAGAAAAAGGTGTCACACAAACTAAAAGAGAATTAATGGTTTCGAAACTTGCAAATTCGTTTAGTTTTTTCGTTTGGCAATATTTTCCCATCAGGATGATGCTTAAAGCCTTTTGATGTTTTTCCGTGCTTGCAATTTGTGTAGTTTTATTCAAATGTGCAGCGCCCCCGTCCCCGCACCACACTACACGCCTCAATTTCTAACGCAATGCATCGAGTGCAAAATTCATTGGGTGTCAATTAAAAGTGGGCGCTTGTGGGCGTACGATGACACGCCTCACACACATACAAACTCTTCTCGAACCATTGCATAGACATCATTTGTTCGTGATGCAATTAGTGTGCAAAGTTCGTTCGTTCGCTCGTTCGACGAATGGAATTTCATTGCACAAACTTGTACACATATCACATTGGAGACGGCGTGGGAGAGAGTTCTCTAGCGAAAAGTTGTCTTAATTTTCTCAAGCGTATAAAAATGTCAGCACGCTTAAATGGCTTCCAATGCGTACGCAATAATGAAAGCAACAACTTATTCATAATTTCATGCTTATAAAAGTTTTTTGATTAAAAAATTCCGACTTAGTTTTTTAATAGCCTGTACTGTGGAGGACCATGGGTTTACTAAGTTGGTGCAGATGTACTCATTACTTTTAGTTTTCTATACTCTATCAAAATTCAAGTTGATTCTAATTGAAGAAAATAGTCACAAGTAAGAAAATTACAGTCAGGCATAACCGACTGTAAGAGAAAAGAGAGGACGGAAACATCATTGGTCGTTAAATTTCAATTGCTTATAAAATCGTCATTTATTGATCGATTTTGATGAACTTTTTAAAAATTTTCTTCAATTATGGATTTATATGAAGTATTTCTTTAGAATGTATGTAAGGAGGCCTCGGTTTTTATGTGTATAGCCCCTTATAGAGAAGACGTTTGATAAAAACTACCTATCTGAAGAGGGCATAGAAGACATTAAATGTCAAAACTTGAAGGCAATATTTTTTATGAAGACTTTTTGTATGGGGGACCACCTCTTTTACTGATCTGACTTAGTATATTTTATTAGAAATGAAGCAAAGTACACCAAATTCGCAATTTTTAGTAGAATTAATTTTTTTTATATAAAAAACACAAAAAGTTGGAACAGATCTGTATGGAGGAAAACACCTTAAAGTGGTCCGAACTAAAACTAAATGGAAAATGAAGGTAGGGTATTTTAAAGTCGTGCACGACGTCTACAGTCTGTTTACTTGTTATTAATTTAGCTTAGCTTATACAACATGAATTCAAATTAGTTGCATTTGCAACTCAATTTTTAATTTCGTTGATTTGTCGTACTTTATTATGCAGATACAATATCTTATAGGTAGCAAATATATACAAAAATAAGTCAAGTGCGTCAGCTGTCGCACATCAGACGCTGCTGCTGCTGCTGCTGCTTGTCTATGCAAAGCGGTCAGGAGGTCGTTCCAATATGTAGCCAGAGAAAGAGTCTAAATATATTCAGATGTGTATATGCACTCGCATAAATTTCTAGCATCAAGCGTGTGGATTATAAATACAATATTGCATAAGATTATGCTGTATAGTAGTGGCAAGTAGTCGTAGTCGTATATAACTCATGCAAATTCGCAGAATGTGTCACGCTTTATTAAATGAGCACAAACAAACGAACAAATAGATACACACACACACATGCCCAGTCGAGAGAAGGTTCCTAGAAGTAGCATCGCAAATTTAGTTATGCATATTGGTTTACTTTTTATCTTCTGCTGTGTGGTGTGTGCTGTGTGCTGTGTGCTGGGGTCTTGAGTCGTAGATACACTTTCTCGCATATTGGCATACGGAAGTCAGAATTTATAACACTTGCAGGTTTTTTTTATTTTTTTTATATGCAACATAAATCTCGAAATTTTGTACGAAGGAAATTGCTGCGCTTAACTTGCCATATGAGTTTGTGTGCTTTACATCATATATGATATATAATCCACTTTGTATGTTTTGCTTTTTGCGCGAAATTCAATATTCTTTGCGATTTACCTATGAGAAATTTTAATTTATTTTCATTTTACATTTTATAGAATATAAAAAAAAAAGTTCAATATTTGTTAAGTGTTTTGCAAGAGGCGTGCGATGAGGTTATAGATATATAAAAGATAGATAGATAGAAAGTTAGATAGATAGATAGATGAAAGATATATAGATAGATAGATAGATACATAGATAGATAGATAGATAGATAGATAGATAGATAGATGGATAGATAGATAGATAGATAGATAGATAGATAGATGATAGAAAAGTAGTTATATGCAAATGGTTTAAGTGCTTCTAAGAAGTTTAGATAGTGAATAGAATACTTAATGTGGCATAGCTCAGCTAAATCGCTTAATGAACTGAACTTTATTTCTTTTTTTAACTATTTCATACGAAGATTCAAGCCAATCCTTATGGTGCGATCATCAGAGAGCGAAAAAGAATATTTAAATTGAAATGAACGAACGAGCATAATTAAATATGATAAAAAGTTCTTATTTATTTCATGAAATACGCGTACAGAGCTTGAATAATTCGCTTAAAAAACGTTTCGAAAATTATCAAAAAAAGTCTCGGTTAAACTTATAAATAGAAACTTTTAATATAAAGCATTTAGCCACTTTCGCTGACTGCCTATGGCACTTTTTAGCCTTCATCTCATATTTATGCAAAGATGAAGAGATTATTCCGCAATTTATAGGACAACTGGAAAAGGAACCATATGGGTTTAAACTGTGTCTGCATGATCGCGATTGGCTAGGAGGTGGCTGCATACCAGATCAGATTGCCAGAACTGTGGATGCTTCGCGGCGTGTCATTATAATAATGTCCGAGAACTTAATGGCTTCTGTTTGGGGTCGCATGGAATTCCGCTTGGCTTATTAAGCGGCCATGCAGGAGCGCAGGCGTAAGCTGATTGTTGTAATGTATGAAGAAGTGAAGAACTTTGAGAAAATCGATCATGAATTAAGGGCTTATCTGACGCTAAACACCTACATAAAGTGGGAGGATAAAAACTTTTGGCGGAAACTTATCTATGCAATGCCACACAAGGGAAGAAGAAGAAGAGGCGACCATCCAGATCGTGCCAACGATGAAATTGAACTTGAATATATTCCTTAGGAATATATTCCAGGAAAGCTACTCTTCAGAAATAATTTTATTTATAATTTTTGTTGGTATATTAATTTGTTAAAATATTTGCTTTGAGATTATATTATATGACTGTATATAGCATTCCGAAGTTGTGTGTTTATATTAAATGAAAACATTTTTAAAATAATTATAAACTCAAGTTTTATACAAAAGCAAATGCTTATCTGCAAAGTTTTATTTTGAATTCTAACTTGAGTGGAACCTAAGCAAGGCAATAGGGATGAGGTCAGTGGGGCAAGCAATTGACTGCCTTTCACTTGGGAATGGAGAACTTCAACGTCAGTATTGTAGAGAACTTCTTTATCTAATATACGAAATAAACAGCAAGAAGATCTGCTGAAGAAGCACGCTTGCTAATGTTATTGTTATTTTGAGCTAAGCAGACAAATTAGAAGTCGAAGGCCAATTAGTCTTGAATGCCTGAAATCAAGATCTCACTGCCTACGTGCGGCCATGACCGTACAATTGTTAAAGGCCATTCAAAAAGAAAAAAGCTTTAAAAAAATTTGAGTTTAAAATAAAAAACTTCATATTTAGAAATCTAATTGCTTAGACTGACAGCAACACGCGGAGATTATGTATGTATTTTTTATAAAAGTTTATAGAAAAAAGTCGACTAATTGAGTCATCGCTGTCTGTCCACTGTGCTTGTTGTTGTGGCTTGCGACACCATTTGGTTGCACATTCAGATAAAGATGCGCTTGTAGAAGCAAAATAATTACATGCAAAATTATTCGGTCAACAATGAATGTCAGCGTACGAGTAAGTGACAAAGGGCCAAAACTTGCGGGCAGAAGTTTGTAAATTTAATACTTGCAGTGGTTGTAGCAGAAAAAAAAAAAAAAATGGAGTATAAAAACAAGGAGAAAAAAACTAAAAACTACTACTAAAACTTAAACTTGTCAAGGTTCTCTCGAAAGGAAAACTTTGACGTTGCGTGTGTGGCAAGATAGAAGCTCAAGTGGAACAGTGGCAAAGTGTGAACGAAGAAAGGCATTGAAGTCGTCTGCGTAGGTGAAGGGTGAAGCTGATTGCAGCAGCTGGCGGCAGCCAAGCGTAGCAAGTTTGAATGCAATGGTGATGATGATGATGATGATGGTGATGCAAACTAGAGACGTAGGATCGCTAACTAGAAGAGGGGCAGCTAATTTAATTACAACACAATGCAATTTTACTTGGTGCTCCGGTTGCCACTGCTATTCATGCCACCTAGAGCGTTGAAAGCAATGTGCGCTAGGACACAAGCGTACAACGGAACAAGAAATAAACAAAAGAAAGCAAACGGCGCTATATAGCCATAGCTATAGCCGTAGCCATAGCCGTAACCGTAGCCGGAGTCGACGTTATGGAACGTTGCCCATGCTGCTGCCGCCGTTACCGCCGTCGCCGCCGCTACTCAGTTGTAATTCGTTTAGACATTAGTGTAGAATAACATTTCACGCTTCGGAGAATTTATATTCTCTGCTTGAAGTCGCAGTCAGTTTGCTGTCGCGTTGTCTGCTGAAGCAAAGGACTCAAATGGAAATGCGCAGAATGCAATAAAAGGGAATTTAACTGCATTTGCAATGAGATTCAACCAAGCGAATTGAAAGAATGTAAAAAAAATATCAGAAGTTCGATGAAAACGAAGTTTTAATATGCTGCATATGCGTTAAACGAAGAAGGATGAAGGAACAAATGTATAGCTCAACGCATAGTTGGTTAAAAACGCAGTCAAAAAAAAAAAAAAAAAAACACATAGTAGACAGACAAACAAATGAAATTTATAATAAATATAAATTTATATAAATATTTAAAAACTATTAAATTATTAAAACATATAAAATAAGTGGACAAGAAAATCATTTAACTGCAAGCAAACCAATGCACAGCCTAGAAATATGCAACAGTTTTTGTTTTTAAAAACGAATTTCATAAATATTAAGCAACGAATCCTTTTAAGCTCATTTTGCTAGAAATTATGCTTTAGCAAAAGACCTAAAAGACCAAATAAATATATGAACTCCAAAAATGTTAGCCTTACTGAAATAGTGGCATTAAAACATAGAAGCACATTGAACAAGTAGCGCCGAAATGTTTTACTTCTAATTGTTACAAAGTTTCAGCCAAACTAATATAAATTTCTTAAAAATATGTGTGTAGTGTATACCAAAAAAAGACGAACTAATGCACCAGTTATGAATAACGATATTTCAAGCACGAAAAGCAGCAGCAAACGGAAAACTTTCTCTTATATATATATAAGATGTATATACTATGAAAATACAATAAAATAAATTCCTTACCGGCACAAGAAATCTTCGCACTTCCGCCAGCGCATAGGCAATGCGTGCATGTGCCTCCGCCGGCGCCGCAAATGTCGATATCTCGACGTGCAGGTCCTCGAACAGATGTGCATAGCGACTATCGCCACTGGCGCGCAATTCCTCCTCTTTCCGTCGGTCACGCATTGAGCCACGTCCCAGTACGGCCATCTTACACATTGTATCCTCTTGCAGGCGTTTCATTGAATTACCCTTCGGACCGAGCAGTTTACCAACGAAATTGAACTTGGGATGATCGCGTACCGGAACTGCAACTTTCACGGAAACTTTGACCGGTTTATCGCGCGTTATGTCGAGCATTTTTAATTTTTCTGCAATGGAAGCGGATTTTTGTTTAGTATTTTTGTGCAGAAAATGCAATTAAAAAGTTATTATTAAATATTTTTATTTTAAGTTTTGTGAAAATTATGCTTCATCGTTTAATGAATATTCATGCATCTTTAGAATTTATGCTTCTTGGTTTTTGATTTTTGTTTTTAATGAAATATAATTTGGACAGCTTGAATATCTGTGGTTTGTAAGGTTTACTTTTAGTTTAAACGTTTTGAAATAGGAGTAAGGAAATATTTTTTTTTCCAGAGAGACAAATTTCTGAATTTTAGTAAATTTTTGTTGCAAGTACATTTATGAAGTACTCAGATATACTCAAAAAGACAATTTAATGCGCTGTGTTTTTCTATATAGACATGTCCGTCTGTCCGTCTGCTTGGTTGTCCTTATGAAAATTAAGATCTTCACGAGTATAAGAGATAGAAGCTGAAAATTTGCATATTTAGTTGCTCATATTTCATCTTTGGATAACTTGTATTCAATGAACATCCAAACCACCGCTCCTTTAGGGGGGGATTGGCACCTACCGTTTGAGTTAAACTTTTCTCTATTAACCAAATTTGAAATATCTTATGTTAATCTAAATCAAATATTATATTTAGGTCCTGATCAGACCACTTTAATGCCTTCTTAATGGAGTTATAGTCTGCAATTTCTTCTTGTTCATATAGCTTCCAAGACAGACGGACATGTCTATATCGCTTCGACTTTTGATGCTGTTTTATAAATTCTTAGAATATTTTAAACTAAGTCAAACATTTATTTGCTTTATTTATGGCTTTCTAGCGCAACAATTCATTAATATCAAGAACTAAAGTAAATAATTAAATGTCCTTGCTGCAAAATAAATACACACAGTTTATGTTTAAACAAGTCTATACTAGAGATATACTATTTTAATTGCTGCAGTTAACCAAATAAACTTTCTAGCTAAATATTTTTCACTATAATATATTTTGCTGCTATTTAGTTTAGTTTTTTTTTGCAGTCCTTAGTTATAATACATATAGCTAGGTGTTTCACGTGCACACATTGTTTGTAATAGTGTATGGAATAGCATGCCAAACTGTCGTGACGGACAATGTTTTATCAAATGCCTCACCCGTACCCCTTTAACCAGCTATACACTAAATTGCACCCACACCATTTTAAATTACGACGACAAATTAGAGTGCAAAACGCAAACAATCTAAAATGCTTTTAGCTTGGTGCTTGCTACGTATAAACTACAACAAACTACTCGTATATATACAAATCAGAGGATAGTCCCAGAAGTAGTCGAACAGAGTTGATGGTTTTAGTTTGAACATTAGATTATGAGAAAATTTGGAGCCATTGTGCGGCTATACATTAGAGTCTGCCTCTCAGCAGCACACTAAACAGTTGAAATTTTATTAAAATATACTTCCGAGTTCGATTACTTTTGATGCCACTCTCGTTTATATTTTTATAACAATTCGCTGGATAGTTTTTACAGCTGCCTAACAAGGACAACGCGGCATGATTTCTTTGCATGGCATGTGCATGTGTGTTTGTAACTAATTAGACATCCGCAGATGCACAGTAAATGTGTTTACTACAAAATACAGATACAGATACACAGTTTAAGAAACACAGCTACATATGCATATGTATGTAGACAAATGCAACAACTGCAATAACAAAAACTTCTTTGTTTGCACTTGAGCTCAAGACCAAACAATCTTATACTTAGTACGTATATATATATGTATGGGTAGTAAGCTACAGTTAAACATATACAGCGACTGACAGACAGACAGCAATTCAAAGTTACCTCCACTCATTAGCAGGTGCAAAATGCTGCGCCACACAGCTACGAGGTTCGCTTAAATAATTTCATATATACTCTATACACTTTAGAGCCTGTAAAACCAACTTGGACGGACAGACAGACAGACAGACAGACAAATGAGTCGACGGCAAGTTGGTGGCATACAGAGTGACAACGCCATTCATTTCTAGTTGTCACTTGTCAGTAAAATGCACTTTGAATTTGTTGTTGTTGCTGCTGCTGCTGTTCGGTATACGCTTTTGTTGCATATAGTTTATGTTATGTGTTCCTTGAGTGAACATACTACATGCCACTGTATAAGTCCTTTTCTTACTTTACGTCTATCTATGCACGTGTACACGTGTGTATGCATGAAAATCCTCGCGTTTTAGCATACTTCAACATGAAGATGCACAGCAGTCAAAAACACTAAACTAAATGTACACTTAAAGGGTCGCTCATGTGGAAGCAACGTCACGCAACACATGCTTCCCACTATATTCTAACCTATTCCATCGTATCGTATCCTACCCTACCGCATACATATGCAATGAGTGTGCGAAAACAGAATACATAATTTAAAACAATATTGCAATGCGCTGCTGCATGCTGTGAGATACAATTGAATTCATGCAGCGAATTTCTTTTATACTGCTTATCGCTTCAATTTGGTTTATATGTTTCTCTTTATGTTTTTTTTTTTATGAAATAAACCTTTAAAGTTCAACTTAAATTTTGTATGCAAAGAGATGAAGCCCAAAAGTAGACTACAAAAATTTTCGTATGTTTGGCTGCTGAAAATAAATGTCCTGCTTGCTTGTTTAGCTTAGTTAGTTTAAAAAAAAAAAAAAAAAAATTAAATAGAAAAGTGCGCTACAAATGAGTATGCTCTGCTTTGAGATACCCTATAGCCACTTTTATATACAAAATCCCAGAAAGTTCCGAACAGATTTGTATAGGACTACTCCTTCCAATGGTCCGATCCGAACCTATATTGAATATTTTATTAAGCTTAAACTAAAATAAAACAAATATTAAATTTTTCAATAAAAAAACTAAGTGCGGAGTTCTAAGTGCTATAAGAACATAAAGTTTTGCTTGTTTATTGTGAGTACCTACATAGTTTGACCATGGTGACTTCTTTAATGAAACCAAAAACACGCGAAGGTATGTCTAGGATGTACTAAACAAGGCTCACATTTTTGAAAAGTAGACATCCTTTACTACTCTTTAAAGTAACGCTGTAAAGCTGTTAACAATAAATTTTTTATTTGCATTTAACATATTTTTCACTACTTTCTCTTAAAAACAACTCACACCTTGCTAAGCTTTAAAAAGGCTTTGCTCAAGTTTATAATAAGTAAAAGCGGGCAGAAACAATTTTATTTAATATTTTTTTTTTTTTTTTAGCATTTAAGTCTATTAAATCCCATTGTTGCAACAAATTTCTGACAGCTTTTATTTAAATTTATTTAAAAAAGATAAAAATGATATAATCCTGTGAGAGTATTTTATATGTTTTTTTTTCCACCCTCTCAACTTTATATAAAATTTAATAATCCTTGTATATCTACAATATATACAAATATTTATGTAGCTGAGTGTGCATATGCTTATTTATTAAAAAAAAAAAATAAATAAATATAAAATAAAATAAGTGTCACCACATTGAATTGATGTTGGATTAACGTGAACACCTTTATGTCGTCGTCATTGTTGTTGCTGTTGTTGTTGTTGTGCGGTTTCACGCATTAAAATTGATTGCAAAAATCGAGAACACGTTCCATTAAAATTAAATTAACTTCAACAACATGTCAATAAAAATATAATTTATTATCTTTATAGATTTATATAGAAGCAATATATAGATTGCTTCGGTTTGCAGAGTGCGGAAAAGCATGCATTAAAGCGTTTATTTTAGCCAATTGACAAGCAAACATGGAATTTTTTTACTATTTTTTTTTTATAGTAAAATAAAATATGATATTTTTTTTTGTCAGCACAAATATTCGGTGTTGCGCGGTTATTTTAGTTGTATAATCTATGCTGAAATATGTTTCCAGAATGCTTTATCCAATGGAATTTTTCGTATAGCTAAGATAGCAGGGTATATGATTTGAAGTAGCTCATCATTTTTTCTGTTGAGTGTACTCTACTACGAGATTCTGTCTGCTTCATACATTTATTCAAACTTAATAAACTCCTTATTTAAACTTCACCATCTCCTAAGAGAGAGAGAGAGAGAGCGAGAGAGATCAAATACTGCACTATGGACTCTGTGTGAGCCCTATATTTCTGCGCCTCAGTCGTCAGATTGGACGTTAACCCGGAAGAACCCGAGCCAGCCTTTGAACAAGGCAAGTCAATCCGGTCGTTATACCTACTGGTGTATCTTGAGATTTCACGCTCTACCGTCTCAATCTGCAGATCTCTGTGTAGGCTGGAGTTGCGTACAAAGCACGGGCATCCCGTGATTGCACGCAGTACCTTATTTTGCAAAACCTGGATTCGCTTTCGGTGGCTTTGTATGCCGTTCATTCATATGCGGGCAATGATAGCATTGCCTACGGCAGCATTCAGCATTTAATACATCTGAGCTTGCGTCACTGGACAACGGATAACAAGGTTCCTGATGTGCCTGGCAAAGGTCAGTCTTCTGCCTAATATTATACCCAGAAACCTTACTTCATTTGCTTGGGTAAGCAAGGTATTGCTCACACGAAGTGCGGGTGGTGTTCAAACATTTATGCATTTGGTCAGCTTAAGCTTAATGTTTCACTGTTTAGCACACGTTTCCACAGCATCTGCTGCGTCATGCTCACAAGCGGACTTATAAAGCATAGCCTCGTCGTCAGCATAGGATGCCAGCAGAACCTTTTCTGGCTGTAAAAAGCGAATACAGCAAGGTCCTCAAGACGCTCCCTTGCGGAGCACAAGCGCTAACGGGGTGTTTTATGAAGAGTACCTATACCTGGCAGCACCGATCAGCCAAATATAATCGCAGTAAAGCCTTCATTTTTGCTAGCAGTCCATCATGCCACATTCTGTCAAACGCCTCCTGCACATCTATAAAAATACCGTTGCAGTCTTTCTTTGTCATTGAATGCCTGCAGGATGTGGTTTACCACTCTATACAAGTGCTCCACTGTGCCGTGACCCACACGAAACTCAAACTGGAGTTCCAGCAATGCCTCTCTGTAACATTCCATTGCCTTGCCACATGCCTTTTTGTAGCTTTTGTCGCCTTCTACAGTGAGTAGTTCGCGTCCATAGTTTGGAGTCTGGCTTCAAAGAATGCTGCTTTCTTAGAGCGCAGTGTCTCCTTCAAAATGTTAGCGGTTCTGCAGTATGCCAACTTGTCCATAGGGTGTTGAGTCCTAATGAATCTTCTTCTTAATCTTCTTTTCGCTTGTAGAAGTGATCAAGTCCAAAGCAGGAGAATTGATGCCGTTACTCAGGTTCAGATGGACTAGCAAAAGCTACTGCCTCATCAATATCCTCTGCGGAGGTCAATTCAGTATGAGCGTGCGCTACGTTATTAAGTTGCAGTTGAAACAATACAACTTTGGAGTGCCTCGACAAAAGTCGTCCTTCGAGTTTAATAATCCAAACAATCATGGTTTGGAAAAGTTTAAACATTAAGGCGTGGGATGGAATATTATGTTGGAGAACATTTTTCTACACGGGTCTATATTACTCTATTTTTGTGTATTTTGAGAAATAAAGTCAACTTTATAAATTGGTCAAAAATCTTTTAGAGCCAACCTTCTATGCCAGCCGCTTAATGTCGTACAAACGTATATCAAATATTTTCTAACCTATATAATGCAAAAATATTTTTGCTATACAAAAATAAAAAGTAATAAAATGTTTTTTTTTTTATCTTTTATTTAAATAACGCATTTCCAGTCAATTAAACGTATCATAAAATTGAAGGCATTTTCAATGAGTTTAGATTAAAATTTAAAATTAATTACAATATTTCAACAATGTTTTGAAACTTTTTAATATGCAAACAATTTGTACGTTTAATGCAATGCAAACACTTTTGCTCGAACAATCGAATCAATAAAAGTTACAAATCCTCAACTTAAAATGGTTAAAATCCAATGCTTCAATGCTGTACGTTTTTTTTATTTTATGAAAATGCAAATTCGTCGTGTGACAATAATCCCATTTAATTTATTGTTGAAATGCCATTAAAACCGGCTCCGTCCATTCTGCTGATATTGTAATGCCTACTTAAAAGCCTTCTCTACCCAAATTCACTCCATATTCTATTTGTTTGTCGTAGTCAAGCTCTCGTCGTAAAACACTTGTAGGTGGCGGATGTCAAGTGCCTTCGAGGCTCAAATAAAACACACAACAAAAAAATACAAAAAAAAAAATAAAATACTGCATGGAAAAGGGGGGGAGGGACAGAAAAAACTGTCTCGAGTGTTGATTTTTTATTTAAAAAATAATAAAAAATTAACATGACAGAAAAACTTCCGCTCACAGCCTCAGGGGAGTAACAACAGCAAAATACTCGCACTCACTCTTACATACATAGAATATTTGCCCGTATTTACAGCCGTTTCATGTTTATTTCGTCCTCAATTTGAGCTTTTCTTTGTCCTGTATATTTGGTACACTTTGAAATCGAAGCGGAATGTAGAAAGCGCGTTTTAGACTGACCGTTTTCGTAAATTATGTCTAATCGAGTTAGGCAAATAATTTGGGGGAAAAAATCGACTTAGCAGCAGCTCAATAGTCCAAATGAACCATAAAATGGTCAATATACAAAGTGACTTGGACACTTTTTAGGATTCCGTAAGAACTTGTTAGCACCTTACACGGAAAGTCTCTACAAATATTTGTTTCAGTAAATTTTTTTTTTAATAATAAAAAGAAGTTTTATTTGGTTGGATCCGATGGATTTCGACAATTTGTAGGAATTTAAGGATAAACCCATTCATATTGTATAAGCCATATTTTGGAGGAGAACCCGTAATGGTGTAGAAGGGATTTTTAGAAGCTGCTGCTCTTATACTAATTTAATGTAAAAATAAATGGAAGGAAGGCTCAAGACAAGACGAAGTACTTGGTGTCTTCTCGCATTCCGTCAACGCGTCTTGGACGGTCAGTGACGATGGAGAATTTCAACTTCAGTGTTGTAGAAAACTTCGTCTATCTTGGAACAGAGATAATCAGTAACAACGTCAGCCTGGAGATCAGGCGAAGAAGCACGCTTGCAAACAGATGCTTTTTTGGGCTAAGCAAGCAAATGAGAAGTAAAGCGCTCTCCCGAAAGACGAAAATAAAGATCTATAAGTCCTATTGTATGGCGCAGAGGCATGGACTGTGATTGAGTCGGATCAGACAGCGTTGAAAGTCTTCGAGAGGAAGATTTTTCGCAGTATTTTCGGTTCTATTAGAGTCGGCAACGATTTTAGGTACCGTATGAACCGCGAGCTGTACGAACTATTCGATGTGGTTCACATAGTCCAGCGCATAAAATGCCCGTGGCTTCATTAGGCTGGGCACAGTATTCGAATGGATGAAAGAACTCCAGCATGCTTGGTTTACATGGGGGGGGGGGGGCACAAACTTGATTGGAGGACGCCGAAATAGAGGACGATCGGGCACGCGTTAGAATGACCAGGTATGGAGAGATCTCTACGTACTTAGCATTCAAAACGTCTGGCGCCAGCGTGCAATAGACTATGGAGGCTCGCACGCTTTCCTAGATGCGGCCATGAGCGGTAGACGGTTGACGGCCATTTAAGTAAGTAAGTAAGGAAGGAAGGCTCTGCTTCTTAAATTGTCTGAAAATCTGTTTGTTGCTGATGGGAGAAATGAATATATCGACTCAGCCTGCAATGCTTCGATCAAGACTACTTTTTCTAACTATTATACACGTAGCCACTTATTACAAATAATACAAATGGTCACCCTAAACGCCTTGGGTCATTTACTTGTCTATTTGGCTGAACGCCTCCAACTCAAAAAAAACGATATTACTTCGCTTCGCCAATGCACTTGCTCCATACTACTGCTGCCGCTGCTGCTGCTACTACTATTACTGTAGCGTAGTGTAAAGTGTAATGGGTCTTTGGATGAATGTGCTGTCTATGGGGCGTTGAAAGCGCACTGTCGCCTCCCTTTAGCTGTCAACTTTAAGATGATTTATTGTGCTAATAAATTCGCACCTGTATTTGAATAACAAAGGCATCGACTGAAAGCCACTCTAGGCCAATATTGGCGGCATGTGCAGAGGAGATGCGTCATTAAATGCGAAGTGGCCAATTTTTTTTATTTTATTATTTTTATTGTTGGAGCGAAACAGCTGCCATTGTATATGATCTATTGTGTGTAGCTATGGACTACATTCAATCAAGCCACCGCCTACTGTTTGATGTCGCATTTTATTAATTTACTTAAAGCGTAGAGAAGTGCAGAAATTCATTTCATTAATGAATGTGTAACTTATGGCACCATGGTGTATAGATTTTCTTTTTTTTTTCTTTTGTATTTGTGTCAATTGGTCAAGGAAGAAAGAAAAAAATAGAAATAAAATCTGTGAAAGGAGACAAAGTCAAAGCTTTGCATATAAGAGATATAATCGGTGCGGCAAAGCGTAGAAACTAAAAGTAATTGAACGTTTGTATGCAAATGTATTTCTTTTTTGGCAAATTGCTGCCCGACTGCTGCCTGCCTGCTAAGCTTGAATTGCTAAAACGCCTATTTTACTAACCCCTAACCGATAACTGCCCTTAAAGCTGACTGCCTAGGCTGCAGATGGCATTTTATCACCCAAAGAAAAAAATGGAAAAACATTTAATAGTCTGCTCTTTCCACTCTAAATGTACTCGTTCGCAGTTTTGTTTTCACATTTTCACATATACAAAGCCAAATATGTGTACGTGTGTATATGAAAATCCCTGAACACAATTTTCGACAACAATTTTATTTGTAGACTTCCGTTTGCTGCTGTTTTCTTTACTTTACGTCTAACATTTTTATTGTTTCGAGAGTGAATTGAGTTAGATAAAAAAAAAAAATTAGTAAAAATATTTATTTAATATAGAAGCTGTTATGCCCTACCATTAAATGCTAATTTTTGAAACAAAAATTTAGTCAAGTACTTGGTAGACCCTATATCGAAGGTACAAGAGCCTATTGGTTTTGTGCAAATGTATGTAACAGTTAGAAATAATGTTCGGAGACACCTCAAGTTTACCCCCATTATGGTCAGAAGCGATAGAGCAGTCGATATAGCCATGTCCGTCTGTCCATCCATATGACCATTTGCATTCGACTAGAACTTCGTCGGAATTTTACAAGTTTAATTTAAAATGCCCCTCCCCCCTTCCCCATAAAATCACCCTCCAGGCTAAAAATTTAGTCAGTGGAGAGATAACATCTCTCTAAGCCGAAATCCAAAAAGTTCATCAAAATCGGTTAATAATTGACGATTTTATAAGCAATTGAATTTTAACGACCCATGATGCTTCCGTCCTCCCTTTTCTTTTCATACGTATTCGTACAGTGGTAAGTGAGAGAAGCAAAATACTTTTCAATTTGAGACCCCATTGTCACAACAAGAGACTCCTCGTGGTCTTCCCTGGCTACCGATTTGAATTTCCATAATCGGGATCTACTTCGAGCGGTGACCTGTACTGGTACAGGGGCCTCTTACAGTCGTTTACGCCCGAATGTAATTTTCTTACTTATTTTTCACTGTTTTTGTGCTAATAAGTATCTAAAGTTGCATTTCATATCTATTGCTCCCATGATGTAAATATGGTTGTTGGAGGAGAAACCTTTATTTTAAATATATTATTGAAGAATAGCCTTTTATTATTAAATTTGGGAGACTTCTTGACTAGTATAATTTGTTTTGAGACTGTTTGCTGTCGCTTATTGAAAACTTTATTGCTGTAACTGCTTCTTTCGGAACTAAATGGTGCTCCTTGTTGTAAATTTCTGTTCTCTTAAAACTTTTTTTGTACACAGAATGGAGCTTCTCGTTGGAAACTTCTTTAAATAGTTATAGAAATTGAGGAAAAATTGGAGAAACGCTGACTGACTATGTTGAGAAATTACACACCAAAAAAATTATTTTTTATTCAAAAAGGCAGCGACTTATCAAACCGCTCTCGTATTCTTTGTCGGTAATATTTTTTGATGCTTATCGGAAACTTCTTTTTCACCAAAACTTCCTTTTTTGGAACAGTCCTGATATCTTTCTGAAGCAGTGGCTTCTTCTGCAGAAGTTTCTTGCGGTGAGTATTTGTGTTGCAATTTGGCAGTGTCTGACTTATTTGTGGCGGATATTCAACAAAAAATGTTGATTAAAATTTTGCCAAAACAAACAGCATATTCTACAGCTGTGTAGGGTATTAAAAAAAATATACAACTGCAATGTAAAATTGTTTACTGCATAAAATTGCACAAAAATTCGCAATTTAGAGTTCCTTTAGAGCGCAGAAATGTTCTTTCTTTCATTTCCGTGCAGTTCCGTTCAATTCAATTCAGTAGAGCAAAGTTCGCAATACTTTTATTTAGGAAGGACCTTCATTCGGAGTAGATTTCATTTGTGTGTGGCAATTTGTGAGCAATTTCTGTAACTTCGCAAAGATTATGAATTGAAAAAGTTGTCTAAAGTTTTTTCGTTTTCAAAAATTATCATTGAAATTGTTTATTAAAACAAAAACAGCTGCAAAGTATAAAAATAAGAAAAGATAAATAGATACAAGATACAAAAGCGTATCATTTTTTTTTCACTGCCGGCAGCATTTGCTACACATACACAGACAGACAAACAAAAAAAAAGTTGCTGCAGCTTTAAATGCCGAAGTAGTATAGAGCCAAAGTAAATGTATCTCTAGACGAAGTCGGTGTGCTGCATGCCGCCATGCTGTATCGCATTACCATAGTTGGTAGATACAATGTACACACATTTCTATGTTACTACGTTCCTTACGTTCGTTCTTTGATGCCCTCGGGATGTATTACGGAAATGTGCAGATGACTGCTCGTTACCAAGAAAAATTGTGCTGCCCTGAAGCCTACAAGCAGCAGCAGCAGCAGCAGCAGTAAACACAAAATCCAAAAAAATCAAATAACAATGAGACTTTTATTTTTTTCTGATAACAAATTCTATTCACTTTTCACATACTTTCTGTTGTTGTTGTTGTTGTTGTATTTTTTTGCCTTGTGATTTTATGATTTGCTCTCCCTTCCTGCCTGCCTGAAGTTTGAATCGAAGTCGCAATTGTTTTCCCAAGTTGCCCCAAAGTATTTCACATTGCGCACATGGCTTAATAAAAAGTAAACACATCACATGAAGTGGCAAATGGGAATAGTGTAAGCCATATTTTGTATATTGCCCTGCTTGGAAGATTTAAGGACTTATTTTATATTGTTATCCTTTTTCTTTTCCTTTTTCTTTTGGCAGGAGCCTCATAAGCACATTTAATAATTTACAGATGAATTGTTTACCTAAATCTGTTCGGATATTTTGGGTTTATTGTTTAAAATTCTGTAATTAAAAAACGAAATAGAGTGTGTACGACTTGCAGATACACTGCAACTTCATTTTTTCTTTATTTCAATAATAGATTTGTAAGTTGTTGCCTAACTACTACTCGGCTGTATATACTACATATAGTCTGTTGCTGTCTCACTTTCAAGCTGTTCCAAGCATTTGCACAAATTTAATATACCCTTCTGACGTATGTGTTTAGGGTATAATGTCAAATGATTTTTGATTTACTAGCTGCATAAAATATACTTCAAGGCAATCAATTAACTAACGCATAAGTAAGGCTTGAAATGAAGCATATAGATTGAGCTATAAAATATTCATCATATCTCCAATGTGAGCGCATGCAACTCTGCTTAATATGAGGCCATGCAAGTGTAATTTGCAGAATTTTATGCAACAAATTATGTGTAAAATTTTAATTGAAAAAACAAGCAAGAAGACTGCAGTCGAGTGTGCTGGACTTGCAGATGCTCTGTATATCCATTTGTATTGGGCATATATGCCTATCTGGAACCGTGTGGTGAAGTTTTTGGTATTTTTGTAAGTCTTTTCGATGCTTTTTACACTAACGGATTAACTAATTCACAGCTTATTATATGAGAGGCTTATAGTTTGAGCATGCATGTAGATTGAAAACCCTCAAAAATTTCGTAGATGTATTAGCGACCTTCACAGAGTCATTATTATTAAAAAATACAACAATAATTTCGGGATGATGTTCAAGTGAAAGTATAAACTGGAAGAACTTAAGCCAATGTACACGATTATGCTGAGTCTCTGGTAAAAGAAACTATAGAACAACTGTGCACATATGAAGAAGTCTTCCACACTAGTTGAAAAGAGAGAGAGATAGACTAGTGCTAACTCCAAAATATACAAGAATATGAAACCCAGGCTTCATTTGTCTTTTGTATACAGCTGGAAAAATTCTAGAAAATATAGTTTATGCAAAAGTTTGTAGATTGAAGTTCTTTCGAGTCTATAGTTCAGCTTGCAAAGCAATATACAACAAATTTGAAGAACATCTGCCGAACTAATATAAAAGTTGACAAAGGAAACCAATTTGCAATTGTTAGCTTAACATTTAATACTAAACAAATAACTGAAATCGATTTAGCAAGACGGACGGACGGACGGACGGACGGACATCACTGTTGGACATATCAATTTCAATTTTTGAACATCAGCTCAGCTAAATGTATTTGAAATCAATCGATATGAGCTGACATTTCTAGCACAGCAAAGCACAGTGAAACTTTATAGTTCAATATATATGTACGACGAGTAATGGGTGATTCATACAATTTATACATACCACCCCCCTCCCTACCCCGACAAGAAAATGCGGGTGTACTGCCACAGACATACGTGTAGACGTAAAGTTTATTTCTTGTTTATTTTGAATATATTTTCTGTGGCGGCAATTTCTTTAGCGAAAACTGCAGAAAAAGATATAAAAAGCGAAATTCGCTAACACACACAGACAAATATTCATACATATACCCGTACAAAATGAAAGAAGTCAGGACACACACGTGAACTCCTTCGACTTTATACGTGCGCCGCTTGCCACAGATAAAACCAAAACGAACTGTTTTGTTTATGTTCATCTGAGCGGAATGACGTAATATTTTTTTGTTGTTTTTGTTTTTTTTTTTTTTGTATATTTACGTGCAAGCTATAAATGTAGTATCCTGCCCTAGCTATACGTATACTGGTACAGCTTGTTGTTTTTGCTGTTTTGAACGTCGTCGCCAGCAACGATGTGGTCTGCTCTGTCTTAGAGTTTGTGAGTGCTGTCTCCACTGTCGTATAATGCTGATACTACTCAGTCAGCATTCTTGTATATTTTTTTTTTTTGGATTTTATATCCTTTTCTTAACTTTTTAGTAAACAAGCCAAGGTGGCCGTGGTGTATGCTGCCGACGAAGCATGAAACTTCAAAAACAAACACATCGATTCATTTTCGTTGTCGATCTCAGTTCAACCATGGTTGAAATTCGAATAGAATGGAATATGTTGAAAAGAAATTTGTTTAAGCTCTTTGAATGCTATCAGAAAGTATGCAGTTACTCTATACAACCTGCTGAAGTTTATATTTTAGATTTATAAGTAATTTGTTCTAAAACTAGTTGTGAATTATAAAGACTTTTATGTTTTAAACTAAACTAATTATGCTTTACAGCTTTACAGACATATTTGTTCTTAATGAATAATCAAATTTAAAATTTAAAAGTGCTTATAATTCACAACTAATAATTTTTCTAAAAAAAAAATTTAAATAAAGACCTTCTGTACATACATAAATACGAACTGAGTAGCAGCTTGCTTTCTTGTTTAGTTTATTTAACTTAAAGCTGTTGCCACTGATACTATTTGGCTCTCGGCTTTGTCTTTGTGACACCAGCCGAGTCTTGTGTCTTGTTGACACCATTGCTTTGAAACGTAAACTGTGCTGATTTACATACGAAATAGTAGAAAAGCAGAACAGAATGAAATGGAACGAAACGGAAGTGCGTTCATTCAATTGAGGTTAGCAACTTCTTCTTCTTCTTCTTTTTTAAAATACGCAATATACAGGGTGTTTCAAAAAAGCATTAAACGCTTACTTGAAGACTTCAACAGCAAACAGGATCAAAACAATTATTCCAATCGCTTGTCTAGCTTCATTTTTTTTTTTGTCAAAATGGCGTTCTTTGATCTTTATTAAGCAAGTAGTTATATAGGAGCAGCAGAGTTCTTAAACTCACAAACAACAATCAAAAGTGTGGCAACAGAATCTTCAGCGGCGCACTTAACACACAGTTTGTATTGTCTTTCATGCTTCAGGTTTTCTAACCCTTCTTTAAACTTCTCAAACCACTTGTAACTTATAATAGAGCAATTTTTTTTTTTTTTATTTATTTTTTTTTTATTTAATTTTACGCAATATTTTCAAAGATATTTTCAACACTTGTAGTCAAAACTGTTGTCGCCGACGTGCACTATCTATGCCAAGCAATTTCAAATTGCGCTAAAGTTGCACCCTGTACTTTTCATTCACCCACAGACAAGCCTCCTTCTAGCTATTTTCATTCATTCTCTACATTTCGACGACATTTTGAAGTTCTTTTATGTCTTTAATTCGTTTAAAAGTGAATCGAATGATTCTTTTACGACTTACCTGAACTTTTTGTGGCGCGTTCTTCCTGTGCGCTTAAATTTGACTTTGACACAACATCCATTGTCCGTCTGTCTGTAAGAAAGTTTTGAAAGATGTTAATGGAAAGCATGAAATATTTTTAAAATTTAATTTAAGACATAAATTTTTAAATTAATTTTTTGCTATATTTACTCAAAGTGCACGACTTCATTTGGCAGAACATAAAATTAACAAAAGTTAAAAAAAAAAGGAAAAGTTTATAACCTTTTTTTGTCTTCCTTTCCTTTTTTTTTGTGGTAATTTTCAGCCAAAACCCGCAAAGTCTCTGGAGTATACAAAAAAAAAAAAAAAAAAAACTCCCCAAATGAGCGAAAAAAGCTGTCGATTTTGTTGCTGATGACTTTGAAGTGGGCTGTGCACACGCAAAAAGTTTTAGCGGCTTTTGTTGAAAAATTTCAGTACAGCGACGTCTTGAATTTCGCCAAACATTACATTTGCTCTTTGAATATTTCATGGCGATTGCAATATTCGGTTTGGTTTGCTTCGTTTTAGTTGCTTTAGTGGCGACAACAGCTCAGTTTTTACCTTTTGTCGATAATCGTCTTATGAATCTTTTTCCTTAGACCGCTCTTAATATGGCTGTCTGTCTGTCTGTGTGTCTGTCTGTCTGTCTGTCTATCTACTCAAAGGCCTTCATCGTGCTAAGCTTGCGGAAAAGTCGGATTAAATTTTATTTATTTTTCAACCTAAATGCCAATGTTGTTCTTGCTGTTCGGAATATATTGTGTTTATTTTTTTAAGTCGTCTTAGTTCTGTTATCAGTTTGTAGGGCAACGAATGTTAGAAAAGTTTCATTTTAAACTTATTTATTATGACTTTTGTTTGGGTCTGTTTAGGCAGCCATGCAAATAGATTAAATATATTTATATGCTGAGCAGCATAAGTGCGCATTAAACTATTCGGGTTAAAAATGTGCATATATGTATATAGTTTAGCAGATTTTGAGAATTAAGTGCGCTTTGAGGGTTGCTTATGGTGTATATGTATGTCGCTATGAAATTAAATAAAAGTGGTGCGGCTTGGAGTAGCTTATGCGACTTACAAGCATAGCTCATAGAATGTGTGTTCCTTTAGATATTAGTATTTATTTATTTATTTTTGTGATTGTTGGTTTTTTTTTTTATTTGTTAAAAAGCAACTTGCTGCACTTGCACAAATTATTTTGTAATTGAATTGGCCAACATTTTATTTAATTTTATTAAATTTTATTTTATTTATTTTTATTTAATTTTATTTAATTTTATTTAATTTTATTAAATTTTATTTTATTTAATTTTATTTGATTTTCTTTAATTTTATTTAATTTTATTTAATTTTATTTAATTTTGTTTCAATTTATTTAATTTTATTTATTTAATTTTATTTAGTTTTATTTAATTTTATTTAATTTTATTTAGTTTTATTTAATTTTATTTAGTTTTATTTAATTTTATTTAATTTTATTTAATTTTATTTAATTTTATTTAATTTTATTTAATTTTATTTAATTTTATTTAATTTTATTTAATTTTATTTAATTTTATTAAATTTTATTTTATTTAATTTTATTTGATTTTCTTTAATTTTATTTAATTTTATTTAATTTTATTTAATTTTGTTTCAATTTATTTAATTTTATTTATTTAATTTTATTTAGTTTTATTTAATTTTATTTGATTTTCTTTAATTTTATTTAATTTTATATAATTTTCTTTAATTTTATTTAATTTTATTTAATTTTATTTAATTTTATTTAATTTTATTTAATTTTATTTAATTTTATTTAATTTTATTTAATTTAATTTTTTTTTAATTTTATTTAATTTTAATTTTTATTTTTGTTTTATTTCTTTCATTTTAGAAAAGGTGGGGGGCTACCACTCTAGTTACCCGATATGGTCTTATACGAAGTAATTTTTTTATTTCAAAACCATCCACAGTTCTCATTCGGACTTATCAGTAGAAACTTTAGTTTAAAGCTCTTAGTCACTTCCGTTCACTGCCTGCCCTCCTTGGTAAAAATTAGCAACAAAATTTCTTAAAATAATCGCGTTTTAAATATGGCTTTCGAATGAGTACTTATCAACATTTGCAAGTGGAAGTTCCAACTTGCTTATATTAAAAAATTTCAGTCATCCCGAGCACTTCTTTCGCGCAGCATCGTTTGCAAAATAATTCTCCAAAATGAAGCAGTTCTTCGCATATTTAATTTTTTTATAATAATTCAAATAACTGGCGTTCGAATGGAAAATAACTCAGATTTCGAAGAATTTCCTGCAGATTACTGTAACAGAACTAATTCACGTGGTGAACTTAAATGTATTTTAAATCAAGAAAAAAATAATGTCACTTGGATTGAAACGAAAAATATTATAGATACTTCAATTTCTAAACATGAGAATGGTCTGTATGTGAACTGCAATGGTGGCACTTTTTATACAAACTTTTATAACTGGCAAAAATTTAATTCATTCGATTCAATGGATTGCATCATGTCACAAAATTGTGAATTAACAATGAAAGGCTTTGATGTGTTAAAATCTCTTGGAATAATTGCGGTTGACATGTACATGTTTATACATCGCAGTGTCACATTCGGAGTAGTGAAAAAAAATCTGTCCCATAAGAATAAAGAAAGTGAATTTGAATTACTTTTAAGACCCAATTTTGTCGAATTTGCATTACAAGCCTACGAGAACTATACAACAGTTAAAATTTATATGCAGCTAGATAGCCAAATTACGGAAAACCTATTTAAAGACTTATTTAAACTTGAAAAGCTCTACTTGCATGCTGTGAATTTTGCAGATTTTAATTGTTCCATTTTGAAAGCTGATAACTTAAACAATTTGACCGATTTAGAATTCGAAAACAAACACAATTTTAAATCCAATGGAATGGACTTGCGGCATGCACCATTTGAGAATCTAATGGAATTGAGAAATATTACTTTAAAAAATTGTATAAGTGAGTTGCCATGGGAGGTCTTCAAAGGATTGAAAAAATTAGCTTTTATAAGCATAACAGGAAACGTTCAACTTTACGAAATACCAGCTAAACTGTTTGAAGATCAAAGAAATTTAAGCATTTTGTTGCTAAATAATAATGGACTGAAATTTTTACCAGAAGCATTGTTCGTAAATAATAAGGAATTATTGGAATTGAATTTGAGCTCAAATAGAATAAAGTTCTTGGAAACAAATTTCTTAAAATCAACAACAAAAATAAAGAAACTGGATTTGTCAAATAATCCAATAGTTCTTTTAGACAAGTAAGTATGATTAATAATGTTTATTAAGTTTAAAAAGTCGTTTGCTACTTGCCTACACCACTGAAGATCAAATCAATAAAATACGATTTCGCTGTGTTTGCTTACATCAAATGTAAAGTCGCGCCCGACAAAGTCAAAAAGTTTCGTTACTTTTTGACTATCTAAAACCTACAAAATACAAAAAATTAAGTAAAGAAGTTTTTCCTTCGATTTACTCAGAGCTCGCAAATTTTTCTGTGCGGTCTGTTCACTCAAATGACCGAAAAAAATTAAACGGGACGCTCACGGTCTCAACATCAACAGTCTTTTTCATTTCATTGGTGTCCTCGCTCTCGGGTTTCGGGATGAGCGAAACGCACGATCGGTCTTTTGTTGACGATCAGACTCGTTCGTCGCTTAGCTACTGACCCAATCAAGCAAAGTGTCCGCGTTTGCCTTATGTTGTTGCCTTAGATATTTCATCACTTGCAAAGCATGGTAGAGGAAGTGAGAGAGGGATAAGCATAATCTCATGCACGCAATACACATAATATGCGCAAAAGACCGTTTGCCAATTTTTTTTACGAAACAAAGGGTCTTGAGTTAGCCCATGAGCAGAGACAGCAAGCCAAACCGCTCGTTGGTTGAGCAAAAACAATGTTTGAGTGTTCTTTCAAGACCGTTTCGAATTGTGTCTGCGAGCGTCAGCTTTTTTGCTGACAATATGAAAAAGAGGAACCAATTCTTGCGAGCTCTGGATTTACTTAATCTTCAAATTATCGGCTTTATACTTTATATAAATAAAAACCATAAAGTTTTAGTGGTATATAACATTCCGAACAGAGTCAATGTTGAATTAAGTTTATTTTATACTAGTTCTCCGTCTAACTAGCTTCAGACTGTAATCAAGTGGCATACAGAACTAATATATCCATCAATATTTATACCAAATTTTAATTTCCTTTTCAGTTTATTTTCACCAATTTCCAGTTTAGAAATATTTACTTTAAAATCTTTCTTTTCAACTGTCAAACTGTCACATTTAAACCAAAATCCACTAAAAAGTTTTGATGCGGAGACTGTTTTCATAGCGAGTGGCAACGGTTACAATTTTTTTCTATGCACAGAAACACCTATGTGCGCACAGGGTAAAAAATTATCCAAAAACTTCTGCCCAGTTTATTGCAAATGTGAGTTGGAAAAGTTGAAATGGACTTTTCACTTCGACTGTGAAAATCGTAGCCTGGAACAAATACCTGAAGTAAAGAACCCAATAAATGGTCCAGCGGTTTTGAATGTGAAGAACAACAACATTGAGTTCTTGCCTAATGCATCTTTCAATGGTTACTCAAATATAAGCAGACTTCTAGCAGCAAATAACAAGCTTAAAGAACTTAAACTGCAACAAATTCCGCCAAACATTGAATATATGGACTTGAGAAACAACAGTTTGACAGAACTCTCTGCAGAAGTTTTGGATTTTATTAAGCAGAGAAATGCTAGTCTGAAACTGCGAATTTCTGGTAATCCATGGAGATGCGACTGTGCAAGAAAAGAATTTCGCCAATTTCTGATTTCCGATTCTTTAGCTTTTATTGAAGATCTCCACGATATATACTGCGCTGACACAAAATTTATAAAACCTTTAATACATATGCAAGAGAATGACTTCTGTGCGGATTCTACAGACTCCACAACAACAACAACCTGGCTCTTGTGCTCAATATCAGTTCTTATTACGCTGAACATTATAGCTCTTGGCATTATATTCCGGAATTGGATTTTGATGTGGCTCTACGAACACCAACTCTTTCTATGCTGCATTGCTGAGACGGATTTGGATAGGCATAAAGTTTTCGATGCTTTTATTTCTTATTCCTGCAAAGATGAGGGAATTATACCACAATTTATGGCACAACTAGAAAAGGAACCATATGCCTTTAAACTGTGTCTGCATGATCGCGATTGGCTAGGAGGTGGCTGCATACCAGATCAGATTGCCAGAACTGTGGATGCTTCGAGGCGTGTCATTATAATAATGTCCGAGAACTTAATGGCTTCTGTTTGGGGTCGCATGGAATTCCGCTTGGCTTATCAAGCAGCCCTGCAGGAGCGCAACTGCAACTGATTGTTGTAATGTATGAAGAAGTGAAGAACTTTGAGAAAATCGATCATGAATTGAGGGCATATCTGACGCTAAACACCTACATAAAGTGGGAGGATAAAAACTTTTGGCGTAAACTTATCTATGCAATGCCACACAAGGGAAGAAGAAGAAGAGGCGACCATCCAGATCGTGCCAACGATGAAATTGAACTTGAATATATTCCTTAGGAATATATTCCAGGAAAGCTAGTCTTCAGAAATAATTTTATTTATAGTTTATGTTGGTATATTAATTTGATAAAATATTTGCTTTGAGATTATATTATATGACTGTATATAGCATTCCGAAGTTGTGTGTTTGTGTTAAATGAAATACATTTCAAAATAATTATAAACTCAACTTTTATACAAAAGCAAATGCTTATCTGCAAAGTTTTATTTTGAATTTTAACTTGAGTGGAACCAAAGTTTCAATTGCTGAAGGTCACAGATTAGTTTTGTATGTAGCACAAGGAGGAAGAAGCCGCTAATACCAAGCAGTAGAATATATGTATATATAAAACTTTTTTTTAGTTACTTGACTATACTTTGATGATGGAGTGGTTTCAACACATGCAATACTTCTGTCTATCTGTCTGTCTGTCTTGCACGTTTGCCTTTTAACGTACTCTTGTAATAGATATCAGCTCATCCAATAACCAATAAATATAAATTAAATACGCTGTAAATCGAACTACATATATATGTGCAACAAATTCCAGGTGTGACTTCAGTTATTGAAATAGAATTTTATTTCATAAAATGATATTCGCATGAATTCACTTTGTATTTGTAAACTAGAAACAATTAAACAAAAATGTATGACCGACCGCATCAAGCAATTTAAAATTCAATTTCATATGCAGCCACACACAGAGGATGCCGAGGAGAGTTCAGAAGCCTCAAATGTGTTTGAATATACGAATATGTGTTGAAAACCAGTGAACCGCATAAAGTCACCTGGACACATGCAAATTTTTGGGCTTAAATGCAAGAAGGAAATAGATGAAGGTTTCACATGTAGTCGAACTTATGAGTTATTCATGCAAATATTACAGAAACGGCAGAAATGCAAATGCAAATTCACACTAACACACACATACACACATACACACGCATACAAATACAAGAGCGCTAACTAAAACATGCATGAACGCTTCTATGCACACATACAGACAGATGCAATGATGGCGGCAACTGGCATTTTGAATTTCGAATTTCGTTGCTGTTGCATAAATTGAATACGCATACGCACTGTGGAAGCACCTGCGAACTGTTGCAATATAATTTATATAGTTAGATATCGGTAGATATATATATATATAACGAAATTATAATTTACATTTCTATACTTTGGCTAAAGAAAAAAATCATCAATAAAAAAAAAAGAACCTCACAGTAAGTTGAGTTCTTGTGCGGCAGCCGAATTGAAGCGTGCAGCAATTGAAACAGCAATTACTGCATTTACGCTGTGCAGCAAGCTGCGAGGCGCTTCTTTATTTTTTTCTTTTCATTTTACTGTTTTTTCCATACTTTGTGCAACATAAAAATAAATCAACATCAATCACGCTCAACCAGAATGAATGTTCGAAGCGCAGCAACTCAAACTAAATGGAACAAGAACAGAGAAAAAAAGTTGAAAAAAAAATGTTGAAAAACAAAAGCAAATTGAAAGTGCCAAAGAGGAGCAAAAAAAAAAAAGACACAGCAAATATTTTTTTTGGTAAGCACGAAGCTGGTATACCCTTTAGCAAGCAAAGGAGTATAACTGCAGAAGGGAAAATATTTAAGTGGTCTTGTCTGCCGTACTCTAAGGCCACAGCTTAAATAAGAAAATGAAAAAAAAAACCAAGTTTATAAACTTCCTTTGAACCGCAACTCTAATACCACTCACATGAAATGCAGCTGCAAAACAGCTTGAAAAAAGGATATATTAAAAATAGAAGAAGGATGTTTGTATATGAAGCTACCATATCGAAATGATATAAAGAAGAAGATTTCATAAAAACGCCTTAAGTGGATGGTGGGTTTGTATGGAGACTAACCCAAAAAAGTGGTAAGACATGCTTATTAGTATATGTAGTTGAAGCGGACATCTATAAGAAGTCACCATGTGAAACTCATAAAGAAGATTTCCCAAAACAAAACGTATTTGGGTGTGGATTTTCTATGGTGGTTATACCAAGACGTGGGGAGACACGCTTATTCGTATATGTATATGAAGCGGAAGCCTACATATCTAATGTTATAAAGAAGATTTCACAAAGCATATCGTTAAGTAGTTGTTGGTGGTTTTGTTTGGAGACTATCTCAAAAAAGAGAATATGTATATGCAGATGCCATCTATAAGTAGCCAGCATGCCATCTTTTATATAAAGAAGATTCCATAAACATCACTTAAGTGAGCGGTATGCTTGAATGGAGGGGAAAATTGGGAAGACACGCTTATAAGGTATCATAACATATATATATATATAAGCAACCACTCCGACATTAACAGTGTGTTACGAGTGTAGAGTACAGTGTCAACCTCGGCTTAAAGGTCTACCAACACAGAGTAGAAACTATTAATAATTTGACCACCACAGAGTAAACCTCCGCTAAATCTATTACAACTAAGACTGATCCACGGCTAAAGAGACTATCAATAATGGAACCAACAGAAACGGCATCTTCGGTAAAGCGACTACCATGAATTGGCCCACTACATAGCGAACCTCCGCTAAAGAGACTACGAACAATTGGACCACTACAGAGAGAACCTCCGCTAAAGAGACTACCATCAATTGGACCACCACTTCAGAGTGAATAATATTATGTTTAGCTTTGAATATGATTTTTAAGTTTTGTTTGTTTATAAAAAAAAACTACAAGAATTCATGATATCTTCAGTGGTTTTCTATTGAAATTTTTTTAACTGAGAAATCTTTCAATAAAATAATTTTTTTTCAACTCGAACAGACAGAAGGACATGCATATATCGTACCAGCATGCAATGCTGATTAAGACTATCTACTTTATGCGATCTATCACGCCTACTTCAGGCTGCTATAAACATGCACAAAAAGCTACTTATATCCCTTGTGCCTATGGATGCAATTTGTAAAAATGATGAAAAACGAATTTTGCTGCATTTTTCTTTTATTTTGAATTTTTTATTTTTTCTCTTTTTTTTTTTTTTTTAAATTGGCAAAGTGAAGTGAAATACTGCAGAAATATCTGACCGGAAATTGCTTTACAGGCAATGGCCAATTAATTTGAAAACAATGGTGAACGAACATAAACTTCTGCACTTCAACAAGCTGCGCCCTATTCTCCATCCATCCATCCATCCATCCAGTATACGCCGCCTTTCGGTTGTTTGATCAAGCGCAGATGTGTGAAGCGGGAAAAGTTTATTTTCAATTAAAACCGAGGGAATTACATTTTTAACGCGTCAAACTCCCCGAAATAATTATAAATGCAGCGGACGAAGCTGATGTGTCAGGTAGCCAGTTTTTAAAAAGCTGAAAGTAATTACAATGGATGAGGATGAAGTTGAGCTTTAACTTGCAACAAGGGCGCAATTAGAAAATTCTTTTCTTTTTTTCATTAAAGTTTGTCAAGGTGCGATTTGATGAAAAACGAAGTAAAGTCTTTGCAAAGTGTTTGGTCATTTGGGTGCAATTAGAAGTTTATAATAAAAAGCTGGAAATATTTTGTAAACATTAAACTTAAATGCATGACAAGCAAGTTGCTATATGGCGGCCTAATTAGCGCTTAGGATGTTCTAAAATTTGTATCCTCTGAAAATCAAAGAGAAGTGCATATCAAACAAAGAATTTTAACTGCCTCAATTTGACTTCGGAAAAAGCAGAAGAAATTAGAAATGTGATTTGCATTGCACTTTTCTGTGCTAAGCTGTCTCCAGCAATGCTAATCCTTGCCGCGACATCCCATCCCGCTGCCAGCACTTGAAGTGTTATACGGCTTTGTGTATCAGGCTGCTCGCCCACTTTCCCACTTGCCACTACTGTTGTCGGCCGCTACATCTTTTGCTTCGCAGTCTTCTTTGTTTGTTGCTTTAGAATTCAAATCATCCAACTGTGAAAATATTTCCTCTTCTGCTATTTTTGCCTCCGTTTTAGTGTTCATACTAGCATCCTTCTTCTTGCTCCTTCTTGTTTGTTTTTTTGTTTTGTTTTTTTTTGCCACTTTATCTTCCGTTTTGTACAGCTTTCTGTCCTGCTCAAATTGTGCGAATAAGTCAAAGTGTGCAAGCGAGCGAGTGTAGGGAGTGTTGAGACGGAGTGTGGGGTATGCTTTTAGAGCGAAAGAGGGTTGTTTAAGCATAAATTAAATGATTGCAAGAAAATGAATGAACAACTTTTTACTGTTGCACATACAGGCTTAGCGAGTTGCGGAAAACAATAAATCTATGCAAAAAATTGTTTTATCTATTTAAAAAAAAATTTTTTTAAAAATGTCCTGTGTACGTTGATACTAAAAAATACCAGCATTTAAAAGCAAACACTTAGAGCTGCTAAGACTAATGATATAAATATTTAGCCTCACCAATACAAACCCGTTTAATCAAAGCAAATATTGGAGTCCTAATAGCCTAATATTGAAAATAATCATAATGCTTCAGTAAAATCGGTTTCACTCGGAAGTTGATGTCTATAAAATGCAGTTTTTGACAGTCTCCTCTGCTACCGGAAAATATTGACCTTACAAACTATTATTTGAGTCAATATTTGAGCGCTGGCTTTGTAGAGATGACGCACAATCCGTCTTCTGATAACTAACAAGAATTCAGCATGCTTCATTTCTACAGTGAAACCAGTTGTCACATGTCCAGTTTCTTTGAAGAAACATGCGTTCATTTGCTTTAAGGTAGGTTTGACTCGTCTTGGAACACCCATACAGTCGATGGCTGCTCCAGCATTCGTCAAGTTTTACGATGTCATAAACTTGTTTGGAGTCAACGTGGTTATATTTCTTCAAATATTTCTTGGCTACAGTTTTTTTTTTTTGGCATAAGATGCTAGTTCACCTAATGCCTAAGGAGTGCACACAATTACGCTTTTTCGAGGTCCTTCACTGAATGCATTCTGCAGCGAACGATGAACACGAGTGAAATCGTTCTATCACTCTTCATTCACAGTGTCAAAGCTTGGTGCTTCATTGATAGCACAAAAATGTGTTCTGGACCTATCTTCTATTTTTTCCGATTTATCAACGTAGAACAAAAATTCTATTTAAACTTTATGCCTGAAATAACTCAATAAATTTTACTATGTTTGCTAAAAATACATAAGACAGCCCTCGTTTTTATAATCAGCATGGAGTGACGACTTTATCCAGCTATGTCCGGCTGTGTTAAAAAAATTTTCATAATTTATTAGCATAATTTGTAATCTAGTTTGTCATAGTGGAGGCAAGTGTAGTTCTTTAACAGAAAAAAATGTAGCCAGTGCAGGGTACTATTTAATTGAACAACTCAACTATAGCTCTTGCAGCTCGTATTTGATTAATAAAGACTTCTTTTTTTAGATCTGTTTTTTAATTGTTTTTTGGGATTCTCACACGACTACATTGTGGTATTTTTTAGTACATTATCAATAAAAACAGCTGTACACACTGAAAGACATGCCAAACATTCTTCAAACAACCCACTTTCATAGTAATTTTTTTTTTTAGATTTTTTTTTTGTGCAGTTTCCATGGTTTTCCTCTCAAAAAAAAAAAAACAAACAAAAATTATGTACTCGTTTCTTTGTTTTTGTAATTTTTTTATTTTTTCTCTCTTCAACAATAATCGCAGCATTAATCTGAAACCGTGCACAAATCCGTCAAACTTGTCGAGCAAATGTTGAAACGGAATATGACTTTGTCAGCAGCGTATGCCACAAAATCACGAAGCGTGTTTGTTGCAACATTCATAATGATTACTGCACACCCTACACACCCTACACACACACTGCTCACTGCACTCTTTTTACGCTTTTTGCGTCGCTTTAGTGTTGAATTGTTTGAAACTGATTTTGACAGACATCAGACGTCGTGTGGGGGCAATTGCTGCTGTTGCAGCAAAAAAAAAAAAGAACTGAAAAAAAGGCCGAACGTTTCACTTCCCTAAAATACTCGACATAATTGCGGCAGTCATTAAATGACGATGACGATGATGATTTTGTTGTTTGTTCGTGATGGCGTTTTTGAGTCGAGCCGAGCCGAGCCGAGCCAGTGCTGCGCATAATGAGCGTACATCATTAGAACAAAAGGCTGCCTAAACGTTGACATATAGTTCTATATATACGTCGTATACCGATTATGTTGCTGGCTGTTGTTGTTGTGGTTGTTGTCTTTGTCTTTGTTGCTGTACGACCATGAAAACAGTGCGTATACGCGATGGTCCGCCAGCTTAATAGAGTTATTATTATTTAAATACTTTTTTTTTTTTTTTTTGGATAACAAATTATGTAAATTGTAATAATTTGTTTATTTTTTTTACTACAAATCATCTATAGACTACATGGATAGTTCGGCAAATATTGCAATCAACTAAGGAAATATAACTTTTTTTGGTATTGGCTTCCTGCTAAAGAGTTTAGTCAGAACTTGGGTTTAGTCAGAACTTTCATTGGGAAAAATATTCATGACTGGACAGACAAGATTCTTGGCAATGAATGTACAACGATGGTTCCTTCAAAAACCTCTGATTTTGATCAGTTGAAGTAGAGAATATAGTCTTCTCATCTTGTCAAACTGAATTGAATGTTGCTTTGATGTACAAAAGGAACATGAATATGGGTATGGAGCGTTGGAAGTTTTAATGTATAACATTTTTTTTTGTAATTCAGACTTTTGCGTAGTCCTCTGATTCAATGAGTAAAGTAAGAAGACTTGCAAATTTCTTCTTAAATATTCTGGAAAGTTTCCCCAATAGAGTAGAACCTTTGTCGGGTGATGACAAGTGTGCATTCCAGAAACTATTAAAAATTTGTGATATTTCAATCCGCGTAGCACAACAGTAGTTCACTCGATTCCGTTCTGGTGTGAAGGATGTGGAAGATGCAACACGCTCTGGAAGATCTGTCTTCGAGATAGACCGCCATAGTAGCAGTCATACCAACGCCCGGAAGCTGAATAACAGTCAAAGACATTTAAAGATGCTTGACTCGATATTTGGGTGCCATACGAATTGACATCAAAAAACCTCATGGACCGAATTTTCATCTACGAATCGCTGCTGAATCGCAACAAAATCGAGGTCACTTAAGACAACTTGCACGCGCCAACGGTCATAGGTGAAGATTAGCGAAGCGGCTCAAATGGTTGCCAAGCACGGAGTGACAGTCAGATAGGTTTTACTGTATGTTTGGTGGGATTGGCAGGGAATAAGTATCTACTATGAGCTGCTTTCCTATGGCCAAACGCTCAATTCACTCCTCTACTGTGAACAACTGAAGCGCTTTAAGGCAGCAATCGCTCAGAAACTTCCATCTTTGGCCAATAAGGAGAGGAATTGTGTTCCATCAGTACAACGCCAGACTATACACTTCGATTTTGACGCGCCAGAAGCTACGGAAGTTCCGATGTGAGGTCTTTATGCATTCGCCTTATAGTTCGCACTTGGCACCATCGGATTACTATCTCTTCCTGTCAATGTCGAAAAATTTAACTGGCGAGAAATTGACCCCAAAAGCAAGCTTCTATGAGCAGGGAATAGTGAAAATGGAATCTCTCGTAGCCGTCTTAAATAGTAGCTGACGTAGAGAAACTTATATTTCTTAATTTAAACAGAAACAGTTCAAATGCTTTACTAAAATCTAAAAGACACAAAATCATTATTAATCACAAAAGACAATTGGAGAAGATTTGTCTCTAACGAACAATGGTGTATAGAACTAACAACAGACTTCGACGTGCACACAGCTTAGTAATATGTATCGCTATAAGTCGAGATATTAGATTTGCTGCCTTTTCTATGAATAGGAATTCTCTTCAAAGATATGGCAATAGATAGCTTGTCAACAATTGCTAAGGACAAACAAATGTTGTTTCAGCACGCATATTTTCTGCAACTTTTAATAAATAGTCAGCATAGCACCTTCCACTAAGGTATTATATTCAACATAATTTGAATAAATAAATTACTTCAAAGTATATAACAAATATCGAGTGATATATCTACATAGAATACATATTTCGATGTACATATATATATATCTAAAACCTATTGGTAAATATTTCCTTTTGCATCCCTTGGGGCACGTGTGCTAATGTAATTGCATTTGATTTATCTCGAAAATGCTTCATAAAATGCCTGCTGCCTGCTGCCTGTTGCCAATGCACGGAAATGTCATTTATTACGAGAGATTAGAGAGCATAAAAATACCTAGTATAGCTAATTTAAAAATGAAATATCGTTGCTAAACATTGATGAATGTTAATTTACTATCAACTCGATATCCTGTTTTTGTTGTTTTTTTTTTTTTGTTTTAAATTAAGCCAAGCCGTATTATTCAACGCACAACTCAATCAAATTCGTTTCTATTTGAACGCAGACAGCTTAGCTACATTATTTGAATTTTAATGAAATGCCATTTTAGTGAAAATTCGTAGTCATTTTGCTGCACGTTTGCACGTACATAACAGTAGTATTTGTATACAATTGTTCCTAGTTGATTATATGCTATGTCCTGTGAGATTTAAACGTTTTATACATATATAAGCTAGTATAAAAGTCGAAAACATTTGTCTGTCTTGCAGTTAAGTTTATTACAAAAAAAAAAAAAAAAAATAATGAAATAAAATAGAAAAAAAAGTACTTCAACTTAGTTAAAATGTAGCTCATATACACAGTCACATACAATCCAATCTAAATTTTAGAATAAATTGTTGACTCGTATTCAATTGATACGAGACACAAAAAGTCAACAAAGCACAATGAAGAATATATAAAAAAAAAAAATAAATAAAATAAAATTAAATAACAAATACAACAGGCAGCATGCAATAGTCAAGTATATACGACTTGCAGTTACGCTGCGTCTTGCTTAAGACTTTCTTTCTTTTAAATATAGATTTGCAAAGGGCGTCAACAAAGGGGTTGGCACAGTCATTAAAAACTACTAATTTCAAATAAAAACAAGTCGGGCGTAACCGACTGTAAGAGGCCCTGTACCAGTATAGCTCACCGGACAAACAAAAATGTTTCCCTAGTTTATGACCAAGCAGTCAAAAGCAAAAAAGTAAGAAAATCAATAAGAAATATACTACTGAGGAAAAGTATTTTGCTCCTCTCACTTCTCCATATACGAATAATAATATGAAAAGAAAAGGGAGGACGGAAGCATCATAGGTCGTTCAAATTCAATTGCTTATAAAATCGTCATTTATTAACCGATTTTGATGAACTTTTTGGATTTTAGCTTAGAGAGACGGTGGGGTTGATTTTATGGAGAAGGAGGGTAGGCGAAATATTTTAAAATAAACTTGTAAAATTCCGACGAAGTTCTAGTCGAATGCAAAAAGCGCGAAGTTTCTATCTATTACCGTTTCCGAGATACTTTCGTTCATACGGACAGACAGACAGACGGACATGGCTATATCGACCTCTCTATCACTTCTGACAATAATAGGGGTAACTTTGGGGGTCTCCGACCATTATTTCTAACTGTTACATAAATTTGCACAAAACCAATAGGCTCTTGTATCTTCGGTGCAGGGCCTAAAAAGACATAAAATATAAAAACTTGACTTTTATAGTCTATAAGATCTTGTTCTTGAAATTTTTGTTGTTGGACCACCCTTGACATATTGTATTTCTATCAGAATTTACAACAAAAACAATTTTTTTCATACAAAAACCATTAAAAGTGCCAAAGATTTATATGGAGGCTACCACTTTTAGTAATTCGATTGAGCTAAAATGAATTATTTTATAAGAATTAAAAAAGCAGAAAAAAAAAAATAGAAATAATAAAATTTTTCATAGAAAAATTGTGATTGAAGAGTAGTTGTGTATGCTAAGTACCAGTCGCTATTCTAAAGGAGGCCTGTAGCATGTTCCTATAATACCAATGATGTAAAGAAGAAATAGAAGAATTGTAATATTAAAAGCTTTATGTCTATATATATCGCTATAAGTCTCTCAGTTATTGATTTTTATAACCCCCAATGCTAACCCCATTATGGTCATGAGTAATAGAGGAGCCATGATCACGGAAACAGTAATAGAGACTTCGTTCTTTTTGTATGGGGATTTAACAAGTTTTTTATAAAATATTGAGAAGTGGGAGTAGCAAAATATTTTTCTATAATTTTTAAGTGATGCTACTTAATGATGCACAAACTTAACATACCATTCTATGCATTGGTTGTAGTGTATTAAAATACGAAATAAATAAAACTGCTTGCGAAAATGCTCAGCTGCAGCCGCAACAAAGTTTCAGATACACGTACGCTTAATATATTTCAGATGTATTTATGTAAAAAGAAAAAAAATACAGATTTCATATATCCTTTTTTTTTCCTCCTGCTATAAAAATTTTACATTGAAATTGAATTTGTGAAAGTTGTGCAACATTTTTTTAACAGATTTGTAAAGTGAAATATTCTCGAGTTGTAAGCCAAAAACTTTTAACATTTTTTTTTGATGTTTTTTTATCTCAATTGCTGTAGATATCTATGCGTTCTACAATATGTTGCAACAGTCTATCTATTAAATTAGAGGTGCACAATGCTGCAAACATTTTTTTAAGCTTCATTTACTAACTAGCAACGACTAATAGCAAAGATTTTTAATGACAAATCATTATAGCGCAGCGACATATGATTTCTGCTTGTGATGTCTTACTTTGAAATGACATCTCAACAGATAGAACCCAGCGGCACAACTCATTTATTGGTTGGCAACAATTTCTGCCAGACAGAAAGCAATTTGCTTGCAATTTGCAACGTTTCCAATCGCAGTTTGATTGTTAGTTGCATAGATTGAAGGCAGCCCATCAGACATTCAGTCTGGCAGTTCGTTCGTTCGCTGCGATTGGCAGGCATATAACAGACAATTTTCAAACTCAAATGCAAAGTGTCACCTGGAAAAATCAAAAAAAAAAAAAAAAAAAATCAGCTAACTGACAGCCATTTAATGGGCAAAACTCTTCAAAAATTCTGCACAATTGGTTTGGGGTAGAAAAAAAATATTTGCGTATAAGTTTGCTACATTTCAGTTATTTTTTTTAAATTGTTTCAAAAAAATAAAAAAATATTTTGCAGAATTATTTAAGTTAAATGGAGAAGTTTTGTTTGTTTGATATGAAATATGCACAAAGAAAAAAATGTAAATATCAACAAGTAAAGCATTTTTTGCGGTTTTGGCACATGCCATGCATACGAGAGTTGCTATTTATATTTCAGCATTGAAATACAAACTTTTTGCATCTTTAAGCAATTTAATTTTTTTTTCATATACATATATAAATAGCAGCCCTCGTAACATTATGAAGTGTGGCAACTTATACGATGATAAGCAACAAAAAAAAAAAACAAAGGTTTCACAGCTCTGTGGCGCTTATGAAAATCTTTTTTCTCAAAATATTTTGCAAGACTTGCGCCAAAACCGCGAGACTCTTATCAAAATTCACACTGAAACACGACAAAAATATAAAAATAAATAAAATCAATTATTTCTACTCGTTTGCTTTGCATGTTTAGTTAAATAATTTAAGATATATAATAAAAAATTAATTAAACATTAAAGAAAACTTGTGAAACTGCTTGAAAAATTTAAAAAAAAAATTTTGATATGAAGATGCAAATATTTTTTACATGAAATTGGCGTAATACAAAATTTTTACGGTTTTAAATCGGTTGCAATCGATTTATTGTTGGTCCGTTCGAAAATCGATATGCCGCTGAGTATATATTAATTAATTTTGCATATAATTAAAGACTTTAAAAACTCTTTAAAAATTTTCTCATTCTATTTCGACTCCGAAAACTGTTTTTAATGAAACTTTCGATCTAGAAATTTTCGAAATTGCACAATTAAGCAAACTTTCTTAAAAGAAAAACACACAGGAAATATGGCACAACTAATTCGAAACTTCTTGTCTCACAGATTATTTCAAGTACCAATGGATGACATAAATTCTTATAAAAACTTGATTTGTGCAGATGTCATACAGTGATCTGTATTACGGCCAGTCCTATATAATATATGTACACATGACATTTCCAGTTTTGAAAATTGCATTGCATATAAAATTCGGAATAATTTTACATTAAAAGGTATTTATATTGGCAACTCTGTTCGAAGCACTGCGCTATTTGCAGGCAACATTGCGAAAATAAAACATATCGATAACAAAATCGCACGATTTCATCGAAAGTGAAAGTGATGCAAGTGAAAATGAGAACACGGCTGTATTTATGAATTTCTGAATTTCTTAAGAAATATGAAATTTTTCAATTAAAAAAGAAATGATTTGAAATATTTTGTGAGGTTTACTTATTTGCCAAACTATTCGCATCCACCCTTAGAACAGGGGGTGTGAAATTGTGGAAACAGAACATAAAAATTTAAAATTCAGTACATTTTAATAAAACAATACACTTAGGGGTTTTCAGTGTCGTTGCTTAGAAATTTGAAGTCAGATTTCAAAAATTTAAAATAGAGAAACGAAATTGATGAACCCGAGAACCATTAAGTATGATGTTTTATTGCAAGGTCGACCTCGGTAGTGTCTGGCAATGACATTCGAATGATTGCTGGCGCGTAAGTGAGTCTTGTACAATACCCATGTCTCGTTGACAGCATTTATGCGTTTCTTGTAGATAGGATCGGAGTTAGCTCGAACCTTTTCGATAACTTTTTTCAATGAAATTCAGCTCTGGAGTGCCAAATATTCCCGATCTCTCTCAGGCTCACAATTTTACTTTCATCAACGATTTGCTTGACTTTATAGACCGTCCAGACCGTCCAGAACGAGCCATGTCTTTGACGGTCTCCTTGAACGCTTTATAACACTTGTAAGTTTCACCAAAAGTCTTTTGCAACACGAATTTTCGTTTGCAATACAAAATTTAACACGTTGATCAATATTTTCACTTATTATAAAAAATCATCCACGGACGTAAACAGTAAACTCCAGAACTTGATGGTCTTGGAAATATATATCACAAAGCTCAATTCTTTACTAAATTTATCAACGACTGCCTAAGTTTGACCTATTTTCCTTTACAATGTTAAATTATTAAAGTCATTTCTGTACGGTAAGTAAATAATTCAACTGATTTGCATTCATTCTACTGCCTTATAAACTTTTTGTCATCCGTCAGCCAAGGAAGAAAACAAACTTCTGCCAATCTAATGCTACAGGCGTGATCGTACTGGATATTAAAACTCTTAACTCACCAAACTACTCATTCTTTCAACATTACAGCAGGCTGACCCACAAGGCTCATGCTCTCAGCCATAGTTTATTACATTTAAACCACAGATTTTTCGATCTTAATTTCAATTTTTGCTGAGGACAAAAGGTTTATCATTAGAAAATATGGCTTTTATTTCTATTTTAGTTTGGACAGTATTGCAAAATTTTTCGCTAGCTAAGCACTAACGACTAGTAGTTAGCTAAATCGTTAGTGCATTGGTATTTTGTTTTTGTTTTGTTTTTCTTACAAAATTTCAGAAAATGGCACAGATTTGTATGCTGGCATTGCTTTGCTGTGTTTCAATAGACGATTTAATGTCCTTTTTAATAAAATTAGTTTCTAATAAAATTATTTCTACACAATTTTTTTTTTTTTAAATTTATTTTTTACAAGCATAAATTATTATTCGAAAACCTCAGTTAATAAACAATTGCTCACCTGCGGCGTTTGTTAAAAAGCAAACAGCAAATTAATCCTTAATGCAAAGTGTTATCCTTGTTTACGTGTGACACTTTGTAATAATTTTGAACAAGCACAAAACCAACCAACAGACACTAAGAATTTTTGAGCGAATATTTAGTTAAAATTATTATTTTTTTTTTTAAATATATTAATTTATTTTACATTTTTTTCTATATATTTTTTTTTTTAATTTCGCTTATAATAAACACTCGGCAGATGCATCGAAAACATTTTACATACGAGTGAAGGCAATTAAAGCCAATTTGTTTGAATTTATTCGCTTTCGTTTATTTTTGCTTTTTTTTTTAATTTCAAAATTTTGCTGCTTTGTAATACCGCGCGCGAGGACTTCAGTGAGTCAACTGTTTTGTTGTTTGTTTCAGTTCGGAACAGTATGCCTCCACACACACGATTTATCTCGTTCTCAATTTCTCTCAAAGATTGAGTGAATTGGGCCAACACGGCGCCAAACACCTGCAATTGAATTCCTGTCCTGT
Organism: Leucophenga maculata; assembly: GCA_035044805.1. NCBI lineage: Eukaryota > Metazoa > Arthropoda > Insecta > Diptera > Drosophilidae > Leucophenga > Leucophenga maculata. The sequence continues at coordinate 1,323,296 of JAWNNP010002290.1, forward strand.
TCTATCCTGTTCTGCTGCGAAACGGTTGTTGTTCCTCAATACTCTGAGCATCCTTTACTGCAAACGCAGATAGAGACAGACAAGCTTCACGTTTGAAGTATCGCGTGCAACTGAAACATCTGTGTGTGAAGAACTTACTGTGTCCTTTCTAATTGCCAGCATGTATATTCGTTTAAGCGTGCAGCATCCCTGTGAGCAAGCGTTGCCACAGTGCGCAAACGCGTGTATCAATGGGATATTTCATCTTTTTTTTTGTTACAAACTGGGAAGAGTTTTTTAGTTGCTTGAAGCAACATGTTTTTCTACCCCTTAAGTGTATGAAGTATTAAGAAATACTGTGAAATGTTGGAAAACCACTATTTTCTTTACCACTTTTGCTAGATTTTATAGAAGCAAATATTTTTCTTTAAAGTTACTAAATTGAGAAAAAGTAAAAACTTTGAAAAATGTGGAGCCTGCCCCTTCTAGTGGTTCTATTTGGAACATGCCACAAGACTTAAAGTAAAATAAAAAAAAGTTTATTAAAAAATACAGCAAAGAGTTGCAAATTTTTACTAGTACTACCTCTTAGAGCGCGGTTGGTACTTTCATAATACCCAAACTTGAAGGCTCTATCTTTTATAGTCTCCGAAGTTCTTATGGTTCATAGTTAGACAGACTTATATGCCTATATTGACTTGACTTTTCTTGTTCCCATTTGAAACCTCATGAAATATTTTATTAGGATTGACAAGACATTCGAATGCATTGCATGCATTCACAATATTCAAAGCATTCACAAATGTTTGAAGCTTTAAATTGAATTTTTTCCAAATAATTCTTATTCATAAGACCAAAGCTAGAGGGTATTTGTACCACATTTCATTATGCTTAGAAATTATTTACATTTATTTATGAGCAAGGCTTATTAAATTACACAACATATTTGCTTTTGTGCTAAACACTGATTGGATGCTGTTTGCTTTACATTTCGTTGCCATTTAATCAATGTTTTAGCTAAGCCGCAAACAGATTTAGGACTTTTTTTTTGCGAAAGGCCAATAGAAAAAAAAGAAACATCAAAACTCATTAACTATATTCTATGATTTGGACTTCGAGCACGAATGAAATGACAGAATGTGCCAGACTTGCTGTTTTCTGACCATAATCTGTCAAGAAGTGTCAGATTTTCAGCTGCGTTCAACTGAACAAGTCGGATTGAACATGTAAAATTTGTTTGCTTTATGCATTTATTTGTTAGGCTTTAAATTAAAAATAATTAATTAATTAATTAATAATTAAATCAAATAAATAATCATCACAAAATTTTAATACTTGCAACGGAAATACCTTTTATTGCATATCAAACTGCACATGACCAAACGATGATCATTTGGTGGTCATTCGCTTTAACCGTTAGATATGTCAAGCGCTCACGCAATTTCAATATGGATTTTTATTAGAAAGCTCTACAGTTTGCCATACAGAAGAATCCTTATTCACACATTTTTTCATTTCTTCTATAAACTTTGCCTTTGGTGAATCTCTACTTCATCCTTTTCTCCCATTTTATTTAGAATTCACCAATTCCCCAAATTTCAATTTTCAAATTTCAATTTTTCGGCCTAAATTTAACAAAATCAAAAATTTATAGTCATAAAAATTTATTTAAATTTTTTATGTTTAATTTGTTTTACTTTACTTGTCACCCAGCATTATTTAAAGGATACACACCATGCGCAACATGCAATAAGTATAAACAGCAGGATTCAAGCTGGATTAGCTTAAAGTCATTTCGAAATAAAAATGTCAGCCACATAAATTCAGAAAATAGGACTTCATGTGGCATTTTTTCCAATTGTTATCCAAATAAAGCAAAGAAAACATTTACAAATGTAAATTTATGCAAACGTATTTCTTTTCAATTAAATTGCCTACTAAATTTAAATCTCCATTCGTTTAAGGAAGATTTTGCCAGCCACATTGATTAATGCCTGCCTTCTCCTTCTGACGACTGTGCCTGCTTCTTTGTTAGCTTTGACCTTTGCGCTGAGCTGTGGGGCAACGATTTGTCAGCAATTCAATTATTAATACAGGATTAGACTTGGACAAACAAATAAATCAATGCTTTGAAGCATCTCCGATTGATGTCTGTATTATGCGATTTTGTGGTCGACGCGACGACACCTTTGTGTAGACTAAAGCATGAAACTTTATGGGTTTATTACTTTTCTCAAACCCAAAAAAAAATTAAACAAATTTCAGGAATTGAATGAAAATTACAAAATTTATTTATCAAGAAATATATTCAAGTTCAATTTCATTATTTGCACGATCTGGATGGTCGCCTCTTCTTCTTCTTCTTCCCTTGTGTGGCATTGCATAGATAAGTTTCTGCCAAAAGTTTTAATCCTCCCACTTTATTTAGGTGTTTAGCGTCAGATATGCCCTCAATTCATGATCGATTTTCTCAAAGTTCTTCACTTCTTTATACATTACAACAATCAGCTTACGCCTACGCTCCTGCATGGCCGCTTGATAAGCCAAGCGGAATTCCATGCGACCCCAAACAGAAGCCATGAAGTTCTCTGACATTATTATAATGACACGCCTCGAAGCATCCACAGTTCTGGCAATCTGTTCTGGTATGCAGCCACCTCCAAGCCAATCGCGATCATGCAGACACAGTTTAAACCCATATGGTTCCTTTTCTAGTTGTGCCATAAATTGTGGTATAATTCCCTCATCTTTGCATGAATATGAGATAAAAGCATCGAAAACTTTCGCCTTTGCATAACACACAAAGCGTTGTCAGGGTGGGGAAAAACCTCTCCGACTCGTTTGATACCAAGAGAAGATTCACGCAGGGCGATGCTCTGTCGTGCGATTTTTTCAATCTCCTGATGGAATACATCCTACGCCAATGCCCGTACATACATAGTATAAGGGGCTCGATCTTCCAAAAGAAAGTGATGCTGCTCGCTTACGCCGATGACATCGATATCATCGGCACGCAGGAAAGGCGAGTCATCAAAGCGTTCTCAGAGATTGAAAAACAGTCTCGGCTCATGGGTCTAGCGGTAAATGAGGACAAGAGGAAGTACTTTGTCTTGGACGGTCAGTGACGATGGACAATTTCTACTTCAGTGTTGTAGAAAACTCCGTCTATCTGAGATGCGAGATGAATAGCAACAACAACGTCAGCCTGGAGATCTGGCGAAGAATCACGCTTGCAAACAGATGCTTTTTTGGGCTGAACAAGCAAATGAGATTTATGTCCGGCAAAAATTTACATTTTTCTACAAAATGTTTGTAACAGATGTTGAATATAAGTGATCTGAAGCAGGAATAGCAGCAACTAAATATACAAACTTGTAGGCTTTATCTCATACGGCCTGCTGGACAGAGGGACATATCTATACCGACTTGACTTTTCATGCAGATGAAGTACCTATATCTACTTTAGGAGCACTGCCTTGGTTACAGGGTACACAGTGCTCAACATATAAACTTTAAAATGAAATTCAGTCAATGAAAGCCTTACCATTTTTACTTACTTTAGTTTCTTGCTCGGTTTACCAAAAAAAAAAAACTTAGATAGATAAAAATGTTTTATGTTTAACGAGTATTTTTTTCCCCTTTGAAGCTGAAGCTACCACAAAACCTTATTTTGCCCTTCAGGCGCTAAAGTAGTAAAAAGTTGTATGAAACATTATAACTAATACAAAACATTAAAGCAAATTGAATTGCGTTTATTTCTTTCTTTTTTCCCTTATTTTTTTCGCCTTGCTTATTGGACATGGATAGAGAAGTCAGTCATTTAGTTTCATATCGAAGCAATTCAGCTAAAAGCCTTCTTCATTCACTATTTACACAAACACATGCACTGCATATACAGTCTGCGAAATCTTATCTGGACAACAGTTAACCTCAAACATTAATAAGTTATACAAAGAGCATCAAAAAGTGTATGTTTACTTTGGCTTAGGCGAAGTTTTAATGCGCTGCAAAGACATTGAAACGAATTACTTGATAGGAAGCTCTGTAAAAGTAATAATTTTCAGTAATCTGTTTCCACTTTTCTTGCTCAGCAATAGCTGTCTGTCTATACGGATTTCATTTTCCAACTATCTACCAAACTTAAAATACTGCACGCACACTCGCAAAGGAAGTACATTAAAGCTAAACAGCAGCCATATTCCCTTTATTATTATTTTATTTTCTTTCAACCACCAAAACACAAAAGTACAAATAGGCATTGCGGTCTGTAGATGTAGGACCTGACTTCAACTGCTTATTTCTATGTCAAACACTTAAAGAAAAAAAAAATGAAAAGCATTTTGCCAATCGATTAAAGTCGGCAACTGAAGTAACTCAACTAAAATAACTTTAAGCAAAAAAAAAAAATGACAAAAAATAAAGATAAAACATTTAATTAACCAAACACTTGTTTCTATCAATTAAAAACTTAGCCGACAATGCAACATGTTGGCTTTTCATTTTGCTACTTTTTAAGTCGTTTTATATTAAAACTTCATCGCTGTAACATGTTGTATGACAATTCCGTTCTAAAGTGCTGCACACACACAGCAGACAGCATGAATTTGTGTCTCATTTTATAGCTGTAGCAAAGCTGCTGTGGCGTTCATTTATTACAGCTGCTGCCTGCTGCATGAAAACTTTACGCATAATCAAAATGCCATTCGGAAATACCAAAAGACAAATTTGAATACGCTTTTGCGGCAACAAGTTACAACAACAAGTTACTAAGTAGCGCTAGTAGTCGCGTATAGTTCGACTGACTGCCCTAAGAGTGTCACCATTTCATGTGGCGGGAGACTACTTAGTTGTAATATTTTATTTGCAAACAATCTGACCAAGAATTGTTCTAAAATTAATTTATTACTAATGATAATTTATAGTCTGCGTAGCAGTAGATCCAAAGGATGTTGTCTCTTTAAGCGTCTGCTAAGAGAGTCTCCAACTAGTTACCGAAATATTTCAAAAAGGTCAACCAGTGACCAAATATTCACATTACGCCAAATTTTGCAAAAGATCCGTGAGTTTAGCAAAGACACCCACCATCGATCGAGACGATCGAAATATTTCGATGTCCTGTCTGCACTAGTTATGCTGGCAAAGATTGTTCGTCTTTGCATGACGACGCTATTTCGCACACAAAGCGTTGTCAGTGTAAGGAAAAACATCTCCGACCCCTTTTGATACCAAGAGAGGTTTCAGGCAGGGCGATGATCTGTCGTCGCAGGAATGGCACGTCAGCAAAGCGTTCTCAGAGATTAAAAAACATTCTCGGCTCATGGGTCTAGCGGTGAATGAGTACAAGACGAAGTATTTGGTGTCTTCTCGCACTCTGTCATCGCGTCTTGGACGGTCAGTGACGATGGAGAATTTCAACTTCAGTGTTGTAGAAAACTTTGTCTATCATCGATCCTAAATAACCAACAACAACAACAACGTCAGCCTGCAGATCAGGCGAAAAATCACGTTTGCAAACACAGATGCTTTTTTGGGCTGAGCAAGCAAATGAGAAGTAAAGCCCTCGTCGACTAACGAAAGACGAAAATCAAGATACACTGAGTTAGATGAGATGAATCTTTGAGAGAAGATACTCCGGAATATTTTTGTTTCCGTTCCGTATAAACTGCGAGCTGTATGAGTAATTCAATGAGGTTGACATAGTCCAGCGCATAAAATTCCAGCGGCTGCACTGGGCTCGTATGGCACCTCATTCGAATGAATGAATGAGCTTCAGCACACATGATACACATGGGGGGCGCAAACTTAATTGAAGGAAGACCGAGCACGCTTTGGAATGACTAGGTATGGAGAGATCTCTCCGTACTTGGCATTCAAAACGAATGGCGCCAGCGCACACAAGATTATGGAGGCTGGCGCGCCTTCCTAAATGCGACCATAACAGGAAGATGGTTGAGGGCCATTTAAGTAAGAAAGTAAGTATTTTTGAATAAGAAAATCTTTAGAATAATTTGAATATGTATTTAAAAAAAATGTGTCTTTGTTTATAAAACTTTGTAAATCTTTACCAAAAAAAATTTTTAAATTGTGATAATTTTTCATAATTTTTTAAAAAACTTTTGAGTGATTACGATGTACGATAAAAATCGCTTTACACTGATTTGGAAAAGTTTTATTATTTCTTTCTGATGCCATAATATAAAAAGTTAAACGTTTCTCTAGACAGGATGATTTAGACAAATAGAAACAGACTTTGAGATAAGAAGTTAGACAGACGGACGGACGGACGGGCGGACAGACAAACAAAACAGCAAAACTTTATTTATTTTCAAGCGCTTATCGCAACACTTCAGCACAAACTTATAACGGTTTATATATATATATATAGGTATATACTGTACAGTATATAACATGCAGTCGTTTATATATTGTATATATATATAGTATATATATTCGTACAGTGTCACTTCTAATGACTTTTGTGATTTTAAGCAGCTGTTATAGCAAGCAAAAAAAAAAAAATAGAAGGAAAAACTTGCTGCTTGTCATATTTGTGACTCATTTCCGTGCTGAAGCTGATGAGCGGAAGTTGTCGCATTTTCCAAAAATGTTTTCCAGATTTAGTTACTCATTTAGCAATTTAGTAGATAAGACTAGATAAAGCATATGACTATATAATGAGACTTGATGTAAGCAAACTAAATTTCTTTGCACTTTTTTTTTTTTTTAATTAAATTATTTAATTTGATTTTAAGTAAACTGTGCTGCCAACTTATACAAAAAATGCATAAATTGCACATATTTTAATTCTCATTTGTTGTATTTTATAATACACAAACAGTTTATAACTACTTAATATATATGTATAAACGTTTAAAGCAAATCTGCCGCCACTCATATTGCAATTTGTAATGCAGAGCACTTCACGCTTACCGTACAAGCATTTAGGCAAGTGTCGGCGGACAAATATATACTTAAACGCCGGATATCAACTAAATGAGCACACAATGTGAATACGTATTCGTAACAGCATGAATCCTTTGTGGCTTGACGTCGGATCAAATGTTGAGTGGGAGTGAATGATGGATATATATGTTCAGCATATATAATATGATATGGCATGGCATGGCATGGCATGGAGTTAAGGATTAAATGTTGTGCATAGAAAACAAATACAAAACAAAGACTCAAGTCAGACAGGCACAAAAAAAAAATACAAAAAAAAAAAAAAAATAGTTAGAAGCGGTTTTCTTGCTGTGTGTGTGTTTGTGTGTTTGTGTGCTTTCTTATTGCACCCTACATGCTTAGTTTGAAAGAGTTTAGTACAAATTTGTAGAAAGTTAGGCAATAGACAGGGAAATATCTGTTCGTATATCAGCTTTTAAATATGTTTGTACGCCGGGAGATCAACAAGCTTCTTGAGTGAGTACTGGCTAAGCGACTGTATATTGTGGTTGGATATTAATCGTCTGAAAAACATCTAAGGATGCTTGGAGTTATGTGACTAATAGAGTTGAGTCCAGTATATCCAATTATGTTCTTGGCAATATTCTCCTTAAGGGGAAGTGGTCACTAATTTATTTTTTAATATCTTAGTTTTAGCGCGAAAGCGAGTATGTGTTTCCTCCGTGGGTACGATGTAAGTAGGATACTCCGCACATCAGCTGAGATTAGTGTATTAAACTGTTTTACGAACGAAATCTGCCGGAAGCGTTGTAAGTAGGCAAACTAAGGGTACCACTTGTGCCACACTCAAATTTTGTACATCGTATTTGTGCTCTTTTAGTTGTTGATGCAGCTGTCAGGGGCAAGCAATGCATCAGTTGTATGGAACTCATTTCTCAAAAAGCTAAACGTAGCATATAAGAAATTCGTCTAAACGTGCTAAAAAATTTGCTGGTTTTTAAACGTTTATATTCTGACTGCCGTAAAAATAGTTTAGTAAAATTTTCTTCTTACATCTTCTTTGCCGTTATTTCCCCACGGAAATTGTGCATAAAGAAGTCAAGAATGGCAAAGCTTTAAGGATAATCGCCGACTTGTAAATATGAATGAGTGCTTAGTAATCTTAACTTGTACTATTTATATATGTATATAGCCACACTATACAACTAGTCTATTAAGCTATTGCAAAAAAAAAAAAATAAAGAATTTAATTTTATGCAACATTTTACTGTGAGCAAAACTTATTTTGTGGTTGTGCTACATAAGAAATTATCTAGCAAGCTGGGTTGAGATTTCTGTAATACTCTGCTGAGGTTAACCGAATTTTCAACATGCTTTCATTTTCCATTTGTTAATTGAGCATAATGCTTCTTCGCTGCTGGAGTATTTAAAAATTTCCTCAGTAATAAACGAAAGTGCAGCAGAGAAGCTTTGTATTTGATATTAAAATGCTCGACAGCTTGGCATTTTTTCCGGCAACAACTTGAAGTATGAATAAAATTGCTGACCTGCAAATGCAGCAGCAGAAATGCTTTGCTTTGCATTGCTTTGCTTTGCTATACAGCGCAGCGCAGGTCAGTTCAGTCAGTTGTTGGTGGGCTCACGCACACCCACACTCGAACCCGAAGCGAGTTGAGCATTTGTCAGCATCAGCATAGAATTTTCATTTCACACCTCATGTTTTTCTTTCATAATTTTTGTCGTTGTTAGTTTGTACAACGTTTGTTTGTTGCTGCGAATGTCCTTCGAGTCCTTCAGTGAAACCATTTCAAGACAATTTGCTAAATTACTCTATACGCTTGGAGTTTTTTTTTTTTTTTTTTGATTGCTTCATGCTTTGGTGAGCAACTTTAACTACATTCGAGTTGAAGAGTCTATTAAATTTGTTAGAGATTTGGAACATATTTTATTTGAAAGGCAGTTAAGTACCAATCCCGAAAGGCAGTTATGTACTTGTTGATGCTTTTTAACATCATATGCTGTGACTAATATAATCTTATATATATAAGCTTACTGCCAAGCTATTTCCAATTATTCGAGATTATATTTCTGGGCCAAGTGCTGGCAGTACGAGCCGTTCAGAGTGCCTTATTCGACCAACAGTCTCACTTTTGGCAAAGATGTGCAACATATTCTTGAGTTCTTTGAATATAAAAAATACAGCTCTAACGAACAGAAGGATCAGCATTTTAATGCTAATCAAGAATATATAAGATTAACAACTAATGTCATACTCAGAGTAATATTCCTAAGAACGCCTAAAAGTATGCTTTCAAATATTTAATTTTTATTAATTAGCGTTCTTAGAAAACTGCGGACTCCAGCTACAAGCTATAAAGCATCTTTCACCATTAAATTACATCGACTTCACAAATTTGCATAACTATTCGCAACATAAATATACACAAATCGTTTATTAATTAATGTTTATTGGCCACAGTAGAATAAAGTGAAATTCATTAAAAAAAAAATGCTTGAATTTTTAAGCACGAACTGCGACAATTTCTTCTCGTTTGACCCATAAACGGCTGCTCATTGTATTTTAATTACATTAATTTGCACTCGCTGCGACATTAATTAATAGTTATTATAATTTTTAACATACACACTTACGCCCGCCCACATAGTATAGTACAAAGTGTATTCGTAGTAGTAGTCGCATGTGTTTGTGCGCCAAGTATCCTGCTGCTGCTGCTGCTGCTGCAAATATGCAAGATGCCTACAGGCATTGGCATACAACCTTTGAGCCACATGGCGCAACGCATCCGCGTACGTTGCATAAAGTTTGCATGCATATACTGCGCTACTCTATTTCATTTATTTTCTGTCTCCAACGCTTTGAAAAGGAGATATGAAGCCAAGCAGTATCTATGCTATGTACATCTCCATCATGCATGCATATGTATGCACAATGATGCGGGAAGATATCGGCACACAAAAGTTTCTGTGTGTGCATTTCCCAAAATGTATATTTAAGTGCTTCTTGCCAGCGGCGACAATTTCTTTTGATGCCGCGCTTCACTTTCGTAAAATGTAAAATGGAGCACAAATATTTGTGATATCTTTCAGTGAATGTGTATCTCTTAGTTGTATGCATATCTGTGTAGTGGTTATATTGAATATAAGCGCTGATCTAATAGTCGAAACGAATATGGTTGCCAGCAGATAATGCTTATCGGAAGGTATTACATCTTAATATGAATATAGATGCCTCGATGATGTAGTTGAAATGTGCAGCAGTAGCATCCATGAGTTTGCTTTTGGAACAATTCCATAATGCAACATTATACTGCATAAAAGAAGGCTTCGTTAAAGTTGGAAGCTTAGTTGAAAACCGCTGGAGATCATACAACATTGCTCGAGAATGTACAAAATGAAGCATGATTTGAAAGCGTCCAAGAAACTTAAGAACTTTGTATAAAGGTGAACTTAAAGTTGTGAAGAGCTATAAAGATTATAAAAGGAACTACACAGAGGTAAGTTTCAAGCAAAGTTGGAATCAATAAATAGTGCAGATCACATAGAGCCAAAACTGCAAAGAAACCATTAAAATAGACTGGCTTTCGAGTTCCTACACAACATTGCTGTAATTTGTATACTTCCAAGCTGTCACACTGTCGATCTTTCAGAAATATAACAAGTGTCATATTCACTTAATCATTGCTGTAAGACTATTAAAACCATATGTATACCCTACAGTACATACATTCTAAAGCAAACTAAAAGCTTATGATTCAAAATAACAAAAAAAAGCAAAGAAACTGTCAACTTGTTGTTTTATAATTTAATATACTACACAAAATATTTAAAATAGATTCATATATTGTTGAATTTAATTCAAATTAAAACAACATTATGCCAGCTCAGCTCGAAAAACAGAAACAGACAGCTTGCAGCGCCACTCTCCCCAGTGTGCACTTGTAAAATGTGGCTACACACTGTAACACACTTTCGAATGCATTATGCAACTAGAACTACTGGCCCCATTGTTCGCTCCACTTCTGCCTTCCGAAACGGAAGTCACTTTTGGCACTACATACACATATTACATACTATATATATGTATGTGTGTGCGTGTGTGTGTGTGTGTGTGTGTACAATACACTTGTATAAACGTATTAAAACTTCAACTTGCTACAGAACAGACTTCAACAAGTATTCAAGCATTGGAGTAGAAGTCACCGAAGACCACTGTCAACACAATTTGCATTCAGTTGGCTTCGATAAACTTTTCGCTAAGACTTTATATTCTGGCATGTAAGCGTTATTCTGGCATTTTTAAAGTTTCAAGAGTTGCAAGGGAATTTATTGCAGCCAACATGACTTAAGATATCCTTCGAAATATCCTCACAACTTTCTCATATAAGCATATTTGAATCAGTAAAGCTAGCAATGTCTCCTACAGTTCAGCACAATGTAATGAATTACAACATGTTGGCAAGTTCGTCGAGCAAATTGGAGTCTAACATCGAGCATGCTCTACAATATTTTATACATATTTTAAAAGATAAATAGGCGTATGGGCGCCCAAAATTTTTACCGTTTTTTCACGGTAATCACAACAACTAAAGTAGTCGTTTCTATAGCAGGTGCCTTCCTTTTGCTTCCAATGATGATACACGCCTATTTTCACTTTTCTATACATTCAAAACGTTACAAACTATTCGACAAGCTTAAAATTCCTTTTTTTTTGCACTCTATATATGGCAAATCCATAAATATTTATGTAAATTGAATTCATGCTCAATTCATTTGCAGAAAATTATCTACGACAACAATAGGGTTTTTTTTTTCTTTCATTTTATTTCCAAATTTTATCATATGTTGTAGTATAATCTTCCTAAGCACATTGTTGTGCAAATATTCTTCAAGGATAGTCACCGACGTCGTCGTCATCGTCGTCGACACTTCATTAACAATAAAAGCAACAACTTCTCAATAAATATTTATGAGCCAAAACTCAACAGCTGAGCTGGACATGATGCCATTTGAAGTTGAAGAACACTTCATATCCGGCACAAAGTTTTGGCCAAAGATGTATGCTGCATGTTTATAGTATTTGAGAGACACGTGTCTCTGTCAATTCAGGACAACTTCAACTCAAGTATACATGTAACTAGTATATAGAGAATAATTGACCAAAGGACACGCTAGATAAAGCAAATTGCTTCGCTGTTGTTGTTGTTGTTGTGGTTGTTATTAGTTTGTATAATGAACAAACGAATATTAAATGCTAGAATAATAAAAGCTTTTACATAACTGTAAATATTTAAGGCTTCATCATTACTTGCAAAAGGATTCTTAGAAGTAGAGGAAAAAAAGGACATCTGCAGCTTTAAAGAAATTTATGTACAATGTGTAAGGAAAAAAAGGTATTTTTTGCTACAATAATAAGAGAAAAAAAAACAATTTTCACTTAAGAACTCAAAAAGGAGGCTCAAATTTTTATAGGTACTACCCATTAGAGAGCGGTTTGCGTATTGCTCAAATACAACCTATCTAAAGAAGGGTTGGATCTATCTTTGACATAGCCAGACAGACGGACATATCTGTAAAGACTGTACTTTTTTAGGGTGACCAACTCTTTTAGTGGTCTAATTTAAGCTTAATTAAGAACAACAACAACATTTTTCTAAACAAAAATCCAGAAAAGTGGGATAGATTTGTATGGCAGCAAGGCCCTGTAGTGCTCCGATTTGGGCCGTTGTAACATATTTTATTAGGATTGACTTAAAATATAGAAAATTTTATGTTTCTAGCTGAATTAACAAGAACAACAAAATTTTTTTTTTTTTATAAAATCGATAAAGTTTGGAGAAATTTGATGGGACCAAACTCATATAATGGTTTAATATAAATTGGACTAAGTTTGGCGTTTCTAGCTTATATATTCGTATAAGAATTCAGTTTAAATAGTAGTTTTGCATGTTTGGTGCCCTTCGTGAGGGTCGTTGAGACTTTCATTGAATACAAGTGATCTGAAGAAGGTATATGAGCTTCTAAATATATTTAAACTTTATCTCTTATAGTCTCCAACTTATCGATGCTCATACGGCCAGTCAAACAGACGGACATATTCATATCGACTCCACATTTGATGACAACTAAGACTTCTGCTAAAAGTTTTATCAAATTTTTAAGCGTAAGTAAGAAAATCTTCATTCTCCATGCAATCAAAACTTTACACCTAACAATTGAACAACAAAATTTAAAATGGATTATTCGTGTCATTTGAAAACAAAGAAAACAATATCCAATTGAAAGCTGCTACATTTTCTTTGTCTATAAAAGCAATTGCCAAAGTTTCCCCAACTATGTAGTTCCTTGACTTTTCAACACAGCTCTTAATTGTGTTTCAATTGTTTTGAATTGCTTATTTTGTTGTTGTTCTTCTTAACAATAAATTGAATTAATTGAATTGAATTGAATTGAATTGAATTGAATTAAAAGAAAAGATACGAAACGAAATTAATTAGTTTTGACTTAAAACTTTGTGTTTAAATGTTCTTTTATGAAATAATTGCAACAAAAAAAAAGAATTCCCTTTGAAATATCAATTTCAAAAGTATCAGCATTAAAAGTACAAATGATGCAATACAATGCAGCCTTGCTTCACCATATAGAAGTTCCACTACTGCAGTGCAATAATTTTACAATTCAATTCGTTTGCTCATAAAAAAGCAATAAGTTCTCTTTTTCGCATTATAGATTCAAGTACGGCCCCTTGAATGCTACGAGTGCGGCGCATACTCCAGACGCTGCACAAGGATTAACCGCAAAAAGTATGACAAAGGATATGCTTTGCATTTGCAGTGCAAGTGCATTGTACTCTACGCTGTAAGAAGAAGCCGTTTACATTGTGCGCAGTAAGTCAGTACAGCGGATTGTCTGACAGGATTTATTATTAGTGATAAAATGTAGAGTGTTTTAAAATTATGTTTCTATTAGATTATTATTATGAAACTCTATGACTTATGACAGTTTGGTGAGTGAAAATCTGATTAAAGCATTTTTAAATTGGTTTTGCCATATCTTCAGATCTTATCTCCAGAGCATCTCCATTGAAAACATATGAAACATATTTTTTGCTGCTTTAATATTTCTTTGAATAATAAGTTTGGCTTTATCAGCATTGTTTACTGCCACAAGCCAAATAAATTTATAAACAAGAAAGTTTATTTTCTTTTCAATAGTTTCTGCAGCTTATGCTCTCCCAAAGTATACAAGTTCTCCACACAATGAAGTAGAAGCACAATAGCTGTCATGCAATTAGGTTGGAAATTAAAAAGAAAAATGTGAACTGTCAACAATTGTCAACAATATTTTTTTTTTTTTTTATTTATATTAATTATATAATAAGCATGTTGTCTCGCTCACACGTATGCGTCAATTTTAAATTTTATTTTAAACAATTCTTGAAATTATGTACATTGAAGCAAAGTTGCTAGTTGGAGCTGTCAGAGACAACAAGGAAAGTTGTGAGTTTGAAAAATAAAATTTTATCAGTAGCACAAGCTTCTGATCAAAGGTTTTCAGCCTGGAGTTAATTTCTGCAATGAAGAAAATGGAAAACTACAGTTCTTCGAAGACACTTCTCGAAACTGCTTCTTGTGGCTAGAACAAACAATTCGAAATACCAGAAACACCATTTAATAATGGCTTTATTACAGAGCTAACGCACTGTACCTATTATTAAAGCTGCTCCGATGTGCTGTCAGCTGAATTCTTCAAAACTGACCATAAACAATTTTTATGCAAGATATGTTCTGATGATTGTCCTATATTCAAGAAAAGAGATGCCGCTGTTTGCTTTAAATAGCATGGAATATCGTGGAACTGTGTAAAATGCTGCAATCTTATGCGGACACACTGATGGGAAAGTTTCCGAGTAAAAAGTGTGACCAGTGACAAATTCTGCAGAAGACCTGTGAGCTTAACAAAGACATATTCCACCGATACGAATGTAGTTTTTAGATGCTTTATCTGCACTGTATATCCCAGCAAAGATTATTAATCTTTTGTATAGGAAAGTAGTTTCACCAAACTTTTGTTACCCAAAGAGGTTTCAGGCAGTATAAAGTGATTTTTATGTTCTATTGATGGAGTACATCCTATACCATTGCTCATACATGCAGAATATATCAGGTTCGAAGTTGAAGAAGAATGTGTTGGCCAAATACCATTGACATTCTCGGCACAGAGGACCGGTAAGTTAACGAGGCATTCTTAGATGTCAAAAAACCGTTAGAGAACAAGACGAAGTACTTGATATCTTCGCGCAGCATTGGACGGTTTCTGAAAATGTGGAATTTCTACTTCAGTGTTGTAGAAAACTTCGGCGATTTAGCAGCCGAAATGAACAGCAACAACAATGTCAACCTGGAGATGCTATTTTGGAGGCATCTCACAAAAGACGAAAATAAATTTCACGACCTTCTTTGAGTCAAGTTGATCTTTATGTTTTTTGGATCGCTGAATACGATCCCTGTGCCCACATTACCCCATCAGGTCAAAATCAAGGTCAAATAAAGGTCAAGCATCTAAATTTGACTGATAGAATTTTTTTTGAATGTAGATTCTGAAAGAGCGGGAATTTTACGTCCGAATATGTCTTGTCCTATATTTTGACCCGACTTTTAAAGGTCATTCGGAGCTCATTTTGCGGTCAAATGCTTCTTTTGATATCTCGGCTTGTCTCTTAGCTAGAAACGAATCTCAAACCAGTTGAATTTATGTTTTTGGGGTCGGTGAATACGATGCCGGTGTCCACACTACCCCATCAGGTCAAAATCAAGCTCGAAATTGCTCCAACACTGCGTTTTTTCACTTTTAGGTTAGGATATCTCGAAAACCAGCAATTTCGAGCACGGATTCGGATTCAGCGCATCAAAATCCTTTAAGTACGATAGATCTAGTCTCTGGATTAAAAATTTGTAGGCCTGAGTTATCTACAAAAAAGCACTCTCCATAATAATGTCTAACAGTTCACTAAATCGTTTGACTATAACAGCTACGAAAATATTTTAAAACATTTCTTAGACTTCGCAGTGCAATGGAGATGCTTATAAAAGTTTCATTTTCAGTAAAAAGTACTTATTTTCTTTTATTGCCTTGCACAAACACTTCCTATAACCTATATATGACTTTAATATGTTGCGGAATTTTCAATATTTCGCTTCAGCTGATTCAATTCACCTTTTGTTGTGGAAAAATTTTCCCTTTTCAATGGTTTATTTTTTTTTTTTTTTTTATTGTTCATATTTGTTTATTGTGCTGTGTTGTGAAAATTTCTTTGTGAAAATTGCTTTTCTTCCGTGCAGTATATACTCGTCGTACTACCGCTGCATGCATTTTTGCGGATGATGATGATGACGATGATGATGATGAAACATGTTCAAGTTCAATGGAAAGTTAATTGCCTTACGACTGTTGTATCGGAAGGAGCAAACGTGTATGGAATTGCAATTTAAAAAATATTAAAACTTAACTTTAAAACAAAAATAAATTGTTAAATTTTGCAATTAGTGCTCAAAATTAAATGAAACACTGCGCTGCTGTCTGTCAGTTGTCAAAGTAGCAACAACCGATGCTTTAGATTGTTAGGGCGCACAAAAAGTGTTTACCGACACATTTGCACATTTTGCATTATTGCACAAGAGCAGTGTTCAGTTGAAACCCCCAACCAACCAAAAAAACCAAACAGCAACCAACGAACCTACAAGCCAGTCACTCACTGAGTCAGTCAACTGGTGAACCTCATCGATGGTGATGCTGCCGATGCTGCTGTGCTTGCATAATGTGCTTTTAATTTGGGTTAAGTTCTAATTAAGCCCACTAATAGTTTAAAAATTGCAACATTTTTTCCAATTAGCGTAATTTCTGAAACACGTTGAGCATGGAAAAGTGGAAAAGTGAAAAATATGTTTGCAAATTGCGTTGCTTTTCATTGCGTTAATTAAATACGCCGCGTTTACAATGCGATACATGAAATTAAAATAAATTTTTTTTTTTAATTATGTTTGCAAGTATACAAAATTTCGAATTTATACAAATTTTTCATAACAAACCGCATTTTGTGCATAATTAATTGAATTAGAAAAGTTTGTCCTTTTTTTTTTTGCAAACTGAATTTTGCGCCGCATAACATTTTAATAAAAGTTCTGAAATGTTTTTAAGTGTAAAGTTTTTTTTTTGTGGAAATATTTCTTCAGCGTTGTATGAAAATTTTGTCATTTTGCAAAAATTTTTAAACACGAAATGCGGTCTTTTTTTTTTTCCATGTCAACTCATTTGCTCGATGCATTCATTAATTATGTGCATATTAAATTGTGAATTCATTAACTTATGCACAGCTTTGTGTATAAAAGTTGAATCAATTAACAACATTAAAAGCCTGTAAATACAACAAAAGTTTTTGTTTAAGTTGAAAAAAAAAAAAATAATTAATTTAAAATAAAATATTTTAAATTAATTAAAAAATATGTCAATTTCTATTTAAGCATTTTGTAGGGTATTAATAATGTTTAGTAATTTTTTTTGTTGCATTTCAATATAACTTTAATTAATCGATTATTAATCGATAGTTTTTAGGTGCATCACTAACAGTTTGTCATTCACTAAAGAAATGTAAACAATTCTGTTAAAAAAAACTGTAAAAGCTATGCTAAAACAATTAAAATTTTTTTTTCGTGCTTGATTTGTAGCACTTTTTTATTAAATATTGAAGATATGTGTAGCTTATATAGAGATGACTGCTAGACGTTTATTTCTATACTTTTCAGTTAGAAATAAAAAAGTAAAAAAGTTAAGGCACTACATTGGATTGTAGGCACATTCAAAATTAAGCGCTTTTCGGAGCTACTAATATTGAAGTCTTACACAATTTTCAATGATAGAAATAACGTATGTGTAGTTGTTGTATAGTACGGGCCCGGAGGATCATTCGAACTCGTTTCGACCAATAAGTCTCCTACCTTCTTTATCGAAAGTATGAGAACGACTTTTTGCATCACCAGTTACTGAGCTGCTAGGCTATCAAACAGCTATACCTGATCACCAATTCGTATGTAGATCTGGTCATGGCACAATTGAGCATATACACAGGGTAGTGAACCACGTGCTGGAGGCTTTCGACGACAAGAAATATTACAATGCTGTATTTGTTGACGTGCAAGAAGCTTTCTACAGAGTGTGGCATGCCGGACTCTTGCCATAAATCAAGAAGCATCTTCCCGCACTTATGCTCCAGTCATATCTGAATGAATGCCATTTCCAGTTGAAAGTCAGAGATAAGCTATCCAGCATGCATGTTACAAAATCTGGTGTCCCTCAAGGAAGCGTGTTGGACCCGCTACTATACTCGCTTTTTACAGCTGATCGATCTGTGCCCTGTGCAGACAGACATAATGGCAACCGACCAAGTACTGCTGGCATCATCTATTACAACTCAAAATGAGAGTACGAAGCGGCAGATGGTGTACAGGTGTATGTGGAATATTAATTTAAGCCCAAACAAATGCATCAACGTCTGTTTCTCATTAAGGAAAAGGATGCCTTCTAGTGTCTGGTTGAATAATACCGTTCTCATGCAAGCTAATGAAATTAGATACTTTGGGCTAACGCTGGATAAGAAACTAACGTTTGCGCGGCACACTAGAAACCTAGTCAGCCGTTGTCGCCTCAGAATGAGGCAACTTTACTGGCTCGTAAATAGACGAAGTAAACTGGCCCCCTGGGACTCTGCTGTTGCCCCCATTTGGAGGTATGGAGTTCAGCTATGGGGCATTTGTTCCAAGATACATCGAAAGCGCATTCAGACAGCAGACACTTCTTAGAACACTTCCAAAGAACTGCCAACAGAAACTGTTTAACACTCTTCAGCCTTAGAATTATCTAACGCAAACGGCCTGAAGAGACTTCTCACCAATCTCTTTCTATTATCAAGGTCTGGGCGTTTGTAAAGTAAAAGTATTACTTCTAGCTATACCTAATATAAGCTTGATACACGAGGGGCACTATTTATATTTCGGGTATGGCAAATAGCAACAAACATTTAAATATTCTCCATGAAAATATATGCAAACAAATTTTCGAAGCACTTTTTCCACTCCAATTGAGGCAACTCCAAAACATGTGCAGCAGCAGCTTCATCGGGCAACTCGAATATTACAAAATAATAAGCCAAAGTAAGCACCTTTAATTCTGTGGATTTTCAATATTGAAGAGCAAACAAATTTATAAACAGATAAACACCCGCTTAATGCTTCGCTATACCAAAAGTACCAAAAATTTCTACATCAAAGAACCGCAAAATTCTATAAATTCAATAGTTTTACGCATGGGAAACATAATACAACTTTTGCGATACAAATCATAGCAGCTTGTATGTATTTGTATCTGCAAAAATTTTTCTGCTTCAAATAATTCCCGAAAATACAATGGAAATACATTTTCCATACAACTCGTAGCACATTTGTTCATATTTCAAATTAAAATTGACAGCCAGAAATGCGCGCAAATTCTGCCACGCATGAAATTCTAAGCCAAACTCAAAAGGGTGAACCCTTCGTTGATGTATATCTTTTGGCAATGACTTATTGTACAAATGCTATACATCTACCTAAGACCGATGGCAGAAGTTTAGCAAGCAACGAAAACTTTAGAAACTTTCTTTGGCCAAGTAATTTCCTTTGCAATTTGTAGATACTCTACGCAGAACTAATTAAGTTCAAACTAAGTTTCTCAGACTACACAGCTGCGCGCTTGGCATCACAACTTACTCGCATGGAAATACACCGAAATGACCTCCTCGATGTGTGTTCACATATGTTTAATACACACAGAAAGGTTCAACTTGTTTGGTATTATTTCTATTAGAAGTTTCTATAATGCGGGCGCATACTGGAAGCAGTTCGCTAATTGAAAAGTGCACAGCGTAACATGTGCAAAAAAAAAAAAGTTAATTAATGATTTTTATGATAAAATAAATAAAGTCTATTGGCGCATTGAAGGAGAGTTTAGGTATAGAGAAAGTCTAAGCTCGGTGTGTGTTGCAATTGGAAAAATTTTAATATACAAGAAAATATACATTTCTGAAGTCTATAGATCTTATATGCTCAGCGATATGTTCATACTACTGAAAGGATGGTTTGTTCCCAGCAAGAGAATCAATTTAATGAATTAAATGAATTAAATGAATTAAATGAATTAAATGAATTAAATGAATTAAATGAATTAAATGAATTAAATGAATTAAATGAATTAAATGAATTAAATGAATTAAATGAATTAAATGAATTAAATGAATTAAATGAATTAAATGAATTAAATGAATTAAATGAATTAAATGAATTAAATGAATTAAATGAATTAAATGAATTAAATGAATTAAATGAATTAAATGAATTAAATGAATTAAATGAATTAAATGAATTAAATGAATTAAATGAATTAAATGAATTAAATGAATTAAATGAATTAAATGAATTAAATGAATTAAATGAATTAAATGAATTAAATGAATTAAATGAATTAAATGAATTAAATGAATTAAATGAATTAAATGAATTAAATGAATTAAATGAATTAAATGAATTAAATATGAATTAAATATGAGTTAAATATGAATTAAAAATGAATTAAATATGAATTAAATATGAATTAAATATGAATTAAATAAATTAAATGAATTAAATGAATTAAATATGAATTAAATATGAGTTAAATATGAATTAAAAATGAATTAAATATGAATTAAATATGAATTAAATATGAATTAAATAAATTAAATGAATTAAATATGAATTAAATATGAGTTAAATATGAATTAAATATGAATTAAATATGAGTTAAATATGAATTAAATATGAATTAAATATGAATTAAATATGAATTAAATATGAATTAAATATGAGTTAAATATGAGTTAAATATGAATTAAATATGAATTAAATAAATTATATGAGTTAAATGAATTAAATTAAATGAATTAAATGAATTAAATGAATTAATTGAAATAAATGAATTAAATTAATGAAATCAATGAAATGAATTAAACATATTAAATGAATTAAATGAATGAATTTGAACAGTTTAGAATGTCATACATTAATGATATGAAATGGAATGAATGCATTCATTAGATATGTTCGTCTGTCTGTTTGTTGGAAGATGCAGCCACATAAAAAACTGAGTACAGTTTTTTAAACAACAAAGCATATAAAAAACTTCGTTCAATCATAGAACAGCTACTGTGAAAAATAAATAAATTTCGAGACATGTGAAAGGTATTGAAATTTCAGTATAACTCAAACCTAATTACGCCCGTATTGCTGTGAATTTTATTTATTGACGACCTGTATGTCCTTGCAGTTGAATTCAAATGTAGTGAAATATTGTCTGTATTTGTTCTCTGCAACTGTTATCCTTTATGCAGCCTATATGTCACTCTAGGCAATATTATTAGGCATACACTGGTACGACGTAAATTTATGCAAAAGCCAACAAATTCAAAATGCAGCAACACAACACATCACATCCTTCACATTTGCACTTCGAGTCGGCAATATTGACTTATGAATAAATAATGCCATTCAGCATGGACTGCTTGCTGTCAGCAAATTTAGATAGATTTTTCCATATAATACCCTTAATTTATTTGATGCTGCATTTGAAATCTTTGAATTTAATAAACTTAAACGATTGCCTGGCTTTAAGGCAGGCAGGCAGTCAGGCGGTCAGGCAGGCACAATGAATGAATGAATTCTTTATATAATTCCTTGCTTGTACAGGACTTTTGTGTGAAATTTGTAAGCTGTCAACTGTGAAAACATTTTCGTTGCGCGTTTCGCTTTCGACTTTGTTCGTCTTTTTTCTACAAAAACGATTCAGAATTTGCATAACAAAACATGACAAGGCGATGCGATGCGCTGACAAAAACAGTTTTACATTTTACAATAATAATCGCTTCAATAATTCGAAATTGTTCATAAATCGTATTAAATTATAATGAAATACAGTGAGCATTCGTTTTAATTGATGTTTTTAGTTAACAATTGTGCTTTAGATTCAGTTAGATATATAGAAGTGTCCTCACGCTATTTCAGTTACATTACATCATGTACGCCACATAACGCATAACTTATTGCGAAAATTAAACAATAACAATTGCATTTATATAAAATAAATATTTTAGGTTTTTACTTCAAATAAAATATAACATTTTGTTATTTGTTTAACCTTTTTTCACTTTCTACAAGTCTCTAAAAATAATAAAAATCTTCACAATCTGAAAGTTGAACTCAATATTCGAATCTGTTCTTTTATGTAGTTCAAGTCAACAAATACCACAAAGTGATGTGCTGTGCTGTGCTGTGCCGAGCTACTGCTGCATTCTAATATTTAGAGTCAACAACTTGTTGTGTCGAATGTGTAGAGGAACGCTTCCTTTGCTTTAACAGCTAATCTCTACAAAGGATTTGAAGCAGCACTTCAATGTACAAAGAGTCTAACTTAATGCTTTTATATTTGGTGTAAGTGTGTGAGTGTATGTGTGTACAAAATGTACAGTTTGAGTTTGCTATACCCAAAAGGTTTGTGCAAGGACAGCAAAGGCTAGTGTAATAAATGCAATGATAACAAATGAAACGATAACAAGTACAACGATAACAAATGAAACGATAACAAGTGCAACGATAACAAATGAAACGATAATAGAAAATAATTGTAAAGAATGGTTAAAAATCCAAATTCGAAATGGTACCGTTTTTTCTGCATTTATTTATGCTCAAATATCTTTTTAACGGTACGTCGTTCCGATGAAACATTGGAGTAAAATGAATAGCCGAAACTAAGACCTATCCAATGGTACCCATGTCATATGCAAGTCACCATAAGCCTTCGAACAAAATTTTTCAAAATCTACAAAAATTGTATGAACGAGTCAATTTTTTCCAGAGGGGGTTGTTAGGTTAATGGTTCGTTATTCTTATGAAACATGGGTATAAAATGGATAGATGAAACTTAGACCTATCCAATGGTACCCATGTTATATGCAAGTCACCATAAGCCTTCAAACAAAATTTTTTAAAATCTGCAAAAATTGTATGCAACGAAGAACGAGTTCATTTTTTCCATAGTGGGTTGTTAGGTATAACGGTACGTTATTCTTATGAAACATGGGTATAAAATGAATAGCCGAAACTTAGACCTATCCAATGGTACTCATGTCATATGCAAGTCACCATAAGCCTTCGAACAAAATTTTTTAAAATCTACAAAAATTTTATGTAACGAAGAACGAGTGCATTTTTTCCAGAGAGGGTTGTTAGGTTAACGGTACGTTATTCTTATGAAACATGGGTATAAAATGAATAGCCGAAACTTAGACCTATCCAATGGTACTCATGTCATATGCAAGTCACCATAAGCCTTCGAACAAAATTTTTTAAAATCTACAAAAATTTTATGTAACGAAGAACGAGTGCATTTTTTCCAGAGAGGGTTGTTAGGTTAACGGTACGTTATTCTTATGAAACATGGGTATAAAATGAATAGCCGAAACTTAGACCTATCCAATGGTACTCATGTCATATGCAAGTCACCATAAGCCTTCGAACAAAATTTTTTAAAATCTACAAAAATTCTATGCAACGAAGAACGAGTGCATTTTTTCCAGAGAGGGTTGTTAGGTTAACGGTACGTTATTCTTATGAAACATGGGTATAAAATGAATAGCCGAAACTTATACCTATCCAATGGTACTCATGTCATATGCAAGTCACCATAAGCCTTCGAACAAAATTTTTCAAAATCTGCAAAAATTGTATGCAACGAAGAACGAGTGCATTTTTTCCATAGTGGGTTGTTAGGTATAACGGTACGTCGTTCCGATGAAATATAGGGGTAAAATGGATAGCCAAAACTAAGACCTTTTTTTATTTGTTTTAACTCTCAAACACACTTAGCCCGAACACACTTCAAGGTATCTAATATTTCAAGCTAGAACTAACTAAAAAACTTAAACAAACTTTTTTTTTTGTTTGTTTATTTTTAATATGTGACATCAAGAAAGAAAATGGAACAATATGTTGCAGCCAATATTTTACCACTCAGCTGTCTTATAAAATCACCCAAATCATGCGTAAAAAAAAAACTCTTCACGCAACAAAGGCTATAATCGAATCAAATAAGTAAATTTACTACTTTATGTCACCTAAACATATAATTTTTTGCAAAACTTTTTGCAATTTTTTACATTTGGGAATTTTCAAAATTAAGAAAAACTGCCTAAAAATGTGCGAAAAGTTTAAAGACGACAAACAAAACCAAAAAAAAAAAAAAGGAAAAGAAAAGAAAAGAAAAGAAGTAAACCAATAATGTCAACCAATTCACCATAAATATTTGAAAAGTTTTGCCATTTGAAATTTTCAGCACGTTTTGAAATAGGAAAAAATAAAATTAAAGTATGTGTGGGAAGCGAGTTAATGGCCGGCACACGGCAAGAAACTGTCGTCTTCAGTTTGTTGGAAACAAAAAAAAAAAAAACTTTTTCTTTTTTTTTTGTTTAAAAGTGTCCAAGGAACTTGTTACCAACAAGCTGTGACATTTCGCATGATGTCAAGACGACTAAAAAGTGCTGCAAGCTTTCAAAGACGTATAAGTTGTATATATAGGATTATAGAAGAGCGCAACCAGTAAAATGGCGACATAATTAGTAAAATGGCGTTTTAAATTGCTGCTGGTGGCTCTCCAGCATGCATACTCTGGCACATAAATTAAATAAATTGCATGAAATGGTTTGTGTACGCTACAAAATTTGTATTAAGTGCTCAAAATAGCTAGAAGAAGAATTATTTTAAATTTGATTGACATGGCATTTGTTGTTTGGAAGCGGAGAAAGGTGTCAGAAGTTTAGAGAAAAAAAATTATTTTACAATGTTACAAGTTAATAAATAAATAATAAAGATTTAAATAATTGTTTCGAAGTGCGCAAGGTTTTATGATACGCTTTTACCCGCGACTTCGTCCGCGTATCTACAGATAAAAAGTAGAATA
Source organism: Leucophenga maculata (assembly GCA_035044805.1). NCBI lineage: Eukaryota > Metazoa > Arthropoda > Insecta > Diptera > Drosophilidae > Leucophenga > Leucophenga maculata. The sequence continues at coordinate 1,348,271 of JAWNNP010002290.1, forward strand.
TTTAATTACTTTTCTTATTTTGCCTCATTTGTGAAACTATACGGGGGGTGATGTACCGCCCCTCTAATTTTGACCAAACTCAACCTGTTTACTTTTTATGATCCTCTTAACATGTATACCAAATTTCATCTCTGTACCTTAAATGGATGCAAAGATATTACAAATTTTGATTATCGCTTATATGGGGGGTGGGGCAACGCCCCCTCCGATTTTGACCAAACTTAACAGGTTGACTTCTCCTCATCCTCTTAACATGTATACCAAATTTTATTTCTGTACCTTAAACGGATGCAAAGATATGACAAATTTTGATAATCGCTTATATGGGGGGTGGGGCAACGCCCTCTCCGATTTTGTCCAAACTTAACAGGTTTACTTCTCCTCATCCTCTTAACATGTATACCAAATTTCATCTCTGTACCTTAAATGAATGCAAAGGTATGACAAATTTTGATTATCGCTTATATGGGGGGTGGGGCAACGCCCCTCCGATTTTGTCCAAACTTAACAGGTTGACTTCTCCTCATCCTATTAACATGTATACCAAATTTTATTTCTGTACCTTAAACGGATGCAAAGATATGACAAATTTTGATAATCGCTTATATGGGGGGTGGGGCAACGCCCTCTCCGATTTTGTCCAAACTTAACAGGTTGTACTTCTCCTCATCCTCTTACACATGTATACCAAATTTTCATCTCTGTACCTTAAATGGATGCAAAGATATGTCAAATTTTGATTATCGCTTATATGGGGGGTGGGGCAACGCCCCCTCCGATTTTGTCCAAACTTAACCCGTTTACTTCTCATGATCCTCTTAACATGTATACCAAATTTCATCTCTGTACCTTAAATGGATGCAAAGATATGACAAATTTTGATTATCGCTTATATGGGGGGTGGGGCAACGCCCCCTCCGATTTTGTCCAAACTTAACCCGTTTACTTCTCATGATCTTCTTAACATGTATACCAAATTTCATCTCTGTACCTTAAATGGATGCAAAGATATGACAAATTTTGATAATCGCTTATATGGGGGGTGGGGCAACGCCCCTCCGATTTTGTCCAAACTTAACAGGTTGACTTCTCCTCATCCTCTTAACATGTATACCAAATTTCATCTCTGTACCTTAAATGGATGCAAAGATATGACAAATTTTGATTATCGCTTATATGGGGGGTGGGGCAACGCCCCCTCCGATTTTGTCCAAACTTAACCCGTTTACTTCTCATGATCTTCTTAACATGTATACCAAATTTCATCTCTGTACCTTAAATGGATGCAAAGATATGACAAATTTTGATAATCGCTTATATGGGGGGTGGGGCAACGCCCCTCCGATTTTGTCCAAACTTAACAGGTTGACTTCTCCTCATCCTCTTAACATGTATACCAAATTTCATCTCTGTACCTTAAATGGATGCAAAGATATGACAAATTTTGATTATCGCTTATATGGGGGGTGGGGCAACGCCCCCTCCGATTTTGTCCAAACTTAACCCGTTTACTTCTCATGATCCTCTTAACATGTATACCAAATTTCATCTCTGTACCTTAAATGGATGCAAAGATATGACAAATTTTGATTATCGCTTATATGGGGGGTGGGGCAACGCCCCCTCCGATTTTGTCCAAACTTAACCCGTTTACTTCTCATGATCCTCTTAACATGTATACCAAATTTCATCTCTGTACCTTAAATGGATGCAAAGATATGACAAATTTTGATAATCGCTTATATGGGGGGTGGGGCAACGCCCCTCCGATTTTGTCCAAACTTAACAGGTTGACTTCTCCTCATCCTCTTAACATGTATACCAAATTTCATCTCTGTACCTTAAATGGATGCAAAGATATGAAAAATTTTGATTATCGCTTATATGGGGGGTGGGGCAACGCCCCCTCCGATTTTGTCCAAACTTAACCCGTTTACTTCTCATGATCCTCTTAACATGTATACCAAATTTCATCTCTGTACCTTAAATGGATGCAAAGATATGACAAATTTTGATAATCGCTTATATGGGGGGTGGGGCAACGCCCCTCCGATTTTGTCCAAACTTAACAGGTTGACTTCTCCTCATCCTCTTAACATGTATACCAAATTTCATCTCTGTACCTTAAATGGATGCAAAGATATGACAAATTTTGATTATCGCTTATATGGGGGGTGGGGCAACGCCCCCTCCGATTTTGTCCAAACTTAACCCGTTTACTTCTCATGATCCTCTTAACATGTATACCAAATTTCATCTCTGTACCTTAAATGGATGCAAAGATATGACAAATTTTGATTATCGCTTATATGGGGGGTGGGGCAACGCCCCCTCCGATTTTGTCCAAACTTAACAGGTTAACTTCTCCTCATCCTCTTAACATGTATACCAAATTTTATTTCTGTAGCTTAAATGGATGCAAAGATATGACAAATTTTGATTATCGCTTATATGGGGGGTGGGGCAACGCCCCCACCGATTTTGTCAAAACATAGCCTATGTTCTTTTCCATCATCCCATCAATCTCTATTCCAAAATTCAGACGAATTGGTTGAGCGGTTTGGCCGTAAGAGAGGAACATCCATACATACATCCATACATCCATACATCCATACATACAAACTTTCGCATTTATAATATTAATGTACCTGCTCGGGCGCCGGTTATTAAAATGCTTACAGCACAAAATCAGTCAATGAATCCAACTACACCACCACTGCCTAAGACAAAAGCATTGACTGTCAACCGTCAACAGTGATGTAATAAGTATTTCTGGAACTTTTTAGATTACTTTAACTTTTATTTCATATTTCTATAACAAATATTTTTATCCAACAAAGTATTTATCTACAAAATAAATACCAAGCAACATTTTCTGTTGTCGACAAATAAATAAAATAAAATTTTTGAACATTTACAGAACAAAAAATAATGCTGTTGTTGAGTTTACTAGACAAGGTGATACCCTGTAGCTTGTCTATATTTATATTAACGATTTCCAGGAGTGATATGTGCTATGACGATACAATATAAGATTAAACAATTTACACATTTTACACAAAAAAATTATTTTTCATACAATAATAAAATACAAAAGTTTAGCCGGAAGTAAGAGAGGATTCAGGAACTTCATTGCTTATAGTTTACTCATGCATATTGCTCAGAAGGATATATCTATATCAATACAACGAAACGCCATCATTTCAGCTGACATTTGCACTAAACTCATATACCATAAAACAAAATTTTACGCAGTGTATAGAAAATGGACAAGCAAACACTTTGAGTTGAGTAGAACAATTCACAGAAATATGCTTGCGCACCTGACAAGGGTCGCCAGGATTTCTTTTTATTATTTATTTTTTGTGTACATATTTTAGCTTCCTTTTCCTCCTGTACAACTTTAAGTAGACTGTCCGACATCGTGCGACCAACACCCGCAGCTTAGCTGTGCACTTTCCGAAGTAGATATGAAGGCATTCTCCGGCAATTTGCAAAATTGCTCAACTCGTTGTTCTTTACATTTCGAATTATAGTTACTGGTTTAACATCTTTTGCTGTTGCATGTTCAGATTAAATATTTACAAAAACTACAAATTAAATATAAATAAAGTAATTTTGTAGTTGTGCCCCTCAGCACTCGCTCGCTTGCCTAACTATGTATATAGAAACTATCTCAGGGTTTGGCATACGAAACTTTGCACTGATTAAGTTGTAAATATTTTACGCCTTTTTGTCAGTGCAAACAAGAAACTTGTCACTCAGTGCAACAGTGACAGACACTGGAGACACATGTCGTGTTGCAGTGCAACCTTAATCACAACAAATTGGGCGAGTTTGGGTGGTTATCCGGAATGCTATACTTCAACAACAACAACAACAACAAAAAGTGTATAAAACCTGAAGCTATACAGTTTGAAATTAAAAAACTTTGATTTTGTAAACTGCTCAAGTTACGAAATTTATAGCCTTTGGCTATACTCCTAAGGCCACATACAAGAGAAAATTTAAATTTAAGTTTCAGCTAACACATCGTTCAACGAATCGATTTGAATTTATGGCAATAGAAACTACTACTTGAACTCAACAGTATTCGTGCGACAGAACAGGTTCATTGTTTTCATTCGAGTATTACCAACGAAGTCACAACGCACCACTTTTGAATTTTGATGAAGTGACTGACGTACGTGACCATCAAATGGGTCAGGATTTAAATTGCATTGTTGACAATTTTATTTCTCGAAATATTGTGGTAGAGATTAGTTTGTTGACGACAAACTAAACTGAACTAAAGATTTGGCTGCACATTTACGGAATTTAAATATTTTGCCGGAAATTGTCGGCATGCAAAAAAAATTTCAAATGTTTACGCTTTATCTGCCTCGAATTTGATTTTATTTCAATTAATTTTCCTTAATACTCAAATAATTTCTGCTAACTACTAACTAATGACTGGTAGTAAGACAATCGTTAATTGGTAGTTAGGTACATAAATACTTACCTAGCTACTAACTAACAACTGGTAGTTAGGTAATCGTGAAGTGTTAGTTAGGTAAATAGCTACCCAACTAACTACTACCTAACGACTGGTAGTTAGGCAAGCGTTAAGTGGTAGCTCGGTACATAAATACTTACATAGCTACTAACTAACAACTGGTAGTTAGGTAATCGTGAAGGTTAGTTAGGTAAATAGCTACCCAACTAACTACTACCTAACGACTGGTAGTTAGGCAAGCGTTAAGTGGTAGCTCGGTACATAAATACTTACATAGCTACTAACTAACAACTGGTAGTTAGGTAATCGTGAAGTGTTAGTTAGGTAAATAGCTACCCAACTAACTACTACCAACGACTGGTAGTTAGGCAAGCGTTAAGTGGTAGCTCGGTACATAAATACTTACATAGCTACTAACTAACAACTGGTAGTTAGGTAATCGTGAAGGTTAGTTAGGTAAATAGCTACCCAACTAACTACTACCTAACGACTGGTAGTTAGGCAAGCGTTAAGTGATAGTTAGGTACATGAACACTTAACTTACTGCTAACGACTGGTGGTTAGGCAAACGTGAACTGATAGTTAGGTAGATAGTTACCCAACTATCTTCGACCTAACGACTTGTAGTTAGACAAAGGTAGATGGTAGTTAGGAGGATTTCCGTGGGTGGCTCAGGAAGAATCCCTGGACAGATTCCCTTGAGGGATTCCATGTGGGGGATCTCTCGGGATTTCTTGGAAGTATTGACTTGGGGATTTCCTGGGAAGACTCCTTGAGGAATTCCCTGGGGGATTTTCTATGAGGGATTATCTTTGGGGGATCAAATAGGGAAATTCTATAGGGGTATCGCAGGGGGATTCCGTTGGGGGAGATTCTGTTGGGGGATTGTTAGGGGTATTCCATTGGAGGATTTCCTTTGTGGTATTCCCGAGTTTGGAGCAGATTTTCACAGGATTATAATACCAAAATCGGTCATATAAGTCACTGCAGCCACATACTATCACGCTACACCACCTTATAGAATTAATTTAGCATTAGCAGCACATTTACTATTATGTTCCATAGAAGCAAGCGAAGATCACATCTTGAAATATACTTCTTTCGATAAATTAAGCAAAAGTTGATACGCCAAATGAGTACTTTACATGAGCTATTAACTCTCCAATGCTCCAACATTGCTTCTGTGATGGCTTCTGGCATCGATGATGTATTTTTAAGTCAACAGAAATTTTTTGTATGGTGAAGATAGTAGTTTCTGTTTATTTGCTGTAATATAAGAGGAATTTATTCTAGTTCTCAGGTGCAGACCTTATAACAGTGTCAAAAGCTTTAAAAACGAATAATTTAAACTTATTGGTCTAAAGTTCTTCGTATAGCTGTGTGAGGGTTTGCTGTTAAAGAAGATTTTAAAGACATTCAATCGCGTGGAAAGATGTTCGCTTAGACTTTCTTAAACCAATTTGTTGCATTGAAGACAGTTTTCTAGCGTGGAATCGAACAGATATTAACTGACGCCAATGATCTAAGGTACTTCAAACTGATTAAAGAGCTGTTAGCAAGATGAAAAGTGGTAAGTAAAATGTCACATATCCGAAAAGTGAAACCAGAGATTTATCGCTGGAGCTAGTCCAGTCAATCATGTTATATATCAATCATGTATAATAAGTTCGGCTTTATCTGTCAGAAGTTTTGAGCATGTTTCAGATTTCGGGTTTGCATATAATCTTAGGCAATGAAGCAAATGGCATGCATCAAACAAGCTCATTAGCCAAAAAGCGTAAGAGAAAAAAAATACTTTAAAACTTTTGACAGCACAAATCTTCTTCTTTTTTTTTTTTTGGTCCAATTAGAAGCAGCAGAGATTACACGAATTACATCAAGCAAACTTGTTTCAGCAGAAATTTTAGCAGCAGACATGCTGCCGGCTAGCATCAAAATTTAAGCAGCAAAGCATTTCGAGCTTAGGTTGCCAGCCAAATGCTGTGTGAACAAGCTTTGCATGAAACATTAAATCGTAAAATCGAATACATTTGCAAATTATTTCCGAAATTTAATAAATAATTATTCCGAATTGTTGCCAACAGCCAATGTTGAGTGTAATTAAATAAAATTTAATAATGAAAGTGCTTAAATAATAATCATTTTTTTTTTATATCAATTTAAAGCTGCATTTCCAATGGTGAACCACAAAAATGTTTTCAATAATTCAACAGCAAAAACCGCAAATCTGTACAAAATGCGCGAAGCTAAAATTACAAAATAGTGAATTAGTTTTGGTAATTAACTTCTTCTGTTCTTCTGTCTACTTTTGATGCTTTTACTTATCGCCAACAATTATCCAAACAATTTGCTGTCAGCATTAGCTGACATAAATAACCACTTGAAGCTGTCAACTGCAACATTAATAAAGAGCATAATTTTTTGTTGGAGAAATGTAGGAGAAGACGCACGAACACAACTTGTGACACTCATTTATTCATGTATTCATTTTTTTTTTTTCGCCATTTTTCGCCATTTGCTCCTTAGACTGGACTACAACTTAATGCGTCCGTATAAGCTGCTAAGCATGCTTCGTACTTGCAGCTTATTTGTACACTTAATGCGAGTGATTGTCCTTTTTTATGTTTTTTTTCTTTGTTTTTTTTTGAGTGGCTATGAATTCATATTATGTCCTCATTTCAGTTGATTCAAGTACATTTGTCAAATTGAAGATATTAAGAGCAAAAATTGTATATCAATCGATTACGGCATACTTATTGTATATAAAAAATGTCTGCGCTATTTATTAGAAATGCTTTTTAGTATGACATCGAGTAGCTTGAATTTATATGATTTGATGAAATAGGAATTTTAGAACTTAAAGTAAGCAAGAGAGTGAGTGGAGCATTTATCATGTTTTGTTTTATGTCCTTTGTGCGCTAATCTACTGATGTGAGGACACATTTTATTGATTTGAGTTTACACAGGCAGTAGTGATATCATGGTGATATGTTAACAAGGAATTTTTTCGATTTTGCTGTTTAAGTGATTACAATTGAGCTACCCCTCTTGCAGAAATATTATATTAAACTATTTTTAATATGCATTTAATTGCATTGAAATATTGTTATATGTTTTTTTTGTTTCCAATTTTATTTCAAATAAATAATTCCATGGCTTTGGCGCCAAACATAATAATTAAAAACCTAAAATTTTTCCTCTTTTTATTATTTTTACAATCAATTGAATATGTTGTGAACACGTCATAGCTTATTGCAATAAATTTTTATAATACTCTATGCATAATAAATGGCAAACATTTAATTACACTAGTTAACACGGTTAGATTTAAATGTGTAAATAAGAAAAATTGTACAACATATTTTTAGTCAGTTTTCTGGAAATTTTGTAATTAAGTACTAGATTTTCTGTTGTGTAGTGTGACTAAAATATTTTCTATGTAAAAAGGGAATAATACATTTTTAGAAAATAGCATAAATGTCTATAAATTCTGTATATGCATGAATAAATATTATTTAATTGGTGGCATGCAACTTCAGCAACTCATCCAGTCCTACTGCCCTACTGAAAAAGGCCACTCACTACGTTTTTGGGATTGAGTGCATGTGCCTCCCTTTCTGTCACTTGGTAATTGCCAAGATATATGTGCCTGGTTTGGCTCAGTGTTGGGCAGTCTCCCAAGATATACTGTCTTCTAAGTCTACAGTGTCCAGTCAGGTAGGCCGAAATCATTCTTAGATCGTTTCTTTTAAGATCGTTGCTAATTTCCGATCTCCTCTTGTTGTAAGAGCCTTACAGTTTTTTGCTCTGTTTTAATCCTTCACATTTTTCCCAGAAAAAGTCTTTTGCTTTCTTTCGCTTTTACCAGGATTCTCATTGTTACTGGTCCGAGCCCGCAGAAAGGCTCTGGAACCATGAAAGGGGTCCTGGCCAAGTCATCTGCTTGCTCGTATCCGGGAATTTTCCTAGGTTGTTTAGTTAACCTATACATTCCATGACCAGTTTGGATTTGATTACAGGCGAACATCTTTCTATTGCATATATTTCTGCCTGAAAGGTCTTCCAACTAGTGTTAATTCTTTCTACCCTAGCAATGGCTCTGTCAGCCTGTTGTTCGATATGAAGATGCAGCGGCATTAGGACAGGTTCGCATTGCTCCTGTTATAGATACACTAGCCAACCTTTGAACTTTGTTCAGCTGCTTACTAACTGTTGTCAATTTAGCTCTGTCCGCCCAGACAATGTCACCATATGTTTTTATGGGTCTGACCATTGTGAGGTACATCCAGTACACCCCCAATTATTCCCGCCAATGAATCTGCAAGTCATCATTGTTATAGTAGCTTTCCTTACTGTATGTTCTAAGTGAGTCTTCCATGTGTTACGTTTGTCAAATATTACTGCTAGGTATTTTACCTCCTCGGAGAATTCTATCAGCGTGCCATTCACCCATATTGGCTTGAGTAACTTCATCTTATACTTCCTAGAGATCACATAGTGTGTCTTCATGCATTAAACTTAGACCCAAAATGATTGCTGACCTATGTCAGTTCTACATCGTCAAAAGTTTCAGCATATTATTTCTATTTTGCTTCCTCAATTTTCTCTTAAGTTGAATTCGACCAACTTTGGACATAAACGCCAATTGATCACTGCTCGCTGTACTTCATGTGAACCCTTTTAGCACGGACTAGTCTAGCCAAGTCAACACTTTACCACAAGACTAGCTTGTGGCCACAGTGACCAGTCATTGACTAGGCCATGTGGATTAAACAGTTTTCTTACAACTGTGCAGTGCATCAGTTATGACCAGTCATTGACTAGACCGTGCGAGCCAGTTAGAGCCCACAAAGTGATTGTTTAAATGACCGCAGACTAGACTGTGTGGGACAGTAGTGAAGCCCGTATAAACCACTGGCGATGTTTTTTTCCAATTTTACTCATGGCAGATAATATGCTTTCTACTCAATTTGAAGGACTTTCTTTTCGTTTCAGCTCGTTTCTCATAATTTTTTCTTTCTAATGCATACAAATATTATTTCTAACCAATTGCAGATTTGGCTACACTACACTACACTGCTAACTCAATTGCTAGCTAAGTAGCCAATTAAACAGGCTACACTAACACGCCTTGCTGCCCTTGACCCTGACCTTAGCAGCGTGCAAATGTCCTTTAGCGCAGGCTTATGCAAATATTTATCTGTAATTAAATTTGCCTACCAACAACAAAGCACACAGTGAACAGTGTTAATAAATTTTTAATTATATACAAGAGCCAGACTAAACAGCTACAAAACCTGTAAGTATTTCTATCTATTAATAATATCTCAACTTGTATCTATTAGCGTTAAAGAGCTGCAATTCATTAGTGCCACAGCAGCAGCAAATTGAAATACAAAATGCTGTCAATTACGGATTTGAATTATGTCGAACTCAATTTTATAGAAAATTTATTGCTTATTGCAACTAGAAACAATTTAAGAATATTTCATTTTTGAGCAGCTTGACGCATTCAAGTGTAAAACATACATCATTTCGGCACCATATAATAAGGATAATCATCTGCACATAAATTGCAGATGTATATCATTAATAAGTTTCCAAATGTTTCAGATAATTCACTTTTACTTTTGACAGCTCAAGTTGGGTACGAAACATAGCAAGTTTTTGTTATCCTTTTTTTTCTTTTTCCTTTATATACACTTCATACACAGTGTGAGATGGGTATAGTACGACTCTTGCAAGGATTGTATAGTATCTGCATGAGCTTGTAGATTGTATTCTATTAGGTCTGGCAGTTTCTTAATAAAATCTAAAAAAAATGGGTGGTGGGAGGAAAAGTAAAGGTGCGCGAGCTAGCAGAGCCCAAAAGAATTCGTACTGAAACAATTTTCCTGCCGCACAAGCTGATTCCGGACTGAAAATACATACACGAGCGCACTTTGAGAAGTGAGAAGAGGCAGTTTTGGCGTCAATTGGAAACTGTTGATGAAATCGGGATCCACTATTACACGCCTGAGAACAGGCCGGCAATGAACTGAAGCCGACACGAGTGCTCCGAAGCGGCCGAGGGAGGCTCAATGGGTCGAATAGATCATGGCGTCCGTTTTCTGGGATAGTCATGGCATACTGTTTGTGGACTACCTCGAAAATATGAGTATTTCTGCGCATTGTTGGAGCTACTAAAGGCCTAAATCGCTACGAAGCAGCCTTACATGAAGTGAAAAAACTATACTTTTTGCAAGACATTGCGCCAGCATACAAGAGCATCGCAACCATGGACTGCAATTGCTTCCTCATCTGTCCAACTTATTCACCCTCAGACTATTATCTCTTTACAAACCTGAAAAGATGCCAAATTAATAAAAAAAATTAAGCTCGCGCGAGAAGATCATCGCCGCCGCGGAGGAGTAATTTGCAGACCTTTAGGAAAATTATTTCTCGGATGGGATCAAAAAGTTGTCGGAATAAGTCTACATTAAATAAAAAAAAATAATTTCCATTTTTTTTTTAATGCCCAAGAGGACTTCTTATCCCATCTAGTACTTATTCAAAATTCACACACAAGTCCCACCTTAAGTTTTGGTTTTATTGAGAAAGAAATGGTAGACTGCGATTATCTGGCATCCATGGTGATGCGACTCAATTACGCCAATTTCTGATGTCTATGGTTTAACTTCTGTGAAGAATCTACAGACCCAACAATATGGCTCATGTGCTCAATAGCAGTTTTAAGTCCGCTTAATATTATATATATTGTCTTTATCTTCCGAAAATGGATTTTGATGTGGCTTTACGAACACGAACTCTTTCTGTGTTGCATTGCTGAGGCGGATTTGGATAGGCATAAAGTTTTCGATGCCTTCATCTCATATTCATGCAAAGATGAAGAGATTATTCCGAAATTTATGGCACAACTGGAAAAGGAACCATATGCCTTTAAGCTTTGTCTGCATGATCGCTATTGCCTAGGAGATGGCTGCATACCAGATCAGATTGCAAGAACTTTGAATGCTTCGAGGCGTGTCATTATAATAATGTCAGAGAACTTCATGGCTTCTAATTGGGTTCGCATGGAATTCCGCTTGGCTTATCAAGCGGCCATGCAGGAGCGAAGGCGTAAACTGATTGTTGTAATGTATGAAGAAGTGAAGAACTTTGAGAAAATCGATCATGAATTGAGGGCATATCAGACGCTAAACACCTACATTAAGTGGGACGATAAAAACTTTTGGCGGAAACTTATCTATGCAATGCCGCACAAGGGAAGCACAAGAAGAGGCGACCATTCAGAAACGCCTAAAGATGGTCTTCCATAAAGTATATACAAAATCCTGTTCAAATCTGCAAGGTGCGTCAATCTAACTACTTCTGTCTGCACCATATTCCCACTTAAACTAACCTCTTAAACTATTCTCCTAAACTATCAAACCTAAACTATCCTTCGTGCAAATGTCATTGGCTTCTTAACAGTTTGCTCTACTTAGATGTCATTGTTATATGTAGTTTGGTGTATTGACTTCTATTATTGGACCACACTTCGCATGCTTTCACCTCCTCACTATTATGCGACAAACAAATTGTCTATAAATTGTATGAAGCATATTTAAACTTCGAATTCGCCGAAATAAATTTTGTATCCTTTTTAACTTTCACCTTAAACCAGAATACTAACCTATTTGAGTGAATAGCTACTTAAGCTAAGATTACCCTATATATAATCTCTAAGGCATAAAAGTTTTATGCAAGCTAAAATATTCACCAAGCTGAGGTGAGGTGCTGTGATAGATAGACAAATTTTGCCTTTTTATTGATATTAAAAAAAAAATATATCCTTTAGCCAAACCTAAACTAGTTTCATATTTAGAATTCAATTGGCAGACATGATATTCGATTTTATTATAGTTTCAAATAGGCAGCAACTATTTATATGAATAAGTTATGGCAGCACATTTTCCGATTTTCATATACATATATAATATATATAACTCGAATATATGCCCACGTATGTGTTTAACCAGTGCACTTAATATGGCTCAAGGGACTCACTGGCGATTTGAATTTGTTAAATTGTGAGGCAATTTATGCAATGCGGTAAGTAAAATATTATGCAAATTGCATGCATAAAGCCAAAATCTAAATTTTGTGCAAATTTCTGTATGGATTAGTTAAGAGTTTGTGGGGTTTGATTAGAGTTATTGCTTGCGAGTAGTTTGCACATGGTAAATTGATTTAATTTTGTTTTGTTTTAATGCGCTTTCTCTTAAGGCAATAGATTATAATAGAAATGAAGAACGTATGGTAAAATAATTGAAATTTAACAAAAAATTGTGTTAACCGTTTCGGCTACGGGTAACAGAAGCGAGAAGGAATGTTACTAACATGTTTAAAGATACAAAGCTCTGTTAAGATCAACGAAGAAATGTTAATAACATAATTAAATGAACTCAGCTCTGTTGAGTTCAACGAAAGAATGTTACTAACATAATTTAATGAACTCAGCTCTGTTAAGATCAACGAAGGAATGTTAATAACATAATTTAATGAACTCAGCTCTGTTAAGATCAACGAAGAAATGTTAATAACATAATTAAATGAACTCAACTCTGTTAAAATGATTAAAAAGCAGTTCTGTTAAATTAATTGGAGATATAATGAGGGAAGCATTATTATTATTTTAAAAAATACTGCTAAGCTAGTAAAATAATTCAAATAAAAGTCCTATTATGCATCCAAAATCCCTAAAAAAAAATTGTTTCAAAATAAAGCCGCATTAAATTCAACCAATTCAACTTCAAAGTTATAAATCACGAAATCATTGAAACGCAAGAATTAAATTGGTCTAAAATTTGCTTCGCGTCAAGTATTTAGTGGAGGGGAAAGTTAAATTTTTTGGCAAAAAACTTTCTTCTTGTAGAAATTAAAATTTTGCTGTACAAAACTTTAAATAAGAACTGCCTCATAAATTATGCTCTTTCTTGCATAAAAAAAAGAAGCAAAAGCTAAGAAGATGCTTTGGGACGAATTTTAATTGAACTTTGCTGGAATGAAGGATTAGCATTTTTGTTTTAAATTTTAAATTAATGAATGCAAAGCTGAAAGTAAAATAAACAGCTAAGGAAACGAGTTCAGAAGAAATGGCAATAATTCAGATGCAGCAAATATGAAGGATGTCACCGATTTGTGGACACTTTATTGGGAAGATTGGGAAAAATCACAAAATCCAAGACAGTCGATAACTATTGTAGAACTCTTAACGAAATGTTGTTTCTCTGTCTGTACACAGATTTATAGAATCTTAAGAAAAAAAGAAACCAAAATTCTGCAGTATCACCATGAAGCTCTCAAGTTCCATAAACTGCCAAATTAACTGTTAACTATTTAAAATCGTTTCTTCGAAAAGAATTTAAACATAAAAAAAATTACAATTCGTAGCTCATTTTGAAACATTTCATTATATGCGCACTTCACTGCTTTCTCCAAGTGATGCTCAATGCAGTCATTTGACTAAGTGTTGCTCACGTTGCTTCATTCAGTCACCAACAAATACTATTACTGCAACGATTTGATGCGATTCGTGATTCAAGTACACTTCAATCAATATACCAGTCGATTCATATACAGCATTGCTCCCTTTTTTTCCCCTCTTTTTTCCATTTTTTTCCATTTTTTTTTTTTTTTTTGTGACATTTCAAGCGCTCTCCAATATGCAACAACAACAACAACAAAAAAAAGCTGAAGTTTCATTCGAGTTGAAGCACTTGAATTTTTAATGAGGCACTTCAATGCGGCGCCAGTCACTGACTATAGGGTATATAAAATGGCTCTATGTGTCAATACTTTGAATTGAATTGAATATAGTCTCGTACAATAGTTTGAGTTCTGTTGGAGAGAGTGTTGTGCGATGCACGGATTGAACTACCAAAAGTAATCAACAAGCAAATTGGAAAAAAGGAGAAGAAGAAAAAAAAAGCAAATACAATGCAGATATTGTGGTCAATAGTCAATAGTTGCAGGAAGGCCAAACTGAAGAATCAAATCGTGTATATGGAACAATACAAAGCAAAACAATGCGCATAATTTGTATGGGCAGCCATTTGAAGCTTGTGTAGCGTGCAATTAAATAAACAGGAGCAACAATGTTTATTGTTTCACTAAAACTAAATGCGAGTCCTTGGATTTTTTGTAGTTTATGTTTAACTAAAATTAAGTCAGTCAGTTAGTAGTCCATTCAGAGCTAGAATTTACAGCAGAGGTGAAAAATCTTCAACTTTTTTGTATACTAATTTGGCTAGCTTTTGTGTTTGGTTATACTCGAAACACTTCTCAAAGGTTCTCCTTATGCATAAAGCTGAAAATATTTCAATTGCTTCTGAAGATTAAATGGTTGTCCTATTACTGAAGATTTAAGGGTCTCCGAACACTTCTCAAAGGTTCTCCTTCTGCATAAAGCTGAAAATATTTCAATTTAATGGTCTCCAAACACTTCTCAAAAGTTCTCCTTCTCCATAAAGCTGAAAATATTTCCATTGCTTCTGAAGATTAAATGGTTATCCTATTACTGAAGATTTAAGGGTTCTCCAACCACTTCTCAAGGGTTCTTCTTCTGCATAAAGCTGAAAATATTTCAATTGCTTCTGAAGATTAAATGGTTGTCCTATTACTGAAGATTTAAGGGTTCTCCAACCACTTCCCAAAGGTTCTCCTTCTGCATAAAGCTGAAAATATTTTAATTGCTTCTGAAGATTAAATGGTTGTCCTATTATTGAGATTCTCCTACTGCAAATATTTCAACTACTTCTAAAGATATTTCAACTGCTCCAGAAGATTCAAGTTTTCTTCTTCTGCAGTAATTTTGGAAATATTTCAACAATTTCTGAAGATCCAATGGTTCGTTCTCCTTCTGCAGTGAATCTGGAAATATTTCAACTACTTCTGGAGATTAAAATATTCTTTTTAATTATTTTAATTACTTCTGAAGATTCTAGGGTTCTCCTTCTTAGCGAAGTATACGTTCTTTTCTATATAAGTGTTCCAGTATCTCCTGATTTTTTAGTTTTAAATGTTTTTATTTAAAGTGTGCCAATTTTTTACCTAGATATACATAGGTGAGAAGTAGTATTTTTTATCTCTTCAATCTTAAATATCTCTGGAACTAACCATGAGTTTTAGATACTAAAATTCTGACTGTATAAGAGCCTTTTGTTAACTTTTTAATTGTTCAAATGGGAAAAAAAAGTTGGAAAATCTTCTAAAACTTTTCTATTTTTTGTGCATTTCCTTTTATTATTTTTTCAGTTTCAAACATGCCCAGAAACGAGCTACATTTTTAGATCAATCGGATTAACCAATCAACCGACTGTCTCGTCTACTTCTACCATATTCTCTTACTCTCAGGTGCACAGAAATTACTTCAAAGCTTTAACCTTCAAAATCAAACTTCTGACAAATTATAGCTGTATGACTAACGCGTTATGGATCTGAAGTGGAGGACCTTAGCCTGCTACAAATACATCAACATGCAGTGAAAAAAAATTAATCCTACTAAAACTTTATAAAATACTCGAATTAATTTTCACTCCATGACTCGCTCGTTTCCTGCTTTGCACAACTAATTAAGTTCAGTATAAGTTTTTGGTTTTTTTTCTTCTTTTATCCAAAATAGAAGTTTGTCCTTAAACAAACTTCAAATGTTTGCAACAAAACTTTGTGCAAATGAAAATAATGACCAAAATTGTGGAGCGTACGCATATGTTTTCCCCAGCAGAAGAAAACTTTCTAATGTACACATTATAAGCTACTCAAGTGTAATTGAAATTCGAGATAGTGCTGGCTCGCTGCCTGGCTCATGTGCATTGTTTGAAAAGTGTTTATTAATTAATAATTATTTTGATGATATATCTATGCCGACTTAATGCTGTACAATAGCTAACTAAACTATATATACTAAATATCGACACCGACATCGGCAGCAGCAGCAGCTATTAAAGTTGAATCATGATCCTGCTAGGATGTTTAATCACGTACAGCACTTCATCAGAATTCAAAAGTGCCTTTTGTATTTGACATATTTCGGCATGGAAACGAAGAATTTGTCTATGTATTTGCATACACACACACACACATACATACAGCTGCGTATGTATGCAAAGCATTGCAAAGGATTATATGCCTTGCATAATATTACAGTTACCTATATACATACATATATATATCTAGGTAGAACTATTTACTTGTGTTGGCTGGCTCTGTATATCGATTCGAATGACTGTTTTGATTTTGTTTTAGTTGTTAGGCACTGCACCGAGAGAGCCTATTGGTTGTGTGCAAATGTATGTAACAGGCAGAAATAATGAGCGGAGAACTCCTTAAACTTAACCCAATTATGCGATAGATGAGTTGTTATAGCCATGTCCGTCTGTCTGATCGTATGAATAAAGGATATCGGAAACGTTAATAGTTAGAGACTTCATTCTTTTGGCATTTGACTAGAACTTCACCGGAATTTTATTTTATATATTCGTTTGCTCTCTCTCTCTCTTTATCTCTCTCTATTGCGCTCACACTACACACAACTCACGCTCATTTACATATAACATGTTTGCGTTCTTTACGTGTTTCCTCCACAAGCCGCAAATGATAAATGTTTCTTACAACAAATCTTTTGTATAGTGTATCTGCTAGTCGTACATACTAGTGTTCACACATATACACCAATTTAAGTAATTATATTGCTATAACAACTCACTACTACGCTACTCTTTTTCATTTTATTAAAGACAAACTAAAACGAATTATATTGCTTGTTCTTAATCAAAGATGTAGGCCTAGCTGCCTAAGAAAAGCAAATGAAAACGATTTATATCCTTTTTTCCTGCATGCTTTGTGCCTTTACTGTCTTTCTTTCAATGTCACATACAAATTTTCTTCTTTTTTTCTTACATGTTTGGGTAGTCACTGTAAGCGTTTGCTGTGTGCCATTCCATGTAAATGTGCAGGCTTAGTACTGGCAGCAGAGTACATTGTTAATTCTTTTTTTTTTTTGTTTTGCTTTGCTTTACTTGTTAGTTTTTCTTAACTTTTTTTTTTTTTTTTTTTGTATATCTTAGTATACAGTGTCCTTCACAACAATCCGTTTTGCAGGACATGTCTGCCTGCCATAGTATGCCATCAACTGCTCGTTAGACAAAGCCATTCAATGTTGAACGTCTTCGATTAAAGCAAAGAAGAAGAAAAAGGAGCAATCCTGTTTAAATGCTTCTCAATGAATAGCTAAACAAATAATACACATCATAACTTCAATATTATAATTAAAAACACTTAATTTTAATGACAAGACCCACAGTATGCGCTCATCAGCTTACGCCCGAAAGTATGCAACAAAATGTTTTCAAGTTTCAAGTAGTTAAATATTTAATTGAGTTGCAAGCAAATTGAGTTACTACATTCTAACAGCCAGGACATACACACACACATACATATACATAATCAAAACTAATTGGCAACAATGCATAAAATCAATAATTAACCACAATGTACAACTAATATCTGTGTTGCCCCAACAGTTTACAACGAGTTAATTTGCCCAACAAACTTTCACACACAATAATTGTATGCACAACTTTGTATCTGAAGACCGACAGTCGTTTATAATTTACAAATACACACACACACACACACACACATACACAGACAAATAGCCAAGCACTTCATTAACTAAACATTCACAGTCTATGATAAATATTTATGAAGCACAACTTGTACAAGTATTTCTTTACGACTCGGAAACCAAATGTCCGAGTAATTTCAAATGCGTTCTCAAGTAGATAACAGCTTTAAGTAGGCCCAGACAGCCATAATAATAATCTGGAACATAAAATAAATTTGTTTTTTCTTGTGCAATAATTAGTCGAAATAATGAGTAAGCATATAAAATGACAGCACAGAAATTTTTATGTGCAACGCTAAGAAACTCCAAAAAAAAAATAATAAGGAGAAAAAAAATCAAGAAAAACGCTGCAGTCAGCACTGCTCGACTGTGTATTACGCTGTACTTAGAAACAAACTATCTAAAGAAAGAATTATAAATATTTAATATACAAAATTAAAGATTATATTCTTATGTAATGACTAATTCTTGTTTCAAGGTAAAATGCCGCAATGCTACTGCAGAGACGAACGCTTTCTATCAGCGAACTCTGCAGTCGGCCGCAACGTAATAAGTTATCGATATCGATAACAGCTGACAACGGAAACACCACTGTAGAGCCACCGAACTAAAACGACGCCGATTCGGTTATTAAAAAGTTGAAAAATAACAAAGCGACAGGCTCTGATGTGTTGTGCATCAGGGAGTATGCATGATGGAGTATGCATCAAGTTCTATGCAAGATATGTTCTGATAAACGCATACCTAATGACTGGGAGTCTCAGTGTTCTCTGTTCTATCTTTAAGAAAGAAAAGCCCACTGTTTGCGCCAACTAACGCAGAATAAGTCTCCTTTTCATCCAATATTATAATAGACTGAGGTCTGCCTGCAGCTTATTACATTTACAGAATATTAATTGACTCCGCTGATAAAATTTCGACGCAACAAATCAAATCTGGAAGACTATAAAAGTTAGAGATTCCAAACCTGCATCTCTGGATACGTTGCATTCATACGCAGCTAACGTGTAGAAAAGCTATGCCCACAGTACGCCTATTTATATTTTTAATAAACGGGAACCTGTTGCTACTTAAAAATCGCTTTTAAAACTAAAAAAAAAAAAACCCTCTCGATCGGACTTATCAGTAGAAATTTCGTTGCTCTTACTAACACCTGTTGACTGCCTACAGTTCCTACAGTACTTATCAGCATTTTCAAATGGAATTTGCGATTCGGCTTCAAAATAAAATATGAGAAGTATAAAGCATTTCAATTAAAAAATTTCAGTCATCTCGAGCACTTCTTTCGCGCAGCATCGATTGTAAAATAATTCTCTAAAATGAAGCAGTTCTACGTATATTTAAATTTTTTTATTATTATAATTCAAATAATTTACGTTCGAATGGAAAAAAGTTCTTATTTGAGAGAATTTCCAGTAGATTACTGTAACAGAACCATTCCACGTGGCGGATTTGAATGTGTTTTAAGTGAAGAGAAAGATGAAGTCAAATGGTTTGATGGGGAAAAAATCATAGATTTACAACAATGTTTTTAATGTTCCGTAGAATGGCTAGTAGCACCCATGCAAATCTACCCTAACTTTCTGCATCTTTGTACGGAAAAAAATTTTGTTGTTGTGATCAATTGTTGATATAGACATACGAACAACGAGAATTTGGAGAGCATATAGCCTTGAAGTACAGAAGTAGCAGTATGGAGAATTATTCTAGTGGCCGGATCTCAGCTTAAATGGAATAATTTAAAAAGATTTACGCAAGATAGACTAAAGTTGATAAAGTCAATGAGAAGTATGAGAGAATGAGAATTAGGTTTTCATGGTAAGTGTCAGCTTAAGTTTATTGCATACAAGCGAGTAGTATCTAACCGAGCTTGGAAAAAAATATCGATTTTCAGACCAATGCATCGATGTTTTTCATATGAAAACATCGATGCATCGGTCTAAAAATCGATGTTTTTCCAGTTCTAATATTTAAATATTCAAATTTCAAGACACTAACTATTATAGCTTCCAAACTTTCGATTTGTATGGAATTTATAAACACTGGCTCGCCTCCTTCTGCATGTTACAAACATTAACACAAACTTAATATACCATTTTACCTCAAACAGTGTAGCGTGCTTAAGTGTTTGTACATTATATTTATGTTCCTTCAAACCTCAACACTGTCCAAAATGATTAAATTATAAAAGTGTTGCATTTAATTACCTTCAAGTGATGAAGATTACCAGAAGCGTGTGTAAGTGTGCTGTGCAAATAACTTTTCGTCGGAAGTAATTTAAGTTGCTATCGCTTTATAGCGACTTGAGGCCGTAAAACTTCCTTCCGATTTGCAATAAGTGGTGGAAATTTAATCAAGAATGTTATTATTTTTGTTTAGTAATATTGTAGAAAATCTTCTTAAACTTATAAGGATGGAGATACGCATTTAAAGCTTTTGTAACGAATTACCCATATGAGCTGTATCCATTATTCAATAAGTACTTTAATACATCCTTAAAAAAATTTAAGAAAAAAAAAGAAACTACCAAAATAGAAAACCCAAAGAAAAACATTTTTCATTTCTTCTTCTCCTTCTTCTTAGCTTGCTCTGTTTGCGTTTAACTTTCAAACAAACAAAGACTTGCAACGAAGTTCGCAAATACAAATGTATCTCTTTACATATAGGATTCAACAGGACGAGAACGAGAACGACATTGAAACCAAATAAAACTTTAAACAGTACAAACAATGCGGCTGAAAATGTTCTATGCTGCCTTTCTGTGGCAACCAAAGCCGATTTTATTGTCAGCCTCTGTGGTAACACTTGTTAATCCTTGCCGAGTGTCTAGAACAAAGCTTTTTATTGTATTTCACTGCTCGGCAAAAGTCGCTTGGTGCAATTGTATTTGAGGGCACTAATTGAATTACTAAAGTAGCAACATGGCGTGGAGAAGAATGGTGCAAACTGTATGCAGAAGGCGACAAAAATTTAGATCCTCATCCTCAAAACTTTTTAAACTGTTTTAAAAATATTTTATCTTTTTTTTTTAGAGCGAGTCTGTCAAACAGTTCTTCCATAATTTAAGCGACAGATTGTCAAACTGATATCATCCGACAATATTTCGAACTTGTTAGACATTTAATAAAACTTTTGGTCTATTGATTGAGTTATAAAAAGTGGCATTTAGCCTGCTTAGGCCACATGTGTCTAAGCAGTACAAACAAAATTAGGTTAGTACATGAATTTGTTGTATCAACAAAACTTTGACAAGCCATAAAGGTCCTGGTACGCCTTAAAGAAAAGAAAAAACGCCAGCAAGGCAAAACAAATTTGTTGACAAATTCTTTGTCGGTTTGCGTGACGCTGTCTAAGATTGAATACTTCCATAAAAAAAATAAAAGATATAAACACGACAATCATTTAAACAGAAAGCACACTACTGTTGAGTATGCTAGACTGCAAGATACGCTGTAAACAGTCTAATTTATATTTGAACTTTAATTTTTATGTCTGAGAAAGTTTGAAGAAATGGCTGAGATTTGTATCGAATGAAGAGATTATCACTGAGATTGAGAAAACCTATTATTACTTGGCATATATATTGAATACTAGTTATCTGAAGTAGGAAATACAAGAGTCGACTTTTGATAAAGCTAAAAAAAAATAGGCATAATCTATTTTGACAGTCTGGCTTGCTACTAACTGTTACATACAATTGCCCAAACTTAATATACACTTTTACAGGGTATAATTATTTCATTCAACTGCCAAATGTTGTTACATATTTTTGCGCAAAGTTAATATATCAAATTAAGCTATGGGTAAAGGGTATATTGAATGCCATAAACACGACAAGTAGACATGTAATAAATTGTTTGGCTTAAGCACGCCTACAACTATTATAAGCAGCATATTTATTGGCAAGCAGAAACTTAGACTTGTTGCTTATAGAAAATACTTTTACTTAATAGCAAATCCAAAGCATGAGAAGCAGTTTGTAGTTGGTTATGCCACCGCGGCGTGTGCAGTTTATACAAACAGTTGAAGTCGCTGCTGCTTAGTAAGCCGTTTTAATTTAAACAATTTTCTGCTGTAAGTAATTAAGTAAAAATTAATTATTCAAATTACACATAAATATTTTTCAATTACTTACACAATTTGTTGTCTGTAGATACTCGACGCAGTTCAACAACTATGCATCCTTTCGCTGCAGCTGTTGTTAAGCATGAAAACTTAAAAAACAAAACAATTTTGGATTATAATGAAACAACATTTAATATTGCTGATCGCATATTACGTGAGCCTATACTGGGCAAACACTTTGCGCTGCCGGCACGTAGTGCACTAAAACAACCGCTCGATCTGGATACAACACAATTGTACATACCGGTCTATGCGCACTTGAAAGTGCATGCCTCCGAGGAGTTACAGCATAAGCCTACGCCGGGCATTATCAAACGTGTGCAGTCCACATTGGAAAACGCAACAAATGTAGCAAATAATAACAAAGCTTTAAAAAAAACTGTTTTTTAAAGGACAGCACAACCTTTGCTAAACATGTTTAAATTGTGCTCAAGTTTTATTTTTGTGAAACATGACATACACCAAACAAACTCAGCGTTAATTAATATACAGAGTACAAAAGATGACTACATTCAATTTTATTATTTTAGGCTTAGTTGCTAAGCGTTTGCTACGGCTGCTGCAGCAGACGCACTGCATCGTACATTTGGCCACAGACATGCAATTGCTTGGAATCACGTCGACTTAGACATTTGTATATGTGCGCCACCAGTTTGTCCAGTGCAACAATATCGATCTCATCGCATAGTGTTGCGGTGATTTGTATAGATTGCTCCGAGTTTGATTCCTTCTTTAAAAGTAAAAAAAAAACATAGTTTAATTGAAAACTTTCGCTTTAGTTGGCGAAAAAGGATGTGGGCGCGTCCTGTGTGTTTTTGTGTATTGTGTATGCAGCCAGATTTATTTACTTACAGAATTTTTGGTGGAACTTAGTTAATATTGTACCAACTTCGAACCAAAAATTGATTTAAAATTTCGTCTATGCTTATTAATTTCGAATGTGAAATTGTGTCTGTAGCGTATTTCAGTTCTGTGGATAATATACACTTGCAACACTTACTAAATTATCCAAATACTGCAGCAACTGTTGTCCCACTGAAGCAATTTTAAGATATCTGCTCTGTTCACCTTCGGCAAAGAGCGCTAAACGTCTGCCGGCTATATTAAGCAGCAAGCGGCCCAGTTCCTCATCATCACAAATATCATGCAGCAAGACTTGCGCTTCTGCATCGTAACCAAAAGCATAAAGTTCAGTAATCTATAATTAAATTTAAATTAGTTAAATGTTTAAAACAATAAAAAAAAAAAGATTTTACTTGTTTACGCAATATTGGCAACTTATCCAATTTCCAACTATCCGCCAAGGCACAAATCTTCGACATATAAAAGACATGATCCAGTATATAGAGATTTTCAAAATCTTCACGTATCACATCCATTGTGGCTGCCACAACTTTACACAAAAATTCGGTGCGCCGTTGCTGCAACACCAAATCCGGCACTGGCAGCACATAACTTAATTCTTTATTGATATCGGCCACGAACGCTTTATTCGCCATGTCGTCGAAGAGTGTTGTCAGCGGTTTGTGCTGTTTCAATTGAAAAAACGCTATGAAATGCAACACGGTACACAGTTCATATTGCAGCTGCAGTAGCTCCTTCATGGCATGATGCTGTTGCAACGCTAAAAACTGCAACGGCAGTGGTCCATCATTTAACGTTTCCTCAAATTTCAAATCACGTTTTTCATGTTCCAACGAACTGTTAAAATGCTGCAGAAATTCCAATGACAATTCAAGAAATTCCGGCACTAAACCCGATGACATTTCAATATCCTGTTGACACATTTTATCCACCGGCAGACGTCCAACTTTTTGCATTAATTTCATGGTATTCTGTAGAGGAAATTTCAATGTAGCATTCCAAAGCATGCAACACATGCCGTGTTTCAGCGCTAGATCTTCTTCTTTGTATTGTGCCAGACAGCTAATTGCCGCACGCATGTGATCCAGTGACGAAAGATTTTTACTCCAATAGACCATGTATTGCCAGGACATGAGACTGAGTAGTACACCCGATTCAAGACTGAACGGAAAATGTTCACGTAGCAGCGCTAGTTTAGAGAGTACAGGTTCTAGTTCGTTAGCAGCAGTAGTAGTTGTACTAGTATCTTCAGTTGGCTCCGCCGCTACATCCTTTGTATGCTCTGGCGTTGCTGCAGCAATTTCAACAATTTTGTTTGGATGTATACTAGTGCTAACAAGCCATTTGGCAACCAAATCGGTAATAATGCCTCTGCCACCAGTTACAATAGATTTAAGACTACAATCGGGTATATCGTATGGCATTTGCGCAGTGGCTGGCTCCAGACAAAGCATTGGTTGTCTGTAATTAATAAATATGTTGAAATAATTAAATGCGAAGAAAAAAAATGAAAAACCTACTCTAAAATAGCGCCTAGTATAGCAACATCCTCTAACTTGCCAATCAATAGTATCCATTGTGTTTCTTCATGCGATATGCGTTCCCAGCGTTCTTCCTCTTCAGTCTGCGAGGATTCATCACAAGAACCCTGTAAAAAATTAAAAGAATTTATCGTAAAAAGTGTATTGACTGACTGCATCAATCCCACTCTATAAAACATTATCTACCCTACATCCTGCATTTTCACTTACATCTCTATTATTACGCCACAATTGCACTGCAACCGTCTTACAGACAATCGCCACCAATAAGCCTGTCGAACGTGTACTCTCCAAAAGTAGTTCACGCACTTTTTGCCACCACGGTGATATTGCATTGTATGCATAATCGTGTATATGCGCGCCAGCTAGCTCACAGATAGCACGTATCATTGCAGCCAAACGGGCCATATCCTCTGTGACAGCGTCACTATTAAATTAAATAAACATAATTCAGCATCAATATACAGCACTAATATATATAAAATTAAATGCAAACGTACCAATTATTATAACCAAACTGCTTATTCAACCAATAATGCAGCGCAAGTTTCATTAAATCCTCGCATGGTATACACGCCTGTTGAGCGGTCTGCTTGAAGTGTGCAAAGCAGAGACCTTGCGTTAGGAATGCATCGAATAGAGTTTGACTAACAACGCCATAAAGTGCACATTTATCGCGCAGCAGCGGTATGCAAACGTCGTCAACAGCACTTTGGCACGTCGTCGTCGTCGTTTGCTCCACATCAAAAATGCTTAAATAATCTACAAAAATATCCACATCCTCGCAATGTGCCGCAAAGCTCACTTCACGCGTCGAAGTTGCGGCCGCAGCACGGCAATCGTTTACCAGTAAAACCAATTGATTGATGCACACCAAATCGCTGTCGTTTAGCTCTAAATGTTCGATATAATCTGCTTCCGGTTGTGCTTCCGGCGCTGTGCGCAGTGCTATATAGAAATCAACAAGCCGCTTATAATTGTCAATCTGCTTTTGAAAATGCAAATGCTCTTCCTGCGGTTCCGGCTCCTCCGCTAATTGTGCAGCGAAAGCATTGATGATGCATTGAAATATTTGCGGCTTAAGTTTTTTATTTTTCAGCAACATTTCCAGACATTGTTGACGCACTTCAATTGTTTGAAAATCTGCTGCCAATTGTGTTAAGCCAGCCAAATCGGGTACTGCTTCATTAAATGCGGTACGTAGACTATTCCGTAGTCTGCGCAGCATGTGTATGTCACGTGAAGTTTTGGAATTTGTTTCACTTAGTGCATAATGAAATGGTATTTGTATTTCCTTGATGCTAGCATCGCTCGGATCTAGAAACAGGCAGTAGTTGTTTTGTGCTTTACTGCTGCCGCTGTCGGAGTGCACGCTCAGCAAACCATGTGTGCTATAGCTGAGTTGTCCACTTTTGCAGACATTAAAGGCTGCCACTTTTGGACCATTCTGCAGTGCCCAGATATCAAGACAACCCAAACGCGGCGCATAGATAACCAAAAAGAGCGCACGACGTCTAAGTGTGCGCACACCTTTAATGGAGCGCTCCTTGACCGGCACGAAGGCACACTGCGCATCACGATAACCCTTCCAAACGCGCAGTATAATCGCACGTTGAGTATGCACCAGCATAACACGATCCAGATTATCTGTTACTGCAGCCAATTCGCCACCGGGCGCAATGGCTATAGCGTAACCATCACGTTTGCCATCATACAAACGACAGCGTACACGCATTTGTGCTTCTTTGGTGGGCGCAGAAGTTTCATCAGGCGTAGTGGCAACTGCTACTGGTTCTGGTGCGCGTCGAAATATATTGCCTAAAATATTTTTATAAGCCTGCCCAATGACATCTTTGGCTACCTCACCCAGCGAGGCTAGCTTATAACCCTCTTCGGCATAGTAAAAGCCCATATACGGTTCAGCGCCGACACTCAACACTTCGGAACTTTTCGGCGGTATGGCGTTCACTCGGGCAAAGTAGCCATAGCCTACACTCTGCGCAACAATATGATCATAGGTGCAGGAGCGATTTGTTGTAGCAATGGCAGCATCATTGATGACTGTTTCACGCTCGCGCGCGTATTTATACTTGTGGAATGGCATAACATCAGCAGTCTGCACTGGCGGCGTTGTGGGCGTAACATTCTTACGCGTGCTATTTTGACGTAGATTGGTAAGCAGTGGCAATATATCGCAACACTTTATGGTGCAAATACAACGCGAATAGACTATATAGATTGTGGGTTCCGCATCAGAATGATGCGGCGGTGTGTGTACTTTAAGCGATTGCACTGTATCCTCCTCGCAGCTGGTTTTTGGAATTTTTTATTAAAATTTTATATAAAAGCATAAAAAAATTAAGCTTACCATTGCGAAAATAGCTTAATACCGTTATCTGTGTAGAACACTACCATGCCTGATGTTAGACCCAGTGCAACACACGTCCAATCGGCGCTGCCACTTGAACTTGTGCTACGTCCTTGCATAGGCAGACAGGTGACGCTGGTTACAATCTGATTTGGATCCTCCAGCTCTGCGCACCAGCTTAATTTGTATGTATTCATGTTGCTATTATTTGCATCCCAGCAAGTGGCAAGAAATGCCAGCTTTTCGCCCTGTGCCAATGCAATTAATTCGCCAGTAGGCGAGATAGCATAGTTTATAGCGTTTAACCAGTTGTCGTCTGGCGCGGCATGAAATAATAATTAAATGAAATTATATAATTTAGCATATGTGGGTGTGTGTGTGCGCAGTGCATGCTTACCATGTCCAAGTCCAAAATATTCTTGTACTTTCTTAAAATCACGTATTTTACCAAAAGTTTTCACTTCGCAAGCCATTTTTCGCTAACAAAAAAAAAGTAAAACGTAAACAAAGACGCACAGCTGTTTCAGCTGTTTTCAACGAAGAGTGGACAGCACCTTCATAATACACAAACATATGCATCTCGCTTGCACACATTTGGTTATGCGAAAATTGGTCATGTGCTCGTCGGTGTAATATGGTCATCAGTTTTGATTTAGCTGTTGAAAATTTAAAAAAAAATAAAAATTATGAGAAAATGCGGCAAAGATTTATTAAATAAAAATGGTTGGACTGAAATTTCTATAAGCTTAATATTGTAAAACAAAGGCATTATTGTTCGCTGCAATTTGCTGCCAAAAAAAAGGCGGTGCATCACAAAAAACTGTAGCCGAGGGATACACCTTCGATTATGAGCCAGTATAAGCATTCGCGGTACCCTTCGCACATATATGAAAAGTTGTTGCTTCGTCCGTACCCACCGGCCGCATTTTATATTTATGCATAATATACGCAATACTAAAGAACACCCAAGGAATTAATGGCATCCAAGCTATTAATTAACTTAACAAGCGTCAAAACCACAAATCGATGCACAACCACTTGACTGCAGTTCGTTTTTAGGCCCTGTACCGAAGGTACAAGAGCCTATTGGGTTTGTGCAAATGTATGTAACAGGTAGAAATAATGGTCGGAGACCCCCCAAAGTTACCCCCATTATGGTCAGGAGTGATAGAGGAGTCGATATAGCCATGTCCGTCTGTCCGTCTGTCCGTCCGTCCGTCTGGCCGTCCGTATGAACGAAAGGATCTCGGAAACGGTAATAGATAGAGACTTCGTGTTTTTTGCATTCGTCTAGGACTGCTCCGGAATTTCACAAGTTTATTTTGAAATTTTGCCCCTCCCGCCCCTTCCCCATAAAATCACCCCCAAGGAGAAATATTTCTTCGGCACAAAAAAATTGAGTATGCCAGTATAAAGTTAACGTCCCTCTTAGTCAAAATCCAAAAAGTTCATCAAAATCGGATAATAAATAACGATTTTATAACCAATTGAAGTTGAATGACCCCCTTTTCTTTTCATTCATATAGCAGTGAGAAGTGGTCATGTGTTTGGTCATATGCTCGGGAAGCGTTTAATGTGTTTGTTAGGAGACCTGAACTGGTACAGGGCCTCTTACAGTCGGTTACGCCTGACTGTATTTTCTTACTTGTTTTTCTATAAAACACTACGAACCTAGCAGCTTATTACGCAGTACTTCGAAAATCATGGAAAAGTTTACAAGTAACGCGCAAACTATCATTAAATATCGCGAGTTCGATGATTTTATTTGGTTGCCGTATATCTGCTTTAAAGTCTTGGGCTATGATTTTCTGAATACAACAAAGCCTCGCTGGCAACATTGGTACCTGCGTGCGTTTCTCGGTCTATGCCTGTGCAGTCATCTCTATAACAACTATTATATGGTCAAGGGACTCTGCGAATGGCGAACTACCGTTGGCTTCGATATAGTCATGCTGATGCGCTATGCCACCGATGTGCTCTACGTGCTCAACTCAAATGTTAAGTTTATAACATTTATTGTAAACCGGCAACGTATACGTGAAGTTTTGGCGCAATTCCGGCGCATGTATCCCGTAACGCCACGCGAACGCATTGCCTATAATGTCAACTTTTATTATTGGCCAAAAATGATGCGTTATATAATAATATTTTATTTTGCGTCATGTTCGTTGATTGTTATTGGACCTGTGCTACAATCGGTGGTAATTTTTGTTGCTCAATGGCTGAGAGTCGGATTTTCAAATGCCAAATATCCGTATCTGCGTAGCTATCCCATGGAGTTTGGCTTCAGTTCGACCGGGCTTTGGCATTATTTGCTTACCTTCTTGCTGGAGGCAACGCATAGTCATTTTTGTATAACCGGAAATATGGGCACAGATCTGTGGATCATCTGCTTTGTGGCACAATTGTGCATGCATTTCGATTATATTGTGCACTTGCTACAGGCATATGAACCGTGCTGTGCACGGGAAAAGGAAGATTGTGCTTTTCTGGCGGAGTTGATATACAAACATCAGCAGTTGTACAGGTACGGAAAATTTGGAGATAAAATTTAATTAAATTTGAGTAAATGTCTTTTAGCCTACACCAGCAAGTTAATGATATATTCTCTGGTCTGCTGGTCTATAATCTGCTCTCCACTGCTAGCGTACTTTGTACTGTTGCTGTTTATGTGCTGGTACAGGGTGTCAATCTGGAGGCGTTATCATTCGTTTTATTCTTATTGACTGCTTCAGCACAATTTTATTTGATCTGTTATTACGGACAACTTTTGGCAACACTTGTAATTATTAAAAAAAAAATATATAATCTTCATGTTTAGTTATGCGAATAAGTTTATTTCAGAGTGAAAATGTCGCCATGGCCGCATATATCCATCCCTGGTACAATGCATCTTTGGCTTATAAGAAACTTTTGCTCATCATTATGTTGCGTGCACAGAAACCAGCCAACTTGAGCGCAATGGGTTTTGTCTCCTTTGAATTGGATACATTTAAATTGGTTTGTGTGTGATTGGTGAAACATTTTTTCGGTCTTTAATATATGTTCTTTTTTTGCAGCTTATGAACTTGACCTATCAAGTTTTTGCTCTATTGAGAACTATGATTCAATAGCTGCTATGTTATATGTTTCTTCAGAAGATGCCTTCAGAAGATGTCAAGCTTCAAACGTGCAAACACCATTTAATATTTATTGAAAACATTATAATCACTCAGCACTCTGCACTTTAGATATTATAAAGTTTTAGACAACACCATGGAAGCTTCGCCGAATAAAATTTAAAAAAGTTTCTAGAACCTGGAAATACTAAAATGGTTTCTAAACTGCTTGTAGCAATAATGGAGGATTCATTTTATAGTTAAACATTTAAATAGAAACTGGCTAATTTAATATGTTCCATTGGACACAGCACGCCAAGTGATGTCTATCTAGACATGTCCCAAATACTGAAATAAACTAAAACTTGATTCTCTAGGCTCTAGGCTCCGCCTTAAACATGGCTTGTTTAAGTTTGCTGTCACAGTAGCTGAAACTGAGATCTACTTGGAAACTGTTGTTCCATATGCGTTTTTTTTTTTTTACTTCACAAAGGATTTTTCCAATTCAAAACTTTGCTTGCTCATATCTTTTGACACATGGCCATGACATCGGTTCTCCTAAGAAGTTTTTTTAAATCTTATTTTTATATCTGTTTATAGAGGTTTTTTTTGTTTTTAAGCAGAAGATCTTACAATGGAACATGACGTTTAATATAGTCTCATCCCTACAACAGTAAAGTATGCTGAATGAAACTACTGACCGAGACAAAAACAGAGACGGCTGCATGAAAGCGTGGAACGAATTATTGACTCCTATACACGCAGCACAGCTGAAAAGTTCGTACCATGAGGCGACTTTATTGTACATGTGGGAACTAGTTTAGCGAGCAATGATGGAACCTCGAGTGAAGTTTACTGGTGACATAAAGAGAGCTGCTTCTGCAATGATTTCTAAGCTTCTTCATTAAATTTGTCGACGAACAATTTATTTTGAAATTTAAAACAAATTCAGCAATACTAACAACGAAAGCGGCTACCAGTTTTGATGCTATATGTTCCAGAATTTTTTTAAAGTCATCCTTTTTACAACACAAGAAATGTTACTTCTGCACGCGTCGCATATGTATATGTTTGCGGTTAAACTGACCTTGGAGCAAGAAAGTTAAATACGCAATTTTTTCGCAACACCTCTGTACAGAACTTTGCCAGCTGTCAAGAAACCATGAAGGTGTAGAAATAACAACTCAAAGAAGACTGTTTCAACTATTATTACATAATGGTATGCTAGCTATTAATTAACTTAACAAGCTCTAAAACCACAAATCGATTGTTTGACTGCAATTTCTGATTTAATATAAAACTTAGAGCCTAACAATTTATGACTCAGTAGTTAAGCAATCAAAAGAACTTTACAAAAAACGCGCCACCAAGCAGCAAATATTGCGAATTCGATGATTTCATACGCCTGCCCAATGGCGCTTTTAAAATGATAGGCTTCGATTTTCTGAACACACCGAAGCCTCGCTGGCAGAAATAAAATCTTTAATTATTATATCGCGTAGTAATTAGTATCACAAGTAGATACTAAGTTTAATGCAAGCACTTCAAGCAAATGGAAATAAGAATAAATTGACTCCACATTTGTATCCCATACAGCATATTCTAAAAAATTAGCTCCCTAGTTGTAAAGAATTCCTTCGTTTTGGCGACTGTACGATGATTGCGAGGCGTGCAGAGTAAGAGTGGCTTGACATACAAATGTGTTGACAGCATTTATACTCTTTGAATCGCTTTACCACAAACCGTCCCCGATTTCGTCACGTTCAGTACTTTTATGCAACTGACTTACCCTAACGCAATTAAAAAAGTTTTACTTAAATACTAAAAAAAATTAGAAAATCACTTTTCCTCCGACAAGCTCTAAGTTTCTCCTATGGAAAGCGCGAGCAGACATTAAACCAACGGCTATAGTCTCTACAACCATAAGAGACCACACTGGTAAGTGGGCACACACGGACATAGAAAAAGCGAAAGTTTTTGTAATCCATTTAAGAACTGATTTTCAGCCAAATCCGTCAACAAACGCTTCTGTTCTTCCCCCTCCTTCGAACACGAACAACTCTGAACCATTCGTATTAATGGCATAGGTTGCCACCGTGCCGTAGCGCATTTGTTTAACAAAATTTGCGGCAAGTGTCTCCCATTCGATGAGCCGTTTGCACATGTAATACATATTGTACAGATGACTGCCCAGACAAAGCAGCAAAAATAGACGTTCCAAATATTTCTGCCAGCCAGGCTTTAGCACGTCGAGAAAATCGTAACCAAACATTCTATAAGCTGCATTCGGTAACCAAATAAAATCATCGAATTCGCGTGAGTTGCTGCTGCTCTTAGAGCGTTCCATGCTTTCTATGTAGCTACTGATAGAGAATTGGTTGCGTACTCAGTATTTGTCATGTGTTAAGGAAATTATTATTATTAGGCTTTATTAATGATTTATAAGCAATGAGAAATAAATGGCGCTACTTCAAGTTGGTATGGCGTGGTATGTGTGTGAAGGAAGTCTAATGGGTTCATGTGGTAATTTCTAGAACTGAAACAATGTAATTCCACAGTTGTCAAAAACAGGAACATAATTTTACATAACTTCATTATTTTTGCAAAAGAGTTTTCTAATTGTAAATAGAAAACTCTGCATAATACTTGTCAAATTAAGCGTCCTCTACTTGCTTGCTTTATATATAAAGTCTGACTTCTTTAGCTACCCTCGTACAATCGATTTATAGTTTCGTTCGCGTTTCGTCATCATAATTAGTTCAATATTTAATTAGTTATGTAATGAGTTACATCATTTGTACACACATTTGTTAGCGAGTCTAGGCAATGTCATAAGCTAAGCTTCGTGCAACATGGAACATACAAAAAAGGTTTGAAAAATTACTTCTGCAGCGAACAGACCCAAAAATATTTTGTAAATATGATATATTATTATTAAATTTTGTGTGTACAAGTATGGAACATTTTTATTAATAATGCATCATCAACAAATTTTAAGCCTTTTGCTATAATAGTCTCCAGTTGTATTCATAAGGAGATGTCTATATCGACTTGATGTTATATGATTGGAGGCGAGACAACATTCAGCATGTCACATAAATTTGCAGAATGTTGAATGTTGACTCCATTGATGCAATTTTAGATAGCAAAGCTGGAACTGTTGATACACTAGATTCCTTCTTGCACGCGAAAAACTCTTTTAAAATTTACAAAAAAAAAAAAAAAACCTACATCGGACTTATCAGTAAGAACTTCCGTCGACTGCCTAACGTTCCTAGTTAAAATTTTGCCTTGGAACTTGTGAGTACTTATCAACATTTTCAAATAGCACCTGCAACTTTTTTTATTTTAGTATTAATCATAAAATTTCAGTCATCTCGAGTATTTCATCGATAATAGTTCCTCAAAATGAAGCAGTTCCACTTATATTCAAAATTTTCAAAAAGTCAAGTTAGTATAGTCATTTCTGTCTGTCTGTCTGTCTGGCTGGCTGTGAATAACAAGTACTCGAAGACTTAAAGCATTTAAACGTCAAATTTGGATACTTTATGTCGCCTATTTCCTTTTCAGATAGATTCTAAACCCCTTCCCCTCTATCAAAGATGTAGTACCCATTAAAACCTGCCCATTTTGATTTCTTAGTTTTTCATTTGAAGAAACATTAAATTTGGTGTATCTTCACTTGTTCCCTATACCATATCATTGCATGTAGCCCCATAAGTTGAGTGGTTGAAGTAGGTATAGGGTATATCGTAGGCATATATAATAGCCAAAAGAGGGCGTAGCAGACTATATGTACTTTTTGTTATTTACTTAATCAATATCCGCCCGTCTGTTCGTCTGGTTATCTGTTTGATCCGACCATTATTTCTACCTGTTACCAATTTTCATCTCTGTACCTTAAATGGATGCAAAGCTATGAGAAATTTTATTTATCGCTTATATGGCGGAGGAGTAACGTACCCACCAATTTTTCAAAACGAAGCCTATGTTCCTTTGCCATTGTCCCATCTATCTCTATACCAAAATTCAGACCGATTGGCTTAGAGGTTTAGACGTAAGAGAGGTACATACATCCATAATACATCTATACATCCATCCATACATCCATCCATCCATACATTCATCCATACAATCATCCATACATCCATCCATACATCCATCCATACATCCATACATCCATCCATCCATACATCCATCCATACATTCATCCATACATTCATCCATACATCCATCCATACCATTAATGGACCAGCTATATTGAATGTTGTGAACAATAATATTGAGTTACTGCCTAATGCAAGCTTTACTGGTTATTCAAATATAAGCAGACTACTAGCAGCAAATAACAAGCTTAAAGAACTTAAACTGCAACAAATTCCGCCAAACATCGAATATATGGATTTGAGAAACAACAGTTTGACGGAAATCTCTGCTGAAGTTTTGGATTTTATTAAGCAGAGAATTGCTAGTCTGAAACTGCGAATTTCTGGTAATCCATGGAGATGCGACTGTGCAAGAAAAGAATTTCGCCAATTTCTGTTTTCCGATTCTTTAGCTTTTATTGAAGATCTCCACGATATATACTGCGCTGACACAAAATTTAATAAACCTTTAATAGATATGCAAGAGAATGACTTCTGTGCGGATTCTACAGAGTCGACAACAACAACAACAACCTGGCTCTTGTGCGCAATATCAGTTCTAATTACGCTGAACATTATAGCTCTTGGCATTATATTCCGGAATTGGATTTTGATGTGGCTCTACGAACACGAACTCTTTCTGTGTTGCATTGCTGAGGCAGATTTGGATAGGCATAAAGTTTTCGATGCTTTTATTTCTTATTCCTGCAAAGATGAAGGGATTATACCGCAATTTATGGCACAACTGGAAAAGGGTCCGTATGCCTTTAAACTGTGTCTGCATGATCGCGATTGGCTAGGAGGTGGCTGCATACCAGATCAGATTGCCAGAACTGTGGATGCTTCGAGGCGTGTCATTATAATAATGTCAGAGAAATTCTTGGCTTCGGATTGGGGTCGCATGGAATTCCGCTTTGCTTATCAAGCGGCCATGCAGGAGCGCAGGCGTAAGCTGATTGTTGTAATGTATGAAGAAGTGAAGAACTTTGAGAAAATCGATCAAGAATTGAGGGCTTATCTGACGCTAAACACCTACATAAAGTGGGAGGATAAAAACTTTTGGCGTAAACTTATCTATGCAATGCCACACAAGGGAAGAAGAAGAAGAAGAAGAAGAGGCAATGATCCAGATCGTGCCAACGATCAAATTGAACTGGAATATAGATATTAGGAAGAAATTAATAAGGATATACTTGTTCTTTAACTTTCTTTTAAAAAATGTTGTTATTGTTGTTAATTTTGAGGAAGTCATAGGCGCATTTGAATAAACATTTTAAGGACTTTAACTCTTATAGTCTTTGCAAGTTTTTCATTTTCAATCATATAAGCCTGACTTTTGACTTATTTTTTATATAAGCTAAGCAATTGCAATTAAAGTTCATAAAATATTTACTAAATGATTTGTATTTGTAAAATAAAAAAAATAAAAAAATATTAGATTTTTAAGCTTTTCATTTAAAAAATAATAAAATTTCTCTCATCGACATGTGACAAAGTTGCAAATCAAAATCATTTGCATATATTGCCAATGCATAAATAATTAAAACATATTTTCCAAAGGATATGCTGGAATTTTCATTTAAAATATGCAAATAAAAATAAATAATGCAAAAAAATTTACACATGTCAGAGTATACTTTCCAGTTTTCTATTTCGCAGAGAAAATTCCTTTGTGAAAACAAAAGCATTTTCAGCAACAACAATGTAGCAAGTGTCTCTTAAAGCATATCACAGTTTAATACTTTTTGACTTTGTGAGTCGTAAAATGTTTCAACATGTGTACTAAGCACTTTTTGTATCCTTTTTCGGTTTTTTTTTTTTTTTTGCTGGTATATAAAACAATTTTTCGGCTTGCACTCTTATCTAACGAGTAGTTGAAGGGATGCCGTTGTCATTTTCCTGTCTGACTTAGAACGGATGCAAGGCATGAATACTTACTACTACTGCTAGGACGAGTACATACACTGCTGCTACCTAAGCAACCAATGGGAAGCAGGTTCAGCGTGTCACCTCACCTACTCCTATGCATACATAGTAGTTGCAACCGCCCAAGTCATTAGAGGTGCTGTGCTGCCATTGAGCAAACACAAATTTTGAGCTAAAAAAAGAGAAGAAATGAAATCACCCAAAGGAGACAAATATTATGAATGAATGGAGTTAGTTTTGTTGCCTAAGTGCAGTTAAGCTTTTTATCTTTTAGTTAAGACAAATCGGTTTTGTGTAAGTGTTTGCTCTTACTTTAAGATGTTGTTTGTGAGGATTGCTTGGCCTAAGGAAGCTAATCAGTTGGAAGTATTAGGTATACAACTCATCTTTCTTGTTATTTCCATATATCAAAAATAAACTGCGTGGTGAAGATTTTTGTACGCCCGAAGAAGCAGTGTAGCTGTGAACGTATCACAATAAATGTTTTGGAGTTACCTCAATCAGTTTGAGTGAATGCAAAGGATTCGGCACAAACATGAAACTGCCGAACGTGGCATGGAGCCCGGTAGCCCATAGCCCCCCTTTTTTTCAGTATTTTTGTATGAAAAAATTATTTTTATGTATTAGTTTTGTGCAAATGTATTTAACTGATATAAATAATGGTCGGAGACCCTCCAAAGTTACCACCATTATGGTCAGGAGTGATAGAGGAATCAATATAGCCATGTCCGTCTGTCCGTCCGTATGATCTCGGAAACGGTAATAGATAGAGACTTCGCGCTTTTTGCATTCGACTAGAACTTCGCCGAAATTTTACAAGTTTATTTAAA
Organism: Leucophenga maculata; assembly: GCA_035044805.1. Classification (NCBI taxonomy): domain Eukaryota; kingdom Metazoa; phylum Arthropoda; class Insecta; order Diptera; family Drosophilidae; genus Leucophenga; species Leucophenga maculata. The sequence continues at coordinate 1,385,332 of JAWNNP010002290.1, forward strand.
AAATTTCCACCTCCCCGCCCTTCTCCATTAAATCACCACCAAGGCGAAAAATTTCTTCGGCATAAAAAATATAAAGTACGCCACTATATAGAGAAAACGTCTGTCTAAATCGAAATCCAAAAAGTTCATCAAAATCGGTTAATAAATGACGATTTGCTAAGCAATTGAATTTAAACGAGCTATGATGCTTTCGTCCTCCCTTTGCTTATACGTACAGTGAGAAGTGAGAGCAGCAAAATACTTTGCTTCTGTACCATTTTTCATAATTTTTTTCATACTTTTTTTTTTTGCACTGCTTGGTCATAAGCTAGGGAAACATTTAATGTGTTTGTTAGGTGACCTATACAGGGTTAGAAGGGTACAGGGGCCTCTAACAGTCGTTTATGCCTGACTGTAATTTTCTTACTTGTTTGTATATTAGATGTACAACTCATCTTGAAGTCTGTAAGTCACTTAGTTTCAGAGAATAGTCTTTTGCGTACTTTCAGACTCCGTTAAAACTGGTTGTGAATTATAAAAGCATTTTAAATTAAATTTTTTAGACAAAAAAATATTTGAAAAAATTTAAAAAATAAATTTTTTTGAAAATATTTAAAAAATAGTTTAATTGATATTGGTCATAACTGAACACATGCGAGGGGCACTATTTACATTTCAAGAAATGGCAAAACTAATGTCAATAGCTAAAATCTGTCAATACTATAAAAAAGTCTGACATTTTTTAGCATGTATGTACTTACAACATTTTTATGTAAAAGCGCTATTTGTGTTGTTTACAGTTTGCCCAAAAAATTTATTGTTTTTCACAATTTTTGACGTGGACTTAGTTTTTTGTATGGCAATGAAGCACCCTCAAAAACCATTGTCTATCGCTGGTTTGGTGGTCATAGGAATTCCGTGAAGGTCCTTCAAAATCGGTTGTTCGTTGTGTAAAACAGCAATCGATCGTTTGGGTGTACCAAGACGAGCCAAATCCAATGAAAGATTCGACCGAAGCACTGTGAAGTAAATGTTTGTTTGTTTCTTTGTCTGAAGTTAGGTTCAGATTGCATCACTGGAATGGGTAGCCTCCATACAAATCTGTACTTTCTTTCATTATTGGTTTTTTGTATGAAAAAAAAATTTTGAATCAAATTTTCTTTCAAGCAAGAAAAACTAAAGTAAAACTAAAACAAATTTTATTAAAAAATATTTGTGCGCAATGTAGACAATTTTTTCGGCTTCTAAACATAATTTCTATAATAACTGTTCCAGCTTATGTTACTTGCTTTGCTTACAATTTCACTCTATCTCTCCCCCAACTATCTCCCATTGTCCTACACACCTTTCTAAGCCGGAAATCTTGTGGCTGCACAAAATTAAAATATTTACTTAGTGCTTAGTACTAAATGAAGTTGCTTTGATTATTCAAGCGGTTAACCGAGCGCTCCGTGCAAAACGAAACATTTCAGTACTAATTAACATTTAAATAGTGAGTCTTAAAAGTAAATCGCAAGACAGACAAAAACTTGCGAGCTTTGCAAAGTAATTTTCACCAAAAGAAAAAAACGAGTAAAAGAAGTAAAGGGAGAAGAAAATAACTATGTCAAGAAATAGCCACAGATTTAATGTAAAATTTTTATAGCTTGTTTGTTTGGACACAAAGAACGAACGAAAAAGCAAAAAAAAAATAAATGGAGAAAAATAGCACAAGAAAATGCCTCAAAAACTTCGCATAGCATAAAAGCCAAAATACATTTCGTTAATGCCGACGACAAATTTTATTTTCATTTTAATGTTTATGTGTCTGTCTGTCGGTCGGTCTGTCTGACTGTCTGTCCGGGTGGATTTTAACCCCAAAAAAAAAAAAATTGTGAAAAAAAGGCTAGAAGTCAGCAAAGTGTAACGTCAAAGTACCATGCAATAAGGTTAAATTTGGGATCAAAGTCAGTTTATGGCAAAGCGATTTCAAATGTCAACTGCATAAATTTAAAAAAAAACGCAAAATTTACATTTAATTCCGAGCACATAAAAATGATATATTTATGTAGGAGATAACTACATTAGTGCTATAATATTATTTAACCATAACACAGAACTGACAGACAGTTAGCCTCGAGTGTTTATTTATGTCGCGCAAACTTGTGAGAAATTTTTGTTGACCAAAGTTTGTTCAAATCAAATGATATATTATTAGAACCCATTTACAGTTAGCTATTTCCGACAATGAAAATGTGGTCTAAGCATTGTTGCACAGCAATAATTGGATTTCTAAAATATTTTGAATGGCACGCATAGTTCGAGGTAAGCTGCTACACCAAGCTGTGCAACACTGTATGCTGTACAACTGCGGTCAGTGGCACATTTTGGCACTCTTCCTCTAATAGAATTCAGCAACTGTTGTGCATGTAGAGCAAGCAAGACATAACGAAGCAGCTTTATGTGGCACTAATAACACTGAAAAACATTGCATGACATAGAAGTGGTTTGAGAGATACAGTTTTTTTTTTTTTTTTTATACATACTCCATCATGCATGCGCATGGAACCGAGTAAAACGCTTGACTTTGTAGTGGAAAAATAACAAAGAAACAAACAGACAAACATTTGCCATATTTCAGAACAGTATGTCATCATGTTCTGGACAAAACTTGTCTTTAATGGCTTTAAAACGACTTCGTTGCTTAAAGACTTTATGCAGTTTGCAATGAAAATGGAACATTTTGTGGCTAAAAAAATAAAGTTTTTATCTCAAAAGAAAATAGAATAGGAACAGAACTCTTTTGTGGAAGCTGAAAACTTCTTAAATTTGATAAATTTATTTGCCAAACATTTTGCGTAAAAAATCAGCATTAAGCAATTTTAAGTTTATATTTTTTAAAATAAAATAAAAAGTTTTACATACAAAAATTTTAAGAGATGATGTTTAGTTTGTATTGGAAGATTATAATGCCTTTTGCTATATATGTGAAGTTTCTCTCCATGAGTTACTGGCATCATAAAGTTTAAGTTAAAATTTAGCTTAATAAAAAAAGTTTTACATACAAAAATTTTCAAAATTGTTGCTGAGTTATGAATTTTTCATAAAAAATCAGCATTTAATATATTTAAAATAATATTTTTTAAAATAAAATAAAAAAGTTTTACATACAAAAATTTGAAAGATGATATTGAGTCTGTGTTGGAGCATAAAGTGTATGATTTTAATGCTTATTGATATATATATGAAGTTTCTCTCCATAAGAAATAGGCATAATAAAGATCAAGTTAAAATTTAGTTTAAAAAAATAAGTTTTACATACAAAAATTTAAATTTTTTTTGCTGAGTTGTGATATTTTAAAGTGTGAGTATTGTTCACTCATATATTTGTAGCTAAATCGTTTTTAAATAAGAAATCTTTTATAAAAATTTCAATTTGCTATAATATATAATAAGAAGAAGAAACTCTACAGTCTAGTGTGCCCCGTTCCGCCCTAGAATCTTAAATTTACAACTCATTCTGTGTGGGATATTTTGATGGAATTAGTATTGGATATACCGAACTAGTCATTTCAAGCTAAACTAAAGCACAACAAAATGTTTTTCTTACAAAATTCTAAGTGAGGACAGATTTGTATGTGGGTTACCCTTTCCAAAATTTTGATATTTGTTTAAAATTTTGACTTAGATATACAAACTTCATCACCAATAGCTAAAAATTTCATGAAAAACAAAAATTTTTCATACAAAAACGCAGAAAGGTAAGACAGATTCGTATGGCAACCAACCTTTCTAGAAGTCCGAACTGTACACAAATGAAATATTTTTTAAGAACTAAAGTAAGGCCGCACAAAATTGGTTTCTCTAGCAAAATAAAGTACATTAATAAACATTTTTCATACAAAAATACAGTAAGCTGAGACAGATTTGTATGGGAACCAACCATTCTAGTGGTTCGAACTGTACACAAATGAAATATTTTATAAGGACTAAAGTCAATTAGAAGAAATTGGGTATTTTTAGCAATATAAAGAACATAAATAAACATTTTTCATACAAAAGTTCAAAAATACTTGGAGATTAGAGATTGGAGATCTCCAATAAATTGTATGTCAGCATTGTATATATCTTTATCGAACTCGTAAGAGTTTGACAGACATTTCTTGCGAGTTTCTCCTACTTTTCTCCAATATACGCACACGAAGTATACTTAAAGCTTTTTAAATATTGTCTAAAACAGCAGAAGCTTTTGCATATAAACAACTTGCGAATTATAAATTGCATTGAATGAAATTTAATAAAATCTACAACTTACTGCATAGCTGACAGTTTTTATTTATGGAATTTAACTAAATTCAATTGCAACCAACACTGCTTGATAATTTTTTTATTCTACAAAAAATATTTCGAACTTTCAAATGGTGACAATGCAAAGTGCTATCCTACCAATCCTATTTAAGCACAATAAAATATATAAATAGACAGAATACAATTCAGCATAGAATGCTTGTGTGACGCACATCATCAAACATAAAACCAAGTTGATTGTGTTAATCAGTCGAGCGCAGCACATTTATCATTCCAGCACCAAAGATAAGCTTTACACATTATTAAGTTCATCACAAGAGTGTCGGAAGAAATGGGTAGCGTGTGCATTGTCGAGACGAGGCGAGACGAGACGTACATAGTAGATTTATTCTATACACTATATAGTATATATATATATATATATATATATGTGCTCCTGCCCGACATGAATATTAATGCAGACCATTTGTTATTTTAACAGCGTGCAGCAGTCGAACACAAGAACACTAAACGTTAAAGCAAGGACTCGCCGCCCTTATGTCTTTGTCCATCTTGTCCGCTTAAATTGACCATACAAAGTGAGGTTTGCTTTCGAAATATATATATGTATAGACTTATCAAATGTCTAAGGACCAGCCGACTCTAATAAGCACATCAATCAGAACATATAGCGAGCGAAAAACTTTTTGAAATTTTCCATGTGCAACAATTATTCATGCCATAATTGCACTTTTCTGCAGTTAGGTGACAGTGTGTTGAAAAATTAAATTGTTCATCGATTGCAGGAAAGTTAGTCTCTTCAAATTTTTAAGAACATATATGCAGCTTGTGTGGCTTGTTGCAAGCAAGTTGTTTGCTTCAGTTTAACACTTTGACAGCGCAAAGTTTTTGAATCAATTAACTGAAACGCTTTAACTTTTGTTTCATGAAGTTCTCCGAAACTCTGACAGCTGAAATCTTTGGTTTAGATTTTGAATATATACATATACAGCTTGATTTAATTTCAACTGATTTTTGATGTATACACAGACATACACATACATACATACATATCAAGGATATTTGGTTACTTTGCATGTGTCTTCAAATGTGCAGCTCTACTGTTTGTGTGTGGGTTTGTAGTGAGAAGCATTTTGACAGGTGTACGAATTTGGGTTCACACTGCGTATACGCAATATTTGTGTGGTAATCGCATGTAGCTAGTATATACCGTTATATATGGGTGTTTCCATAAAGGATTTCAGTGCAGAAAGTGCGAATGATATTGTAAGGAGACATAAGTAGCCTTTGAACTATATAGTGTAACTAGCCGAAGGTACAGGGGCCTATTGGTTCTGTGCAAATGTATGTAACAGGTAGAAATAATGGTCGTAAACGGTAATAGATAGAGACTTTGCGCTTATTGCATTCGACTAGGACTTCGCTGGAATTTCTCTAAGCCGAAATCCAAAAAGTTCATCCAAATCGGTTAATAAATGACGATTTTATAAGCAATTGGATTTTAACCATCCATGATACTTCCGTCCTCCCTTTTTTTATACGTACAGTGAGTAGTGAGAGGAGCAAAATATTTTTCGTCGGCACCATTTTTCTTATTTTTGTCCTACTTTTTTTTTGCACTGCTTGGTCATAAGCTAGGGAAACATTTACCAGGCGACCTGTACTGGTACAGGGGCCACTTACAGTCGGTTATGCCTGACTGTAATTTTCTTACTTGTTTATAATGGACGATCTATCTTTTAGAAACTCCAAATTCTTTATATTCAAACAGATAGACAGACGGACAGACGGACCTGTCTATTTCAAGTCAATTTTTTATATAAAATTTTATATAAATAAAAAAAAGTACATGGCGTCTGCTACGCCCTCTTTCGGTCATTATAAATGCCTCTGATATACCCTATACCTACTTCAACCACTGTTATGGGGCTACATGCCATGATATTGTCTAGGATACAAGTCAAGATACACAAAATTTGATTTTTCTTTAATCAAAAATAAAGAAAGGAGGCGCAAGTTTTTATGGGTATTACCCCTTACAAATGGGTGAGGGGAATAGAAATTGATTTGAAAAGGGATTAGAAGACATAAAGTATTCAAACTTGAAGGTTATATGCTTTAAGTCTCCTAGTACTTATTATTCACAGCCAGCCAGACAGACAGACAGAAATTTCTACACTAACTTGACTTTTTGTTGGGGACCACCTCTATTAGTTAGTCGTTTAATTTGGACCCTAATGGAATATTTTTAATAGGATTGACACAAAATTCAGCGTTTTGTGGTGAATTAACAATAAAGAAAAAATTTTTTCTAATGAGATGCGCTTAAAGATGGTACAGATTTGTTTGGGGGGTCACCTCTTCTGGTGGTCCGATCTGGACCTAAATGGAAAATTTTATAAGAAATAATGTAAAATATAACAAATTTTTAGCAAATTTGTGATTAGTAATAAAATTTTTTTAAGTAAAACTCAGAATGTGGTGTAAGTTTGCATGGTAAACATCCCCCTCTCCCTAAGGAAGAGACTAATGGGTACAATTGAATACAATGCTCCTAAAAAAATTAGTGTATCTAAATAAGCAGATTTGAAAGCTCTAACTCTTATACTCCACAAGATCTGGATTTTCATACGGACAGCCCGACGAATAGACAGATAGACAAGTATGTCTATATTGGGTATGGAGTACACCTTCTAGTGGTCCAATATGGACCTTAAAATATTATATTTTTGAGTATAATAGTAAGACAAATTTTTTAGCTAAAATAACAAATAAAAAAAAAATTTATTCTTACAAAAACTTCGAAAGAAGATTTTTAAGGGTACTACCGCTTAGATAGGGATTTACATACGGACAGATAGACAGACAGGTATGTCTATATTGACTCGAACTTTTGATGCTGATTAAAAGTCATCTCATCTGAACTCATCTTCAATACGATGCTGAGACTAGAACATATCTGTATTCGTTCATAAGGCTGGAAGTTAAGGCGAAGGTGACCACCTAATCAGTTGAGTATCTGTAAGTCTCAAAGAACGCTGAGACTAAAACACATCCCATCACAATGAAAATGTCAAAGATCTCTATGATTCACATGGCTGGAAATTAAGGCGAAGGATACCACCCAATCAGTTGGGTTTCTGTAAGTCTCACAGAGCATCACCAAGGACTACGTGTTGGCCCCCCAATACAAATTCAAGCATGTACTTACGCCTCAGGATCTTCGCCATTTTGCTGGCTGAATGGAGTGGAGTCAACAGTGAGACATATGTTGATGTACAACGAGGAACCGTACTGGAGCCAAAACTTTTTACTTTTCCTATGGATGACCCGTTGAACCTCATTTACGCTTAGCTGACGATACAGCCATTCCTGCCTGGAAGAGCTCTAAAATTCTTGCAATGTACTCCAAATAAAAAATGCTGGAACATTGGTATAAACGTGGACAAATAAGTCAGTATGAGGCAGGGATGACTGGATTAAAATATTCTTCTGTGGGCATTTATACCTATTGGTCTATCAAGAACATAATTGCAACTGTCTGGTGCTATAACAAGCTGGTTGAAACTTTCTTAGATCAGGGTGCTCCAAACAAAGGTTCTTCGCAATTTCTCTGGCGCTCCTTTGGTGAACCTGGAAAGAGATTAAGAACATTCCCAAAACACCAAGTTGTGTACTTGAAGTAAGTTAAATAATTCTGGAGGTGCTGGAGGACAGCAACCATTTGCATCAAACATTCCCAAGCCCGCTGTTGTATGGAACATATTAGTATCTAAGTCTTCGCTTATAATTTTGCTGATTCAAACGCAAGTACCTCCAATAGTTAGATGCCTTATGGAAACAACCATATACCTTCGTCTATTCAACACAGAAGTTCCCATATACATATATGTAATCGTGTAATATGTATGTATTTGTGTTTGCCTAAATTCGCATCAATGCTTGTATACACACTCGTACATGTGTATAGAAGGGCTTTGAGTCGAAGTCGGTTTAATATGGTTAAGCGATTTTAAATTAAATTCTGAATATCAAATTGCTCGCAGAACTATTTAAGTTTAGCAGAAATGAAGAAGTTTACAGAGCAGAATAGAAGCAGGTGTGTTCTCATCAATGAGGTGAACAACAAATTAGTTTGAAGTGCAAACATTTTGGAGAGCGTAGGAACTATGACTATTTGATGCTTAGTTAAGATAAACATCATGGATGAAGAAGGTTTTGTGTTTTGCATAAATATTAAAGGATATAGTTTAAGGAGTTTATTGGAGTCTCGTAGATAGTATAAATATTTATGTTTAGTACAAAACTATGAAGATATGTAATGGAGAAGTTCCTTTTCTATTTTTTCATGCCATCCCAAAATAAAACTAAACTTCGTCAATTTTGTTGAAAATAAATATTTTGATATGAAATAAAAATGTTTCACATGCTTCGATGCCTTCAGACAACCAACACTTTGTGTCTATCACAAGCAACTGAAGCTGCTCAGCGCATTTTGAGGCAAAGCAACCCTCGTTGCTTTACTCTCGAGCGGTAGGAGTAGTTTGTAAATATTTCCCTTTCGAAAATACTGGGAAGACAATTTGAAGTGGAAAGAAAATTTACTTTTGATTTGGAAGAAATAGGAGAAAAAATTTATTTTGAGTAATTTTGTGATAAATATTAAATTATTTACTAGTTAAAAGTCTATAGTGTCACGTTATCGTTTCAATTTGTTATCGTTCTATTTTGGTATCGTTTCATGTTATCGTTTCTGATTTGAGTAATATTTAATTATTTGCTAATGTTTCAATTAAAAGTCCATAGTGTCATGGTATCGTTTCATTTGTTATCGTTCTATTTGGTATCGTTTCATTTTAAAGTCTATAATGTCATGGTATCGTTCCATTTGTTATCGTTCTATTTGGTATCGTTTCAATTTAAAGTCTATAATGTCATGGTATCGTTCCATTTGTTATCGTTCTATTTGGTATCGTTTCAATTTAAAGTCTATAATGTCATGGTATCGTTTCATTTGCTATCGTTCTAATTGGTATCGTTTCAATTTAAAGTCTATAATGTCATGGTATCGTTTCATTTGTTATCGTTCTATTTGGTATCGTTTCAATTTAAAGTCTATAATGTCATGGTATCGTTTTATTTGTTATCATTCTATTTGGTATCGTTTCAATTTAAAGTCTATAATGTCATGGTATCGTTTCATTTGTTATCGTTCTATTTGGTATCGTTTCAATTTAAAATCTATAGTGTCACGTTATCGTTTCAGTTTTTATCGTTCTATTTGTTATCGTTCTATTTGGTATCGTTTCAATTTAAAATCTATAGTGTCACGTTATCGTTTCATTTTTTATCGTTCTATTTGGTATCGTTTCAATTTAAAATCTATAGTGTCACGTTATCGTTTCAGTTTTTATCGTTCTATTTGTTATCGTTCTATTTGGTATCGTTTCATGCTATCGTTTCCCTAATTTTGAATTAATTATGACTGATTTGAGTAACATTTAATTATTTGCTAATGTTTCAATTAAAAATCTATGGTGTCGCATTATCGTTTCATATGTTATCGTTGCCTTTTTTTATTGTTTCGATATGTTTATTAACGTTTCATTTGTTATTATTTCTTTTACTATAAAGATTTTTGAGCAATTTAATTCACAATAGTCTATTCTAGTTTTCAATTTTCTTCTTAAAGTTTATCGATATACAATCAAATTATATATATTACAGTTATAATTTGTCGAACTTCCTGCATAAATTATCTGCCTATCTCCAATTTATCACAAATTTAGGCCAAACAAAAAAAAATTTCTTTCAAATTTGATTGTCATTTGCAACATTTTGTATTGTTATTTGATTTTACAAAATGGGTTAACAAGTGTCGTCCTTCGTTGTGACAACTACATACATGAACATATGTTCCTAAAACATTTCGATTGACTAACCACAAATCCTTCAATCATTCATAGTACAATACATACAAGCATTCATATTAAAGCAAATAAACCGCAAAACTTCATTAAAAGGTTTTCAAGTGAAACAAATTGTTGACAGCATTTTCGATTAGTTTAGGAAATTTTATGCATTTAAGGGTATTGCTTTATAGCACTTGAATAGCACTTTGGATGGCAATAAAATGGTGAGCAGAGGGTTATAGAAGGCAACCTATCAAACAAGCGAAAAGAAAAAAAAACAAAAAAAAAATTTCAAAATAATAAAAAAAAAAATTTTTGTTTTTATGATGAAATAAGTAAGGAGTCTAACTAGTTGCTGATGTTTTTTGAATTGTAAAATGTTTATTAAGCATTTAGCTTGAAAATAATTTACATATTAGCTGCTATTAGTTGCCTATTGTATTTAAAATTAATTTTAAAAAATTATACTTCTGAATTTTTTTTTTTTTTTTACTCAAAAAATAATTAATGCCACTTTGTAAACATTAAAAACAGAAAAAGGACCTTCTAAGGACTTGTATAATTTTTATAAATTAACTTAATTACTTTTGACTCATTTCGTATTGATTTCCCGAGCACACTCGCACTCAACGCTGCTCATTTAAGCAGTTATAAGCTTTGTCTTCAACAGTTCCCATGCCCTCTACGCTTATTTAAAATTCAATTTAACACCCAGCTACTGTTTCCTGAATACGCATAAATATTTCTTTATTTATTTATTTATTTAGACTGTCACAATTGTGGCATATCTCATTTGTATTTCATAATACACAACAATGCGACAACAAATGAGCAACTCGACAAAATTTAATTGCATTTCTGCGCTGCAAATGTGGAATGGAAAAAAAAAAAAAAAATAAATAAAAAATAATCAGCAACACGCAGCAGCGTTGACAAGCAAGCCGTGAATAATTTATGAAAGATGCTACGGAAATATTTTTAATTAGCATAATTAAAATCAAACAAAGTTGAAGTTGTTTCGAAATTAAACTAATTACGTATCACAAATACATCAAAATATTAAACAATTAAATGATTATTGAATTCCTTTGACACAACCAGGCAGCGCGCCTTCGTAATATAAACGTTCTTAAGTGACTTTCCATGTTCCAACATAATACAATAATAATTTACATATTTGCAAATATTCTTATGAATGACATACACACAACAAGGACATACACACACACACACACACACACGCATATGTTAATGCAAAATAAACTCATTTGAAATTTGTTTTATGGCCTGATGGCATTTGCATAATTATGCTCTGACAGAAATTTTCGGTGTTGCTAATTGAAAAGTGTTGAGGCTGTAGTTGTTGCAGCAAGGTGAAACATATTTTCATGTGGGTGACGGTGACAATTCAATTCGCCTGTAGCAACCAACCTCAACCGCAAGTAATCTGCTCGATTCTGTCACTGTGAAAATTTATCGCTTCGTTGGCTTTTAGTTGCAATAAGCTTGTGAAAATCGCTCTTGTTCACATTTGACGAATGACCGCAAAGTGACCCAGTGTAGCTGGACTCAACTGCAAGCAACCGAAGCCAATAAAATTGAATGGCTAAGGGAAGACCATCAATTTCTATTTGAAACTATTGCAGCCACTGCACATGCTGTTGTACATGAATTGTTTAAGAAGTTTTAGAACGTTGGTTTTTTTTTTTTTGTAGCACGTTGAAGTCTAAATAAATAAATCTTTAAAATACAATTTTTTAAGAATTTTGTGTACTTTACTAATATGTTTATACAGAGTTTATAACGGTGAGTTAATTGTGATATTCAAATTATGCGGTTTGAAGAATCAAAGAATCTCCAATTATGTAAGTTATAATAAGTTTTTAAATTCCCTAAACACTGTATAAGCACACAGTTTTCGAATTTCGTCAGTTGAAAATCACAATTAACTCCCTGGTATAAACTCTGTTTACATTGAAATATATATTAGTAAAGTAAAATTCGTTCTTTTTGCATTCAACTGGCACTTCGCCAGAGTTTTATAAGTTTATTTTAATATTTTAGCCCTCCCACCTTCCCCATAAACCCCCTCAAGGTAAAAATTATGTATGCCAGCAGCAAAAATCTCAAAACTTCATCAAAATAGGATAATAATTGACGATTTTATAAGCAACTAGTTTGAACCCGCGACTTCGTTTGCGTATAATTCGATAAAAAGCGACATAACTAATTACTTTTTTTGATTTTGCCTTAGTTTTGATGCAATGTGGGGGGGGGGGGGGGTGGTAGGTTGGTGAGTGTGTGTGTTGTATTATCACCCCTCCGATTTTCACCAAACGTAACAGGTCAATATCCTCTTAACATGTATACCAAATTTCATCTCTGTACCTTAAATGAATGCAAAGATATGACAAAATTTTGATTATCGCTTATATGAGGGGTGGGGCATTGCCCCCTCCAATTTTGTCAACCTTTGCTCTTTTCCATCGTCCCATCTATTTCAATACCAAAATTCATACCAATTCGTTTAACGGTTAAGCCATACATCCATACATCCATCCATTCATACAACCATCGATACATCCATCGATACATTCATCCCTACATACATACATGCATCCATCCATCCTTACATCGATCCTTACATCCATCCATACATCCATCCATACATCCATCCTTACATTCATCCCTACATACATCCATACATCCATCCATCCAAACATCCAACCATACATACATCTATACATCCATGCATACATCCATACACCTAATCACACATCCATCCATACATACATTCATCCATACATCTATACATCCACACATCCATACATCCATCCATACATTCATACATCCATTCATACATCCATCTATACATCCATCCATCCATACATCCATCCATACATCTATCCATACATCCATCCATCCATACATCCATACATCCATCCATTCATACATCCATCGATACATCCATCGATACATTCATCCCTACATACATCCATCCATCCATCCCTACATTCATCCCTACATACATCCATCCATCCATCCATACATCCATCCATACATCTATCCATACATCCATCCATACATCCATCCATACATCTATCCATACATCCATCCATACATCTATCCATATATCCATCCATACATCCATCCTTACATTCATCCCTACATCCATCCATACATCCATCCATCCATACATCCATCCATCCACAAAAACTTTCGCATTTATAATATTAATAGGATACTTCCGTCCTCCCTTTTCTTTTCATTTTAATGTGTTTACTAGGAGAGCTGTACTGGTACAGCGCCTCCTACAGTCGGTTATGCCCAGAAATTTTTGCTTAACTGTTCAAATATTATCTAAAATCCAGCGATCCATAAGTCTTACTACTGCATAAATAAATTTAACACGTAACAAATAGACCTCCAGGCGTTACTTTATTATATTTTCACTAACTTGACGAAATTTGTCCGGAAGCGTTTTGCCATTTTTTATTTTTTTTTAATATTATTTCCAAGCTGTTGACCTTGCATACCTTGTAGCTAGTTGGTAGTAGCCATCGCCAACAGCTTGTGTACTCTTCAATGATGCTTTGCTGTGAATTTTTAATTGGCGCTTGAAAGTACACAAATACATAAATGAAGTACATACCCAACGTGCCACATACTGTAGTCGGTTGGTCAGAATGCAAAAAACATTGCAGTGGACACACACACACACATACACACACAAGCAGACAGACCAAGCCACCACACACACACACACTCAGTTGACCTGACCTTCATATGCGCGTTTACACTTACTTGCTGTATGGCTACTATTCTACGATGTCCTTTTCAGCAGCGGAAACGTTGCTATTTTGACAGCTGCTGTGAATGCTGCTTCTTCTTTAATAGAATCATGTGCCACACTGCACCACAAATGGCGGCGGTGATGCTTTTTGCATGGACATTAAAAACTATGTAAAGTGTTTGTTTTGTGGCTTATTCGATTCAAAAGGCAAGAAAATTGCAGTAAAAACTTTTTTTTTTACAGTGTATATGGAAAGGAAATTGTACGTTTAAAGTTTTAATAGAAAGTTCATGAATTAAGGTTAGGGAGGTTCACTCATTGAAGTAGTCTATATGGCATAATAGAAGCAGTTTGTTAATTTATTAGTATTACATGAGGCATTAATAGCCATGTTTCTTTCAATTCAAAACAAAAATTAAGATTGCACATATAATTCGCAAACAGTTTATGCTCTAAGCTTTACATGTATACTGAAGATCTCCAAGCGCACTTAGAAGTTGCAATGGAGAACTCTAACAAATGTCTAACCAGAATTCTTAAAAGACAAAATCAAAGAATTTAAGACCATTCACCAACAAACTTCACTTCTTACTAATAATACAAAAGCATAAACCTGTCAAGAAGTAAAAATTTGCACAAAACAAAAACAATTAAGTAGAAAAACACCCAACTCCACCTACTCAGGACGAAAAGAGCAACGTTAAATATTTTCATATTAACTTTGCCTGCAACACACACACGCAATGTTTTTCTTTGTTGATAGGTGTTTTCTTTTTTTTTTTTTTTGAACAGAGGGGAAACACCCTATACAACGCCTACTACACCAAACACCAAACATTCTATTAGATTCATATTCTAATTAAAATTTAAATACTTATAAGAATTTTTGTTTGAACAAGTCAACGACAACATTTTTAATTAGAAATTCATCATTCATTGCGTGGCGTGTCGACAGCTATTAGAAACGTGTCAACAAAACTCACCACAACCCCCGCCAACATCAACGAAGGGGAGTGCATAGTCCTTAAACTGTGCTCATATAGCCGACAGGAAGATTAATGCTTGAAACAACTTTACTTTAAATTAGCAAATTAAAATTTAATGCTTGACTGCAGTGAAGCAACGAAGTATGTAAGTACTTCAAAGGTGTTGCTTCTTAAACGAAGGTGAAAATAGGTGAGCATAGTTCAGAAATATTTTATTTAGATTTTAAACATTAAAGTTTAAAAATATTTTGAACTTCATTTGAAGTTAAAATGAAAGAAGTTTTTGTTGGTTGTCAGGCACACTTTGGAGAAATTGGTGAAATAAAGCTTTGATTCTCCAGCTCTGATCTTCTTTTATGGAGTAACTTTTCTTGTGTAGAGTATAAAAAACGTGTTTGAAGATGTTCGGATAAGCATAAATTTTGAAGCATAAAACCCTTAACCCTACTTTACCACAAACCCGAATCCCAACCCCCCCCCCCCCCCCCTATTTTTAGTGAGAAGTTTTCCAAAATCGGTGAAATACGTGTTTAACTATTTTTTATGTAGTGTATACAAGTTGAGTTAGAAACTGATCGAATTAAAAAAAAATTAAAGGAATCGAGTTTGCTCGACTTCGAAATACTCTGTACCCCCCCCCCCTTGTATATTACAAACTATAGGAGATATGGATACATATGTGGAACCGTGTAGGATATTTATTTGGAATTACATAAAATTTGCCGTTTCAAGCTAAACTTCACCATAAAAAAACAAGTAAGAAAATCACAGTCGGGCGTAACCGACTGTAAGAGGTCCTGTACCAGTGCAGGTCGCCTAACAAACACATTAAATGTTCCCCTAGCTTATGACCAAACACATGACCACTTCTCACTGCACGACTAAGGGCCTTTTAAAACATTTTTTTTATGTATGAAACGAAAAAGGGGGTCGCTCAAATTCAATTGCTTATAAAATCGTCATTTATTATCCGATTTTGATGAACTTTTCGGATTTTTGCTAAGAAGGACGATATCTCTATACTGGCATACTTACTTTTTTTTGTGCCGAAGAAATTTTTACCCTTGGGGGTAATTTTATGGGGAAGGGGGGGGAGGGGCAAGTTTTTAAAATAAACTTGTATAATTCCGGAGCAGTCCTAGTCGAATGCAAAAAACACGAAGTCTCTATCTATTACCGTTTCCGAGATCCTTTCGTTCATACGGACGGCCAGACGGACGGACGGACAGACGGACAGACGGACATGTCTATATCGACTCCTCTATCGCTCCTGACCATAATGGGGGTAACTTTGGGGGGTCTCCGATTATTATTTCTACCTGTTACATACATTTGCACAAAACCAATAGGCTCTTGTACCTTCGGTACAGGGCCTAATTATCTTCTTACAAAAACCCAGGAGGGAAGAAAGATTTCTATGGGAGCTAGCCCTTCTAGTGGTCCGATGTGGACCAAGATGGCATATTTTATTATAATTTAAGTAAAAAACAAATACAAATTTGATCTATTTTAGCTTAAATAAGAAGAAGAAAATATCAACAATTTTTCATTCAAAAACTCTAAAAGGAGGGGCAGCTTTTTATGC
Source organism: Leucophenga maculata (assembly GCA_035044805.1). NCBI lineage: Eukaryota > Metazoa > Arthropoda > Insecta > Diptera > Drosophilidae > Leucophenga > Leucophenga maculata. The sequence goes on from JAWNNP010002290.1 coordinate 1,401,874, forward strand.
ATAATACCCCTTAAAGAAGGGCTAAGAATAGGTAATAGAGAACATTAAATATGCAAACTTGAAGGCCCTATTATTTATAGTCTCCAATTTCTTGTTGTCATATCCAGACAGACGGACATGTTTATATCGACTTGACTTTTTATAGGGGATCACAGCTTCAGAGCTCTAAGTCCTAATGGAATATTTTAAGTAGATCGAAGAAGTTGGAACCAGAATGTTCTACGGGTTCGATCTCGACCAAAATGGAATATTTTATATAAACCAAATTTGTTATTTCTAGCTTGGTAAGTGACATAGTAAGTGACATAGTAAGTGACATAGTAAGTGACATAGTAAGTGACATGGTAAGTGACATAGTAAGTGACATGGTAAGTGACATAGTAAGTGACAAAGTAAGTGACATAGTAAGTGACAACCACTCGTTAGAGACGGGAGTCAACATGTTCATTGCAAAACAAATGATCTAAGGAGGAAATGAAATAAATCTAAATATATAAACTCTTTCTCTCTTCCTTTCTCTCTCTTTCTTTCTCTCTCTCTCTTCCCTTCTATCTCTTACTTTCTCTCTATCTCTCTCGCTTTCTCTCTCTCTCTCTCTTACAGTCTCCAAGTTCTCGATTTTAATACGTACAAACAGACAGAAAGATGTGCTATCCCTATATCGACACGAAATCTTTGATTTTACACAAAAACTAATCCAAGAACACCCATTTTTTTCAACGGAAATCGATAGAGCAAGAAATTTTACACTTAGTAACCATATTTGTGAGCCTAAAAAAGGTTTAGTTTCTATGTAGTAGCGCTAAGAAATCAAACTTATTTTCAACAAATTCAGATTTTTGGCAATTTTCAATTTAAAATCAATTGAAATATGGCTCCAAGATGTTTTTTTGTTCATGAATACAATCCCAATCAATATGCAAATATGTAGCAAGCCAAGTTAGACCCAAAATAGCGCAACTGCAGGCCTATTGCAATCTGAATTTATTTGTTTTTTCTTTCAAACTAAAATCCATCAAATATTCATGAAAGTTTCATAAATGATTTCTTTTGTGCAGCTTAAATTTAATCAATAGCAAATAATTACTAATGGAAGATATAGAGCTAAAAATGCATTAAAATCTTCACAACAAAGAAGAAAAAAAACAAAGCCCTGCAACTAGTATAAAATGCAACGCAATTTGGTTAAAAACTTCATTCAACAACGACAGCGAATCGGGTTAGTTTAGTCAAAAAAAAGTGGGAAAAAATTTTTATAGAAATGGTGAGTTGAAATATATATAAAAAAAAATCTTCAAACTAAATTTTGATCCTTTTTTTTTTACAGTATCTCCTTCTTAGTAGCTTAGCCGCCTTAGCACTATTGAACTTCACAACAGCTGATGTTTCACATCTGTTGCATGCACATGGAGAACATCACCAAGAATTACAAGCACAACAGCAACACGATGAAACTTTATCACCCGGAGGTTACCGATTTGTTGCACCACCAACCACAGCTTATGCAGCACCATTTGGCGGCTATTTACCACCGCCACCTCCACCACCTCCTAAACATAGAACTATCTATTTAAGCTCTACAAAACCTCAAAAGAAATACATCTATGCAGAGAAACCACGCACGAAATATGTCAAGGTTAAGATGTCACCAAGACAAACGGAACATTATGCACAAGAAGCAATTGAAATTGTGCCACCACCACGTAGCATCGCGGTCTATGAACCACATGCGGAGCCTGAAACGCATTATGCGTCAACTTCGTATCAGCCACAACATACTGGCAACGCTGCACGCACTGTAACTGTATATCGTGTTATAGTGCCCCATTATGCTGAGGTTTTGGAACCCACAACGAAACATCATCATCAACAACAACAAAATTATACACAATTTTTACCTTCCGTAGAGCCCAAATACTTGCCTCCTGCAACAACGCATGCCGTTCATGGTTATTAGTGCTGTACACGCTGCTTTGGAGATTTCTCTCCACTGAAGCCTAAAGATGCACAGACATCTTTATGGTTTTCTTTAGTTATATTTGTTTAAATTAAGTGCATACATCATTAATTAAAATTTGTTGGAAATTATTTGAGGTTTTGTTAGCAGTTTTTGTAGTCCTCTACATTTCTTCAGGAAGTATAATTATTTAAGGGAAGTTTTTTACCTATGAGTTATGGTTCGAAGTTCAAACAAGAACGGTTTTGGTCATTTAGAGAACCATTACGGAAGTATTTCTACGTTGAGCAGCTTGAAATGATGTTCCACCAGTCACTGTGAATGGAAAAGAAGAGAATTGAGAGTCAGAAAAATACTTCTTCTCCATTAAAATTGATTGCACTGCATCTTCTTTCTTTCCTTGGTTTTTTGATGTTGGTTTTTTTATGCAAAAAAATTTTTAATCGGCACACGGTGCAAAAAAAGCCACTTACTTATCAAACCACCCTCGTATACATGCTAATTGACTTCTGTTGCATAGTATATACGCAGCAGTTTATTTTTTTTATATATTTTACGAAGGAAACTGTTGCTGAAACTAAATTATCAGCGCTTGAACCACTCTAGTAAACAAGTAACTCACACATCGACAAGCCTTTGCGGCTTCTGCTTGGCTTATAAATTGGTGACACCAATAGCTCGAACTAAATTCTCAAACTAATGCCTAAATAGCTTTTAAAACAACCAAGAAGTCTTTGAGAATTTTCAAATTTTTATGGCTAGTCTATACAACATTCTCTCGAATAACTTTAAAACCGAAAAAAAAAGAAAAACAAAAACAATTTAAGTGAATTGGCTTCTCTAAGCTATTATATATAAATATTTTAATTTATTTAAAGCGAAAATAAAATATAAAAAATTTGGCATCTTGAAAATCAAAAGCAATAATTTGCAAAGCTTCCGCAAAAAAGATTTTCGCTTGAACTACTTGCAAAAAACTTCATGGTCGCCGCTCAGCCGCTCAGTAAGTACGAAAACGTTTCGCAGGCACCTGATATTGATATCCTTTACTACGGACACGTAACGCTGCTGGTTTTATATAAAATTTATGAAAATTTGAACCACTTGCAGCGAGTTCTACATCAGAGGGTGCCACAGGTATATGTACATCACCAGGTGGTAGCAAATTTGGTGGAAAATTCTCATTCATCTCCAGTGGCAGATTATATAATTTGGGTGCATCATAGACGAAACCATTGCCGGAGCGTACCAATTCGGAAACATCAGCTTTGACATTTTTCAGGCAGATAACTGCCAAACAAATTACGTATATTGTGTGGAAACGCTGTTGAGTGAAAAAAGTTTAGAAAAGTTTTCCAAAAAATATTTTTTTTAAGCAAATTTTATTAATTTTTACCATTTTCACTGTGTGTGAGTCTTCAGTTCTATTAGCCCCGGGCAGCGTCTTTAATGCGAATGCACGCTTGCTGCTCAGCGTTTAAACTATTTATATAACTTTTATCGCTGTTAGCTATTAGCGACTGTTTACCTTCTTAACTGCTGTATGCTTCAGCTAAACGCGAGCGGCTTGTGTTGGCACGTGATTTTCGAGGTTCTTTGCTCTATGTTATACTTATGGAAGGTGCTACACGCAAAAAAAAACAAATTGTTTGTCCTTATGCTCATTTGTGGAACACTGCACTTTAATCTATTGGGAACTACTGCAAATGATATGTATGCCTGTTTGCAGGTGCTTTTTAGATTACTATTACATTCATCCGAACACCATGAAGCTTTGGAAATTTTTTGAGTACACTCCCGCGCATAAAAAGGCATAATAAACTATTCTAAAATTTTTAAAACTTTATTCGAAATTACAATTTCGCTCAGTGTATGCGAACATCGTCATTGTCAAGGTCAAGTTTTGTTATTGTTTTTTTTTTTCTTCTTATTCGCGATGTCAAGAGTCGCTTACACTAATTCTTGTCTATGTTAATCCGGCATTTGGTGTATTAATGATGCTCTATGCTTTGAGGTTAGTGAAACCGTAGCACGCGAGTTTTTTTTTCTTCTTCTTACAAGTTACTTTGAAGTACACGAGTAGTTTGTTGTATTTAAACATTACAAACTGTAATTTATGATCTTATGTAATAGTTGCGAAATCTTGAAGTGAAGTGAAACGGTGAAGCTTCAATACATTCACTTTAACTTGTTCGAGATGAACGAACGCCGAATTTCGTACAAGTTCGAAAGAGCAAAAGAAAAACAGAAAGACGACCGATCTTAATTTATGCAATCTTCAGGTTTCGTAAGTGTCTTGAATCTCTGTTGATGGCTTTTTAATCTGTGGCGTGGTTGATTGTGACACAGGCTTGCGGTGCTCATTAATGCAGTTCAACTTGCAAAATTCATGTTGCGTTGCGATTTCAAAACATAAAATTTTTTGGTTTGTTTCTTTCGAAATCGAGTGGAGATTAAATATCAGCAGATGTGTGTGTGTGTTTTTTTTTTTAACAACTAAACAATTTATTAAACTAAACTTCTCAACTAATTGAGATAACAACAAATAACAACAACATGAAACTGTGGACTTGTTAATTTAACAAGCGAGCTTCAATGGCGATTCTTTTGAGTTTCTAGATTTAGAAACGGAAACGCTTGGCTGGCGCATTGTACTGATAACCGCCGGTTTGATCAGCAGAGGTGTATTCGGGTTGGCTGACAGGTGGCAGATAGTCGCTGCTGGGCGCAGAGTATTGTGGAGCGGGAGCAGGTGCAGAGTACTGTGGAGCGGGAGCAGAGTAATGAGGAGCGGGAGCTGGAGCAGAGTAAACTGGAGCAGGTGCGGGAGCGGAGTAATGTGGAGCGGGTGCAGGAGCTGGGAAGTCTTGTACTGGTGGCAGATATTCATTAGCTGGAGCAGAGTAAACTGGCTCTGGCGCATTGTACACAGGTGCTGGCGCAGAGTAAACTGGAGCAGGTGCAGGTGCTGAGTAGACTGGTGCTGGAGCTGGTGCAGAGTAGACTGGTGCTGGAGCAGGTGCTGGGAAGTCCTGTACTGGTGGCAGGTATTCGTTAGCTGGAGCAGGTGCTGGAGCAGAATAAACTGGCTCTGGCGCATTGTAAACTGGTGCGGGAGCTGGTGCAGAGTAAACTGGTGCAGGTGCTGGCGCAGAGTAAACTGGTGCGGGAGCTGGAGCAGAGTAAACGGGTGCAGGAATATCATGAACTGGTGGCAGATATTCATTAGCTGGAGCAGAGTAAACTGGCTCTGGAGCATTGTACACAGGTGCTGGAGCAGGAGCAGAATAAACTGGTGCTGGTGCAGGAGCAGAGTAAACTGGTGCTGGAGGAGAGTAAACTGGTGCTTCATGATGATATTGTTGTTGTTGTTGTTGATGATGATGATGATGCTCCTGCACTGGTGGCAAATATTCATTCGATGGACCTGCACCAATATCAAAAGATGGCGTAGGTCTATTATACGCGTATCCATTGCCCTGGCTCAGATGTGATACATCAGCCGAAACAACGGCGATGGCGCAGACAGCCAATACGAAGAATTTCTATAAATAATAAGTATTCCAGAATGAAACGTTTTCGTAAACAATAATCCAATAATGTGACCTACCATGTTGTTTGTTGTTGTTATTGCTTAATATATCCTAATATATTAGTTGATGAGTTGAGTTGAACCTACAGTTCAGCTGTGAATGATGTTTGGCAGAGAGTATGCAAGCATATTTATACAAAAATCGCTCCACATTAAGGTCGTTCAAATTTGATTTCGATTTCGATGAAAAGTCTTAACCAACAGCGACACTGCCCACAAAAAAAATTAATTTTTGGTTTCGACCATTTCTTGCTGTTCAGTTCACTCTCCAACAATTTGTTCAATGTCTGTCTGCCTGATTGTTATCTTCACAACTGCTACCACTTGTTGTTGTTTTTGTTGTTAGCTCTTTTACCGCTTAATAATCTTCTTTCTGGCTTTTGGTTAACTTCTCTTTGTAGGGTCATCATCGCGTGTGGTTCACTCGTTGTAATCTTATTGGAGAAGCCGTCGTCGTTGTTGTTGTTGTTCGCCAAGATTTAAAGTGGCGCACATTTGCCAATGTCAATAGGCTACAACATGTTGTTGCCGGCCCGGCGCTCTCTTCATTTCAACGTTGGTGTTAACAGTGTTGTTTAGCTGCTGCACAGTGGTTTAAAATATATTTAAAATGGAGTTTAAATTCAATTTGAATAGATATTATACGAGTATAGCGAAGCAGGTGCTGTCACCTTCACCAAGAAGAAATTTCATTCAGTTTTTTCAAATTTGGTTTATTTTGATGTTTGGGTATAAAAAGAAGTCATTGGGTGATAAATCAGAGCTGTACGGTGGATTATCCATCAATTCGATATTTTGAGTGCTTAAAAACTCTCTTCTGTGAGTTAAAGCATTGTCATGCTGGAAGGTGCTTCATCTTGGCCGATTGGTTTTGCGTATTTCTCCAAAGACTTCAGACAAACAAATAGTCGTGTACCATTCAGAACTGTCCGTCCTATGTTGCTCAAGCGGCACAGTGTCCACATGCTGCATTCGACCGAAGAAACGACCATTTATACTTCATATATTCAATGCTGCTTAAGAACTTAAATTCTATAAATTTTTTCTCCAATTTCGTACCACTGTGCTGCGCCAAAAAAATTTAAACTTTCATAAATATTATTTTATGCTCATTTTTTTCCGCTTTTTCGCTGTAATCCATCGAAAAGATTGACCGGTTGATAACTCCGTCAGATGCTAATTAGTGAAGAGTTCATTAAGCGCATTGAAAATGTCAAAGTTGATGATGCCTCGCAGCATGGCTAGGTTGCCGGCTGCCCTATGTGAAGATGTCTGCAAATGCATTGTAAAAGTATTTCGAACAACAGAACCGTATGGTGAATGGCAATTTATCTGGATTAAAAACGTTAAAACCGGTTCGGTTTGAATGCCAAATGCAGTTTCTGATTTTCAGATTCACAAAGGTTGCACGTGATTTAATTGAATTTAAATCATATCTCGCAGACAATCGGAAGGTAGGTAGGTGATTATATATTATTTAATTGCCTAATGCAACTTGATCGTTCGAAAAGTCGATAATTTTATTGTCTTAAATCAAAAATTCAAGGACATGATTTATTAATTTATCTATTTTTTATATTTTAAATAGCTAATAGCTGAATTTAGGCAGCTTTTGTAGCTAATGAATATTTATAGCTGTTTGGTTTTTTTCGAATATGATTTGTGTTCGGAGTTAAGCCTATGCAGCTGCTGCTGCTGCTACAAACCTAATAAATAATTTAAATAATAAATTTTACTGACAGAGTTTTATTATAGCATAAAAGTGAGGAGTTGTTGCTTAATCGTGAGAAAAATATTAAGTTTTATTAAGTTTGGCGAGATTCAATATGGGAACATCATATAAGTAGTTTGTGGTGAAGACACTTGCGTACAGTTGGAACTACAATATAAAATTTTTAATTTTCAAAATTAAACTCTTTATTCTTCTTCAGTTTCGTTTAAATTTGTAAAAAAAAAAACACTATAAAACCAAGTTTATACATTGCTGAATTCAAAACAATTGTCTTCGTAGTTCTCCAATTTTGGCAAACAAAAGGGTCTTGATGGCTTCCCAAAGACTTGACTCCAACACCTATAAACGCAGCAGATGTTTACAAAGCGTACTGTGAAGATAGTCTCGACAACAGGACACTGAAAGCGAAACTGCTCGAAGCGGTACTCTTTCTGGTATTGGTTTCAGCGTGGCATTGAGACTAGGGCACTTCCCAAAATTTTGAGAAATGGTCCAAATTGTTATGGTTCATAAGATCTGATGATCTTCGTAGTTAATCAAAAAAAGATATTCTCCTTTCAGTTTGGCTTCAGGAAGACACACGCAACACCTGAGTAGCTAAAAAAATTGGTTAATTTTCTGCCAAATGAGTTCCAGTCAAAAGGTATATAGAATGCTCCACATCAGACAATCTCTTGACAGGGTATAGCTCGATAGCCTTCTCTACAAATTGAGTAAAACATTCTCCAATTTTTGTTGTACTCGCTAAATCACAATTACCAGCCTAAAAGGATCTTCTTTGTAATTCTGAATGATGTTAAGTCCCGCACAAAAAAAAACAAGTAAGAAAATCACAGTCGGGCGTAACCGACTGTAAGAGGCCCTGTACCAGTGCAGGTCGCCTAACAAACACATTAAATGTTCCCCAAGCTTATGACCAAACACATGACCACTTCTCACTGCACGACTAAGTGCCTTTTAAACCATTTTTTTATGTATGAAACGAAAAGGGGGGTCGCTGAAATTCAATTGCTTATAAAATCGTCATTTATTATCCGATTTTGATGAACTTTTCGGATTTTTGCTAAGAAGGACGATATCTCTATACTGGCATACTTACTTTTTTTTGTGCCGAAGAAATTTTTACCCTTGGGGGTGATTTTATGGGGAAGGGGGGGAAGGGCAAGTTTTTAAAATAAACTTGTAAAATTCCGGAGCTGTCCTAGTCGAATGCAAAAAACACGAAGTCTCTATCTATTACCGTTTCCGAGATCCTTTCGTTCATACGGACGGCCAGACGGACAGACGGACATGTCTATATCGACTCCTCTATCGCTCCTGACCATAATGGGGGTAACTTTGGAGGGTCTCCGATTATTATTTCTACCTGTTACATACATTTGCACAAAACCAATAGGCTCTTGTACCTTCGGTACAGGGCCTAAAAATCAGTGCAGATGTTTCTCAAGAATATTGATGACGCAGTGAACATTTTGACCAGAGCTATATTCTTATGTATCCAACTGTTTCGGATCGAATTCTATGATTCTACTTGCGAACGCGAAACAACGTCTTCGTTGGAGATTCTTGCGGACCAAGCATACTGCACTCAAAAATGAACGAACTAAACATTTTGAAGATATGCTGCAACAAGTAGACACTGAAGAAGACACCTTTTTAAAGTTATGGAAGATACCAGATAATATCAAAAGACAAAAATCTCTTTAGGGATGATAATGAATTATAGTACAGAACGGATAAGCATTATCAGTCTAGCTTTATACTCCATAAATTCTTCGAGCAAATCAAAATCGATGCAAAATTCATAAAATTTCTACGCATTAAAGAAACCTGGTAAACCGAAAAATATGATGGACTCATTTAAGCCCATAAGCTTATGACATTATTTCCTGAATTTTTGAAAAAATATTTCTGTGTTGAATACTGGCGGAAAATATTGTCCAAAGAGTCATTCCACAGCATTAATTTCGTTTAAGGAAGTAGCATGGCACACCTGAACACATCCACAAAGAAGTCGTACAATATAAGATGGTGTTCTCTGATGTGCAATGGGCAATCAGCAATCTTGATCCTCTAAGACAGAACCTATATCGTAGAAGCAAGGAAAACTGTCCGGGGGATTCTTATACACCTCATAATATATGCTAATGTGCCTACATCGTGCCTACATCGCGTAATTATATCTCTATATAAATATCTTCTATACATAAAATATGATAAAAGACCATTTTTTTTATTTGTTTGTTCACGCATCACGCCTAAACCGCTGAACCAATTTGTATGAATTTTGGTATAGAAATATATGGAACGTTGGAAAAGAATATAGGCTACTTTTTGTTAAAATGAAAATGGGGGGGGGGGGGGGGTATGTTGCCTTGGGTGTCTATTTGCTCCATTTGTAAAAACTTTGCTTTTGTTACAGGTGCATGGATGAAATTTAGTAAACATGTTTATAGGATTGAACGAATTAAACCCATTCAATTTGATCAAAATCTGACACACAAACCTCATCCCCATACCCCACACACAACCCCTCACCCCCTCCATTTAAGCGATAAGATTTGTCATATCTTTGCATCTGTTTAGGGTACAGCGAAGAAATTTGGCTAAACATGTCAATAGGCTCGGAAGATGTATTCCTATTAATTTTGCTCCAAATCGGTCTGCAAACTTTCTGCTTTACTAAATCCTAAGCTTTTTAATGTCTACATTTGAACAGTTTCAACAAAATTATCAACTAAAAGCATCACTCCTTCAGTTCTTCTACCAATTAGTACTACTCAAAGTCATCATCATAAATTAAAAACCCATAACAACAACAGATCAGCAATCAATTTAATCATTTTGACGCTTGAAAGCTACAAATTAAAACACTTAAATGTTGCTAAATTTATTAAATAGGCCTGAAAATTAAAAAAAAACATATAAACATGCGCAGACAGACGCTCGCACAATGGGCAACATTATCATCAAATTCGACATTAAATCAATAAAGACATAATATTATAACTTATAGGTGCAACCTCTTTTTTGTGTGCTATACAATGGGAAAATAGCTATTCATTTCGTCTGTTGTAGGTTTGACTTGTGTCACGATGACAAGCGTTCGATAGCGTCGAATCGTAACACCTTTCCAATTCATTTAAACACATTTTTTTTTAAAATTAATTTTGTCTTAATTTAACAAATGTTTTGTTTCTTTCAACTTTTCATTCATTGTTAATATGTATTATTATTAGTCAGTTTTGCTCAATCTCAGTGCATTAGCTGAGATATCTTTGTAATTATTTGAATTTCTATTATTTTCAAATAAATTAAACATATTTTAACACATTAAATTGACTTTAACTCACTGTTCGACCTTCAGGTTGCGTTTTGCCTGCAAACAGAAACCAAATACAAAGCGAATTAAAAAAAAAAATTACTAATTTTAAATAAAAAATGTATAAGTCATGCAAAGCATATAAATAAATTAATACAGTTCGAGAAATTTTAAATGTTTATGCAAAAGTTTTTGAATCATGATTTGCAGGTGCTCTTGAAAAAAAAAACAAAAAATCATGCATTTCTTGGCAGCTCAATGGTGAATGAAACAATTGGAATTTACGAACTCTTAGGCACGCGTGCCTAAGTTGTAATAGTTGTTATATAGAGTGACCATATATTTTTTTGACAGAAAAGTGAAAAAAAATTATTGAACAAAAAGTTGCTATTTATAGGCTTTGTACATAAGAAAAACCATATAAAAAACTCCAGATTAACATTGACTTTATGCAAAAACTCATAAAAGAGTTGTAGATTTTTATGGTTACTATTGCTCAGCGGGAGATCGGCACGTTCATTATATAAAATCAATTAAATTCAAAAAAATTCTGCGTTTCTCTTCGAAGAAAAAGGCCATTCCCATTTTCGTCACGAGCCACACTTTTATGCAGCTGACTAACCACAACAGGCCTTAAGGTGATTAACTTCAAAATTATGCATATTTCGAAGTTTTTACCATTAATTTTTTTTTTTATTTTTTTTTTATTAAATTTAACAGATTACCATTTTTTTTAAAATTTTAGTTGGTCTGCACTCATTTCGAGCAATCCGATTCCAGTATGCAACGATTCAAACTAACATCAACACGTCCTCTAGCTGGTTTTTCTAAAACATATCCTTTATTGCATATGCACTGATTAGGAACGCATATATAAATGCAAATTTTAGGTTTAACCGTGCAAGAATCAGGACAATGGGTTGCACACGGATCAAGTGTAGCATTTACACCACAAGCTTGATTAGAAACGGATTCAGCTGAAGTCCAAGTCCAAGTCACAAAAGCCAGCAAAATAAAAACTGCCGCAGTGGAAATTAAATTGAAATGTTGCTGCATGGTGTGCTGCCTTATAAAACTGAATTAGAAACTTCAAGAAATACTGTTATGAAATCCTTTATATACACCAATAATTCGTAACGGTATATTAAAGTGTAAACTATGAATTGGTTCAACTATTTAATTCAAAATTAATATTTTATTCAAATTAACTGTAAAAAAATAAATAATAACATCCAGTGTCACAGTAAAAGTGTTTTTTACAATTTATGCAATATCAATTTTTATTATGGAAACTTGGTGTTCTTATGCTATTCAAGTTGTTTAAAAACAGGTAATACTATTTTTTGTTCATATTACATTTAAGTCCATATTAAAAAGGGTAGTTCGCATAGCAATATGCGCCACCTTTCTGAGTTTTTGTATAAAAAAAAAAAAACTTTTATGTTGTTGTAATTTTTCTATTCAAAAACTCATAAAAGAGTTGTAGATTTTTGTGGTTACTATCGCTCAGAGAGAGATCGGCACGTTTATTATATAAAATCTAACAAATTTCAACAAATTGTGCGTTGCTCTTCGAAGAAAAAGGCCGTCCCCATTTTCGTCACGATCCGCACTTTTATGCAGCTGACTAACCCCAACAGGCCTTAAGAAGTTCAACTTTAAAAATATGAAAATTTTGATCATCTTAACAGCATTTCGACAATTTTGGCCCACTGTCATGACTAATTGTAAAAAAAAATTATTTTTTTCAGATAAAATTTGTTCCTTTTTTAGCACAGTTTCCGCTTTTATATATTTTGATAAGCGATATAAAAATTTATGGAATTTATATTTTAACATAAAAAAAAAATATTTAAATATATAAAACTGGTTACTGTACATATGTGACCTTTGCAAGTAATCATTAGGAAAAATCTCCCGTAAAAAAAAAATGTTTTTACTTATTTTTTTATATATTTATTGCAATATTTTTACCATTAATATTTTCTTTTAAATTTAATTTAATAGATTAATATTGCTTTACCATTTTTCGAATTTTTCGTTAGTCTACACTCATTTCGAGCAATCCGACTCCAGAATGCAACGATTCAAACTGTCATCGACATGTCCCCTTGCTGTATATTCTCTAACATATCCTTCATGGCATATACATGCATCATTAAGCCACAATTTAATGCAAGGTCTATGTTTATCCTTGCAAGAATCGGGACAATGGGTTGTATGCGAAGCAAATGTAGTATTTACACCACAATCTCGATTAGTAACGGATTCAGCTGAAGTACAAGTCCAGGTCACAAAAGCCAGTAAAATAAAAACTGCGCAGGTTGAAATTAAATTCAAATGTTGCTTCATGGTGTGCTGCCTTATAAAACAGAATTAGAAGGAATACTGTTATGAAATCCTTTATATACAAAAATTATTCGTAACGCTATATTAAAGTGTAAACTATTAATTGGTTCAACTATTTAAGAATAGGCTCGTGTCGAAATTAATATTTTATTCATAATTATGTAAAAAAAAAATAAAAAATAATAAATCAATTTTTATTATAGACAATTGCCAAACTCCGTCCCCATTTTCGTCACGATCCGCACTTTTGTTCAGCTGACTTACCCTAACAGGCCTTAAGAAGTTTTACTTCAAAAATATAAAAATTTTGATCTTCGAAATTTTAATTTTGCAGTTACATTGCCAAGGGTTGCCAGACAATCTCAACTTTAGATGTCTACTTCTTTGCCTGAAATAATCCAAGACATTGGCGAAGATTTATGTGATGCTATTATTGCTTAGATCAATATATTCGATGTTCGGCGGTATTTGTTGGAGTTCTATTTCTCTTAATTTGTTGTTGGCTGCGTAGAGTCTTTTGATATCCGAGTAACAACGAACTGTGACCTTCGGCAGTAACTCGATTGCCACATTTACAATGCATTGACCCTTAATAGGACTTATAAACGTGGGCATTTTTTGCAAATTAAGATTTTACATTTTATATTGGAGCTGATAACTCCATGCCAATGCGTTCAGCCAACAGTTACACGTAGCTGGGCAGCAGTTTTCTTTGATGCTCATATTTAAATCGCACCTCGGTTAGATTGCTGTCATAGTCTATGGTGGTAACGTTTGGAGCATCAAATCTTTTTAGAAGTTTTCGATATATGAACAGACGACCGAACCGATTTTGATTAATTTTTGGTTTTAATTCCCTGTTTAGACGACTCATTTATGAATATATATAAACAGACGGCCGAACCGATTTTCATACAATTTTTTGTATGTATTTGAGTGGGTCACTGAATGATTCACAATATTTTTTGACCAAAAATTTTTATAAATGTTTAAAAATAAAGCTTCACCCCTCCATTACCATTTGAGAATTTCTATCGCTAAGTGAGAAAAGGGTAAGTCAATAGTTTTATGGAGATTATTAGGCCCTGTACCGAAGGTACAAGAGCCTATTGGGTTTGTGCAAATGTATGTAACAGGTAGAAATAATGGTCGGAGACCCCCCAAAGTTACCCCCATTATGGTCAGGAGTGATAGAGGAGTCGATATAGACATGTCCGTCTGTCCGTCTGTCCGTCCGTCCGTCCGTCCGTATGAACGAAAGGATCTCGGAAACGGTAATAGATAGAGACATCGTGTTTTTTGCATTCGACTAGGACTGCTCCGGAATTTCACAAGTTTATTTTAAAAACTTGCCCCTATTGAATTTGAACGACCCCCCTTTTCTTTTCATTCATATTCGCGCAGTGAGAAGTGGTCATGTGTTTGGTCATAAGCTCGGGAAACATTTAATGTGTTTGTTAGGCGAACTGAACTGGTGCAGGGCCTCTTACAGTCGGTTACGCCCGACTGAAATTTCCTTACTTGTAAAACTGAATAAGAAACTTGAGAATAGATTTCTATGCAATCCTTTATATACACCAATAATTCGTAACGGTTTATTAGAGTAAAAATATTCAATTGGTTCAACTATTTAGGCATAGGCACGTGTCAAAGTTAATATTTTATTCAAAATATGCGTGAAAAAAAATAATAATTACAGTAAATTACAGTAAATGTGTTTATACAATTTATGCAATATCGATTTTTATTATGGAAACTTGGTGTTCTTATGCTATTCAAGTTGTTTATTCAAGTTGTTTAAATATTGGATCAAGATAGATAGAAATATATCTGGGAGTATCTCGAAATCGAACAATGATGTTTTGTTTCAATGATGTTTTGTTGAATAATGTTGGAGAGGTTTTGTATCTTTGGTAAATGGAGAAGCATATAAGATAATAGAAGCAAATAATACAAAGCATTCATAATACTATTTCTTGACATTTGCTTGAGAAATTTTTTACGTCTTACGTTTTATGTTCATCACTTTGAAACATTTGCCTGCACTGTTTTATGATCGTGACATATTTTACTGCTTAAGTTCTACATAAACATATGCCCAAAGAATGCCCAATAAAATATAAATTTAAATAATTTATCGCATTTGATTTCCGCTCAAAATACTTCTTCTCTGCAACACACTTGAGCAGAAGCTTATCAAACATTTTCAAACGGAAATTGGAACACTTGCTCCAAGGCACTGTTAGACATCTCTCTGAAGTAAATATTCAGTCCTCTCGTGCTTTTCGATCGCGCTGCTACTGTTCAAAAAACAGTTCGCTTCGAATAGCGAAGTTTAGCAACTATTTAAATGGATTTATTGCAATTCAAATAATAGGCGGTCAACAGAAGAAGAATAACTTAAAACTGGCGAAATTTCTAGCAGATTATTTCCAACAGATTTTTGAGTTGAGGAACACTTAAATTTTTTGCTGGATATACATCAAAAATAGATGCAAAAATAACAACCAACCAAGATGAAGCAATAAATTTTTAAATGGTTTACAAATGTCAAGTTCAATGGGTGTGATGCATCTCAACTTTATGAGAATTGTACAACAAAGAAATTGTAAATGTTTCAAAAGGGTAAAAAATTATGGGAAATATTATATGGAATATATATAGCTTATAAAACTGATTTTGAGAATCTACAAAAAAAAAACTGGGATCATCTTGACGGCTATAACTAAAAATAGTTCATCTGGAATTGGAGTAACTAAATAATTTATTGTACAACATTCGAATGGCCTAAAAATGAAGAAGTTATGGTTTGGAATTCATGGTGAAACATACATAATTTTCTGGAAATATATTTTTTCAAAATAACAACCAAGATGAGCAGAACTGGAACTGTCAGTCAATGGAAGATTTGCCACAAACGGGTAATTCTAATTAATATTAAATTTCTAGTCAAACAATGAAGCTTATAGTATTTGGGACTATCTCCAATACTGAACAAATATAATTTATGTTCCTTTTTTTTTTATTAAAAATCTTCTTTACATTGAAGTAATTGCTTGAAACAGACCTACTCAAGCCGTAAAAACGTGTTACTTTGGGTTTGACCGAATGATGAATTGATTAGAAATAAACCGATTATAGATTATAAATTATTTAAAATATTTTTTTTTATATTTTTTTTAATTACAGACACACCATATGGACGTTCAAGGCCTTGCACCAGTAAAGAAATTTTCGAAATCGAACGAATAGTTCCAGAGTTGCAGTTTATAGAAGATTTAGCCATTTTACATATGGTGAATAATTGGAGTTCACTATATAACGCAGCCAGATTTTCGAAGTTTTCATATTTATCAAATTTTTCTCCAAAAATTTTAAGTACAGCATTTCAAGCTTTGTTAAATATTTGAAAATATTTCTCGTAAATTCGGTTCAACCACTACCAATTTCATTGATGTATAATTCTCATAAGGTTGAAATGCATCACCCTCAATTAACTTCATTTTTTGTAATTCAATGAAAATGCATTGGGTTCATGTTTGAAGGTTGATATTTTTTTCCACAAATTTTAAACAAATATCAAAATTTGTTTAAATGGTGTTTTTTCTCCAAAAAAAAAATCTTCTTCCATATAAAAAATAATTCTGTTACAATAATCTTCGGGAAATTTTTATAGTATTTGATTTAGAAGAGCTCAATCTTTTGATCGCATATTGTTGGAATTGTAAGAAATACATTTAAATAATTGGTAAACTTCTCTTTTTACGTGAATTGTTCTTCAAGAGAAGTGGCGTGAATGAAAAGCTCGAGATGACTTATTTTTTTTTTTTATAAATTAAAAATTGATTAATATTAATTAGATTTAATATTTTTTTGTTATATGTTCAAAAATAAATAAAATTGTAAACTCTAAAAATTCGGTAAATAAGCGTTTTTTCGATTTTTATCCCAAATAATAGGTTTTCTCAAGGCCCTAAAATAGATTTTTGTTTCAGTGATGACTCAAAACTGTTTGATTGGATTTCAGATTTGAAAACAGAAAATATTTATAGGGTGCTAAATCTGGAGAATTTGAAAATGTCCTATTTTTGGACATGGTGACTACACCCATTTTTTATGGGTTTCCTCTTCATAAAATGCAGTAATTTCTGCTTCAAATCGATTAAATATTATTTTCTAATAAATTCTCCAAACAAAAATATTTTTACAAACTGGTCACCCTATTTTTTCTTCTTCTTATTATTAAACCAATTCATATTTGCATTAATTTTTGCTTAGCCCAGTTTGTTGCATGACAAATTCATGGCGTTGACCTTTCCTCGTTCCATGGTGCCAATCAAAAATAAGAAAATCTTCTTAAAAACTTCAATGGGAAATAATTTAAAAAATAAATACGACCAGACACGGTGTCGTCGAAATTTATGCTCCAAATTTTAAACCAAAGGCAATTGGCTGGTTTAATATTTTATTTAAACATTTGCTTTTCATTATTAATTCGTTTTGTTTAAATTTTTAATTTATTACAAAATAAAAAAATGTTTTTAATTGAAAAATAAATTTAATTTTAATTTTTAACTGATTTGATTAATTATGGCGTTGAAGTTTTTTGTATATTTTAATATATGGCTGCTTCTTTTTTTGATACACTATACGCTTTGGTTTGAAGGGTATATTAAATTTGTGGGACATTTGTGAAATGGGTAGAGAATATGGATCTGTATAGACATGTACGTCTCATTAGTGTTAGAACCTGCAAGTTTGTTTATTCAGATTATCATATTCTCTCGCATAAAAAAATTATTCAGCCGATTACTAGGGTTGGATACAAAGCTATACATGCAAAGCTGCTTCAATTCTTAGCTTTTTATATAAAAATTTGATATAATTAATTTAACTAAAACAGAATAATTTGATGTAGAATGGTTTAATGTGTTGCAGAGTATCTCCAAGTCGCTTATACTAAACTGCAGTCTCTTTTTTTTTTTGTTATTTTAGTCTTTTTATTTTAAATATAAATAAATCAAAGTTAAATTTCTGCATGATAGGGTTTTATTTTGTTTATTTATTTATTTATTTTTTTTTATTATTTTTGAAGATTTGTTTTATTATAAACATTCACCAACTTTGAACATAGCAACAGCGAGACCGCTCTATAAAACAGAGAAACCGGTTACTTCTTATAAAAGTTACCAAAAAATAAATCTTCAAAAACTTAGAGCATACTTCTAGGCATAATCAATGCTTCATAAACCAAAAACAGTGTAGCATATTTTAATGTTTCATATATAAAAACAGGGTGTGCTTAAAAAAAAATATGAAGTGGTGAAGCTTACATCATTAAAAACATTCACACTCTACGCTAATAATGCGCTTTCTCTCACCCACTTACCAAATTTTCCCTCACACTAAGACTAAATACTGCTCACAAGACTGTTATGCTCATATGAAATCCGTTAAAACTAATTGTGAATTATAAGTGCTATACAAAATTTTAAACACCTGCATTGCGCCATAAAACGCATCGGTGCAAGTATCTCAAAGTCTCGCACACTTGACTGTAGCATACTTCAGTTAAAATATGTTTTTCCCATAATACCACATTTTTCTCAGTGTATAAATTAAATATATAACATATACCATTCGAATAGCAGACTGTGCTAACTGTTTATTTTTAGAACTGGTTATATATATTATTTGAACAATATTATTAGAGGAAACAATTGATAACTGACCTTGCGCTCTGTGCTGTATACGAAATGATTTTGCATAAGTGGAACATAGATCAGTTCTAGTTTAGATCGTCTAAACTAGATTATCAAACTTGGGTGATAACTTCATGTATCAGGCATATATGCTAATGAAAGACGCTGTCTTCAAAAGTTTATCGAATTAATTAAGTTGAATTTATTAAATTATGACGAAATAGAAACAAAAGTTGAGCAAAATTATAGGCGATAAGGTGAGTAGTACAAAATTATTCCTTCTTCTGAGAATTTGGTTAAAGCCTTATTAAATTTTTCATTTAGATTCAAATGGTATCACTAGTAGGTGCTGACTCCCATACAAATCGGTTCTCCCTCATGGCTACTTTTTTAATAGTTTAAATAATAAAAACTTTTCAATAATTTATATTTTCTAAATTTTAATCCAAAAAACATCATGCTACACCCGAAATATTACATTTTAGTTACTTAAACTATTTTTTTTTAAATACAAAATGCTTAGAAAGTAAATGAGGGCTGTGGATTATTTGGATAGCTGTAACCTTTCTCTGCTGTTGAAGTTGTGCCAGTCCTGGTAGTAGCTGCTGGTGGCAAATACTCTCTTACTACAGGTGCTACAGATGCTGCAGGTTGTTGTGCACGCACTATAGCTTTCGGAGTGGATACAACTGGATTATGTTGAATTGGTTTTAAGGGCTTAGTGGCAACTGGTGCTGGTGGTAAATATTCTCGAACAACAGGAGTTGCTGACTGATGTGCACGCACCACAGCTTTGGGTGTTGAATGTACAGGTTTATGCACTGAAAGTGCGGACTTGGTTGCAACTGGTGCTGGTGGCAGATATTCACGTACTACGGCAGCGGGTTTCTGTGAGCGTACAACGGCTTTCGGTTTGTTTACTGGTGCTGATGGTTTCGGAGCTGTGTAAGCCTGTGCAGCAGGCTTATAAGCTGGCGCAATGGGTTTCGGTGCCGGAATTACTTTAGGAGCTACGGGTGCTGGTGGCAAGTATTCTCTGACCACTGCAGCGGGTTTTTGAACTGAAACGGCGGGTTGCTGCGCACGTACTACTGGAGCTGATGGTTTCGGAGCTGTGTAAGCCTGTGCAGCAGGCTTATAAGCTGAAGCTGATGTTTTCGGAGCTGTGTAAGACTGTGCATCAGGCTTATAAGCTGGCGCAATGGGTTTCGGAGCTACTGGCGCTGGTGGCAAGTATTCTCTGACCACTGCAGCAGGCTTCTGAACTGTAAAGGCAGGTTGCTGCGCACGTACTACTGGAGCTGATGGTTTTGGAGCTGTGTAAACCTGTGCAGCAGGCTTATAAGCTGAAGCTGATGGTTTCGAAGCTGTGTAAGCCTGTGCAGCAGGCTTAAAAGCTGGAGCTGATGTTTTCGGAGCTGTGTAAGACTGTGCAGCAGGCTTATAAGCTGGCGCAATGGGTTTCGGAGCTGTGTAAGCCTGTGCAGCAGGCTTATAAGCTGGAGCTGATGGTTTCGGAGCTACTGGCGCTGGTGGCAAGTATTCTCTGACCACTGCAGCAGGCTTCTGAACTGAAACGGAGGGTTGCTGCGCACGTACTACTGAAGCTGATGGTTTTGGAGCTGTGTAAACCTGTGCAGCAGGCTTATAAGCTGAAGCTGATGGTTTCGGAGCTGTGTAAGCCTGTGCAGCAGACTTATAAGCTGGTGCAATGGGTTTCGGAGCTACTGGCGCTGGTGGCAAGTATTCTCTGACCACTGCAGCAGGCTTCTGAACTGAAACGGCGGGTTGCTGCGCACGTACTACTGGAGCTGATGGTTTCGGAGCTGTGTAAACCTGTGCAGCAGGCTTATAAGCTGGCGCTGATGATTTCGGAGCTGTGTAGACGTGTGCAGCTGGCTTATAAGCTGGAGCAATGGGTTTTGGAGCTACTGGCGCTGGTGGCAAGTATTCTCTGACCACTGCAGCTGGCTTCTGAACTGTAAAGGCAGGTTGCTGCGCACGTACTACTGGAGCTGATGGTTTTGGAGCTGTGTAAACCTGTGCAGCAGGCTTGTAAGCTGGAGCAATGGGTTTCGGAGCTGTGTAAGCCTGTGCAGCAGGTTTATAAGATGGAGCTGAGGCTTTCGGAGCTGTGTAAGCCTGTGCAGCAGGCTTATAAGCTTGAGTTGTGTAAGCCTGTGCAGCAGGCTTATAAGCTGGCGCAACTGGTGGCAGATACTCTCTATTTACAGCAGCGGGCTTGTGTACGGGTGTGGCAGACTGATGTGCGCGCACAACCGCTTTGGGTGCGGCAGCGGGAGCGCTGTATGTGCTGTGTTGCTGTACTGGCGCAACAGCTGCCGGAGGCAAATACTCTCGTTCCACGGGTGTTGCTGACTGATGTGCGCGTACCAAAGGATTCGTTGCTGCATTGTACTCGAAAGCATGCGCAGGCTTCTTATAATGGTAGCCATCCTCCTGCAAGTTATCACTGTGCGCGAACAAATGTGAGACATCACCACTCACAGCGGCCACAAAGGCAATAATAAGTAAAATTTTCTAAAAATAAAATATTTGTTAGAAAAATTTCACAAACTTTTAAGCAACTGCGAAATTTTTACCATTCTGAAAAAGTCTTCTCTACAGAATTTAAAGAATAACTGAAGTAAACAGAAGTTTCGCTGAACTATTTATAACCAAAATCAACTTTGAGCATGGAAACTTTCTGTTCTTTGAAACCCAACTAACCGGCTACGATTTTGGCAAACAAAATACAAATTTTTATACATATTTTAAGACCAATCATAACTAGAAAAGCATCCCAAAGAATCTCTGTTAGAGGTGCGGAAAATTAAAGTCATTTATAATCATTTATAGTCCGTTTGAAAATAAATTCCATAATGGAGTTCTTTGTTTATCTTGGAGACAGACGCGCGAGTGATTAACATGGTTTACGCAAATACGCACATTTTTTTCAGCATAAATTGACAGCTGAGTAGATATTAAAACATGTTTTTTTTTTAGTATGTGACTAGTTGTTGTAATCGGCTTTGGACAGATTTATTAAAAAAAAGTTTTATAATTTATAGCAAAATAAGAAATTTTCAATAGAGAAATAGGTTTTTTGGCACCGAATTCGTGGTGAAAACTTTATAAAAATATTTTATTTTCTACATAACCTCAAAAAATAATTTTTTTTTTCATCGGAACCTAAAAAATTCGAATTTTTTTAAAGTTAGAACTGGAACAATGGAACCAAGGCATGAATTTTTTGTTGTTAAAGTCGATTTGAAGCATTTTTGGAAACGTCCAAACGTGCAGCAAATAATTTTAGATTTCGTAAAACATTTAAAAATAAATAAGCAACGGACAAGTCACACAATGAGCAATTTAAGCAACAATAAAACGAATAAATTTGCTATTAGTTAGATCCATGTTTTATATTATTTAATAGAACTGACGTACGCCGTTATAAAAAAAAAAGAAAAAAGTTTTATTAATGGCGACAAATAAAGATACGTCGTGACTACATTAATTCCACTAATTTGCAAAGATTTGCTTGATTTATTATATTTAAAATTGAACGCTAACTACTAAGCCTATGGGCCCATATTTGACATACGACAGTTCAGGTCACGTTTATGCAAAACAAAAAGTCGATAGTCGAGCCTAAATTATTAAATTTTAGGCAATTCTACATTAAATTGAAGCACAAATACGGGTGCGACATAAAATTTAGCTTAATGACATCGTAAAAGTAGCAAAACTTTGAAAATGAAAGCCCGACGACCTTGCAAGCCCAAATTTGAATAAACAATGCCTCGGCATGGGTCATAAAGCTGCCAAAATAATGCACCAACTGCAAGCTTAAGTTCCTTTTTTTTCAGCTTTCTTCTTTTTTCTTCCTTTTTTTTTAGTCCCAAGCGATTGTCGCCAAGTTAACTATTAAATAAAAGTAAGTAAAGGAAGACGCTAAACAGAAGCTTGCCAGCCAGCCGCCTGCCAAGAACTACTTGTCTAACA
Source organism: Leucophenga maculata (assembly GCA_035044805.1). Taxonomy (NCBI): domain Eukaryota; kingdom Metazoa; phylum Arthropoda; class Insecta; order Diptera; family Drosophilidae; genus Leucophenga; species Leucophenga maculata. The sequence continues at coordinate 1,424,533 of JAWNNP010002290.1, forward strand.
CCATTACCTAATACCGCCGCCAATCTGTTGACAACTTTGGGAGTATTTGGGCCAACTTTATATACTTCACTTACTAATAAAATGAATTTTGTATAAATTGGCAGACACACACACACAGCGAAGCACGTGAAGAGATTAGCGCGAAAAATCTTGAGCTTCTGCTTATATTAGCAAAAGTTTATCTTTCATTTGGGTAATGCGCAAAGTTATGTAAAGTTTTTGTTTTTTTTTTTTTTTTTTACTACCCATACTGGCACAAATTTTTTCCACTTAAGAACTTTGGCAACAACCAACCAGGCAGGCAGACATGCCGTCCAAGAAGTTTGCCGCGAAGTTTGCGCGTATAAAAGTTGCTCCAAATGCCAGTGTAGCAAAGTTTTGTACAAGTATGTACTTAAAGCGGTGACGACTCTCTGTGCTACACATAGCTCTACCTACGAATGCCAATAAATTGAGAAATAATAAAATCGATGCATTTTGTCGGAAATAGCTTCAGCATGTAAAATTGTTGTTAAACTTCGTGTTTACATTTAACTATTTATAGAAGGTGATGGTAGGTGTTGGCATCTGGAAATCTGACACGCAGTTTTTTGTTGAAAAATCCAACTTGAAGAACTCGTTAATAAAACCCCACTCAAAAACCTCGAACAAAATATCCAACTTGAAAAACTCGAACAAAAAACCACACTAAAAAACCTCAAACAAAAAATCCAACTTGAAAAACTCGAACATAAAACCCCACTCAAAAACCTCGAACAACAAATCCAACTTGAAAAACTCGAACAAAAAACCCCACTCAATAACCTCGAACAAAAAACCCAACTTGAAAAACTCGAACAAAAAACCCCACTCAAAAACCTCGAACAAAAAATCCAACTTGAAAAACTCGAACAAAAAACCCCACTCAAAAACCTCGAAAAAAATATCCAACTTGAAAAACTCGAACAAAAAACCCCACTCAAAAACCTCGAACAAAATATCCAACTTGAAAAGCTCGAACAAAAAATCCAACTTGAAAAACTCGAACAAAAAACCCCACTCGAAAAACTCGAACAAAAAATCCCACTCAAAAACCTCGAACAAAATATCCAACTTGAAAAACTCGAACAAAAAACCCCACTCAAAAACCTCGAACAAAATATCCAACTTGAAAAGCTCGAACAAAAAATCCCACTCGAAAAACTCGAACATAAAATCCAACTTGAAAAACTCGAACAAAAAACCCCACTCAAAAACCTCGAACAAAATATCCAACTTGAAAAACTCGACCAAAAAACCCCACCACTCGAACAAAATATCCAACTTGAAAAACTCGAACAAAAATCCCCACTCAAAAACCTCGAACAAAAAATCCAACTCGAAAAACTCGAACAAAAAACCCCACTCAAAAACCTCGAACAAAATATCCAACTTGAAAAACTCGAACAAAAAATCCCACTCGAAAACTCGAACTCGATTTTTCGTTCGAGTTTTTCGAGTGAGGTTTTTTGTTCGAGTTTTTCGAGTGGGGTTTTTTGTTCGAGTTTTTCGAGTGAGGTTTTTTGTTCGAGTTTTTCAAGTTGGAAACTCGAACAAAAAACCCCACTCAAAAACCTCGAACAAAATATCCAACTTGAAAAACTCGACCAAAAAACCCCACTCGAACAAAATATCCAACTTGAAAAACTCGAACAAAAATCCCCACTCAAAAACCTCGAACAAAAAATCCAACTCGAAAAACTCGAACAAAAAACCCCACTCAAAAACCTCGAACAAAATATCCAACTTGAAAAACTCGAACAAAAAATCCCACTCGAAAACTCGAACATAAAACCCCACTAAAAAACCTCGAACAAAAAATCCAACTTGAAAAACTCGAACAAAAAACCCCACTCAAAAACCTCAAACAAAAAATCCAACTTGAAAAACTCGAACATAAAACCCCACTCAAAAACCTCGAACAAAAAATCCAACTTGAAAAACTCGAACAAAAAACCCCACTCAAAAACCTCAAACAAAAAATCCAACTTGAAAAACTCGAACATAAAACCCCACTCAAAAACCTCGAACAAAAAATCCAACTTGAAAAATTCGAACAAAAAACCCCACTCAAAAACCTCGAACAAAAAATCCAACTTGAAAAACTCGAACAAAAAACCCCACTCAAAAACCTCGAACAAAAAATCCAACTTGAAAAACTCGAACAAAAAACCCCACTCAAAAACCTCGAAGAAAATATCCAACTTGAAAAACTCGAACAAAAAACCCCACTCAAAAACCTCGAACAAAATATCCAACTTGAAAAGCTCGAACAAAAAATCCAACTTGAAAAACTCGAACAAAAAATCCGACTCGAACTCGAAAAACCTCGAACAAAAAATCCGACTCGAAAAACTCGAACATAAAACACCACTCAAAAACCTCGAACAAAAAATCCAACTTGAAAAACCCCAACAAAAAACCCCACTCAAAAACCTCGAACAAAATATCCAACTTGAAAAACTCGAACAAAAAACCCCACTCGAACAAAAAATCCCACTCGAAAAACTCGAACATAAAGCCCCACTCGAAAAACTCGAACGAAAAACCCCACCCGAAAAACTCGAACGAATAATCCAACTTGAAAAACTCGAACAAAAAATCCAACTTGAAAAACTCGAACGAAAAATCCAACTTGAAAAACTCGAACACAAAGCCCCACTCGAAAAACTCGAACATAAAACCCCACTCGAAAAACTCGAACGAAAACTTGTTCGAGTTTTTCAAGTTGGATTTTTCGTTCGAGTTTTTCAGGTGGGTTTTTCGTTCGAGTTTTTCGAGTGGGGCTTTATGTTCGAGTTTTTCAAGTGTGAGTGGGGCTTTGTGTTCGAGTTTTTCAAGTTGGATTTTTCGTTCGAGTTTTTCAAGTTGGATATTTTGTTCGAGTTTTTCAAGTTGGATTTTTTGTTCGAGTTTTTCGGGTGGGGTTTTTCGTTCGAGTTTTTCGAGTGGGGCTTTATGTTCGAGTTTTTCAAGTTGGATTTTTTGTTCGAGTTTTTCGAGTGGGGCTTTATGTTCGAGTTTTTCAAGTTGGATTTTTCGTTCGAGTTTTTCGAGTGAGGTTTTTTGTTCGAGTTTTTCGAGTGGGGTTTTTTGTTCGAGTTTTTCGAGTGAGGTTTTTTGTTCGAGTTTTTCAAGTTGGATATTTATGTTCAAGGTTTTTGAGTGGGGTTTTATGTTCGAGTTTTTCAAGTTGGATTTTTTGTTCGAGTTTTTCAAGTTGGATATTTATGTTCGAGATTTTCGAGTGGGGTTTTTTGTTCGAGTTTTTCAAGTTGGATTTTTTGTTCGAGTTTTTCAAGTTGGATTTTTGTTCGAGTTCGAGTGGTTTTTGTTCGAGTTTTTCGAGTGGGGTTTTTTGTTCGAGTTTTTCGAGTGAGGTTTTTTGTTCGAGTTTTTCGAGTTGGTTTTTTGTTCGAGTTTTTCAAGTTGGATATTTATGTTCGAGTTTTTCGAGTGGGATTTTTTGTTCGAGTTTTTCGAGTGGGGTTTTTTGTTCGAGTTTTTCAAGTTGGATATTTTTGTTCGAGTTTTTCGAGTGGGATTTTATGTTCGAGTTTTTCGAGTGAGGTTTTTTGTTCGAGTTTTTCGAGTGGAGTTTTTCAAGTTGGATATTTATGTTCGAGTTTTTCGAGTGGGATTTTTTGTTCGAGTTTTTCAAGTTGGATTTTTTGTTCGAGTTTTTCAAGTTGGATATTTATGTTCGAGTTTTTCGAGTGGGATATTTATGTTCGAGTTTTTCGAGTGAGGTTTTTTGTTCGAGTTTTTCGAGTGGAGTTTTTCAAGTTGGATATTTATGTTCGAGTTTTTCGAGTGGGATTTTTTGTTCGAGTTTCAAGTTGGATTTTTTGTTCGAGTTTTTCAAGTTGGATATTTTGTTCGAGTTTTTCAAGTTGTATTTTTTGTTCGAGTTTTTCAAGTTGGATATTTATGTTCGAGGTTTTTGAGTGGGGATTTTTGTTCAAGTTTTTCACGTTGGATATTTTGTTCGAGGTTTTAGAGTGGGGTTTTTTGTTTGAGTTTTTCAAGTTGGATATTTTGTTCGAGTTTTTCGAGTGGGGTTTTATGTTCGAGATTTTCAAGTTGGATTTTTTGTTTGAGGTTTTTGAGTGGGGTTTTTTGTTCGAGTTTTTCAAGTTGGATTTTTTGTTCGAGGTTTTTGAGTGGGGTTTTTTGTTCGAGTTTTTCAAGTTGGTTTTTTTGCTCGAGTTTTTCGAGTGGGGTTTTATATTCGAGATTTTCAAGTTGGTTTTTTTGTTCGAGTTTTTCGAGTGAGGTTTTTTGTTCGAGATTTTCAAGTTGGATTTTTTGTTCGAGGTTTTTGAGTGGGGTTTTTTGTTCGAGTTTTTCAAGTTGGTTTTTTTGTTCGAGTTTTTCGAGTGGGGTTTTATGTTCGAGATTTTCAAGTTGGATTTTTTGTTCGAGGTTTTTGAGTGGGGTTTTTTGTTCGAGATTTTCAAGTTGGATATTTTGCTCGAGGTTTTTGAGTGGGGATTTTTGTTCAAGTTTTTCACGTTGGATATTTTGTTCGAGGTTTTTGAGTGGGGTTTTTTGTTTGAGTTTTTCAAGTTGGTTTTTTTGTTCGAGTTTTTCGAGTGGGGTTTTTTGTTCGAGGTTTTTGAGTGGGGTTTTTTGTTCAAGTTTTTCAAGTTGGATATTTTGTTCGAGGTTTTTGAGTGGGGTTTTTTCTTCGAGTTTTTCAAGTTGGATTTTTTGTTTGAGTTTTTCGAGTGCGGTTTTATGTTCGAGATTCCCGAATATGATACTGAAGATAAGCTACCAAAATCTTCGTGAATAACCTCCGAAAGTAGATTTTTTAAACTTTAAACCTGTGAGTCTTCAAAAGAGTTATCCCCAACAGACAGCACAAACTTCCGGTTGTGCTAATTTAAGTTTTAACGAATATTTTTCGCACCTCACTCACACAGGCAGTTCCCATTTAAAGCTTCTCCAATAGAATATTTCTGCAAAATCACATTCCATCATGTGTTGCAGTGCTCAAATAGACATCGCAATGCAATCTTAACAGACGTGTCAATGGTTAATCCAGAAACTGATATCAAAAGGCATAAGCTTAAAACTCAATTACTCGCATTCGAATGCAATTACTTAGCTCATCTTCATTTTCGCCTGTTGAATTATTGCATTTCAGGACTGTGAGTGCTGAATGCAGTAAAACTTGCCAAAGGATTGCACGACGCCATAAATGCAATCAATGTGTGAACATTATTCCGCATGTTTTATAGATACAGATACAGCTCAGAGCACTATTGGATTTTATTACTGCAGCAAGCAGCGGCAGCAAGAACACAGCAACGACACACTGGGAAGTAAATATTCGCAGCTGTAGAAATGTATTGCAATAGTTAAGGCGCAAGAAGAGCATCAGGAAGATTGCATGATGCAAAAAAAAAATAAGAAGAAATAATGCATTAAGATGTTACGAGGGTGAACGCATATTGCGAAACACCAAATACGTGAAAGGTGAAAAGCCATTTCCCATTTCCCAGACACACGCCAAACTGAGCCGAGCTGAGTCAAGCCAAGCCAAGCCAATCCAATGCCAGCAGTCGGTTGTCGGTTTATGTTGTATGTTCAACTGAATGAAATAAATTCAACTGAAAAGTCTTTCGCAATATACACGAAGGCAACTAAGGATTTAAACTAGCTTTTTTTTCGAAAAAGTTGATTAACTTTGAACTTATTGCTTGAAAGGTTAAAACAAACAAAATATTTTTTTTGTTAAGAGAAGTAACAGTAATAAAAGGAAGAAGAAAGAGTTTATGAGGCGAAGAGTGTTAGTAGTAAAGCAATTTGTAAAAGTGTCTTACACCTTCCATTTGAACAAACTTCTATTTAAATCTTAAAAGCGCATATAATTCGCAAATAGTTTATACTTGCATATTTAAATTTTATTTCAAAGAAATTGTTTTTCATACAAAAAACCTAGAAAGAAGCACAAATTTGTATAGCGTTAGCCATTTTAGTTGGCCAGACAGAAGGACATATCTATATAACGTCGACTTTTTGCAGAAGCTTAGTAAAATATTCGTTTAGAGTCAACTTAAAATATATCAAATTGTGAGTCTCTAGCTTAAATAACAACAATAACCAATAGTTTTTCATACAAAAATCAATTTGATCAATGAGATCTTGTGTTTTCTTTCACATAAATTATTTTAATATTCTCCTTTTTGAGTACAGAATTTAAAAAAATTTCCAACCCTATTCGCGCACTTATTTCTTGCAGGTGCATTTTCTCCGCTGAACTGTATTAATACTGGGAACACCCAAAGAAGGGATATTTTTGAGAAGAGTTTTTTTTTTATAATAAATGTATGAAGTATCTGTAGTACTTCATTGCAATCTTCATTTCAGTTAGATTATTTTCCATGATGCTTTTCTAATTAAAGACTTTCAAATTTTTTGGATTTACCGACGAAGTTAAATTTCTAGAAGTAAATTTCTTTTCAGTTCTTTACCTCACAGAAGAGAGAGAGATGATTTTCGTTTGATTATTCTTTAAACAACTTTCAATGTGTATTAAAAAATTTGCGAAACCTAGACGAAGCAACTTCCAGCATGACAATGCATCAACTCACGATGACAGTTTTTAAGCACTCAAAATATCGAATAGATGGGTCAAACGCCGTATAACACTGATTTAAGATCCAATGATTTATTTTTATTCCCAATAAACTGTGTGGTAAACGTTTTTCTACGCGCGAAGAAGCTGTTGAAGCGCTTACCACCCATGTTTTGCAGGTGCTTAAATCAGATAGGTTAAAGGCTACTTACGGCATATTTTTATGTGATTTTTTTTTTCTCAACAAAAAATCTTGCTAAAACCAGCATCTGCAATGTTTGCTTTCTCTTTCTCTCACACAGTTTCTTATTGGGCTGGTACCTGCCGCTCATAACAGGCGAATATGTGTAAATATTTTGCACTTATGCTTTGCAAAATATATTTCACTGCAATTTTTCAAAAAGTAACTGTAAATTTTTAAAATTTAATAACAAAAAGCTACAAATTCACAATCCACTTGCAACGCCATTGTCTACGCCAAGCTCATATTTTTGCACAATTTCATACACAAAGCATTTAAGCTGCAACGCTTTGTGTGCGTAAAAATATTTGAATGAAGGCGACAAAATACAATGCAGATACATATGTATCTTCAAGTATGTATCTACAGCCATTCCATTCGCAAGCGCATTAAATGTGTGGAGTGCATGACAATCGACAATTGACAATGCAATCGAGGTCACATTGCCAAAGGTTTTAAAATCGCTAAAACAAAACCATACAAAAATTTCCACGCAAATATTTTTTTGTATGAAAATGAAATAGTTTCAATGAGTTGGTTGGTATTTGGGGCGCATAATGTGGTGTTAAGTGGCATGCAGCAGCAGCATAAGGTCGTAGGAGTGTAGTAGACTCAACTCAATTGAGACTAAAGTCAATGAAACTGAAAGCATATCGATTTGAGGTCAATTAGAAAAGCATACGAATACCGAATCTAGATACATTCGAGTGCCTGTGCGTGCACCCCATTGGCAGCTGCTGTTGAATTAAATAGAAGTCTTCGTCGACAAATGAATTACGGCACAGCAACGCAAAATGTCACGCAACTAACTGAATGACTGACTAACTGACTGACGGAGTGTGTGACTGATTACAGCAATTAAGCCCACACACACCCTAGACACAAGTAATCTCAAACCCCATACGAATCGTACGCATTTTTTCTAATCTCAGTTAAATAAAATAAAAACAAAACGTACGCCGGAATGCGTATAATTACCGAGCTCAACTCTCTATTCCGCTTGGAGTTCTTTCCGTGCACTTAATGAATATTTATTATGGCAAATTAACTTTTTTTTTTTCTCGTTTTTTGGCTCATTATACGGCTCAGCACATGCAGACTTTCTTATTTGTTATACGCCAAATTTTCACATGCTTGCGTATTTGTTCTTACACGAAATACAGTTGAAATAAATTTGAACTACACGGACTATCCAAAAAGTGGAACTGCTGTTAATACGCTAAAACGAAAAACAAAATTACATTTGCAATTCTATGGCTAGAAGCACAATAAAATGTAATTGTTATCTTAGCAGCAGCCGCTGTAGCCATAGCCGCAACTCAAACAGGTGAGCTGCATGGAAAACGGAAGCAGTCAATCGACGCCATTTGACTTTATGCGCATGATTTCACTTCCGGTCTGTGGAAACAGACAAATGGCGTGTGCGTGCGCTGAGATGTGTTACAGTTAAGCTTAATAATGTCTACTAATGAATAGCTAATCTAGAATATAACGAGCTACTCTGCAGTTGGTAGAAGATTTACTGCGTATTTATGTGGGAACTTAGTTTAAATGTTAAAAGGTTTAAATATTATTAGTTGGTATACCCTGTAGCCAAAGCATAATAGTGTGTATTCAGTTTGTGTGATGAATGTAACACATAGAAGGTGGTGGGGCAGATACTATGAACTTTATGGATTTGAAAAATCTAACTTCCTAAATGTGGAAAGAATTGGCTGTGAAAATCCCGTCAAAATCGGTTCGGCTACTTCGGAGTTATGCCGGAGCAAACATTCGGACAGACTGACAGATATAAGTTTTTCGAAATTTTTCATTTTCCAAGCCAAGTCAAACTCACTGACCCCCGGAGGGCTAAGTCCACCGACTCCACGAGAGGTCAAATTCATAGACCCCATTAGAGGTCAAGTCCATTAACCACCCAAGGCTCGAGACTTCAAAAGGTCAAATCCTTTATCTCCCCTAGAGTTCATATTCACTGACTCTTGGGACTCTTTCGTCTGGAGATTCCTCCATCTAGACATACTGCCATCTACGAATTCCTCCGTCTGAAGATTTCTTTGTGTAGAAAATCGTCCGTTGGGGTACGTTCCAGTCTGGAGAATCCGCCGTACTGGGATTCCTCCGCCTGTGGATTCATTCCACTTGTCTGGGAATGCATCCTTCTACCTTCCCACTACCGCTATACTTCCGTTCTATGCATTGCAACTAATTCTTTAAAAACAAAGGTTAATTCATTTTTAATCAATTAATCGGTCGCTTCAAGCTTTGCAATTAGCTTAATGTATTACATTTTCAAACAATACCGTTAATGACACTCAAAAGCCGTATATAAAAGCATGTCTTACGGTAAAATTTTCATTTAAACTTTGTCTCTCCACTAAAAATAACTCAAAATGGCGGTCGCCACTGACAAACATAAAAAACGCAAATCATATCTCATACTACTCTCCAAATTCGCAGCAAGTTTGAAGTCTTTTCTGCAGGAAACCGGTTTACATGGTTTGAAATATGTGGCAGATAATACTATAAGCACTTGGGAGAGGTGAGTCCCTTAAGTAAGTTCCATTATATTAGTTTATAATAAGAAATTTTCCACAGAGCTTTCTTCTTCTGCGCATTTGCTGCTGCATTTGTCACCACCTGTCATCTGACATCGAACATCTATGCGAAATGGATAAGTACACCAGTTATTATAGGCATAAGTCCACATGCAACATCCATATTAAAAGTACCATTCCCGGCCATAACTGTGTGTAATATGAATCAGGTGCTACGCAGTAAAGTAGCCAACTATGCTGAGTTAGTTTGGAGTAGTAAAAATTTGTGGAACTTCTTAAATCTTTTATTAATTTCTACACAGCGGTTCCTTCGAGAGCGCCATTTTGAAAATACTCTGCAGCGATGAAAGCGAAATGGATGAAACCACGCAGGATGCAGCCTACTTCATAGATAATGATATACGCATTGCAGATTTTGTGGGTAATCATTCGCAGCCCTGCGCCAGTATGTTGCGTTTCTGTAGCTTCAGCATGACCGTCTATAATTGTAGCAACCTATTTCGTGAAATAATGACCGATGAGGGTCTATGCTGTGTATTTAATATGTTACCAGATGAGTTCCTATTTAGAAGATTGTGCGTGTAGTATTTTTGGTAGACAAGCTATGAACTATCTATAACAGAATATTTCTAGAAACTCCAAAAATCATCCGGATATTGTTACAGAAGATGGTTTTCAGCCTGTCGATTGGAATCTGGAAGAAGGTTATCCGAAAAATTTGCCACCCAAATATTATCCAAGAAATGCGCTTGGTACTGGTGTCTCCATGGGTTTTACTATTATAATCGATGCACAAATGGATGAGTATTATTGCTCATCAACCAATGGACCCGGTTTTAAGTTATACTTTCACAATCCCATTGAATCACCGGATGTCAAAGAGGCTGGTCTACTCATACCCATCGGACATGAGACACGTTTTCGTTTGGAGGTTAGTCGCTCGGAAGCTGTTGCGAATATACGCGCTATACGCAAACAGGATCGTCAGTGCATCTTCAATAATGAGGAGTCCTTGCTCTATTACAAACACTATACACGTCGCAATTGTGAGAGCGAATGCAATGCGCATTTCATGTACGAAACTTGCGCCTGTATACCGCATAATCTGCCGCTGATCTTTCAGAATGCTAGCATTTGCAGTGTACGGCATAGTTTCTGCATTAATCAAGCAGAACGCTCGACCAATCGCTTCAGTAAGTCCTCCTGCCGTATGCGTTGTCTGCCCAGCTGTTTCGATTTGAACTATGTTTCCGATGGTTTCTCCAGTCCATTGGTACAGCGTGAATATAAGATCTCTAGCGCCTTCTTGTATACGCTAACAAAGAAGTATCTACGCGAAAATATTGCCGTAATAAATTTTTATTACCGTGAATATGTCTATCATGGTGATTTGAAGAATGTCTACATAGGGCTGACCGAATTTTTGTGTAAGTATTTAATGTGTACCAAAAAATGTTATCAAAAATGGTTTAAAAATATATTTCCAGCAAATATTGGCGGCATTATGGGTCTCTTTATGGGTTTTAGCTTCATTTCGCTCGCTGAAATGTTTTATTTTTTGATACTCAAACCAATTGCAGAATTTATTTCCACAAATCGCAAACAACCATTGCTAGTGCGTGAAGTTTCCAGTAATACAAACAGTTCCATAAAGGTGAATGAGACCTATAACCAAAATTTTGGAGAAATATATTATAAAAGTGTCATATTTTTCAGCATGCTTCTATTTGGCATATACGCGAGCTATATCCGCAGGGTATTGCTGCCTTTCACCTGCAAGAAAAGTCAAAGCCGCAAATTGAAGTTCCTAAAGGCTAGCAAAAACCAGCTACGAATTATAATAAAAGAATCTAATAGTAGAGTTGGGAAAACATCGATTTTTTGGACCGATAAAAATCGATGTTTTGTCAAGCTCTATAATCTACTTAAAAATCCCAAAAAAAAAAAAAAGCTTTTCAAATAATTATGCGCTGCTTTATTTATCAAATATCTCAACCAAAGTTGTTAATTAAAAGCTAAAAAAACAGTTTTTTATTTTTTTTTTCTTCAAACATAACAGCTGTGCGTGAGATACCTTTCTTTTTTTTATAGATAAAGCACTCTTGGCGCTCTTCCACGTGATAATAAAAAAAAATAAAAAATTATTATTTCATAAGCAAATATACTCAGTTGTATACGAAACGTTGACCCAGAAACTAGGGCGTTTTTAATGTTGCTCAAAAAAAACGAAACAATAAAAAATGAAGTTACGAGCTAATTTTTTTCCACGACGTTTGGCCGATCTTCTAAGTTCTGCACTGATTGCAGTATTTCTGCCAATTGTTTTCGGCTTCGAATTGGTTGTAGTATTACCGGAAACACATGAACCCGGCAGTTTTCTGTATATCTTTACAATGCTATTGGCCGCTTTTTTGATCTACAATATTACGGGTAACTGGTTGACGTGCATGTTGATTGATACCAGTGTAGAGCGTGAGTACAAAACAAAAAAAGCAAGCTCTCATTTCTCGAACTAAACAAATAAACATTTATTAGATAAGCAGCTACCGGCTGAGGCTAATGCCGAACATGACTGGTGGCACTGTGAGAGCTGCAAACAACTATCTCCAGCCCGTGCCTGGCATTGCGATATTTGTCGTGTTTGTATTTTGAAGCGTGATCATCATTGCATCTTTACTGCCTGCTGCGTGGGCTATCGGAATCATCGTTACTTTATGTGTTTTGTCTTCTACATGTTTGTGGGTTCCGTTTATGCTTTCGTCTATAATTCGTACTATTTATGGGTGTTGCATGCCACAATCTTTCGGAATTGGCTTTCGTTGGTGAAGATGGTCTGCCCAATGCTAATGTTGGTCGCCGGTGCCGGTTGGCAGAATTGGTTTCTGCTTTTCTATAATTTGAATATACTAGCGGTGACCTATTCGGTGATACTGCTAGGCTATCAGGCACCCATGATTTGGCGTGGTGCTGTGTGCTATGAACGTGTTAAGCATAATGATTGCTATAACGAGGGTTGGCGTAATAATTTGCGTACTGTCTTTGGTGAGCGTATGCAACTTATTTGGCTTTCACCGTTAGTGTATAGTAAGCTGCCACACAGCGGTATAAATTGGAAGCAGCAGCAGATTAAAGCTGAAGGTGATAACTCCAAAGATACAGCAGTCAAAAAAATAAATTAGTTTTATAAAAAAATGTACCAAAGTTAATTTATATTTATTATAAAATTATTTTAGCAATTTTTGCTTTAATTTCAAAATAAAATAGTTTTTTAAGCAAATTTGTCATATTTTAGTAAGTTTAAAGATATTGTCTAACATTTATAAGCAGTTTTCATTACTAACACTCCACCCCCCACCCCCTAAATATATTAAACTTGCTTCATTCTCCAAAAAAATTTACAACTTTCAAATATTTTCTTTTACCCGCCAATTGCACAAAATACTGGTATTTTTTTGCACATTTTACAAACCAAATATAATACGCACCCCTGCACAAATTGGCAAACACTGGCACAGCTAACAACAAATTTTGTTGTAAATAAATACATTCTAGCAAAAATAATATTTTATTTATTAAAATTAAACAAAATGTTTTCATGCTACTTGTGCCTAGAACAGAAATTACAGAATGCACAGAATTATGTACAAATTGACTCCTCAACAGACGACGAAGATGTCTCGAAAATCATAGTCAAACACTTTGGACTACAGGTAAGCATGGTCAAAAAAAAAAAAGAAAACCCAAATAAATTTGAATATTTTTCTTTGCTTTTAGCTAAACAACAATGACAAAAAGCAACACATATGCTTTGAATGCTGGAAAATCATAAGCAGTTTTCACAAGCTTTACGAATTTGTTGCCGCCACACAGCAGGCATTTAATGAAACAAAATTGGAAACCGGTGGCAGCAGCGACATAGCTGCCGCCGTCGCCAACAACAGCGTTGAAGCTACAATTGTGCTTGAAGATTGTGCGGATGATCCGTTGCCGGCGCAGACGCTGGATATAGTTTCATTTAATGTTTCAGATGATAAACTATTTGCGAACACAAATGCAAATGCAGCAACTGAGAACGATTTCTTCTGTCCGGAGGTAAAAATCGAAGAACATGAACTGGAACAGTTACCGAAAATTGAAATTATTGAGCATACAACAACTATTGACAATGACGTGCTGCACGTGCCGCAGAAGCAAACGGCGCGTGTTAGTAGCCGCTTGCGACATTCGAAACGCATTAAGAATGAATGCATTAAATTAAAAATTAAAACAGTGACGCCCGAACCGGATACTTTAACAAACCAAAACAGCAACAGCAGCGATGTTGCACCGCCATTGCTGGATATGGAACCGAAAAAACGACGTGGGCGCCCTAGAAAGGAGCCAAGGAAACAAGCGGCTAACAATAGCATCAAATCCGAGGATGCCGATATGCCTTTGGCGCAAATGTGCGTAAAAATGCAGGAAGATATTCAAGCGGATAAGCCTGATGATGTGGATATGCTTGACAACAATTTTGAGGACATTGGTGCTGATGCCATGGATTATGCTGATGATGTTGCATCCGATGTTAGCTTTACAGTTGGTGACATTGGCGCTGACAGTGATAGTGACAATTCCATAACAGATGATTTTGATAAATCCTCCGAGGAACAATATGCCGTTATACCCAAACGTGTTTCGGTGCGTCCCAAGAAATATCAAAAGCGTTCTAAACCACTGGTCGCGCCAGTGCGCATGAAACGTGAAGACATCGAACGACGCCGCGCACAAATGGAAGAATATGACAACATTTTATCGAAATTCTTTAATAATAAATTTTCATGCGACATTTGTGATTTGTTGGTGCACAACTTTACGGAAATGGTACGACATCAACGCATTTCGCACAACATAGAACAGGGTTTTATGACCTGCTGTGGACGCAAATTTAAACAACGTAAAACATTGGCGGAGCATGCTTTAGTGCATTGGAATCCGGAGCACTTTAAGTGTAATAGCTGCGATAAAATATTCCAAAATGGACGTCTACTGGAGCTGCATGAGTTGTCGCACAATACAACTGCTGACGGCGAGAGCGCTGAAAAGGAACTATTCCAATGCGACAAATGTCCGCGTACATTCGCCAAGAAGACCAGTTTTGATTATCATACGCTGGTCAAGCATATGCCCAAGTCGGAATTTAAATTTGCATGTCCACAGTGTAATAAAAAGTGAGTAGCGCAAAACTTACAGTTAAAATATTAAAATAATACGCTTCAAATTATTTAGATTACTAACCGAACGCAAGCTTAAGAATCATCTCAAATCTGCACATGATCCCGAGAATGCTATCATCTGCGATAAATGTGGACGCCAAATGCGCACTAAACATAGTCTAAAGAAACATTTGGAGCTAATGCATTCAAATGAGCCACGTCCGGAGCCCGTGTTAATGCAATGTCAAATATGTGGCACTTGGCTCAAGGATATACGCGGCTTGAAGCAACACATGAAGAGCATACATGTGGAAAGCGTCGGTGAGCATCGTTGTCACATCTGCAATAAAATCTCACCAAATGCACGTGCACTGCGTCGTCACATCTATCATAATCATGAGTGTGAACGTAAATTCAAGTGCACCATGTGCGAGAAGGCTTTCAAGCGACCGCAAGAACTACGCGTGAGTAAAAAATAAGTAGAAGTATTTAAATTTATTTTGAAAAAAATATTTTTTTGTTCTTCCACAGGAACACACATCCACGCATACGGGTGAAGTACTCTATACATGTCCCAATTGTCCCATGACCTTCTTCTCCAGCGCAAATATGTACAAACATCGACAGCGTTTGCATCGTGCACAATATGAAGCCGATAAAAACCAACCGCGTCCGCCAAATATTTTACGTGCCGCTGTAGGTGCAACGGCTGCAACAAAAATGAAGTTTATACACAATCCAGCCGCACCGACGAGCACAACAAATCCAACAACAACAACGACGACAACGACGCAAACAATAACAATAACCACAGCAGATGATGTTAAATTTACCATATAATGTTAGAGATGATAATTGTACAGTTGTAGTAATAAAAAAAAGAGAATTATACCTAACGATTTAGCTAACTACCGCTCGTTAGTTCAAAGCCAACGGCTTTAAGCTAGAAATAAAAAAAGTTTGACTACGCAGCATGAGATCGAAGATCGGTATGTAGCGTAGAGACAGTTTTCATAAGCTATAAGTTGCTGTTTTAGTTTAAAACATTTTCCGTAACTCAAGCAAGCATACTGCCGGATAGACACTAATTGTAAACTACGCTGTTACACATTTATGGCACAAGTTTAACGCGAAGGTGTGGCGTATTGCATTGATATACATATGTACTCCCTCTGCACACAGTATAGCAGCTCCTCAGGGATACGTTTTGACGCACCCAAAATTAAATGAGCGTTTGTTGCTTATAAAAGCTGACAGTCAAGCAGCTAGCGAGCTTAGTTTATTTACAGTTATACAGCAATAAACAACAAAAGCGGATTAAATACTTTGCATATATATATATGGCAACCACTAATGAAATGGAAAAGCATGCGGAGCAGCCGAAAGATGTTGAATTTCATTTTGCGCTGCCTGTACCGGAGCTACTAGCGCTGCCAAAGCAAAATTTTGCACGCGCCAGCATAACATCCGAAGCCCTGAGTGATGTACCCAGCGATGTGATTATCAAGTCACGCATCAATTATGGCAGTCGTATGTCCGCGTGCAAAGGTTTACTCATGGAGTATTCGAAGAGCACAACAATACACGGTATACGCTACATCTTTGAGGTGCATCGTCCCATATATGAGAAGTATTTGTGTTTGATATATATTTATATGTATATATTATTAATTTCTATTTTTTTTTAGATTATACTGGCTAATCTTAACCTGCACTTCGGCTTACATTGCTATGTCACTTATACGGGATACCTATTTTAAGTGGCAGGATTCACCGGTTATACTTGGCTTTGATGAGACACTGGTGCCGGTGCACAAGATACCCTTTCCGACTATAACAATTTGTCCGGAAATTAAAATGGATCGCAATATATTTGATTTTACAAACGTTTCGCGGCGCGTGTGGGAGGAGTACGAGATTTATAAGAATCTGGAGAATAATGCAAATCTAACACAGGAAGAGTTGCGTAGCTGCAAAAGAAATTTTGACATCTAAATAATATAAAATCTTTTGCAGATTGGAACAAATGGCTGCTACGCTACAAATCTGCGACAATGAGGTGGTACAGCGTTATGCACCATTTCTACCGCCCGATGTGCAGCCAGATGTTGCACAGATGCTGGTGGATCTATCGCTGTCAAAGAATCTAACCGCGCCATTTTGCAAATGGAATGGACGTTTCTATTTCTGCAATAAAGTCTTTAATTACGTTGCAACGGATGAGGGTATTTGCTATCAGTTTAATGGCTTACGCAACGAGGATATGTATCGCGATGAACGGTAGGCGTTGGCAAATTTAATAAAAGTTACCATTTAACGTGTTTAACTTGCAGCTTTGTCAGCTATAGTGATCCCGAAATTGTGGATTTCAACAACTACTTTGAGGATTTACCACGTTTAAATAATATTACTGGTAGTTGGTCATTAGATTCCGGTTATGTAGACCAGGGCTATAACGCATATCCACAGCGTACAGTCTTTGCATCGGCGCGTAATGCTTTCTTTGCATTTCTGCAGGGTTTCGAGCACAATTTTGACTACGACTGTCGCAATTCCAAACAGGGCTATAAGGTGTGTTGTGTGCTTCAAGCCAATATGCTAATTTGTCTAATTAATGTGTATTACGTAGGTGTACCTCAACTCTCCGGAGAGCGCACCGCTGACAACGGGCAATTATATATTAGTGCCGCACGGGGATGAGGTCATTGTAAGCGTTTTACCGCAATACGTCATGTCCACAAGCAATTTGCTTGAGTTCAGCGCGGAGAAGTGAGTGTATGATATTTGTGTGTACTATTGTGTCTACTAATTGCAATTAACTTCACGGATTAAAATAGACGTCAGTGCTACTTTAATGATGAGCGTCAGCTGCGCTTCTTCCGCTACTACTCACAGAATAACTGTCAAACGGAATGTTTGGCCAATTTTACTATAAGCAAATGTGGTTGCGCTAAGTTCTGGATGCCAAGTAATTTTATTGAAATATTTTACTGAAATCTGCTTTAATGTGTACTCCATAGAACCACTTGATGTGCCCACTTGCACGCTTGCCGATTATGCCTGCTACAATTCCGCGCAAATGGATCTAAATTTGCTAATCGAGACTGAAACCATGGCACATAACATGAATCCGAATAAGAAAATTACCTGCAATTGCATGCCTGCTTGTACCTCGCTGGAGTATAATTTCGAGATCTCGAGTGCACGTTATGATTTGGCCAAAACGATTAAGGCTTTTCGCGAGGAGTATGAGCACACTGAGTGCGTAATGTGTTAAATTTTTTAATTGATTTTAATTGAAAAATATAAAAATGTATTCCAGCAATGTTGCCTCACGCCTTTCGGTCTACTACAAGGAACATCAATTCACCGCCATTAAACGTACAACGCTCTTCGGTGTTACCACGCTGATAGCCAATTGCGGTGGTATTTTTGGTCTTTTCATGGGCATTTCAAGCCTCAGCATCATCGAATTGGTTTACTTCTTTTCCATGCGTTTGTTTAGCAATTGTCGCGATCGACGTAAGACCAAAATGCGTCTTATACAGGAGCAAGAGGAACTGGAGCAATAATTTGGAAAAATAAAAATAAAAACTAATGTATTGGAGCAACCTAAAGAAAAACGGAAAATCCAATAAATAAGAAAATGTCGGCGAAACTTGGTTTTAAAGTACAGAAATATCATAAATAAATGCACAAATAAAGAAATATTGAACCCCACTTCGTGAACAGATTTATATGCTATACTAGCCAAACTTTGAAACTCAAATTTCAACTAAGCGCCCGTCGGAACCTACACAGAAATCATAATTAAATATTTAGCCTTGATGCGTATCGTGGCCAGGCGCTCCTCAACAGGCGTAAATCTGGAGACGAGGCTTCATAGTTCATTATTCACCACGAAACCGTATCTAAATTCGTGCTTACTCTCATGGCAACTATTAGTAGATGCCACAGTACCCTGTCCTATTTTTTGCATTTCCTGGATTGCCATTTATCTTTCGAGGACTTCAATCGGCTGAATATTTCCACCATCCCTATTAAGGGTGCGTATATTGCAGTTGCATATCCATAAATCGTGGTCGTTTTTTCATTTGCGGGGGTCGTTATCATAGTGTTTTATCCGAGGCTTCCAGTGACCCAGCGCATCAACCACTAATTAAAGGGTTTTGGTCGCCATCTCACAGTTAGCTTAACTCCGAGCTGCTGTTCAGAGGCTACCCAAGAGAAACGTGGCCTAACGGACATTGTGAGCTATTTGGGTCAATTATTTTGTTATTTTGGCTAAATTGATTAAACTTGGTCTTAAAAAAATATTCAAAATAAAACAAATTGCATCAAATTTTGTAGAGCCACCGGACTATAACCAGGACAATTCAGTTTTTAAAAAGCTGAAAAATAACAAAGCAACAGGCTCTGATGTGCTGCCAGCTGAGTTATTTAAGACCGGCGGTGAAGAGTTGTTTAGAAGTATGCACCAACCTTTATGCAATTTATGGTCCGATAAACGCATACCCAATGACTGGAATCTTAGTGTTCTCTGTCCTATCCTATTAAGAAAGGAAAGCCCGCTGTTTGCGCCAACTACCGCGGCGTAAGTTTCCTTTCCATTGGATATAAGACTCTGTCGCGCGTTTTGTCTAATAGGCTGAAGCCATATACCGATTCACTGATAGGACGATATCAGTGTGGCTTTAGACCAAAAAGTTGGACCAGTGACCAAATATTCACATTACGCCAAATCTTGGAAAGGACCCGTGAGTTCAACAAAGACACTCACTAACTATTTGTCGATTATAAAGCCGCTTACGACACGCCGATACGATCGAAGTTCTTCGCAAAGATTGCCCGTCTTTGCATGAAAAACTTCTCCGACCTCTTTGAACCCAAAAGAGGTTTCACGCAGCGCGGCCATGACCGGTAGACGGTTGACGGCCATATAAGTAAGTAAGTAAGTTCCACATCGGAACACTAAAAGGAATAGTTGCCCGAAAAAAATTGAAGTACGTCTGTCTGTCTGTTTATAAGCAACAGAACTATGAAATAACAAGATTCAATTTGGAATGTCTTTCATTTTATATAATTATTTATGTACAAGAATGTTGGCCAAGTTGTAGCTTATATAATTCTTCATTAGTTTTATCGCGCAACATTTTACATAGTACATATTTATTTGTGTGTATGTGTGTGTGTGTTAAATTTTTCTATATTTCTTTGTTTTAATTTTAAAATATAGTCATACATATTTATTTAATTTATAGGTAGTTAGTTTTCTTTATTTTTTATATATATTAAAGTTTTATCTCACTTTTAAACTCTTGCTTATGAAGTTTTTAATTTTAGCAGCATAATTTTTTTGTTTTTATTTTTTAATTTATTTATTTTAGTTCTTTTTTTCCGACATTTATTACAAATATTATTGTTCTGCATAAAAATATTAAATGCTTAGAAATAGTTTATGAAAACTTTTCAAGCATTTTTCTTCTTTTTTTTTAAAGTTTTTATTTAGTTAGGATTTGTTTCGTTTTTCATGGCATATAAACAACATTAATATACAATTTGAATACACACAGTTTTTTATATTATTTACTTAATAAAACGCTTTGAAAACTACTTTTTGTATGCAACATTTATAAACAATTTTTTTCTTTTTTTATATATATTTATATTTAACATAAGTAATTTAATATTTATTTTAGCTAAATATTTTATTTATTTTTTTAGTTTATTTACACCACTGTCAGAAATATTTGTATTGCAAAGTAGAGCTGGGACAACATTGTTTTATCGAACGATGCATCGGTCTTAAAAATCGATGTTTTTCCAAGCTCTACTGCAAAGTGTATATGCTTTAAGTCAGTATTAATGATTTGTTTTTTTTTTTTTTTTGAGCTTGAAATTTTAGAAAAAGTTAGAAAAAAATTTGCTAATTAAAAAAATAAACACACAAATAAATAAGACAAGCTAAAAAAATAATATTTTATAAAAGAAATAGAGTAGCCACAAATGTATATATTAAATTTTTAAACATTCATAATTATTTATTTTAATTCTGTATTTTATACATCAACGAAAATACTGTTTAAACTTAAGCAGAAGTTACTTTGCATTTCTTTTCTTTTAAATAATAACAAACAACAAACAAAAAAGTAAAGAACATGTACAGAGTTTAAATTTAAACAAGCACTATTATTTATAATATATGTACTAAGTATCTTAATAGAAGACCGCGCAGAGGGCTAAAAATTTGCAAGCAAAATATAATTAAAAAAAAAAAAAAAGATACATATCTTGGTTTCTTTTTGGAAGTTTAAACGGAATAAAATTTATCTTTGAATTTTTTAAATAATATACATACATAAATATAAACAAATAAAATTTGCAACAAAATATTTTGTAAACACTGCGCTTTGTTGTGGTTAGGCAGCACAGTAGCGCTGAGAAAAACAACGATTTTAAGACCGATCTAAAAATCGTTGTTTTGCCAGCTCTACAGCATAGTGTAAATTATTTGAAATTTGATTAAACTTTTGCTAGCATATACACTAAGAATTTAGTAATTAAAATTAAAAAAAAAACTGCAGCTTAATTTTAATTTAATTTTGTTGTTGATTTTGTTTTTTTTTTATGTTTATGCTGCAGCTTTTGTTGTTACTGCTGTTGCTGCAGCTGGCTGGCTGGCATTTGTTGTTGTTTGGTTGTACGTGTTTGAGTGGGCCTATTTTGCTGCATTTTATACTTTCATGATTTAATATTTGTATATCATACATATGCATATTTGTTTGTTTGTATGTGTTTTCCTTTTGTATGTATGTATGTATGTATATATAGTACTTTAAACTTTTGTATGTGTTTTATGCCCTTAGATTTAGATCTTTGCGGTATCCACCATATCGATGTTTAGTTTATAGAATACATATGGGAAGTATTCGGCTTGTCCAAAGCCCAAACCGGGTATATCAACATTCTGTAAATGTTTTAGCAAATAATTAATATTTATATATATAAATTGAATAAAATTTAACTTACATCGGCACCACTATTATGCCCACCAGCTGCAGCACCGTCCAAATGACTATACAACTGATACAGTGTATCGCGCAAACGTTTCGCGCTCTTCTTGTTCGGCTCGATTAGTATAGCCTGGAAGTTCACTGGCAGACCGTATCTGTGTAGTAAAAATTTTGCATATTATTTCGTAATTTATTTAAATATATTATATTTATATATAATAAATACCTTAATACCGATTCCACAAAGACACGCAATGCCTTGACATGCACCAGCGCGCAGAAAGCTTCGCTGAAGTTGACCTTTAGCCAACGCACGAGTGGACCCTTTAATTGAAATAATTAAATAAAATTAGTTTTGAGTACTAAAATAAATAAAATTATATAAAAACAAGAAAAAGAAAACTTCACGACACTAACTCCCATAATTTAGTGAGGCTAATCGATTTCGCTGCAATTTCAGAACATAGTAGTTGGTAGCAACAGATTTCAACAACGCGGACCACTATCTTGTCGCAGCCAAGGTACGCAAGGTAGGCTAAGCGTGGTGCACACGCCGCATGTCCCAGCAATCAACATAAGCTAGACGTCGGCAAGCTGCAATTAGAACAGACCGCCGAAGCCTTCTCAAAAACACTCTCTCTCCCAACTGCTCAGGGAAACCTCTCCGTCTTCTCAAGATATATGTGAGCAGTGAAAGCTTTGTCAGGGAAGGAAAAAAACCTCTCCGAACCCTTTGATACCAAGAGAGGTTGGTTTCAGGTTTCAAACAGAATATGTCGGGTGCGATCTTTCAAAAGGAAGTGGTGTCGCTCGCGTACGCGGTTGATATTGATGTCATCGGTACGCAGGCACCGCGAGTCAGCAAGGCGTGCTCAGAGTTTAAAAAAACAGTTTCGGCTCATGGATCTAGAGAGGGAGAATGAGGACAAGACGATGTACGGTCTTGGACGGTCAGTGACGATGAAGAATTGTTCTATAAAACTTCGTCTATCTTGGATCCGAAAGAAACAGTCACAACAACGTCAATCTGGATATCAAGCGAAGAATCACGTTAGCAAATAGTTGCTATTCTGTGCTGAGCAAGCAACAAGACGATCAAAGAGATTGAAAAACAGTCCCGGCTCAAGGGTCTAACGGTGAATAACGACAAGACGAAGTACTTGGTGTCTTTTCGATCGCCTTCATCGCGTCAGTGACGATGGAGAATTTTAACTTCAGTGTTGTATAAAACTTCGTTTATCTTGGATCCGAAAGAAACAGTCACAACAACGTCAATCTGGATATCACGCGAAGAATCACGCTTGCAAATATATGCAATTTTGAGCAGAACAAGCAAATAAGAAGCAAAGCCCTCTCTCGGAAGAAGAAAATCAAGATCTATAAGAAGCTAATACGCCCGGTTCTACTGTATAACGCAGAGGCATGGACTGCGTCGGAAGTCTTTGAGAGGGAGATACTCCGCCGAACTTTTGGCGACGAGTGATCTCTCTGTATTGTAGTAATTCAAAACAACAATAAAACAAAATATTTTCCGTATACGTACAAATTGCTTCTTCTTGTCCGTCATCAATTTAGTCATTTCATTCTTGCCCGCTGCCAGCTCTTCCTCGTTGTAAACAAAGTCACGCACAATAAACTTGCGTTCACGTGCGTGCAGTTTGAACTCCTCGGTGACCTTCTTGAAGAGCGTAACATTGAACAGGCTATAATCGTTGTCTTCGTGTATCAGTGAGGATGAACGTGGTACAATCATGTCGGTGATCTTCTCATAGTTGGCTAACCAATCGTTCGCCATAGATCTGAAATATATATAAATAAAAAAGGCAATAATCTCTGGAACTATTATATGCATAATATATTAATTGACTTACTTTGGCACAATAACCAACAATGTAGTCAAGTATTCCGAGTCCAGAATAAAGTGCTCTTTCTTAACCAGATCCGCCAGATTGCGCGTCATCAAGCTGCCACTATATAGAAGTAAAAAAATTATTAATTAATAATTTAAATAAAACTTCTTGCACAAATTTTGACTTACGTTTTTTTCTTTTCCAGATTTTGCAGATTGCCTTTCAGATTATTATAGGCCGTTGACTTGGTCTTCAGATCGGCATCGATTTGTCCAATCTGTTTTGATATAATGTCAGCAATATTACGCAGCGATTGCTTAATAGGATATTTGGCCATATCCCATTGGAAACGCGTTATATAAACGGACAGATCGGCTATAGAAATGCGAAGTAAATAAGATTCCGAAAAAAAATTAGTTTAACAAATATTTAGGCATGTTTGTTTCAATAAACAATTTAAATTATTTATATTAATTAATAAAATTAATTAATAAAATAGAAACTTAAATTTAAAAATAAAAATTTTAAGATATAAAGTAAAAAATAACTGCATAGTTTTTTAATATTTATTATTAAAATATTTAGTAGTAATAGTTTAGCATTTTTAAAAGTACAACAAAAATAAGTTTTTAAGAAATATATATTTTGTTAAGACACACTACTATATATACATATACACACACAGTTACACACGCACACACACAATACATAATAAAATAGCATAAATAAGATTTAGCAGAATTTATAAATAAAATATATATTTGTGCATTGATTAATTAATTAATTAAAAAATATTTAAAGCGCTGAAAGAATAAATATAAAATTTTTATTTTTTATTTATTATAAACAAAGCAGTCACGTGAAAGTCTGCAGAAGAATTAAATAAAACAATTAAAATATAAATTTTTTGAAAAGAAATTTTTTTTAATTTTTTTTTTTTTGTACTATTTGTTCACATGTATAACAGAAGTATGGCGGCGGAGCTGCCAACTGCGTAGAGCTGGGAAAATAGATGCAGACCGATGCATCGTTGTTTTTCATATGAAACAGGTGCTTCCTAACCGATTATAAAAAAATCAAAAGTAATTCCGGAAACAAACACTGCCTACTGAGAAAGAGTGATCTATTGGAGTAGGAGAACAGTTTCAGTTCTGTACAGACTATTCGAAACTACGAAAGAGCTTCAGAGATACAACAAATTTGGCATTTTTTCTAGCTAAAAGCTTATAAAGACCACCTTTTGCCTCTTACATACATACACACAAACCTAATAAACCCTTTTCCGAAACATGTGAAAATGTTTACAATATACAAAAAAAAAAAAAAATCCGGAAACTCCGAAATTCTTTCAAATATTTTTAAAAAAATCTTATATAAAAAAGCAATACAGATCATATATTACGTGATCTCAGCAGTGTTCCAAAACAACGGAACTCCAACGGCAACACCAACAACTTTTGCATACTAAAAAATAAATCGCAGTGTTTAAATAATGGAAATGTGTCGAAAAATAAATTGAAAAACGTTTTTAAAGAGCAACAAAAGATTTAAAAAATTAAAATAAAAAATTAAAAAATAAATTTAAAAAAAAAAATTATTAATTATGGTGTTTAATGATTTGACTTGGCGTGAAACGGCGTAAATCTTGGCGAAAATAATTTGCTGAGCGGCACAATTAGTTAAATTTTTTGTTTTTTGTGGGCGGTACACTGAAAAAACAACATATTCGCTTTTACACTGTTACAAATAAATTGAAAATTTGTATACTTAGAGTCAATATATAGCATAGTAAATTAATTTAAAGTGAAGTCAACTGAAAATTAATTAAAATAAAGTAGAAAATTTTTCGTAAAGAAAAGAAAAAAATAACGGTTACGAAAACTGTTAATACATTGTATAACAAATTACAATTACACGTTGTAATACAGTATAACAGTTTGAGTGTAGACCATTTATATATTCATATAAATTTATATATATATATTATATATTGTATATAGAAACAGAAGAAGTAGAAGAACAGTGTGAGTACAGATTTTGCATTTATATATATATATATATTTTTTTTTTTTGGAAAGTACACCAAAAAGTAGTAAAACTGAAGAATATAACAAAACGTAATATTGAAAGTAGAAAAGAAATAGAACAAAAGTTTAGAGAGAAAGAGAGATTTTTTTTTTTTTATTTAATTTTTTTTTTTTTTTTTGTTTAGACAAAGCCAGGCCATGCTAACCTGGACTTAGTGGAAATTCTGGTAGTTCACCGTTATCTGTATCCGGACTGGAGCGTCCCTGGCTACTACTGCCACAACAACTACTCACTGGCGACGATCTATGAGTTGGTGTTAAATTAAATCCATTGTTTATATTTAATTGACTCGTTGTAGAACGTTTGCTATATATTTGATCGGCAAGAGAGTGGAAGAAAGAGCGATAACTAGAGCGTGGAGTGGAGGCGTGGCTGGTGGTGGTGGTGGTGGAGTTGGTGACAGTGATTTGTGGTGAGTTGTGATATAAATGATGTGCAATAATGGAATTGTTGATCGTGAATTGTTTGGTGCATTGGATTTTAAATTTTTTTTTTTAATGTTTTATTATGTTTTGCGCGCATGATGTGATGAAATGAAAGTTTTTTATTATTAATAAATTTGTTTTAAAAAAACTTTGATTTTTTTGTTGAATGTTTAGCAAAAAAGCATATGAATGGCGCATGAATGTTTAGCCGGTCTGATTTTTGAGTTTGGAAGTAGTTTCGGAATTTGAATTAGTTTGAAAAAATAACGAAGAAGTTCGTAGTACTGCTGAACAGTTTGTGCCTGAAGCAGACTTGGGGGCTAAGCGTACAACATTTTTTAAAAGCAGAAATTGTAAAAAAATTTTATAATTCTTTACCGAAACGTATGCTTTATACTCGCATAAATAATTAAGGTCGAGTTTCTCAATGTCTGGTTTAAATTAAAAATACAGACAGTTAAAGTTTAATAATTGAAAACAAAGACTTTCTTTGACTTTCTGGTGCACATTTGGCAGCTATGCTGCATTATAAGTACAGCACCTGCTAGTAGAGCTGGGAAAACGTCGATTTTTAGACCGATGAAAAACATCGATGCATCGGTCTTAACTATGCCGCATTGTAATTACAGCACCTGCTAGTAGAGCTGGGAAAACATCGATTGCACCGATACATCAATGTTTTCATATGAAAAACATCGATGTATCAGTTGAAAAATCGATGTTCTCCCAGCTCTACTAGCAGGTGCTGCACTTATAATGCAGCTTAGCGGTTTTTCATATGAAAACTTCGATGCATCGGTTGAAAAATCAGCTTTACTAGCAGGTGCTGCTTGTAATGTGCGCTAGCTTCGCTATAAAACTCAAAAATGCTGTGTTGCACGGCTTTAATTATGGATTTGCATGTTTCTACGTGTGCGTAAGCAGCGTATATAACTGTGTGTTTGTAGTTAGGTCTCAGGTTTTTTTTTTGTTTCAAAAGTCTGTCTGGCATGCCTTGTTTGTGTGTGTATGTATGCAATTAGCGTTTCAATGTGTGCGGTTGTGTATGTGTTTTGGCTTGTACATTGCTGAGATACCTGCTCTTTTTCGAATTTCGCTTATGTCTATGAAACCACCAGTCAAAAGTTTCGGAAAGATCGGACAAGCTATTGCTGCCCTTCAAGCCGCCACTTGTGCCAGCAGCATCATCATCGGTTGACGCTTGCTTCGTCTGTTGTTGTTGCTGCTGTTGCGTTTGCGCGTTTGTTTGTTGTTGTTGTAATTGACTCACGTGACTGCTGCTCTTGAAGCTCATTCGATTATTATTAATGCTACACGTATTGTTGTTATTCAACTTTTTGCTATTAGAACGCGATATGCTATGCGTGCTATGCGCACCACTAACGGCCACCGCTGCCGGTGCCGAAGTGGAGAAGAATGCTGACGAACAGAGCGTTGTTGCTGAAGCGGAGGCAGATGAGGCGGAGGCGGATGCAGATGCAGATGCAGTTGCATAGGCGTTGGCATTAGTAGAAGTAGTACAAGAAGAAGAAGAAGAAGTAGAAGCATTAACGCCACCACCACTAGCAGTAGTTCCACCAAATATCGATGCAGCATAGGCACTTGTACTGGCGGCAGCTGCAGCAGCATTGCCTGTTGCAATTGCAGTTGCTGTCGAAATGGCACAACGTGTAGCATTCAGCATCATGGAGGAAGTAGTTGTATGCGAAAAACAATCATCGGCAGCCAATGTGCTTGCGGTGACACTTGTGCTAGGCGGTTGTAATGGTAGCGGCGGCGGCGGCGATAGCGAACAACATTCATCACAGGCACAAACAGGCGACATAACAAAATCACAAAAATCACGTTCCTCTTCGGCGGATTCGACATCGGCATTTGTGGCGGCGGTCGAAAGCGAAAGATTATTTAGGCTGCCGACGCCGGAGTGACATGCTGAGCAAGTGGTTGTAGTTGTATCACGACTAGTGGAGAGATTTGATGATTTACCAGTTAGTTCCGAGTGTGTTGGATGCTGTTGCTGTTGTAGGAATTGTAGTTGTTGTTGTTGGTGGTGGTGGTAGTGATGATGATGTTGTTGGTGATGGTGTTGGTGGGTAGGAAGATGTTGTTGTTGTTGGAGATAACTCAAAGGCTGCGCCGACTGCTGCTGCTGAAAATGATGTTGTTGCTGTTGTTGTTGTAAATTATGATTATGATGTAGGCAATGGCTGTGTTGTTGTTGTTGTTGTTGATTATGCAGTTGTTGTTGCTGCTGTTGTAAACGATTAATCGTGCTTTCATCAGGCGGACCAGGACCTTTACAAACGTAGGATTGTTGTGTAAATGTGGAGCGCGGGGGTTTTTGTGTTTTGTGTATAAACGGCATCCATCCACGTTGACGTAGGCAATTGTAGGGTATTGGCGTGCACAGCATAACACGTACGACGTCGAATTATGTATAAGAGTACATGCGCGATGGTGTGGTAGTTTTTTTATTTTTTATATGCAAACATTTTTTTTTTTTTTTAATTTAATTTTGTTTTTTTTTTAAATAAAAATATAAATAAATAAATGAATATAAAAATTTAATATTATTAGAGAGTTTAGCAATACCAAGAATTGACTTAAATAATTTATTTATTATAAACTGCTGCTAGATTATAAATTTATTAATTAAATATAATAATCGTGGCGACTTTAGACCTGTAAAATATTTCGCTGCTTATGTTAAAAAATAAAATTAAATTTAAATAAATTAACTTAAAAGAAGAAATACTAAAAAATAATACAAAAATTTTTAATAAAAAAAATAAAAACTAAATAAAACAAATCAAACTCAACAATAAATTAATTAATTAATTAAGTAGTATAAAATAGTAAATAAAAAAAAAAGAATATTTCTCAAAACGGCAGATAAAAATGGTGTAAAATATTCAATTATGATAATTTATGGCATATTTTTTACAGTGTAAAAGCGTTTCTTTAAATATTTTGTCAATGTACAATTTTTTAATTTTTTTTTCACTCAAATTTTTAATTTAAAAACAAGCACATGAACTAGAGCTGGGAAAACATTGATTTTCAGACCGATAAAAATCGATATTTTTCCAAGCTCCAACATGAACAGACAAAAACAAGAAGTTAAAAGCAGACAAACGACAGCATATGAAAAAAATTTTGTATGTACACTGAGAGAAAAAAAACACATAAATTGAAAGTATGTCATATATGCTCCAACAAATAGACAAAATGGCGCACACACGCTCGCACACATACACACGTTAACACAAAGAGTAAAATAGAAAAGAGCGTAAAAGAGAGAGAGAGAGTGAGAGAGTATAGCTTAGAAATCTTGCATTTTAATGATTTCGAAAAAAATTTCTAAATAATAAAAAAATTTAGCTTTTAATTAAAAAAAATTAAAATTTTTTATGCCCGAATTCCACATATTTTATACACTTCTCATTTATATATATATATATTTTTTTTTAAAACTTCTTCCATAGCTGAGATGATTTAAAAACTAATTGGTCTTCTGTTAAGTTAGAAAACCGAAAAAAAATTTAATTAAAAAAAATTAAATAAATAAGTTAAAATAAATAAGAAAAAAAAAATGTAAGAAAAAAAAACACATTTTACGGCATTAAATTTTAGCAGTAGTAGGAGATAAATTTTTTGTAATATACAGCATGAGTGTACGGTTTTAATTGTGTACTACTGGAGAATATATGTCACCAAATGGTGGGAGCGAAAGAAAATAACTGTGTGTTCAATTGTGTAAGCTATTTGAATGAAAGCACGCACCGTGACGAAAACGGGGACGGCTTTGTTTTGTTGAAAATCGAAGAGTGGCAGCGCTACCAATATAGTCGTATGTCATAACACTCGTCGAAGTCTAAGAATTCTTCAAAATATTTTATATAGCACCCTACTCTAGGATAAAAGCACACTCCTATGAATTCTAGCTAAACAAGTGGGTGTTAATTAATATTGCAGAACACCATGTTTCTTATGCAAAAGAGATACAGTCAAGTAGCTTCGCTATATAAAGGAGCTTTGATTAAAATATTTTAATTGATTAAAAATGAATTTATTTCAAGCGTGAATTAAATTATTCAAAAAAGCCGTTAAGTACGGACAGTGCTCAGAAAATTTCGTATTTAAAATGATCAATTTTTGCTCGAATTTTTTTTATTATTATTAAAAAATGTTTACAATTCACGATTAAAAATTTTTGACTCGAAAAATAAACTAAACACATTAAAATTTTTTTTTGTTTTTTTTTTTTGGTTTTTATTTTCTGTTTGTGTTTGTGTTTGCGTGTGTGTGTTTGTGTGTAGTTGTCGGTGCATGAGCATGTGTAGGGTGTTTCAATGTGTGTGTTTATGTTAATTTACAACAAAATACGCAACACAAAATGAACAACACAATTAATATAGTATTCTATATGGATAGTTTAAGTCAATTAAAATTGTTTTTGCTAAATTCAAAAATCCAAATCCACAAACGCCTGTTTTGGATTCTAAGTGTGGATGTTGTATTTGTGAAAAAGCGTTCAACAAATTGTGGCAATAGCAAATAAAAAAAAAACAATACTACTTGATGATTGATGCTGTGCGCATGAGAAAAAAATTAAAAAAAAAAATAAAAACAAAAAATAAAAAAAATATATATATATAAAAATAAATAAAACAAATAAAATTACAAACAAATCTGCAAAAAGCTGCATAACAAAGAAATTTAAAAAAAAAAAAAAATTATACAAACTCAAAACATATAAAAAAAAATAAATACTTTAAAAAAACCTAAACTAGAGCTTGGAAAAACAACGATTTTAAGACCGATGCATCGCTGTTTTTCATATGAATCGGTCTAAAAATTGTTGTTTTTCCAGCTCTGACCTAAACATTTCATTATTAGCTGAAAATCGATTAGTTTTTAAATCTTCTGAATTTTTTTTTAAATATTTCATTGCACTTTCCGTTAAAAAAATTAATCATTATACATTCAATAATAGCACAAAATATAATTAGTTATTTTAATTAATATATTTTATTTTTTCATAATCAAGTTAAATTTCGACACTGAGAAGACTACTGACAAGTATTATTATTAAAAAAATAAAAACAAAAAAAAGTAGTAAACGAAAGAGAGAGCACATTCCAATTTGTACGAGAGAGTAGTTTGTAGTAAATGTTTAGTATTTGTTGGTTGTTCAACACTGTATTTTTTTTAACTAATTAATTAATTAAAATAACTTTTTTTTTTTTACTAAGTTTTAGGGGTAGTTAGTGTTAGTTTTATAGTCAGTTTATAGAGAAATAAATAAATGAGAGTTTTGCATTCCAAAAATATGATTTTTAATTGTTTTTTTTTTATATTTAATTAGTTAAAAAAGGACTAAACGCAACTAGACTCACGCGCGACTAGTTAAACTATTAATTAACTAATTAACTATTTATATAGTATGTATGTAGAAATTAGACGCTATTAATTTTAAACAGTCTAAATTTCCTATTCAGTGTTTTTTTTTTTCAGGCAATGCTAAAATTACTCATTTTTCTTTATTAATTATTTAAATTGTTTTTTTTTTTTAATTAGCTAAACCTAAACTATAAAAAAAAATTACTTTCAAATATTACAGCTATGTAGTAAATAGTTTAACAAAAAAATATAAAATTTAAATAATTTAATTTTTAATTTAATGGCAACACTTACTGTTATTTGCAAGCAAGTTCTCATGCAATTTATCGCGCTGATCCTCAAGCACTTCGCCCAGATAGTTGGCTACCTTGCGTGTTATTTGCTCGACATAGGCATCAAGCTTGCCCAGATCATCGGAGAGGCCGACTAATTGATCGAGTGTACCAACCTGTTGGAATTAGAGTGAATTTTTTTTTTTTTTTTATTAGTTTTTGTTTAATATTAATATTAAATTTAATGTATATTATGCTTGCATTAATTTTGAAATTTATTAAAATTTTGTTTTAAAAAATGTTTCAATTTATTAAAAAAAAAAAAAAAAAAAAATGTCTATGTTTTAATTTATTTATTTTTTATTTTTTAATTAAAAAAATACATTTATTTGTATTAATTTGAAAAAAATTTAAATTTTTTTATATAATTTTTTTTTATGAAAGAAATTTTAATTTTTCAAATCTTTAAGCTACATTTCTAATGAGAACCTTGCACTAACTATATATTTTCAACACCTTCCACGCAAAACCATTAAACTACATTTCTGCTGAGCACCTTTCACTAACTATAACATAAGCTATGGCATATATTTTCAACACCTTCCACAAAACCTTTCAACTACATTTTAATTTTTCAAAGCTTTAAACTACATATCTAATAAGCACCTACCATAACTATAACAAAAACTATAGCATATATTTTCAACACCTTCCACAAAACCTTTCAACTACATTTTAATTTTCCAAAGCTTTAAACTACATATATAATAAGCACCTTCCATAACTATAACAAAAACTATGGCATATATTTTCAACACCTTCCATACAAAACCACCTTCCAAGCCTAACACACTAGAGCTGGGAACAAATCGATTTTTAGACCGATTTTTATATGAAAAACATCGTTGCATCGGTCGAAAAATCGATATACACGCATTAAATACATAACTGTACAATAGGAAAAAACTTACCTTAAGATCGGGTATATGAAATTTATAATTGCTGCAGAGATTGTGCTGCTTATTGGTTAAATTGTTCATAGTATCGTACGTTTGCTGGCAGGTCTTATCGCCAGGCGCCGAAATGAGCCAATATTCAGACATCGTGATACTTGCTATATAGGAAAAAGAAAGGACAAACAGTTATAAAAAATTCAAATAATAAATTAGACAAAAAAAGGGGCTTTTGCGCCATAAATAAGTCAAGATGACCTCAGTTGAAAAAAAAAAAAAAATTTGCCAAAAAATAAAACCAATAAATAGCAATAAAACGTCAATGCTATAAAGCTAACAAGGATACAAGTTAGCCAATGAATGAGTTATGCGTACAGCTAATATACAAAACATTTATATAGAAGATGCTGAGAAACTGTAGAGCTGCGTCATGAAACATTTTATATAAGATTAATTTAAAAATAAAAAAAAACAAACAACTTCAAGTTCACTGCATCTAAATAATTAAAAAGTACAAACGCAAGCAAGGACATTTATCGATTCTTTTTTTTTTTAATTAATTTCATTTTGCAATGAATGTTTAAAAATAAATATTGCACTTGAACAGGCAACAACACGTGTACAGTAGTGGCCACAACAAGGAGTTGTGGGAATAATACAGTTGTTGACTAAATAAACCAACAAATACACACAGAAGAGAGCAAGCAGTGTTGAAGGATATGCTATAAAGTGCCTGCACAAAGAAACAAAGACAGACAAATGACAAAGTACAATGGCTGCTCATCATGTCCTGGCGCCAGGCTGACTTTCGTATGTCTGCCAGCTAGTCTACGCCATTATCTAATGCGTACACTTTTAAAAAATTATAATTTTTTTTTTTAATAAAAAGGACTTACATTAATTTAAGCTTAACACTCTTTGCGTTTTAAAAGTATGGTTAAAAACTTTTGACGCTGTATGCGTTTAAATGTTCTAAACATTTTTTTTAATTTGTTTTTAAGTTTTTGTAAGTAAAATATTTTTTTTTTAATATTTGGCACACGTTTTTTTTTTTTTGTTTTTTTCAGTTACGCGCCAATACAAATTTTTACATTTTAAATTTTAATTTAAAAAATTAATTAAACTAATTGAAAAATTTTGAAAAAACCCACAATTGCACTTTTTCGTAAGCATTTTCTAAGCAAATGTCTATACACAACCGACTGCCTCAACGAAACGAATTGAAATGAAGTTCTTTGCAATTTGTGCGCAAGCACGAAGGATATACATACGAGTAGATAGCTACATATATATATATATATATATATATATATACAGTTATAGTAAAGGAAATGACGAAGCACAACAATAATTTATTTAGTAATAACAAAGGCAGACACGACAGCGACGTTGCTAACATTGCTGGCGACAGGACTCACTCTCCCTCTCTCTTTCTCTATCACTCTCGCTCTATGCTGTATGTGAAATTTTGACAGTCAAAGACAATGCACACTGTATTGTCTAGTCCACACTGTGTACAGTGTCTACTAAAATTAGCTTACTTAACTGTCTAACCCAACCATCGTTTTTGATTAATATTTTAGAACTGCATTCGAGTCAGTACAGTCAACTCAAAATATACACAAAACAGTTAACGGAAAATTTTTAACGAAACTTAATATGAAATGAGAACATATGTTCCAGCAAAATATTAAATTTCACTGTTAAAAAGCTGTATTTTGTTAGTAGCCAATTTTGCTTCTCGGAAGCTACAGTTGTACGGATTAACAGCTGTTTTTTTCGAGCTGAGAGATAGCAGCCAAGATCACGAGGAGGTTTCAAATTTATGCACTTCAAATGTTGACTGTGTCAAATTTGTATTATATAAGTGGTGCAAGCTCTTCACAGAAGTCCGAGTAGTAGCTTATGATGTACATGAACAACCATTAAACAAAAATTTTAATAAAGAATCGTCGAAACACTGTGGGCATATGGTTTAGCCTTCATGCCAGCCACTCATATTCGAGCTTCTTT
This sequence comes from Leucophenga maculata, assembly GCA_035044805.1. NCBI lineage: Eukaryota > Metazoa > Arthropoda > Insecta > Diptera > Drosophilidae > Leucophenga > Leucophenga maculata. Next base: position 1,459,148 of record JAWNNP010002290.1, read on the forward strand.
TGCTCATAAAGAGTTTTAAATTCTTTTGATCCAAGCAAATCTTTCTTGAAGTTTCGATATTTAATTTACATGGAACCGATGTGAATATTTTTAAATGAAGATCAAGTAAAGAATAAGGGATGTAGAAGATCTTAATTAAAGCCTAAAATGCTGCTTATAACAGCAGCTACAGTAGAGCTTGGAAAAACATAGATTTTTAGACCGATGCATCGATGTTTATCATATCAAAACATCGCCGCATCGGTCTAAAAATCGATGTTTTCCCAGCACCTTCCAATATTAAATTAAACAGCGTACACTTCCTGTAGAGTACACTGTAAAATATCGAACGTGGCATATGAGTAATCATGCTCAAACAATGGTCATCATAGCAGAGGAGTAAAGTGCTGCATAAGAAAAATATAAAAAAAAACAAACTGCGCTAAAAATTATGTTTGTCTGTTTTTACTGTAGGTATTATATAACTTCATGATGACCTTCGTTTTACTATGGATGGAGAAAAAACGAAACGAAATGAAACTAACCAACCAACCAACCAAACAAACAAACAACGGAACACAAAACAATAACAAACTCAAGGGAGTGCATTGTCCTCTTTGGGTGTAAGCTTACTAGCCGAACCATGCCAACAAAGTTTGTACGAGTACCAATCAAGCCCACCCACAACTACTACTACTCACACCCATTAACTGTTGTCTATTTTTAGCGCGAAATAAAATCTAAACTGACTGTCGTTTGTTGCCGATGTGGCTGACGCCGTTTAAACCGGAGACGGAAGTATGTGCGCGGCGAAGGATATGCTGCCGTCGTCGCCACATGGGAGACTTGTAGGCTGACTGACTGACTGACGCGACTGTCATGACGGACGGCAATGATGTCGATGATAATGGTGTAAATATCCTCACCCAGTGGGTGTGCACCCAAATTAATTAATAATAATGTTCGTTCGTTTTCGTTTGTTGCCTTTCTTTGTTAGCGCAGCTCCCCCTTACTTGAATTCAGTTATGTACACACAGCATGCTGACCGAGCGAGCAAGCGAGCGAGCGACCGAACGTAGTTTTCGGTTTCTAAGCGTACACAAGTCACGCTGTATATTTGCAGCTGTTGTACGTCGCTATTATCAGTCAAATTTATTTGGCATCTCCAGTAATGAGTTGCATACAATACAACAAACAAACGCCAGGATATCACTATAAATGGAAATGGTCGAACAATATCTATTTTTTTTTATAAGGAGTTTCTTACTAATTTAATTTGAGTACACGGTGAAACTTTTTGAAGTTACTTTAAAAAAAAAACATAACAGGGAGCACTCAAACACACCGTGAACTGGCAGCACTACATATGTTGATAACTTCCGTAGTAGTATAAGCTCGATTAGACTTTTTCAACCTGTTGCCATAAACGTAATGTTGAGATTAAAATGTTGGGAAGTATCTGCTTGATATACAAATTTTATGTTACGTTAGCGCTTATCTCTGCTAGCATATGGTGCTATTTTTCTAGGTAGTATAAAATTAAAATGCTTCTTTTTGTTGCATTATGGGTTTTTTTTTTGTGCCTACTACTCAGGAAAATGACGCCACAATGGTAATCTTTTAGCTACTCATTGTAATTTAACGTAGTATACCCTTAGTTCCACAATTCTGGCATGGAAAATATGGATATATATAAGTTCCATGAATGATTTGTTCCATAAGCGGCCGTCGTTTTCATAAAGTATGATCTACTGCTTGGTTTCATAAAAATGGAGGTTCATACTTTTCATGACATTCTAAAACAGAGTACTCTCGTAGGCCTTAACATCGTCTATTGTTTTTGTTCCTCGATAGTATAGTGGTTAGTATAACCGTCTATGTTAATACATAGTAGATGGTCCAATACCTGGAGTGTCTTCCTCCAAGTTTCTCGATATTATAGTGGGTTAGTATTCCCGTCGATGGTTATACATCTTTTTATTGGTTAATCATTAAGGGAATTATCAGTAAACCATTTTATAGTTGATGGTTCAACACCTGGAGTGTCTTCCTCCAAGTTCCTCGATAGCATAGTGGTTAGTAAACCCGTCTATGTTAATATGTAAATCTTTTTATCGGTTATTCATTAAGGGAATTATCAAGAAACTATTTTATAGTAGATGGTTCAATACCTGGAATATCTTTCTCTAAGTTTTGCGCTTTTTACTTCTTATACAAACTGTCAAGCTGCATATATCATTGCCAGAAATATGTTATAAGATACTAGAGTGAGACAGGTTCTAGAGTATGAGACCAGTGCTAGTCTGGAACATCAGTTTTATATATAGAGCGAGACCACAACAACAACTACTTCCAAAAAACTTTCGATAGTTAGTATCCGATTACCAGTTTAAATTTTTTATGGACTTTACACAGTGTTCAATGAAAGATCAATTAAAAGTTATATCAAAACTTTGATAAAAACGAAAGAAAAAACACAAAATAATTTAATTTAATCCATTTAACAGCTAAATTAAAACAAACTTCAGCAAAGTACAATAAATTAATTAAAAAAAAGTTCTAAAAACTCAATAAACTTTTTCAATGTCATGTTAATAATAATAATTGTGGTAGGTTCTCAGCACCTACTACTTCAAAGTAATTAACTCAATCTGTGACTAAATTTAAATACTTATGGGAAAATATTATCCATTCGACTACTAATCATATAAAAAGGCATAATATGTAAAAGTTTTACGAATTAAGGCAATTGACAATCGATTCCTGGCAGTGTGGACAACATCACAAGCCAAGGTCTCGTGTGCACGCAAGAAAACTATTTGTTCATATTTTTTGTATGTGTCCTTGTTTTGTTGTGCCTATACAACGGTCACTCATTTATGTGAGTAACGTGAACAATTTTCTCTTTTCTTCTGCCATCCTTCAGGCAGGCAGTCAGGCAAGCATAGCTGTATATCATTTCCAACTAAAATTGTTCGTCATTTAGACAAATCTCAGATCTAAATTCTCGCTCGTGAAAAAAAAAACAGTGAAAAGTTGAAGGATATTTGTAGCAAAAAAAAAAAAGTGTCTACTTTTTTTTTTTGGTTGGTTGGTACTTTATCAAGCGTTAAAAAATTTTTTAGGTGTGCCAATTATTTTGGCACGAAACTATTAGATCATTCACGCACAGCAACAGCATGAAACAAAAATGCCAGAAATAAAGTTTGTGGCATGCCACATTGGCTAGATACATACATGAATTTCAGAATTTGGTTGGAGGTATATTTGCAAGAAGTATAATTTGTTTCATAATTGCTTTGTAAGGCTCTAGTATAAATTTTGAGACCTTTATACAACTTTCTACTGTAGAACCAATTCTGTGAGAATCATTCAGCATCAGAAAAGATTGATGGTCAGTATTGACATGTGACCAATAGCATGAAGCATCATTTGGAATAGCATTTTGTCGTATAAAAGATTAAATAAGCCTTAACTCTTTAATAAATTAAACAAACTTCATTATTTAAATTGGTTTTGATGCTTTTCTGGTGAAGATTCCATAGGTGAAGTTTACACAGCTATTCGATACATAATTTAGTATTCCCACAATCATTGAATTAATAAACCAAAATTTTGTTTTTTAATTTTCAAAAAAACCTTAGAAAATAGCAAAGAAATAACAAATAATTAAAATTTGCCTCTAAAAAAACAAACAAGCACCTGCAATATGTTACAAAATCTGTTAACAATTTTCTCAAATAGATAAAAAAAAAAAAAATAACTGCCGCATAAAAACAACAGATTTCCACCACACCACTACGTTACAACAACACAGCACCGCACAGCATGGTGAATTGTGCTAAGTCAGCTGTTTGAGGCTGACAGTCACATGACAGCTTCCAATCGATAATTTTTCGCTCACGGGTTACAATGAAAATGTTAAAATGCACAAAAAATACAATATTTCAAGCGCCAGCACTTGCAACAAATTGTTGCAACACTAAGCAGCTGCATAAGACAGCCATAAAAAGTTTAACTATATAAATAAGAGCAATGCAACAGCTTGCTATGCTTAGCCAAACTGCTGCAGCAAGGACACACACAATGCAGACATTTCCAATTGGAAATACACTTTAACAGTAAATTTAATTAAATTAAATAAAAACGCTTGCATATTGCATATTACTTGCAAGTTATTTAAGCTTATTGAATTATATTTGTAAGCGTTCGAAAATTTGCTTGGTAGCAGTCAGCAGACTAGCGAAAAATTTTTTTTTTTCGTTTACGCTTGCCGTCGTGTCAGCACTAACGCACACAGATTTTTGCTTATTTTATGCATATTTTAGACGACACTTACATTGCAGCACAAACTTAGGTTCACTCAAACACGTTAGAGCACGATTTTAATGGAATTTTTACCGAACTGCTTCGATTTTGTGCGGAAAACGAAAATTTGTGGCCTGACCCACACAAATTTGCTCAAAATCAATCGCGCAGCAGACAGCGAATGACAGTCACAAAGCGGATTTTTTGATAATTCACGTGATAAGCAAGCCATTTCGCTCTAAAAAAAGTGAACCATACCAAGCGCATAAGTGTGAGCGTGATAGCAGGAAAATAGACATGCACATCACTGTGAATAATAACAGCTGTTATTTAATTATTTTAAAAATTTAGTAATAAGCCAATTAAATTAAATGCTGTTTATATTGTTTTTATATTTTTTAAATAACTAATTAATTAATAATATAAAAAATTAAACAATAAATACTGCATAACTTTAAATTGTTTAAAAGTATTTATTAGTGCATTTCTACTAACACAGCCCGCTTGGAAATTGTGTGCCACTGTTTGCGCAATCAAACAGCTGCTGGCGCTTAGATTCATTTCTTTTTAGTAGTGCGCTCGTTCATTGCAATTAAGTTTTAAATAAATTAGTTATAAAGTGACCAATTATTTATAAATTTTGTATATAGTGTAAATTTAAACAAAACCAACAATAATATTAAGTAAGTGCTGTCTGTTGTTATAAATGTTTATTGCATGAAAATAACAAATAAAATAAATGAGCGCTGTTGCGCTGATGTAACTGCACATGCCGCGCGTTTGTCGCTTGTATGAGTAGAAAAAACAACAACAACTACTACATGTATGCGGGTGTATAGTATTAAAAGGTATATATATATGTATCAATTAGTTAATTAAATTCTCAGCATTGTCAATGCTAAAGCAACATTCTGCTTCTTTTTCTTTTTTTTTTTTATTGTGCAATTTGATTCATTCCCAAGCGCGTATGTTTGGCACAACTAAAAAAAATGAGTGAGCATGTGTATTGAAGAGTACGGTTGAAGAGAAGAGCGTCGACATATAGCGCACGTTGCAATTATACCGTAGAAGTGTCTTGCATGTACAGATGATTCATATTTGTTGGAGTTTATGGAATTTCTTTATTATTTAATTTATTTGATTAAATTTAAATAGAAGCAATTATTGTCTCGCAATATCTACAATTTGTAATACATTAAATGCATTAAAAAATACCTAAGTTCACTCAGCTGTTGCTATTGCAATACAGTATGCTAAAGGATGCGTTTTTTTAAGTTAGGCAAGTGTTTAAATATTTTCATAGCGAACAGCGCAAATCATTCAACATGTGTTTCTTTATAATTACTCACCAACATTAATCATTTGTTTGTGGAAAATGTATTTTTATAAGAAATACATTTTAGATAAACTTTGTACATTTTTATAATAGTAAGACAGTTGCGGCATCCGGCTTTGTTCGTTTATAGTGTTTTTGCTTATTTATTTTGTAAATCAAGCTATTAAAGCCTCTGCTTCAGTCACATTGAGTCGCTCTTTCGCAACAATATGTTCGATAACAGGTCGATGACTTCGATAGCTTAATTCACAATAGACGCACACAGATTAGGGAATTTAAAATGTTCAAATAAAGAAATTTCTTGTTATTTCTTGCTATTTAAACTTTTTCTATTTTAAATTTTGAAAACTCTTAAACTAAGTCTCTAATCTAAAATTATTTCCATTAAAAATAAACTGTATATATTAATGCGAACATTACTGTTTGTAGCTCATACATATATGGAAAATCTTGAAAAACTAAATTATTAATGAAAAAATCTTTATTGCGGAAAATTTGTTTGTTTATTTTTTCAAAAACTGGAAATTTTAACAAAACATTTAAACATTTTCTGCTGAACTTGAACTTTTTTTTGCTTTGTTTTCTAAGAATTAAACAAAAATCAGCAATTGCGCATCTCATTTGCTAATTCGTATAAACAAAGAAAAATACTAGAATGTCGGGGAGTAAAGTCACCTTTATGTAAATATATGATATATGTATTGTGAAATAAAACACATATTGAAATGCATTTGGAAACAATTGAACTGAACTTTGGCACATTATGGTGCTATACTAAAAATTCTTATGACTGAAAAGTGTTTATCGCAAGCGGTGATCGGTGATGTGTTCTTTGTCAACTTACGGCAGCAGTGGCGGCAAACGTCTAATTAGTTATCGAGCACACAACAAAAAAAATAAAATATACGTAAAATAAGATAGTACACCGGACACAACAATAGCAGTAAAGCTATATACACGCTTTATTTCAATATGAATAGATTTTGTTTCATACACAGTTCATGCGCGTCACAGATAAACCCTGTAAATCACACGCAGGCTTGGTAACAAAGAGAAATTTTGAAGAGGTTGAAGTGTTTAGAATATTACGATTTCTTTGAGAGCTCTAATTTATATGGATATAGAAGATTCGGACATTTAATACTGTCTGTCATTATTATTTTCTTTTTTTTTTTTTTGTCAAAAGTTTTCAAACCACCCACTTTTGTAATATGCACAAATTGGAAAATCGACTTCAAACGTTCGAATGCCATTTTGGAAAAAAAAATACTAGCAATTGGAACAACACTTTTTGAAGTTTTCAATGGCAAAATTGTTTACTCAAAGGCAGCAGCGCTTGTCGTCCAATAAATAGCAGAAATTTATATATTTAAAGCAGCGCTGCTTTTGCACGGTTCCCGCTTAAGTTGTTGGCCTCAACGTTTGCTACGCTGCTCCAGTACGATCAGTCTTTAACGTGATTTTCTTGAGTACGCAACGCGTTCGCGACTTTCGTCGTACAAACCAACACAAAATAAAAAAATATTTACGAATCGTTTCGACATTCCAAGCACAAAAGTGAAAATTTCTTGGCAGGTGCTAACCAAAGGGAGAATTTAAATAAATAAAAAAACAAAAAAACAAAACGGTAAATGACGAAGCATACATAAAAGTTCACTTGCAAACACTTTCGTGCCGCTGAAGAAGAACTTCTAATGCTTCTTCGTTGCCAGCGGCGCCTCTTATCAGTTATTCAATTTAAATTTTATTTTTTTTTACTGTTGTATACGCTAATCGATCCATATACAACGCGCGATCCATGCGGAAGACATCTTTATCGCAACGTACAGACACACTTCTTTAACTCGACCCACTTAGTAGCGACGCCGCTACGCTAAGATGAAGACAAATTGAAAACGAAAAGATGTAACCTGTTCCGCAGCGGCATTTTAAAAAACAAATATTTAAAAATATTTGGGTTATGCTGCTGCTGTTGCTTGGTCGATTACTTGAATGAAGATCAGTCCACAGACATTTGTCTATTTTTTACGATTTTGGTTTAGTTTGTTTGTTGTTTGTCTGTCCAATCGAACAGAAGTCGTCGTCGTCGTAACTCTTTCGAAGTTTCAGCGCGGTGGAGAAAGTTTTACACACTTGTTTCTTGTTGTTGTTGTAGTTGTTTGGCTCGATTCGAGTATACTGTATTATGGTCATGGCTGTTCATTCACGTTTAGACGCTTCTTCAGCGGCACAATCAGCTTTTGACAGTGGTGTGGTCTATATATGCGCAATCAGAAAGGGTTATAGTTTAATTTTGAATTAAAATTGGGTTTGTTAAAATACCGTTTAAAGTATTGTTTTTGAAAAAAAAATTCTATAAAAATTTATGCAAATCATTCAATTTTCCAATCCAAAACTTGTCTTGTGAATGCAACAAAAGCTTCTTTGGGCTTAGAAAAACGTTTACTACGCAGTTTATTTTGTTGTTTTGGATTAAAAAGAAATCATTGGGTGATAAATCAAGGCTATACGGCTTATGAACCATTCAGATTCGATATTTATTGTGCTCAGAAATTCTCTTGTGTGAGCCAATGATAGAGAGCTTAAAAAAATCAATGCATCGGTCTAAAAATCGATGTTTTCCCAGCTCTAGAACATGCATTGTCATGGTGGAAGGTGCTTCGTCTTTGTCAGTTGGTTTTGCGAATTTATCCGCAGACGTCAGGCAAACAAATAGTTGTGTACCATTCACAATTGACCTTTCTATATGGAACAGTGGGCACAATTAACTCCAATAAAACCAATATTAGAGATATAAACCAAATGACAAACATCCTTTCTAGCTTGATTACGACTAGTTTACAACTGACAATTATTAAACCAAAAATATTCACTTAGAATTTTTTTTTTTTTCAAATATTTTGGGCATAAAGGCTTGAATGAATGTTGAGGATTCCAGACAAGCATACTCTACACTCGACATTAAAAGTGTTGTGTCGAGACTCACACCAAATATTATCTGCTCGCCTTTTTCTATGTTTTTACAAGCTGCTTGAAGTTCAAGATAAGATCATAAAAATTAATAGTCTCCCAGCTACTACGCCACTGTTTTTTTTTTTTTTTAATATTTTTTTAAGCTTTTTTTTACGTTATTTTATATGGTTTTCATTTTCTGGGAGCGTCTTTGTGTTTACATTTCGGCGCTCGGCTTGAGTGCGCATGCGCCAGTGCGATGCCATGCAGTGAGCTTCCAAGCAGCCGCCGCAGTCGCACATTGACTCTGATAAACGCTGCGGGCTATTTATTATTTTCTCGCAAAGTTTTTGAAACGCTTTTCAATCATTCACACACTAATTCAGTCAGTCACTCGGTCGTCTTCATTTAGTGTTGGACCGATTTCAAGTCAATTTTCTGAGTGCTGAAGAATAATAAGTATATACACAGGTGAAAGTTGTAAGCATTTAAATACGTTTAATGTAATAAAAAATTAACAAAAAAAAAAAAAAAAAGAACACGTTTAAAATTTAGTGCTACTAACTTAGCATATTTTAAAATATTAAACTAAATATTTACCTACTTTGCAGATACTTAAGGCACACGGAAGTACAACTCTCTCATCATCCTCAACATACACAAAAACATTTAATACTAAAATGTGGCCAGAAAATGTTGGTATACGCGCCATTGAGGTAATCTTTCCATCACAATATGTGGACCAAACCGAACTGGAACAATTCGATGGCGCTTCAGCGGGCAAGTACACAATTGGCTTGGGTCAGGCGAAAATGGGCTTCTGTTCGGATCGCGAAGATGTCAATTCATTGTGTTTGACAGTGGTTAGTCGTCTACTGGAACGGCATCAAATTAAGCACAGCGACATTGGACGTCTGGAAGTGGGCACAGAGACCATAGTGGATAAATCGAAATCGGTTAAATCCGTATTGATGCAATTGTTTGCCGAGAGCGGCAATACCGATTTGGAGGGCATTGATACAACAAACGCTTGCTACGGTGGCACTGCAGCGCTTTTCAATTCGATTAATTGGCTTGAATCGTCCAGCTGGGATGGACGTCTTGCCTTGGCTGTCTGCGCAGATATTGCAGTCTATGCGAAAGGTGCTGCGCGACCTACCGGTGGCGCAGGTGCTATAGCCATGCTAGTAGGACCGAATGCACCGCTTGTCTTTGAACGTAGCTTGCGTGCTACGCACATGGAGCATGCTTACGATTTCTATAAACCCGATTTGAGCTCGGAATATCCAACGGTCGATGGTAAACTGTCGATACAGTGCTATCTTTCCGCATTGGATACATGTTATCGTTTGTATCGCAAGAAATTCGAGAAGAAATATGCCGGCGAAACAACGCAGCGCGTTGGTTTGGAACATTTTGATGCTTTAATCTTTCATACGCCCTTCTGTAAACTAGTACAAAAGTCGGTGGCACGTCTGAGCTTTAATGATTTTCTACTAACCAGCGAGGAGAAGCGTAGCCAACGTTATGCTGGTCTCGAACAATTCAATAATGCAACACTGGAGGGTACATATTTCGATCGTGATGTCGAGAAGGCATTTCTGACGCAATCTGCTGAAGTATTTAATACAAAAACGAAGAAAACGCTGCTGCTGGCTAATCAAGTCGGCAACATGTACACACCATCTGTATACTCGGGTCTGGTTTCGCTGTTGATTAGTGTGCCTGCAGCAGACTTGGTGGGCAAACGCATTGGTGTCTTTTCGTACGGTTCCGGCTTGGCTGCTTCGATGTATTCGATTGTGGTGACGCAGGATGCGCCGTTCTTCCAGCAATTTGTTGCCAAACTTGATTATGTGCTACCACTGCTGAATCAACGTGAAAAAATTGCACCAGAGACATTCTCGTCGCTAATGGAGGTACGCGAACGTAATAACCATGCAGCACCTTATACGCCAAGCGGCAGCATTAGCGCACTGTTTCCGGGCACCTACTACCTCAAGGAAATCGATGCACTGCATCGACGCACCTACGAACGCACGCCAACCATAAGCAATGGTGTGCACTGAGCGGAGAATGTGTTTAGCAACGAAACCTGCAACTAAATAAATGCTTTAAACATTTCATTTCATTACGAGGAAGCATTAATAACTACTACGACGAAGAATCTGCTACTAAAAGGAAAACTGACAATAATAACTCTTCAACAACTAATGTACTATATTAATAATATATATACTATGCGTATATAATACACACACAGACACAAATGTATGTTTGTAAAGGACAAAGAAATATGTAACCTCTAACTAATTTACTAGCGTTGTAAGTTAAAAACAAAAACAAACATTTTAAATAGTCATTTAAACAAAAGTCAACGGTGGACTTTTTATACATCATCATACATCGTATATGCATGTAATTGCTTTACTTTTTAAACTTTTACTCTTAAATATTTAATTACACTCATTCTGCATGTATGAATTAATGGATTAGGGTATGATTATTGCCTTTGTTTATTGTTTATAAGCCAAAAGCCAAACGTTTGTAAAAAGTTAAAAGCAAACATATTTAAATTATTGTATTTTTCACTTATTTAAAATTAAATTTTTAATAACTTAATGCAATAGTCACTTTAAATTCAATTTCTTCATACTTATATGAAATTTTTTTTTAGCTATTTAATATTAAATATTTTTATTGTCTTAAATATAAAAACGAAATAAATATTATATGAGTGATGAGGAAAATAAAATCAAAATATAAAATTAAAAACGTCTTCGTTGGAGAAAACTTCACTAAAGCATGCAGAAAATGTTACGGCTTTGCCCGGCTAAATAAACTTGGACACTTTAATTTGTGAGCAGTGTAATACTTTGCATTCATTGAACAAAAAAATTCACAATAGAAAAGTTTAAAGTCATAGCGCTGTAAATTTATAGAATGCAACACCTGCAAATGAAACAAATAGATCAGCTTAGATTGTAATAGAAAATCTTTTCCTTTACCATTTGGATGAATGCGTGTACGAAATTTATGAACGGGTTTAAAAGCACTCAAACTTGCCATTGCGCCGAATAGATCCTATTTAGAGAAATCCGAACTAAACTTATTTGTTAAAAAAAAAAAAATTACATGCAAACATACCACAACCATGTAGCCCGATTCATTAAGCAAGCCGAATTCTTTAAGTTTAAATGTAGCAGGAAAGGCAGCACCATCTACACGACGACTGACAAAAGCCACAGCAAAGGAATGTTGGCCGGCATGATTTAAAGGCATAATGGGACGAGTCCAGACCTGTACATAAGACTTTTTCGTATAAATAGTTTAAAAAAGTTGCAACAAAATACTTCAATTGACGCTTTCTGCAGTACACAGCGTCCCTGTATGCCCAATGGATCCTGATTCACCGCAATGACATCAACATTTTGCAATATGGCTCTAATCTCTGGTGTTACTTCAGCCAAATCGTTGGACATTAACAGCGGTGCAGCTAAAATCGACCAGATAGCCATTTGCAAACGCGATTGATCATAGCTGAGCCCATAGTTGCCAAGTATTAACATATCCGGATCATTCCAATGTCCAGGTCCAGCAAGCGGTTGTAGGCGATCTTGATTTTTGGCAAAAAAATCCATAATTTCTCTTAAGGATTGATATGAATCATGTATATCATACCAATTGCGCCAGAGATTACAATGCTGCTTTATGGCTTCATAGTTGGGCTGTTAAAGCGAAAATAAAATTATTTTTTTTATTGTAAGGGACTAAAAAAAAATTTGTTGCTTTTACCAAAATGCCCGCACGTTCCTTATAAAATGGCCAACTGCACGAATAGACCATGGGACGTCCGGTAGCATTAAGCAAACGTCCAAATTCTGGATAACCAGCATCCATATCAGTTATATTCGCATAGCAACCATCTAGTTTGACGTAATCAACCTCCCAAGCGGCAAAAGTTTTTGCATCTAAGTCCATGTGTTCTATAACGCCGGGATAGCCTTCACAGGTCTTGCTGCCAAAATCCTGATACAAGCCGAATTTCAGACCTTGGTTGTGTATCTGCAAGTAAAGCTTTTTATTTTAACTCTACTAAATTTAGTCCTTCACATGCTTACATAATCCGCCAAAGATTTTAGCCCATTTGGAAAGCGTTCACGATGCGGCAGCAGTTTCTGCGTTTGCTTATCACGCTCCGCTTCCAGCCAACAATCATCAATGATGACATACTCATAGCCTGCATCCGCATAGCCATCGGCAACCAGCAAGTCTGTGGTACGCTTAAAGAGTTGCTCACTTATGCATTCTTGCGGAAACGCTTCACAGTCTGTGATGCAACGAAAACGTTCCCAGTGCATCCAGCCCATGGGCGGCTTGCGTGCCAAGCCATTCTCGAGTGCCAATGTATGTTGCAGTAGCAGCGCAAGTAGCGTCATATAAAGGTAATGGTGGCACCTAAGCATATCTGCAAAGTCGTTAGTCCTGTAGTGTATATTGTTGAGGCACGGCATATAATTGTGAAAAACTTAATTATCGAACGAAAATTTTTTTAATTTAAATTCATTTTAAATCTGACAAATTGTCACGGAAAAAAAGAAGAAATATCAAATAAATCAACCAAATATAATATTTAGGGAAAACTTTATACGTGTAGGAAAGTGCATATATAAAGCATTAACTGCATTTATTGATAATACAAAAAAAAATTCACAATGGAAAAGTTTAAAGTTATAGCGCTGTAAATTTATAGAATGTGACACCTGCAAATGAAACAAATAGTTTAATAAAACAGCTTAAATTGTTATAAAAAAAAAATATTCCCCTACCATTTGGATTAATGCGAGTTTCAAATGTATTAACCGGCTTGAAAACACCCAAATGCTGTTTCGTATCGAATAGATCCTATTAAAAAAAAAAAAATAAGAAAGAATGCTGTCTAAGACTAAATAATAAAATTTAAATATTGCACTTATACGCACCACAACCGCGTAGCCCAATTCATTGTGTAAGCCCAGTTCTTTCAGTGTAAATTTAGATGTGTAGGGTGCACCATCTGCACGACGACTGGCAAAAGCCACCGCAAAGGAATGCTGTCCGGCTTTATTTAAAGGCGTAATGGGACGAGTCCAAACCTGTTAACATTAATTTAAAAAAATAATTTCCAATAATTCAAAAAAAAAGCAAAAAATCATGCCTCAATTGACGATTTCTGCAGCACACGGCGTCCCTGTATGCCCAATGGATCCTGATCCACCGCTATGACATCAGCATTTTGTAATATGGCTCTAATCTGTGGTGTTACTTGTGCCAAATCGTTAGACATTATCAGTGGTGCTGCCAAAATGGACCAAACAGCCATTTGCAAACGCGATTGATCATAGCTGAGCCCATAGTTGCCAAGTATTAACATATCCGGATCATTCCAATGTCCGGGTCCAGCATGCGGTTGTATGCGATCTTGATTTTTGGCGAAATAATCCATTATTTGTGTTACTGATTCGAGCGAATCATCAATATCATCCCAATTGCGCCAAAGATTGCAGTGTTGCTTGAGCGATTCGAAGTTGGGCTGTTGAAATGAAATATTTACATAATTTTTAACCACTTTTCTTTATTTAAAACTTACCAATGTGCCTTGCTCTTCCTGATAAACAGGCCAACTGCACGAATAGACCATGGGACGTCCGGTAGCATTAAGCAAACGTCCAAATTCTGGATAACCAGCATCCATATCAGTTATATTCGCATAGCAACCATCCAGTTTAACATAATCAACATCCCAAGCGGCAAAAGTTTTTGCATCTAAAGTCATATGATTTATAACGCCGGGATAGCCTGCACAGGTCTTGGTGCCAAAATCCTGATACAAGCCGAATTTCAGACCTTTGTTGTGTATCTGCAAATATAAGTTGTTGTTTTTTTATTTACTACTCTATTTTATTAATTTTTTACATGCTTACATAATCCGCCAAAGCATTTAGTCCATTTGGAAAGCGTTCACGATGCGGCACCAGTTTCTGCGTTTGCTTATCACGCTCCGCTTCCAGCCAACAATCATCAATGATGACATACTCATAGCCTGCATCCGCATAGCCATCGGCCACCAGCAAATCTGTGGTACGCCTAAAGAGTTGCTCACTTATGCATTCCTGCGGAAACGCTTTACAGTCTGTGATGCAACGAAAACGTTCCCAGTGCATCCAGCCCATGGGTGGCGTGCGTGCCAAGCCATTCTCCAGCGCAACTGCATGATGCAGTATTAGCGCGAAGCATGCCAGGTAGTAGTAGCACTTCAGCATATCTTCAACGTTGTAGTCCTGCTGCGTTGTACGCCGTCGTTGAATTTATTTATAGTTGCTGGAAATGACCTCGTTTCGAACTCTTCAACACTTCAAAATTTAATTTCAATTTCGATAAGGAATGTTTACTAATATATGTAGTACGCGAGGAGCACACAGTACCGTGCCCGCGCACAGTCGTTTGCGGTTTACAAATGTCTATCAATTAGCACAGCAGGGCACTGTTGCAGGCGTAGCGTACGTTCGTCAGGCAGTAGTCCGGGCCGGGTGCTATTCAGAGTTGCTCTCTCTTATCAGCCATTGACGCATTGACTCTCACGCTCCAACGTAGGCATATAATATACCTAGTCCATATATATATAGGCAGTAGGTATATGTAGTTGAGTGTCGGCTTAAACTCAAAATTAAGTGAAGCTACACTGTTTATCATAAAATTAAATTTAATTTTTAACATTTTGTTGGTTTAATAATTAACGAAATATGTTTTCAAATGCAGTTGCAGATGCTTATTGGTTTACACTTGAAGAAATTTCTGCTTCCATGCAATACGATTCTTCCTTAAATAATGCTATTCTATAACCTTTAAAACGCAAAAATATAAAAAAAAAAATTGTTACCGTTCTTCTTTTACTTGAAAGTAAATATTTATTTTCATATTAAATTTTTCATGTTGGTGCCGAATTTTGTTGACCAGTTTATGCGATATGTTCAACAAATTAGATTTAACAAGTGTATGTTCCGTTATCAATACTCTGCACTGAAGCGTATATACATATATACTGAATACGATATATACATATATGATATATATATATATATATATGAGAAATCGCCGACTTTGCAAGTATTGAGTTGTAGGTTTCACTTTTAATTTGCTGATTTTTGTTTAATAATACTCGAATGGCGTAAAATTTGCTGATTGTGATTTATATTTACGCAAATACTTGAAGAGAACAAACAGCGGCAGAATCAAATGAAATACAAGATTATAAAAGACAGCAGTCTCTCTCAATATATATCCGGTTCGTTTTCTACCTAAACAATGCAAAATCCAAACAGGTTGTTTAAATTTGATTTTAGTTCTGTGTCGATTTAGTGTAATAACTAAAAAAATTTTATAAGAAACTTTTTATCTACTTTATTAAAGTTGTACTTGAAGTGAGTTGATGCGTAAAATTAGACACAGACATGAATAGATATTTGATCTTTATGAAGTTTCGCTTTCAAATTAAAGAAACACTTGACTTTATTTACACTGCACTTCAATATGCTGATAAAATAATTTTAATTAACTTTAGAAAGCTTTGTCGGCGTGGAGTAAAGTCAGTTCTATATATATTTTGTTTACTATTTGAAGTGAGGATCTTGTTAATTGTGTTAGGAGTGCAAATTTCTGCTGTAGAGCTAAAAGAATACAAAATAAACTAAAATAAATAACAAATTAGAAAAATAACGTTCAAAATGCAAAGCACACCGGAAGTGAGCAGTAATTGCGTCTGTTTCCGGTAGTATGCAACAGCTGAAATACACCATTGTGAATTTAAAAAAAAAAAAGCTTATTTCTTAACGAAAATTTCATAACATGTTGCCGCCGGAAAATCCACACTTTATTATTTTGACACAGCTATAGATTTCATAAGCGTATGTAATAATGCCGGAACTTGCACAACAAGAACAACAAGATCCCGTCGAGGTAATGCTTAAAAAAACCGGCTGCATTGAACTACACTACAAAGTGCAAGAGTGCATAGCCGAAACAGGTGACTGGCGTAGCTGTCAGGATAAAGTGAAAGAATTCAAGGCGTGCATGCAAAAATACGTGGATGCACAAAGCAAAAAATACGCCAATAAATAATAACAATTACTACAATAAACGCAACACACAAACAAAATGCTACCAAAGTTTCTCAGAGATAATACTACCAAACTGGCGCTCATTGTGCGCAACGATCTGAAAATGAGTAAAGGAAAAACTGCAGCGCAGTGTGCACATGCCGCCATTATGTGCTATCAACGCGCAGCTGACGGCAATCGTGTTAAACGTGAAGTACTAAATGCCTGGTGCAACATGGGACAACCGAAAATAGTGCTGCGCGTGGATAGTTATGAAGAATTGCAGCGTCTACAGCAAGCTGCCAAAGCAGCGAATCTTGTGGCAGAAGTTGTACACGATGCTGGACGCACGCAACTGGAGGCGGGCACTGCCACCGTGCTGGGCTTAGGACCGGCAACAGTGGCCGATATTGACAAATTGGTAGCACATTTAAAATTGTTATAATATATAGTGTATTTATGTATGTATATTTTAACAGACTAAACTTAGGTTTTATTTTATTTTTAGTAAATATACAATAGTTCGATTATATTCCATTTGTTTTTATGGTTTATCCCTTTTGCTTGTTGTTGAAATGGTCAGCGATATTGCCTTGCCGAACATTTCAACCAAATCAGAGGTTACGCGCTCGGTTATTTGACGCAATTTGCCATTTGATTCGCCGCATATTAAACGCTCTATGCGTGCAGTGGGGCAAATGACCTGCACAGAGGTGTAGATAGTATCTGCATTTAAATGTAAACTTTTAATAGAAACTTATACAGTTTTATTGCATTTGCTACATACTTTTCTCAGTGCTGTAGTATTCTAGCACGCATTTTAAATTGTACGGTATCTCCTGCGGCAGATAGTCCAGCAAACGTGCACGCACGCTTTCCACAATTAAAGCCTCCGGCTGCTCATCTGTATAGATATCGGCTGCATATTTCCAGGCACGTGGCTTGGCTGCTTCAACTAGATAGTCCTAACGTAATATATATATTTAATATAAATATAAGTAAAGCTAAGAAAAACACAAAGATTTACCTGTATATCATTTAAACCGTTGCCTGTTATGGCTGATACCAGAAAGACATCTTCAAAATGACTCCAGCTTATATCACGCTTTAAAAGTTCATTTGGCTCAATTTCCTGTTCACTTTTTGTAGTCAACGCTGCTGTTTTGCGTCTATCCTGTCGTTTGCCGCTCAATGTATCATTGGTCAACGTTTTGATTAACTCCAGCAGTATGCGCTTCGATTTCAATGTATCAATTTTATTCAGTATCAAAACACTGGGCATGCTTGGGTATGCTTTTAGTGTATCAATTACTGTTGCATGCAGCTGATTACGCGTCCAATTGTTGGATACATCATGCAGCACTGCAATAAGATCGGCATGCTGCACGGCATGGCGATATGCACTCTTAAAACTCTGCTCCAAATGATGTCTGCGTATCTCACGTTGTGTTACCAAGCCGGGCGTATCGTAGAAGACCAGCTGTGTATGGCCTATGGTGTAGATGGCTTTGTTAGCACCGCGCGTAGTATGTACCTTGGCGGAGGTGGGACATACCTGCAAAATAAATTATATAATATATAATAAATGCAGTACATATATTAGTAGTGGCTTGCTTACTCTATGATTGATAATATTGTTGATCAAAGTGCTCTTGCCAGCGTTTGGTACACCGATGACAGCCACATTTAATGAACGCTGTTGCTCTGCAGTCGCTTGGAGTTGTTGCGTCTCCAATGGCGTTCGCTGTGTTTCATGGCATTCTGCATTGCTGCCGCTTAAGCAACGACTACTTATCAATAAAAACTGTTGAGATTTTGTATAGAAATTAAATGATTTTGTTGCGCTTGCACAAATGAAATTATTTAATAGGAAACGCATTTTGCCAACTGAAACAGCTGTTTTGTAGTTTTGCTTCCTCTTAGCGACTTACACAAGACCCAATGCGAAATTGCATGCAACTACATGCCCAGTTGGAAATTGGCGCTTAAATTATTTCCCTGTTTTAGCAAAATACATCAATAATAAGTTAATTTAAAAAATGTTTTCAGTTTTGAGTAATAATTTATTATTTGCAAATGCAAAACACTTTTAAATACATATTCTTAGGCATTGCTCAAATGTCAATAATAAACAGCAATTGGTTATATTTTACGTTGTTATATCAGCAATACAAAATAGACATTAAATTGTTTATATTTAAAGAAAAAATCAGTTCAAACTTAAACATTGCATTGAATAAAAAACACTTTGCCTTTTTTTTTGTTAAAATTTTGAACTTAATTAATAATTGCATTCAACCCAAGTCTAATCCAACACATTACAACTTGAAATTTAAGCGTATCACTCTACGATGACCAAATCCTGTTCCTGCAATGAATAGTAATCGAGCGTTTTAGCACTATTATCCAACATTACAACTAGTTCCGGATGCTTGGCATCGATATAGGACAGTTGTGGCGACATTGCATTGGACATTTGGAAATGTTTCATAATCAGACCCTGCAGTGTTTGTACGGTAATCATGCGCGGTACACGTTTCTCCCAGATTTCGCCGGTTTTGTGTTCCTGAATGCGTATTTTGATTAGATTCGAACGCTTAACATTGTTGCTGGGTACAAATTCTGCTGGCGAGCCATATTCTGTGTGAAGTAAATAAAGAAGATTAATATAGAAAACTAAACCACTTGATTCATTTAAGTATTACGCACTGCAGACAATTTTTGCATATGCACGATGTTTCTTGTAGAATTCACGCAATAGCTCCGGCGAGGTTGAAGCCTGCATCCACTCCACTGCATATTTCTTCCACATATCATAACCTGCGCCACGACGTTCTTCTGCCGTAACAACAGCTCTATTCAAAACTTCTAGGCCACTAATGCTGGCCAATGCTTTGGAAAACATTTCATCAAAACTAGATTTCAAATGCGGCGTCTTATTTAAGCGTTTTAGCTTTGGTAACTTGTCCAATTCATTAAATGCTTCAGCCTGTAAATGAAAATGTTATTAAAATGCAATTTCAATAATATTTCAATAGTTATTACCTCATTCCAGATGGGATTCTGCAACAAGTTTAGCTGCTCCAGCGATTTAAACATATTCAATTTGCTTTGCGCCTCACAGTCCGGCAAACGCAGCTCCTCAATACCATTTTGCATGAGATTTAACGAGACCAATGTGCTTATGTTGCCCAGTTTACAAACTTCATCAAAATCCATAATCTTTGTACACTGCAAATCAAGTTCCTTAAGTTGCTTGAATATCTTGTCACAGTCAACTACATGCAAACGTGCCAAATTGTTATCCTGCAAGCACAACGATTCAATGTTCGGCCACAATTCTGCTGTACGCATAACATGCTGCCAATCGTTAAAGCCACAGCTACGTAAATTGATATATTTTAGCTGCTTTAAATCATCTTTCAGTGCCAGTATCTGCGTATCCGTGGGCAAGACCAAACGATTTGAGCTCAAATTAAGATTAGTCAAAACTGGTAGCTGTTTAACAATATCCGCAACAATTTCCCAGTTCCAGATGAGCGTATGACTGACATTCAATGTTGTTAGCATTGTATAGTTTTTCAGGTACCCTGCTGTGCTGACATTTGACTGGTCAACACTAACCTCCAACAGTTCCTCTAGCTTGCTTTGCTTACGCGCTATTTTATCCATGCCGACAACTTCAAAAAACGAAGCATGCAGATTTGCCTGCGCTTCTGATATAAGCGTTGCATCCAGACTATCCGCACCAAGACCCAGGTAACGTTCACGCGCTGCATCTTCTAGTGAGGCACAAAGTCCCACCTTGCCAGGCCGTATAAAACTGCCAGCAGTTGGATATTGCGTATAAAAATAACGTTTGCCATCGACAATGCCATTATGTTTGCCGCGTTGCGGATCATCCCATTCGATGCCAAGCCAGTTGCCCACATGACCGCTGACCTAAAATTGTTTTTTATGGAGTTTTTGAGCAATAGTGTATGCCACAAAATGTCTATGAATTGCAACACTTACCTCGCCGACATACATGACGGTGCCAACATTCGTACCGATTCTAATGCGTGAACCAGTTGGAAAATGAAGTTGCTCGTCAATAATTCCAACCATTTTGCAGCTTCTTTTCGTTATTGTTGTTGTTGGTGTAGCTGCTGCTATTGTTGACGTTGTTGTAATTGCTTTACAGCTATTACTCACGCACCCAGCGACGCCTTTGTTCAGCGTTTGACTTTTAATACACTTACAAAAGCTTGAAATCAACTTGTTATTTCTTAACGTAGAATTTTGTTACTTAAATTACAATAATTATAATTTAACAATTACTTTATTTTAGAAAACTTGTTGAAAATTCAATATTTATTAACCATTTGTGTTTGTTTTTGTTTTACTTGCATTGCAGCATATAGTAATAGACTGAGAGAGCAAGCGAGTACGATTCCGATTAACGGACCGACTAACGATTAACGGATAGCAGTGTAAAGCAGATATATGGCAGCTGTTAACCGCAAACTCTTTACAAACACTTTACAACACTAAAACAGCTGTTTGAAAAAATGTGCGAAATATGCAGTAAACAATAAACTGCATATCTGAGCAGTTTTCTTTATCATTTTTTTTCTTTCTTTCTTTTAAGCACAAAGTGTTTGTTTTACAACAAGTGCGCAGTCATATGCAACACTAAACAAAATAGAAAACGGGACTTAACCGTTTAATATATTATAATAGCATAGCAAATATTTCATGCTAATCAGTCGATACTTCGCAGTAGCTGAGGATAGTCGTGCATTTTTTTTTTTTGTTGTTTCTTTTTTCCTATACGTCCTATAAAACAACAACAAAAGGCCACGTATGTGTATGAAGCGTGACACCGGCTCTTGTATAAAATAAACTCGACGCAACGAATTTCATCAGATGCGCTAGGATTATTGAACGAACGTGTTGCATTTAAGCGCTGAAAAATATTTATAAAATTTAAAGCAAAAATGTCCAATGACATACAAATTACGGTATAAAACACAAATCAAAAAAAAATATATTTTTTATATAAAATTACATTTTTTTGTTCATCACAGCCGCGCAGTTACCAATTGGAGCTTGTGGAGTATGTGTGCAAACGCAATGGCATCATCTTTCTGCCCACCGGCTCTGGTAAAACCTATATTGCTATTTTGGCATTAAAACGTTTTTCGCAACATCTGCAGGAGTAAGTAGGCCTAAAAATGGCTTATATTTATTTTACACATAGCCTGCTGCATGTTATATTAAGTCTTGCAATGATCATACGTGGTCTGTGCGTTCAGCGCATTTGCTTTGTTCTTGTTGGTGTTGTTGTTTTTTTGTTTTTTTTTTTTTTGTAATGGGTGTGGTATTTTTTTTAGGCCCTGTACCGAAGGTACAAGAGCCTATTGGTTTTGTGCAAATGTATGTAACAGGAAGAACTAATTGTCGGAGACCCCCCAAAGTTACCCCCATTATGGTCAGGAGTGATAGAGGAGTCGATATAGCCATGTCCGTCTGTATGAACGAAAGGATCTCGGAAACGGTAACAGATAGAGACTTCGTGTTTTTTGCATTCGACTAGGACTGCTCCAGAATTTCACAAGTTTATTTTAAAATTTCGGGAAACGTTTAATGTGTTTGTTAGGCGAACTGAACTGGTACAGGGCATCTTACAGTCGGTTACGCCCGACTGAAATTTCCTTACTTGTTTTTTTTTTATAGTTTTACAAAATATTTGTAAGCAGTTTGTATATAGCATTATGAAACTATCAAACTGACCCTTATATTCTATATATAGGCACATATATTTTTGTTATCAGCACAGCAAGTCTATTGAGCCATGTGTGCCCGAGCGTAAAAGTTCTCTGACTTCATGAAACTAAACTCGTGGAGTCGCACTACAACAATTTTATCTTCAAATTTCAAAACTCAACCGTTTTATCGCTGTTTTAAATATCAAGCGCTATAGTCGAAATGCTGGACTATGTCATACGCAGCATACACAACATAATTATCTTCAATTCAAGTTCTATACAAAAATGTATACAATTCTTTATATATATATACTTAGAAGCAGGTAGGAAATCAGCGATATTCATCATTGAATAAAGTTTCAAGTTTTGCAGAACAATCGATAAGCATAAAATCTTGTTAAAGTCAAATGTTATCGATTTCTTCTAAATCCTATAAAGAATGCAATTGTAAAATTTTCACCAGAAATCTAGAAACTGTCGTTGAATTATTGTTGGAAAATATTTCATGTATTGCTGCACGTACAATTGCTAAACGGATCATATTGCAAACTGTCACTGTTTTTTTTTTTTATATATGTATGTATATAGCTCACAATTTTAAATACTTTTTTAATGTTAAGAACAAGCAAATACCCTACAAATTGAACAATAACGAATTTATATTCATTGTCGACAGATTTAAACCAATAATATTTAAATTTTTTTTAAAGAAGAATAAGTTGTCAAGTTTCATTAGTATTAAATTGTGGCGAGCCACTCGAATTATAATTTTGCGCTAGACTATATACTAACATAGAAGCATCTGCAAGTCCCATGGAATACCGGAACTGTTAAATAATTTGGAAAACCTTATATGTACATACTTGACAGTTATTAGTACAAAAAGTAACTGTTAGCGGCTTAACTCGATGAATTATTGTGTTCTCCTATACAAGCTCAAGATTAAAGACGTTTTTGTAGAACACACCCTATCGACTTGACAAACGGTGCACTATACAATATATAGAAATTTATAAATCAGTAAATATACATGATCTCATGCCTCAAACTCACTTTGTTAGAATATTTTATCAGTGTGTGTGTGTGTGTATGCATATATATTAATAATAAAGTCTATAATAAAAATAATTCCGATAATTTTTATTTTCCAGACCCATAGAAAATGGCGGTAAACGTGCTATTTTCATGTGTAATACCGTCGAACTGGCACGTCAACAAGTGGCTTCTATGAAGAAATTAACAAATCTGAAAGTTGGCTTCTATGTTGGTGAACGTGATATAGACAATTGGCATCGTGGCAAATGGGATGATGAAATTAGAGAAAATCAAGTAAGTTATTAAACAATGTGTCTAATAAACTTAAGAAATAATAAAGCGATTAAGAAAAACCATAAAGAATGCTGTTACCCCGTGTAGATCTATTTTAATTTAAATTTGCTATCTCTAGGAATTGCTATAAGTTCCAAAAAATTTGGTCATTTTGAAGCCAGATTAAAACACAATTAACGGACTACTAGTCGCTATCTGTTATATTCTCCATATATATACTATATTTAATCTACCTCACCTTCTGCTGCCTGTTACAAACATTTGCAGCAGCTTAATATACACTTTTTACGCTATCCTGTACAGGGTATAAAATGCTGAGTCTTGAGTCTTGTAGCTGTTTGGCAAGTTCTTAAGAATTGTTTATGTACCGAAAATTTTTATAAACAATGTTGAAGTGATCCGCTGTAATACAATGCTGATAATTCGATTTCTTTTTCAGTTTTGTTTGTTTGCGAGATTTTTCTGATTTGTAAACAAAAAAAAAAAGATTTTTTTTTTCTTTTATGTACATACCTATCTAACTGTACTTTATTCTCTTTGGATAACTTCATCTGATCCCATTAACATGTATACTAAACTTCATCCCTTTACTTCAAATGGATGCAAAGACATGTTGAATTTTTTATATCGTTCTTATGAGTGGTATAGTATAGCCCCCTCTGATTTTGAGCAAACTTAACATGATCACTTTTCCCTATCATATTAACATGTGTAATAAATTTCGTTCCGGTAACTCAGATGGATGCAAAGATATGTTGAATTTTGTTTATCGCTTGTATGGGGGATGGGGCATAGCCCCCTCCAATTTTGAACAAACTTTACTCGAACACTTTCCTGAATGAACTGTAGTTCGTCTGTGAATTTCAGCTCAATCGATTGGATGGTTTAGCTGCCTATAAGAAACATACATACCTACATTTTATATATATATATATGATGTTTTCTCACCATTTCTTTTTATTACTTTAGGTACTGGTCGGCACAGCACAAGTTTTTTTAAATATTCTATCCCAAAACTACATAACGCTCGCCGATCTTAGCGTGGTTATAATCGATGAATGCCATCATGGTACTGGACAGCATCCCATGCATGAGTTTATGCGCTTGTTCAACTTGGCAGATCAAACGCGTTTACCGCGCGTTATTGGACTCACAGGCGTCTTGATAAAAGGCAACGAGAACACCAAGGCAGTTGCAAAGCGTTTACAAGAGCTAGAGAACACCTATCGCGGAAATATAATCACGGTTAGTGATATTGAAGAGATGCATAATGTTATGTTGTAAGTGCGACATTGTTTAGCTGTTCTAATATATTTTACTATATAAAAATTTCTTTTTTTTTAAGGTACTCAACTAAACCTGTTGAGAAAATGCTGCCCTTCAGAACAGCATACAGCAATCTCTCCACAGGCGATCGGATCGTATCCTTAATCAATGCATATTTTAAAACAATTGATGAGATGGTGTTGGGCCAAACACTACCGAAAATGTCAAAAGGACTGGTGAATGTACGCGAACCGAGTAAAAAAAGTTTTGTTAAGAATTCTTTCAAAGATTTTATGCATCAAATGAATGATTTTGGGCTCTATACTGCATCCATTGCAATTGTATCCATACTAATTGAGTTTGAGATCAAGAAAAAACAAGCTGAAACAATTGCCTTACGTACTATGTATCGTTCCGCGGTGGTTTTGTGTGAGCAGATACGGCGTTTAATATTAGCGCGGTTCAGTGATCTGATCGATGTTGATGAAGATGAAGGCCAAACACCAAAACTAAACAATGATGCTTACAACTCCAAAGATATTATTGAGCAATTTTCAAGTCCAAAACTTATGTCGCTGCTGCATTACTTGAAAATAACATTTGGCAATAAAAAACCAGAGGATATATGCTGTTTGGTGTTCGTGCAGCGTCGACATACAGCCAAATGCATCTATGGTGTGGTACAAAAGTACATAGATGTAACGCCGGAGCTGCAGAAGGTGTTGACGCCACAGTTTATGGTCGGCAGAAAAGGACTGCTGCAGGATTTTGAGGGCATACTTGAGATAAAGTGGAATAAATCTGTAAGTAATACATATATAAAAATTCTTTAAACCGCTTTTATTTACTCAAAAACCTCCCCATTTGGCAGGCAATTGAACAATTCCGGGATAACGCTTGCAATATGATTATATGCTCGAATGTTTTGGAGGAAGGCATCGATGTGCAGGCATGCAATTATGTGCTGGTTTTTGATGAAATAAAAACATTTAATTCCTATGTGCAAACAAAAGGACGCGCACGTTCAAAGGACTCTAATTATATCATGTTTGTGCCTGAGATTAATAAAACAAAATTAATTACGCAAATTTCGCAATATCAAGCTACACATGAAGCTATTAAGGATTACCTAAAGGATCGTTTGATCGAACGTAGTGATCCGCATGAATCGGAAATTAAGCAGCACTTTACGGATTTATTAAAGCCGTACGTTAATAAAAGTGGCGCCATACTACTGCCATCTTCGGCGCTTACGACTGTTTATCACTATTGTCAAACGTTGCCCACCGATTCCTTTGGCATAGTCATGCCGTGGTTTAGTTTGCTTACCGCGGAGGAGAAGAAGGAAAAGTATCCATTGTATCACAATAAACAGTTTGTTTCGCTGCAATTACCAAGAACATCAATGTTAAGAGAACTCATTTATGTGAGTAGTCAGAAAGTTAATAAGTCAAATAATTTAAATAATTATTTAACTTTATTTTAGAGCGATCCCATGAATTCAGCGCGTGAAGCAAAAATTTCGGCTGCTTTTAAGGCTTGCATTAAACTGTATGAAATGGGCGAATTAAATGAGAAGCTGCTGCCCAAATCCATACGTGAGCATGTCGCCAGTATGGCCGATGAACATTTTGTGCACTGGAAAAAATTCGATGATGATGGTGCGTTATAAGATCAAATGTCTAAGAAGCCTTGTGCTGACTGCCTTTTTTTTCTTTACTTTTCAGTTACTAGCAAAGGCAAAGCGGAAGTGGTACGCAGCTTTCCAAGTCGCTGTCCCGCTGAGTTATACGATACGCTGCCACGTATTGGCGAAGTTTGCTACGCCTACACTCTAACCTACGCGCCGCAGTTCGAGGAGAATGAATACAATGACTTTATGTTTCATGGTTTACAGACTAAAACAACTTACGCGCTGCTGCTGCGTAAGCGCTTGCCACAACTCGCTGACATGCCGCTCTTCACAAATCAGGGTGCACTTGCTGTCAGAGTGGCCAGCGAGCCCATAGAATTGCGCATTGAGCATGAAGACGATCTAAAGCGATTGCAAAAATTCCATATTATGATTTTTAGAAATTTGCTTAATATTTGGCACTCCTACTTGGTGTTAGACACACGTAGCCGTGAATATAGTTACCTTGTGGTGCCCACAAACGCCGCACGCAACGGCATTGATTGGCAGCTGGTGCAACAGTTTCAACAGCTCTCACAGCCGCTGCCGCTAACAACAGTGCAGCGCGGTAAAATTAATTTGCGTCCAGAAGATTACATGGGCAAAGTGATCACACAATGGTATGCAAATTTCGACTATAAACGTTTTATTGTCACCAAAGTGCGTACGGATTTGACGCCGGAGAGCGCTATGGATGATGCCGGTAATACTTTTGCTGAATTTACCCGCAGCAAATATGGACATAGCATCGGCGATATTGTTAATGAAAAGCAATTTCTTTTGGAGGTACGCGAATTGACGTCGCGTTTGAACTTCTATATTAATGCGAAGGGTAAGAATCAAACGCTGAAGAAATTTCGCTCGAAAGTTTTTCTTCTACCTGAGCTGTGTCACAACTTTAAGTATCCCGGTGATATGTGGCTAAAGGCGCTCTTCCTACCATCCATACTGCATCGCTTGAAGTTTATGCTGCATGCCGAACATTTGCGTCTGAGAATTAACAAATTTCTTAATCTGCACAATGAGCCGTACAATTCGAGTGCCTACCAGCCGCAGCCTTTAATAATGGATACCTCATTGCGTCGCAACTTCGACGATGAAGGCAATGCTGTTGCTTTAGATGTTGAGGTTTGTTTAATTAATTCAATTTTGTATAATTTCTAATGAACTAATTTTAGTGCGAAGAGCCGAAATCCCTGCTGGAGCCGTTGCCACCCAAAGGCATCGAACTAAGTTTGGAAAAGGTGCATTTAAGCGACTTTAAAGTGCCCTGGCATTCCTATATGGAACCCATTGATTTTACGCGCAATCAAATGTCCGCCTATCCAGTTGAATTGGCCTACTATTACAAATTCACACAAGGCTTGTTGACCAATACCGAGGATATCGCCAAAGAGATGGAAGAGCACTGGACAAATTCGCAATTTGAAATGCCCACCGATGCTTTGTACGGTTTACACAATAATCTACTACTCAAACCCAGTAAGTTGTTGCCAGCAATACAGGGCACTGATAAAGATCAAACGGGCAAAATTTCCATACTGGCACGTAGTCTTGGCAATGCACAGCTAACAGCTGCCGAACAATCTGAGTTTTTGGCTGCGCTGAC
Organism: Leucophenga maculata; assembly: GCA_035044805.1. Classification (NCBI taxonomy): domain Eukaryota; kingdom Metazoa; phylum Arthropoda; class Insecta; order Diptera; family Drosophilidae; genus Leucophenga; species Leucophenga maculata. The sequence continues at coordinate 1,487,484 of JAWNNP010002290.1, forward strand.
CACTTCCGGCGCCAGTGAAGTATTCGATATGGAGCGTTTTGAATTGTTGGGTGATTCATTCCTCAAGTTTAGCGCCACGCTGTATCTGGCAAGCAAGTATCCGCTTTGGAATGAAGGCGTGCTGACTGAAGTAAAATCGAAGATGGTTTCAAACCGTAATCTGTTCTATTGTCTACACGACATGGAAATACCGGAATGTATTTACAAGGCAATGTTAAATCCGAAATATTCTTGGCTACCGCCCTGCTCCAGTTTGCCGTACAATGTGCTTGCACTGTGGCAAGATGAACCAAAACTAGCCAAGCAAATCGGCGTGCATAATCTACATGAGTTAGAGCTGTCCGAAGAGCAGCTTACTGAAACAGGAAAGTGCAACGAAGCGCAATTTGAGAAATTCATACAAAGCTGCCAGCAAAACGCCAAGTCAGCTTATCAAGACTATAACTTCGACAATGAAATCAATTGCTTTGTGTATCGCGAGCAACTGCGTGACAAGATAATATCTGATACACTAGAAGCGTTGCTTGGCGTGTGCGTAAAGAACTACGGCATACACAACTCATTTCGCATGCTCGAGTTCTTCGGCATTGTCAAATCGACACCAGAGCAACCACTTAATCATCTGTTGGACCTCAAATTGGGCGGCGATTCATTGCGCACGAATATATCGGAAAAAGAAGTGAAATGTTTTCTCACAAACCATCAGATGCTCGAGCGTAATCTGGGATACAAATTCCGTGATCATGCCTATCTACTACAAGCGCTGACGCATCCTTCGTATCCGACCAATCGCTTAACGGGTTGCTATCAAGAACTAGAGTTCATCGGTGATGCCATATTGGATTTTCTAATCTCGGCATATATATTTGAACAACATACACGCATGACACCCGGCCAATTGACCGATTTGCGTTCGGCACTCGTTAACAATACCACATTGGCCTGCATTTGTGTACGGCATCGTTTTCATCTATTTATATTGGCGGAGAATGCTGTGTTGGCGGAATCCATTAAAAATTTTGCTGAATTCCAAGAGTCGCAGCATCATCAAGTCACTGATCAGTTACGTATACTCATGGAGGAAACGGATACAGTCACGCCATGGAATATCAAAGCGGGCACAGATCAGCATAGCTTCTACAATCTATCTACCAATGTCGATGTGCCTAAGGCGCTTGGCGACATTGTAGAGGCTCTAATTGCTGCAGTCTATATGGATTGTCGTGATCTACAGCAAACATGGAATGTCATTTACAATCTCTTTAAACCGGAACTAATTGCTTTCCCATACAAAACTCCGATTAATGCTATACGTCAGCTAAACGAGCATAAATACGCCAAGGCAAAGTTCGGCAGTCCGGTGCTCGAAAATAATGTTGTAATGGTGTCGTGCGAGTTCTTCTGCATTGAAAAAACAATAACTGTGAACGGATTCGGACAAAACGCGAAGCAAGCAAAGCTTTCAGCTGCCAAGCATGCACTGCAAAAGCTGGCGAAACATGGAACAAAACCCATTTAATATACACACACACTATTGATTGCACAAAAAGGTTAGTTAGTCCTTGCTAACCATGTCCGTCTGTAACATCGAAAATTAAACGCTGAGTTAAATTGGATGCTGAAGAACGCTTGCTTATATACATACTCGTATGTATGCGCAAATAGTGAGCTTTCAGTGTATATGTCCGTCTGTTCATTCATTCTAAACGCCTAGATCTCTGAAACTATGAAAGCTAGAAAGTCACCAAATTGTTAGTGTTATCTCAGCACTTCATAGACATGAACAAGTTTAGTATAAATTTCATTGCAATTGCAAATTGCTTCAATTCAATGTGAGTACATTGAGACATCTGCCAATCCATAAAATATGCTCAAAATTACGGTTTCGTTTTAGAATATCATTAATGAACACATTCCCTTCAACGTTTTAACAACAATATCATGCAATTGAGCAATTTCCATTACTATTTTAATCGAGATATCGGCTTGAAACTTGGTATACAGTAATCAGTAGACAGTAGACGGAAAAAATCATTTTTATACATTTTTTGTATTAATTTTTATAAGCATACATCATGAGCAATAATTTAAACTGAAATCGAATGAAATTTGTGATAATAAAAGCAGACACAGACGGTTCTTGCCAGATAAAGCATGAACCTAACTGCGTTATTTTGTGAAAAATAGCATATGAGCATGCTTTTGAAATAAATGAATGTCCTTATATGTATAAATATATTTAAAAAATATATTCGTACATAACATGTGCTCTCGTATAACTGGAATGTTATATTTATAATAAGCTAACGATTTTTTAATATGTTTGCATACAATAAAATAATGAATTTATGAATTAAACTTAATAAAATAAAAAAAAAGTGTTTAAATTCAATTCAAATATCTAAAGTAAACTCGTTCAAATTTCAAATAATAACGCTGTGCAACCATTTTAGATATGTATCTAACGATAACGATTAGTAAAAATGCGACCAAACTATCGATAGTTTGACAGATCTATTTAACACATTGTTGTCATTTGAGTGCTGAAGCAGAGAAGCAGCAGAGAAAGTGGCCGCCGCATTTCACTTTTAGTACTTTCGGCTTATTTATTTTCCCGTATTATTATTTATTTGACTTTAAGTTGCCGAGCTATAAACGTCTGTTACACGCAACATGTTTTCCGTTACATGCACCGCGCCCGTAAATATTGCGCTCATTAAGTATTGTAAGTGCATTCTTTATGCGAATATACATACATACAAGAAATGTTGGTGAAAGTTTTTGTTTACATTAATATTTTGCTTCGGTATATAAGTTTATTATAAATTTTTAATTTGTTTCTATTTTAAACAAGGGGGCAAACGCAATGAAGAACTTATACTGCCCATCAATGATTCGCTAAGCATGACTTTAAGCAAAGATGAGGTAAGCAATAAATTATAGGGTTTGCCAATAGATACGGGTAAACTTTGAATATGCGAGGCATATTCAATTATAACAAAAAGAGAATTTATTGCAGATGTGCGCCACAACAACAATTGCTGCTTCGGAACGCTTCAAGACAAACCGCATGTGGCTAAACGGCGCAGAGGTACCATTCGAAGATAATCCGCGTGTAATGCGCTGCGTGAAAGCTGGTAAAAAAAAATGAATTTAAATATTACTTGGCAATTATAATTAAACTGCTACAGTTCAAAGCTTGGCGCTTGCAAGCTGTGAACATAGGTTTCCCATTGGCTGGAAATTGCACATAGCATCGCGAAATAACTTTCCTACAGCAGCAGGACTGGCTTCAAGCGCTGCAGGTTATGCCTGCCTTGTATTTGCATTGGGCCGCATCTATGGTTTATCGCCAACAGAGGAGCTAACGACAATAGCGCGTCAAGGCAGCGGTTCGGCATGTCGCAGTCTTTACGGTGGTTTTGTGCACTGGCACAAGGGTAGTCAAGAGGATGGCAAGGATTCTTTAGCTTTACAAGTGGCAACGGCCAAACACTGGCCTAATATGCATGTCCTCATACTGGTCGTAAACGATGCACGCAAGAAAACCAGCTCGACCAAGGGCATGCAGTGTGCGGTGCAGACATCGACAATAATACATCATCGTGCCGAACATATTGTACCACAGCGCATCGAAGAGCTTACCGCAGCAATAAAGTCACACGATTTCGAAAAATTTGCAGAGCTAACAATGCGCGATTCGAATCATTTTCATGCAATTACGCTGGAAACCTATCCGCCATGCATGTATATGAACGACACTTCGCATGCTATTGTTCGCTTTGTGCACGCCTACAACGCTTCGGTGGGCAGTGTACGTGTTGCTTATACTTTCGACGCTGGACCGAATGCTTGCTTATATGTGCTGGAAGAACATGTGCCGGCACTACTTGCTGCAATACAAATTGCATTTCCAAATGATGCAGCACAAAGCGTAGAATACCTGCAGGGAATTTCTGTCTCGAATAAACTAGTTGAATCAACTGTGGACGTTGTTGGTGATGCACAAGCGAAACATCTGAATGGCAGCCACAGCAACACTGCTGCCAATGTTAATCTCGAGATCGAACAGCGGAATCTATTAAAGTATATCATACATACGAAAATTGGCGAGGGACCGCAGCAACTATTTGCCGAAAAAGAGAAGGAGCATAGTCTGCTTACAACTGATGGTTTGCCCTTATCAAACTAAGAATAATAAACTATTCTACAATATCAATTGACAATAATAATATAAACTTCCATTTTGAATACAACAAATTACAAGTTTGTTTAGAAATCTAAGCCAGAAATTTAAATATGTAGTAAAATAATTTGCATAAAGCTCATCAGCCGACCGACCAAACGCTTAACATTTGCCCTTTTTTGTTTTGTTAATTTGAGACAATAATCGACTGATATGCATCACATGACACGTCTTTGTATTTCTTGTTTCATTGTTATTTATTTATTTACATAATATTTTTAAAAATAGACCCCATTGTATCCATACTCTTATATATATATATGTATATTGTAATAGCTTAGAATTTGTGTTCAAGCTTGTTAGTGAAAACTTATACAATTTTCACTACGGTTTGACTTCGGTTACAGCAAACAATAAAGTTTATAACATTTGCATTTCAAAAAAACAAAATAAATTCTGCTTTTTCTATTCAATTTACTTTAAAAAAACACTAGAGTATCAAATCTAAATGAAATTGTTTACTGACGGTTAATTTGGGTCAAAAGAGAGAGTTAGGGTTAAAGATTGGCACCATTCCTCGGGAAAAATGATTATTTACTTAACAAAGTAATCTTATTGTTTCGAATGGGAACTTAAATGCGAATATACAGATAATTCTGCATAAAGATCGAAAGAAATTTCCACTCAAATTGCAATAAACTAGCAGAATTTACTGTTTATTTAAATTATACGCTTGAACTTTTTTTTTAAATTCAAACTAAAATTAATTTGCAATTGTTTGCTAAGTTTTCCTTTTTGTACCATCTCACCCTGTATTTACAACAGTTTCAAATTTAAGACCAATATTAGAGAACCTTTTTAAATACATATTGCAAACATATTTCTTGCTGCACTGTGATTGACAAATGCATTTAAGCAGTGAAGAAGAAGAAGCAGCGCACATACAGTCATAATTTCATTAACAATACGATTTAATGCAATTGTCTAAACAATAATTTATATACTTTTTGCAATAAAATTGTTTATAGTTTTTAATGTTTTTCTTTGCTTTGTTTGTAACAAAATAATTGTGCAATAATTCAATTGATTTATATTTTAGTTGTTTAGTGTTTATAAAAGAGCAAATCAGACAAAAAATTTGATATTTGAGACGCCATAAAGTGAGAAACACAGTACAAAACAACAACAAAAACAACATGTCTGAGACATACGGTATAAAATATTAATAAAAAAATACATAGTTAAACAATTATTTAAAATTAAACAGAATAATACATATATAATTTAATGCAAATTACAGATTATCTATTCAAGTTTTTAATAATTGGTAGCGCAGGCAGCGGAAAGAGTTGTTTGTTGCATCATTTCATTGAAAGCAAATGTAAGTATGCAGAATTGTTATTTTTTATTGTTGTACAAATGACTGTATATATTTATATATATATATGTATATAAGTAGCTTACAAACGAACAGCATTCAATTATCATTAATATAATTGTTATTTCTGCTGCTGCTGTGCGGGTGGCTGGCTGCTTGATAAAATGTGCAGAAACATGGCTACAGGGAATACAGCTTTCTCTGAAGTTTAAAGATAACAAATATAAAAAAAACGCGGCGTATAAAAACTTTAATATTTAAAGCTGCTGAGCGTAAAACTACTTGAATGGTCGGAGTTGCATTATATATGGGTAATTGGGCAACTTGAGCAGAAACATTTTTAAAATATAGCCTTGGAAATCACAATTAGAATGAATATATATAGTATAAGAACTTTATGCGTTTCTAAGTATATGCAACACCAAACTATTTGTGGAACCTTGACCTTTCTTTAAGTTGCCTTAGAAATAAACATGCTTTAAACCGGAAATTGAATGCGAAACTTTTCATTGGTTAGCGGTAATATCTGTCAATCAAATTAGAACAACTGTTTCAACAAACGTAAAATGATTCAACTTTTCGGTTGAAAACAGCTTTCAGCAAATTACAACAAATGTTTTTAGTGGAAACAGGCTATTGTACCAAATTTTTTGTTGCTTTCTTGCTTTCTATTGATATCGACTCAGACACTGTGTAATAATTTGGGCTTTATGACGCAGCACTCGTAACAGACATTTTACCAACTCCTCTCAAATATTCCAACTATTTGAAAAACCCAAAATTAAATAAAACTTTTATTTTTCATATATGCTTACAGTCAAAGACGACAGCTCGCATACAATTGGCGTTGAGTTTGGTTCACGCATTGTCAATGTTGGCGGCAAAGCTGTAAAATTACAAATCTGGGATACAGCTGGCCAGGAGCGTTTTCGCTCGGTAACACGTTCATATTATCGCGGCGCCGCTGGTGCATTGCTTGTATATGACACAACATCTCGAGATTCATTTAATGCACTCTCCAACTGGCTAAATGATGCACGTACGCTGGCCAGTCCAAATATTGTCATACTATTGGTGGGCAACAAGAAGGATCTAGAGGAGGCGCGTGATGTAACCTTTCTAGAGGCAAGCACATTTGCACAGGAGAACGGTTTGTTTGTTTGTTATGTTATAAATTTTCTTTTTTAAACATTTTCTATATCTTACAGAACTCATATTCCTCGAGACAAGCGCCAAAACAGGTGAAAATGTTGAAGAAGCTTTTCTGAAATGTTCAAAAACAATTTTGGCCAAAATCGAAACCGGTGAATTAGATCCCGAACGCATTGGCAGTGGCATACAGTATGGTGGCGCTGCATTGCGAAATCTACAGACGCGACAGCGTAGCATTAATAAACCAGATTGTGGCGGTTGCCGTGTTTAGAGTCCTACTCGTATATTCTCTTAAATTTTTCCTTTTTTTTAATATTGGGAACAAATTGTTGTTGGCTATATAAACGAGCAGTTGTAAAGAGCATAGCATCGCATGCTATTTTACTGAATAATCTCTATGGAAACTCTTAATTAGTTTATTGGTAGTTTACAAAAAAAAAAAAACAAAGCAAAAAACGAAAAACGTTTAAGAAGAAAATATAACTTTTAAACTTTAGCTGTAAGTCTATAGTCAGTCTTTGTTCTTGTGTCCGTTTAATTGTTTTCTTTATTGTTTACTGATCTTCATGTTTTTCGTAAGCTCTGTGTCATTCCAATTTAGTTGAAATTTTATAATATTTATTTCAAAATTTATACTTCTTCAAATTATGATTGTACAATTTTTTCTAATTTTTAATGGTAAGCAGGCACTAAAAATGCTAAGAAATTACGAAAACGCATTTTGTAAATAAAAAAAAAACGACGAGTGTTGTTAAAATATGAGATATGCACGCGATTATTTATCGCAATAAAGAAATTATATACTATATGTAACTGCAAAAAAAAAAAGAATGATGTATATATTTTGGAGTAAACTTACTAATCGAGTCAATGTCACAGAAATTATATGGCAGAGTTTTAAGATTTACATATTGCCGTGCTTTATATATGGGAATCACTAAAGACTGCTTTAGATAAGGGTTTTGCTAAGAATTGTTTTAAATTTCAATTGAAGCCATGAAAGTAAGGTCATGATAATGGTTTCTATACTATATATCATATGTATGCAACTATTTACCGTATTTAGCTGCCTCGCTACAATTTGTTGTTCAGTTCTACCAATTTCAAAGTTCAAGATTTTCAACAAGTTTACATTGACTTTATACAAGCGAACACAACTTTATTTATACATATTAATGAAGCTTATGACAAACAATATTAGGGCGTGCTTATATAAATTAAACAAAAAAAAAATACTTAATGCAATTAAAAGCATTTCATTGCAGTCATATCACTTAGACTTATTAGCTAAAAAATTTTGATAACAGTTGACGGGATCTGTAGCCGTGAAAATTGTACAGGCCTTACGACTGCCAATGAAGTTCTAAAAAAGATTTAATTAATAATTATTACAGAAATAATAATCTAATATTACCTTAAAGTCGCTGAAAATCAATGTCCAAAGAAAGATAAACACTGCCGGAAGTATGCTGACCAAAAGGAACAGCTCAAAAGTGTTTGATTTATCAAAAAGTGTTGAACTCATTATAATTTTAATAATATTTAATTATTATAATTTAATTATTTATTTATTATTTACGCCTGTCCGTTTAAACAAGAAGTCTACGCATTAATCATCACGTATTCCCACTGCAATTCACAATTACTGCGTAAACATCTGATTGTATTGATTGTATGGTGAATAAATAATTTTTAATAAGAAGAAGCATTTGCATTCACCAGCAAAATTGACAGCAGCTGACGACGAGTTTTCTTCACGTTTGCGTGCAGAAAAAAATTATTATTATATCTTATTGATAACTGCCTGCCATTGTTAGCTAAATTAGACAAAATGCGCATACCATTCGGCAAAAAGCATGCGGAAATCGCTACATCTTTGTAAGTTGAAAGCTTTTTTAGTTTATTAATTTATTTTACTTGAAGCAGTTAATATGCATTGCATAACAATTGCTTGGGCAAAATCTCCTTCCTTTTGCATTTTATTTTTTTTATCGTTCACAAGTACTTATATTAGTTAATTTTGTTTTACTTTTACAGCGTACGTTCCGGCGCTGGCTTTGGTGGTGCTGCTGGCCTAGCTTTGCTGTACTATACCGACTGGAAACTTATCTTGCAGTATGTGCCCGTCTACGGTTCCAAGTTCGACAAAAGCGAGTAGTTTTTCCCATTAGTAATATGTTCAAACGCTTGAATAGTTAATAAAAAAAAAAAAAAATTACTTCAATCAAACCGGAAGCGTAAAGAGTATGCAAATTTTTATACGGGCAGCGTATGCAACTTTAATACTTTTTACTTTTTCTGTTTGTATGTCAAAATTATGATGTTAAAGTAGAAATAATTGTGGTTTTTTAATTGTTTTGAGTTGAAATAACTAAAATGTTGTACGCAGTGCTGAAGTGTTATGCACTTCCTTATCCGGGCATTGCGTTGAGCATATTTTGTTAACTGGGCATCATGGATAGCAACGGAAACCAAAATAATCAGCCTACGGAGTTACAGGAAAGCCAGTGAAAACGAATCAGACACATATTACTCAAAAACAAAGACAATTTGCTTGTCAATGTATTGGAAAACGTTTAATATGCCAAAATAAACTTAATCTAACCGCCATATATTAGGCCCACTAAGCTTCACTTGAAGATAAAAGTTTTGGTCGAAATATTCTTCTATCCTGTGCTTCCTTATTGAATTTTTGTCTGGCTGATGCTTTAGAAAGTCAAACTCAATTCATATAATAAGGTTCTTTAGCATACACAGTTAATACGGCCGGAAATTTTATTTTTTGGAACTTATTATATATCAGTTATATCAGTTTTTGAAATAGCCTTCTTAAGTTAAATAAAAGTCAACCGAATATGTTAATACAGATGTACAAAATTTTATTCATTAGTTTTATTACAAATGTAGAAAAATTCTTGCGTTTAATAACGTTAATACGCTTTAAACTACTACTTAAATATTAGTAAGCATTAAATCTTACAATTCCATTAAAATAATGGAAGTATACATGATTGTAGCACAGTCTTCTATGCTGGACGCTTAACTTGCTAGAGAGATAATTTGATATCAATACAAACATCTTGTTTTTCTTTTTTGTTGACTGACTTGTCTACTCGAAAATCTCGAAAATTGTTTTATATATTTTTAAACTATATATTTACTGCTAGCTATTCAACATTTTGATTAAAGTGCTTAAATTAACATATGTATAATCTTCGATTGTTGAAAGAAAAAAAAATGATATTAAGGTATTCAAACGAAAAAGCGCAACAAAATAAAATTTCAATTAAAAAGCATTTAAATCGACCGGCGATTAATAGAAATTGTTCTGAATACTGCTTAAAAGCGCATTCAAACAGCTCAAAACGAAATTTTGAATTTCACAAACTTTTCTTATGCAGTTAAACAAGCATAAGAATAAAAAAAAAAACATCTAACCTAGACATCCGGTTCGACAAACGAAGCAGGGAACAAACCGGTTTTATTTGTTCGCGCATGTGTTCCCTTATACCAGCCATTCTTTTGCTTGCGTTGCACATATATTATATCACCAACATGCAGCTCCAGTTCGATGTCGCTATTGGGCGGATAGGGTACTACACAGCGGAAGCGACTGAAATGTACAAAACGAAAAAAAAAAAAAAATTTAAATGTAGAAGTATGCAAGCACATTGCTTCGCTGTTAACTAACCTTTCGCGCGTGCATTGTGCAGACTTTGTAGTTGCGCTGGCCTTGATTGCCGCTTCAGATATGGTGCCAACGCTGCCGCCACCTCCAAGCATGTTGCCGGCATCAAGGCTTTGCGATTTGCGATGGTTGGGCGCTATTATCATATTGGCATGTAACTGGCTGGTCAAGTGCTGCTGCTGCGGTTGGGCTTGGTTGGTTGTTTGTTGTTGTGTATAAACCGTTGCTGGCAATGGTGCAACAGCTGCTGCTGCTGCGGTTGCTGTTGCATTGTTAAACATGCTACGGAATGTAGCAGCGTCCAGCGATTGACGTGCGCTGTGCAATAAAATAAAATGATATATTAACTTAATAAAATAGATGTACACATTTAAACAAAGCTAACGATTAGCTACCGAATTAGCAATTAATTATAATATTATTAGTTAGCTTAGACACTCAAGTTTGTATTAAAGTTAATATCGAACTACACAAAGTTTGCAAAGCCGCAGTAGCTCGAATCATCGTTGTTAATAAAAGCTACTTACCACACCAAATGTGGACGTTCTTTGTTGCTCTTAATGCGTTGTGAACCGTAGCTGACATTAGTTGGTATTATGCTAGACTGTTGCATAGTTAACTGCTCTGTGCGTTGATTAACAACAGTTGGCTCATTTGGAAGACTTTGTAGCAATTGGCTAGGACATGAGCCGGATCTAAATCAGTAAATATATTTATTATACATTTATGTTAAGAAAAAATGTTTATTTATTACCTGACATGCACAGGATGCAATTGTACAGCGTGTACATTTGTTTCCTCCGTAGCTAGTGCATGTTCGCTGGGCGACTGTTGTTGACGTTGCTGCTGCTGCTGCTGTTGTAGTTGTGCACCTGGCGATTTTGAGCGTGATTTTATATGCGTTAAGCGTTTCATAAGACTAACTGCACCACCACCAGATGTGGCAGCGCTAACGGCTGTTGTTGAAGCATTAGGTACATTTTCTTTTCTTTCTTTAACTTCAGTTTGTTGCGCTACTTGCGCATTGTTGCAAGCAGTAGCACCATTTGTTTTGTTGCGATTAAAGAAGGCTTCAACTGTCTGCCCTAAGGGTTTAGTCCAAACAGAGCAAGTTGTTGTTGTGGTTGTTGTGCCATTCGTTGCCGCACCCACTTGTCTAGGCGGCAAATCCGGTGGCTGATGTGGCAACAAATTACTTATTTTCATATTTGTTGCCTGCTCCGTTTGTTGTACACCAACTTGTGTAGCCTGTGGCACATATTTCCATTGATGCATTAATTGCTGCTGATCACGTGCACGCAATGGTGTTACATAATTGCCCGGAAATACACCTGCAATATCCTGCCAGTTTTTGCCTTTAAACCAACCATCTAGACAATGTTCCGTAACAATGTAAACGCAGCCTTTCTTCAGTTCCAATTCATCGTTCTTGCGTGGTTTATATGGATATAGCGCTAAATAGCCCCATGGCAATGTTGGTGGCATATTTTGTGCTGTGCCTGTCTTTAGTACACGTGTAAATTGCGTGTTGCTTGGATTTGTTTGCGTTGTTTCGGGCATTGCCTGTCTTGGTAATTCATTGCCAACTGAACGACTTCGTGCTGCGCTTTGTGCTTGCGTTGTGGCATTTTCTGTTGCAACTGGCAGGTTCAGCTCATGTGGCAGACTAAGTATCTCAGCCGAATGACGATTTGTTTGTATTAAACTCAAAACTGGCGGTTGTCCATTTGCGCTGGCCGAGAGCAAAGCATTTAACGAATGTCGTTTCTCTTTGGCACCTTTATCACGGTAGCGCACTGAACCGTGTGCCGCATTGTTGTTTCGATGCTGCGGTGTAGTTGGCAGTGATTGATGTGGACTACAATTTGAACTGGAGCTGGTACTGGAAGTGGCGCTTTGCGTATTCGGACTGGTTGTATTCGAAGTCGATGTGGACGATGCATTTGTTTCTGTTGGATCAATTACTGGCACAGGTGGTAAGCTACGTTGTTGCATTTGATTATTTGTATTACGTACGCCGGCTACAGTAGCTGCACCATGCGCAATCGTTGTCGTTTGTGTTGCTTGTTGTGGTTGCACACCAGACGTTGTAGCGGCCGTATTTGGGCTTGGGGCAGCATAGCTATCTAATAGTTGCTTAGCCAATGCATTCAATTCCACAAATGCAATGGGAAATATACCGATAGTGGTGCCTATGCGTCCTTCAGCCCAATTATGATCAATGCGTCGTATTACATTGATTAGTGTACCTTTTTTGAATGTTAGACAGCCTTCTTCCTCATTAGGACCCATTTTAAAGTCGTACAATGCAATGCATTGCGGCGTGGGTAGTGGTACAATAATCTATTATATTTTTATATAGAAAATAAGTTAGTATTAATTGAAAAGCATAGCTTTTGTTGTATATGTGCTACGCACCTGTACATAGTTAATAGGAAATGTGCCCTCCTTGCCATTACTTTGGCCTACATACCAATTATTATCTATTCTACGTTTAAGTAATAGTAGATCGCCTTTTTTAAAGTTCAAATCCGTTGGCTCGGTGGTTACAAAATCGAATAAAGCGTAGGCGTGTGGCAGTAGACAGCGACGTGGTGGTTGCTGTTGATTCGAATGCACGGAAGAAGCTGTCGTCGTCGTCGCTGTTGGCGACAACTGCTGCAATGGCTGTGTTTGTTGTGGTTGCAATTGTTGGTGCTGTTGTGTGCGTAGTTTTTCATTCAACTTTTGCTTATCATCCAACTTGTTATCGTGCTGTTGTTGATTTCTAATGCTAACAGCTGCAGCCTGTTTCATACCTGTCAAAATAAAGATTTGATAAGCCTTAGCCTTAAATAAATCATTTATTAGTATAAGCTTTGATCAGATCTGGAAACAAGAAGACCGCTCATAGGCAGTATGCCGAAGTTAGCAAATTTACGCTATTACGCTTTGTTAAGTTTGAAGCTATCTTTTAAAAATATTTCAAAGAATTGTTTGGCGTGGGAAGTTGTACTTTCAGTTGCTGCTACCAGTCAACTTGTTCGCATCAACTACGCATGTGGGAAGCGCGCGCGCGCCTAGTGTATGCACACTCTAATACCAATACTAATACAAGACATGCATACCTTCTAAGATTCTCATAAGCAGTACATTAGGCGGCAGTTCTTCTATTTTTATATCCACCAATATGCGACATTCCGGGCAGCGTAGTTCGTTGTGACTGGAGACAATGACCTGCGACATAGTTTTAAAAATAGCATGCAATAAATATCTACACACATAGAGAAAAAAAAGCACTGCAGTTCAACTCACTTCCAAGCACTTCCGGCAGAATGTGTGTTGACAGGGCAGCACCTTAGATGAAGTATCCAAACGTTCCAAGCACACGGAGCATTCCAGCAAATCGTTAAGCGTATGTTCATCCATATTGAGTTATGGTTTTAATACTTTACTTTTTTCTACTTTATTACAATATTTATAGTTCGATTTGCATAATTCTCCATTTCATTTTGTCAAGGATGTTGCTGGTTTTTGTGCAGCAGCGTACTTAGTCAAGTCCGACATTCCAATCCAATGCATATGTGTGTATGAGTGTAAGATCAAACAACAAAACGCGACAACTGGCGGATTGGCCAGTTTTTGTTGTTGTTTCTACTGCTGCTGCTGCTGTTTAAGCGCACCAACACATGTAAACATATCGCGTATATATACACACACACACTGATGTGCTCATGAATGTTGGAGCAACCTTTTTATTTCCTTTCTTGTGAAATTCCTTTTGCAATTGTGCAACGCTTAAATCCTAATTTTAATATTATGTGTGCTGCATCTACTAAAACTTAAACCTATTCAAAACTTATTTATATATTCTTACAGTACAGCGCTTATTTCTACATCACTACTGCATTTTTAATGCGCGTTTGAGGTGAGTTTAAACAATTGCTTCTTCTTATAAGATATTGTTTTCACCATAAAAATGGGTTTCACCAGCGTCAGCTACTCATCTCTATATCAAAACATTGGCATAACATAACCTCACAAACGCTTCTTCTTCTCTTAACACTCCATGCAGCGACGGAACGTGTTTGTTTTGTTTATTGCGTGTTGAGTTTTTCCGTTTTTTTGACAATAAAAAAGCATTTAAGTCCTTTAAAGTTATTCCGGCATATAATATAAACACAACAAAATGCCAAAAGTACGCAGTACCACGGGTGCGCCCCGTAAGCAGGGCTTTAATCACTCTAATCATTCAATGAATCCCGAGCGCCCCACAAGTGGTCTAAAAGGTGTTGCACATCCACGTACCAAAGGTACCATTAAGCGACTGCAGATGTACAGAAACTTTAAGGCAAAGCGTGATCGTACTGGCAAGATTATAACACCGGCACCGTTTCAGGTATGTTCTAAGCTTTAACATGGTAAAGAACATTAATAAACCGCGCTTCATTCTTTTACTTTAGGGTCGCCTGGCTGCCGGCACCATGGCGCGCGTTGAACCGACTCCCAAATGGTTCAGCAATTCGCGTGTCATATCACAAAATGCGCTGCAAAAGTTTCAAGATGAAATCGGCAAAGCGGTCAAGGATCCGTACCAGGTTATCATGAAACCTTCTCAACTGCCAATTACACTGCTAAATGAAGCAGCCAAATATCAACGTGTGCATCTGTTGGAAACGGAAAGCTTTGACAGCGTTTTTGGACCGAAAAAGCAACGTAAACGCGTCAATCTGCAGGTGCGTGACTTAGAGGATTTGAGTCGTGCTGCAGATGTACAAGCGGACAAATATGATGAGACAAAAGATGTAGATCTCATACGCGAAGATACAGGCGAAAAGAAGGCAGTACGTGATTGGGTATTTGGTGCCGGTCAGAGTAAACGTATTTGGAACGAATTACACAAAGTGGTCGATGCATCCGATGTGCTGCTACAGGTGTTAGATGCACGTGATCCTATGGGCACGCGTTCCAAATATATTGAAGAGTTTTTGCGCAAAGAGAAACCGCACAAACATCTCTTCTTCATACTCAACAAGGTGGATTTAGTGCCGGTGTGGGTAACGCAGCGTTGGGTCGCCATACTGAGCGCACAATATCCAACAATAGCGTTTCATGCATCGATGCAGCATCCATTCGGCAAGGGTGCGCTTATAAATCTATTCCGACAATTGGGTAAACTGCACATAGACAAGAAACAGATCAGTGTTGGATTTATTGGTTATCCAAATGTAGGCAAGTCCTCAGTTATTAATGCACTACGTGCGAAGAAGGTCTGTAAAACGGCGCCCATCGCTGGTGAGACCAAGGTCTGGCAGTATATAACGCTCATGAAGCGTATATTTCTTATTGATTGTCCCGGCGTAGTATACCCTTCAGCTGAGACCGATGCGGAGAAAGTGCTTAAGGGTGTGGTGCGTGTGGAGCTTGTTACTAATCCGGAAGACTATGTTGAGCCAGTGCTGCAACGTGTGCGTAAGGAATACATACAGAAAACGTATAAAGTAGATAACTGGACCTCGTCGATAGATTTTATTGAAAAGTTGGCAAAGAAAACCGGAAAGCTGCATAAAGGTGGTGAACCGGATGTAACAGTAACATCTTGCATGGTGCTCAACGACTGGCAACGCGGTAAACTGCCATTTTATGTGCCACCAGAAGGCTTTGAGATACCAAAATCACAAGAGAACAAACCTGTGGTTGCAGATGCAATTGTTTCGGACCAAACGACATCAGCGGATGACGACAACAAATCCGAAGCACCAACATTTGTTAGCGAATCGGTAAAGAAAGCGCGCGAGTTTAAACAAATTCAAGATTTTCGTAAAATACGCGTGGGACTTGAATATGAAAAACAGGATATACGTGAACTGGATAAAATCGATCTGGAATTGTTGCAGCAACAAAAGGAGGAACGTGCAGCACGCAAAAAGGCACGTTTACTCAATGGCGGTGATGCAGAAGCAGATTCTAGCGATGGTGCAGATGACTTCTATTCCGAAGATGAATATAACGATAACTTGCAGCGTGTGGTGCATAAAAAAGCCAAACAAAAGGTAGTGCAAAATGTGGCTATAACATCGTCCGGCAAATTCCGCATAGCTAAGGCGATGGATGAGGATGAAGCTAATGATAGTGATGAAGATGGAGCAACGGCACCGAGCAAAGCCAAAACAGCGCGTTTGACTGCCAAGCAGAAGCGTGCAGCGGAACGCAGTCAGAAACGTAAGAAAATCGGAAGCAATTTCTATGAAACAACAAACGTTAAGAATCGTAATCGTAACAAAAAGAAGGATTAAACAATTAGTTCCAGATGTTTTATATAGATTTGAATAAAAAAAAAAAAAAAGTACATATATTATGATATATATATATATTCACGCTGCTTTTTTTTTTCTTATAGACTAAAAATTTTAATTTGTTTTAATAAAAAAAACGTGTTATATAATATGCATGTGCCGCTACACTTCAATCCTCGCCGCATTCCTTCTTTCGTTTAATTTTTCGTCCACACAAATCATATTTGCCAAAAGAGTCTTCTTCCTCAGCGCTACCGCTGCTCATTTCTGAATCGCTCGACTCGGTATAGGTGCCAATACCAGGTAATATTGCGACGCATTTTAGTGCACCTTTGTCAAGTTTATTCGTTGTTATGGAGGCTAAAGTTTTGGTATTAACTGGCTTATCTGCTGAAGTTTTTGGTGTAGCAGTGGTGGATGCAGCAGTGGCAGGTGTAATAGTCTCACCGTTCTTACGCTTAATACTCATACCCAGAAGCGCCTTTTGCGAAGGACGCGCACTGCTTGTAGCGCTTGCATTTGTTTTGCCAGACTTCAATTCGGCTTGCAGACGCTATAATATAAAACATTTTTACAAAAAAATTTAAAATGTTTATAGCATTATATATATACACACTTTATCTTCAGACTCTTCCTGCAGCGTAGCTACACGACTACGAAACTCTTGCAGCTCTTGTGCCTCTTCCTGTGCTTGTTTTCGTTCGGCATTGATTTTCTGCTGGTCTACCAATTCGAGGAATTGTACCTCATCGTCATCCAAACCGCGTATTAAGTTTTCTATGGTGGGAAACATAAGAACAATGTGTAATGTTATTATTACTGAATATATTGCTTTAAGCACGGATTCTACATTCCGAAGCTAATGACTGTTGTTACTTACTTAATTTATGTGCCTCTTCGTATTCCATGTCCTTTTTATTCTTCTGCTCCTTTAAACGTTCAAATAGTGAGCGTCCATCGTAGGGCTCTTCAGGACGTTCTGTTATAGAGTTTAATTAATATAAAAATTTGATTTTAATAATTGTTTAACTACGCCACACGCGCTGCTGCTAACATACCTAATGGATCTTCAGGTTTCCTAACACGCTCCCATTCTTCTTGGCGACGTTGTCGCGCTTCGACTGCTTCGCTTTCCGTTACGAAACCGGAACTCATAGTAAGTTATAATATTTTTTTTTCTTTTTTAAACACAATAAATAGCAAAAACTAATGAATATAGAAAACTACACACTTCTTCTTCTTCCTCTTCCGTGTGTTTTTGTTGTTGCTTAGTATTGCCAACACTTTGTAAATGTTTGTAAACTGCAGCTAGAGTGCGCTGCCAACTTGCTGTAATTTTATTTATAAAACGGAATTTTGAAAAACATTTAATTTTGATTTTAAAACTAATTAAATTATTTATCCTGCTTGTCGTCTTGCATTTTGCAGCGTTGTGCGCATTATGCTTTAGCACGTTTCTTGCATGTTTTGTTTTGTTTCTGTGCTTGCTTTAAGCTATGAACACTGATCTTTGATTGATGCATTTTCTTCATTTTTTTGCTACCACTTACTGCCGCCTTTGTCTTACGATTTTTTTCTGCACGCGAGATATAAACTGATTTTTCTTTTACGCTCATACTACGCCATTTTTCGCCTGCGAGATTTGCAATTGCGGTGGCCTTTAATGTTTTTATATTGCGTTGCCGCAAATTGGCGCGAAATAATTCCAAAAATACAAAGAACGGATTTGTTGCTTGCGACTTGGAAACGCGTAAATTATTGCTGCGCGTAGAACTGCAGCTCGAGGAAGACATTTTATTTGAAATGAAAGTACTTCTGAAGCTTTAATGAATTGAAATGTAAAGTTTGCTGTGTATATTATTATATTTATTAGACAAATACATTTATATTTTGCATTATATTTCTCCAAAAAGAGTTATAGCATTAGCAAAATACATATACATATAGATATTTGATGTTTAGGCTTTTGTTTTACAGACGGATTATACATTTATAGTTCAAATATTCAGTTTATAGACTTAATTGAGGTCAGTACACGTACATTTTTTGGTTTTAATTTCTTCTAAATTAAGCTACATAAAGTGTCTACAATTTGAGCATGCATTGTTTTTTTTTTAAGTAATACTGTAAATATTTATATATATGTTATTATAGGAACACGACCTTACTCCATTTTTCTGTGTGTGTATATGTAATATATTTGTGTATCCTTACAAGATGCTACAGGTGCTTTTCTCGCGGAAAGGATTCACCTTCTGGCTACTAAAGCCATTCAGCAAACAATCATCATTTTCATGTTCTGAAACATACTTCATCATCAGCAGACAAGCCTCTGTAAATAAAAAGTTTATTTTGTAAATAAATTTTGATTTATTTCTATCCTGCTACCAACCAGAGACTTGCAAACGCTGTACATTAACTTCACGACGCAATTGCTCGTTTAAAGAGCGCTGCGATTGTAAATTAGCAGCCATTACGTCGAATCTCCGTGTCTCTGCTAGACCTAATGCATATAAATATTGTATACAGTGCGCTACAATTAATATTTTATTGATTTTACCTATGGTGAATGTAATATTAATAAAAGAATATCACAAAGGAAGCTGCAAACAGCGGCAAACGACAGACTCTTATTTGTTTTTTTTTTTGCAATTTATGTCAATAAACTGCCAGCGCTTACGTTAAATAACTGGCAAACAGCTTTTTATTAGCTCTTCTTGCACTACTTACTGCTAAATACACAAAATCAATAAAAATTATAACAAGTGCTGCCAACCTGCATTTTGTGCTAGGCAGTTGGCAGTGCTGCTTCCAGAATGTTCCATTCTCAATTGTCATACACTGCTTTAACATTTTAGGTTAGACACGAAGCGAACGTCTGTGACTGAAAACCGTACCTCTCCGCTGCTGCTGTATTAAGTGTAAAAGAAAAAAAAAATCTGTGCATAAAAATGGCTATGTCTATTCCAAAAGCCCCGGGTGTTGCCCAAATGATGAAGGATGGCGCGCGGGTAAGTGCAAGAGTGCTATACATGTCGCAGTTTTTCGCTTTGCAAAACTTTTTAACTGTTTTAGAAGCAAAAACAAAACATGCGGCGCGACCGGTGACGCCTGCAGCTGTCAGCGTATTAGTCATCACGTGTGAAGCGCTGCTATAAATGCTATTTTTCTTTTAGTTCAATATTAATGAAAATAAAATGCTTAAACATGTTTTATCTTACTTTTCACACTCTAGATGTACAGCGGTCTGGAGGAGGCAGTTTATCGTAACATCACCGCTTGCAAGGAGTTCGCACAGACAATGCGTTCCGCCTATGGACCAAATGGCATGAACAAAATGATTATCAATCACATTGAGAAACAGTTTGTCACCAGCGATGCCGGCACCATAATGCGTGAATTGGATGTAGAGCATCCGGCGGCAAAGCTCATTGTCATGGCCAGTGAAATGCAGGATGCTGAGGTTGGTGATGGCACCAATTTTGTTGTCATATTTGCAGGCGCACTGCTGGAAGCAGCAGAGGATTTGTTGCGCTTGGGTATAACAACAGCTGAAATTTCTGAGGGCTATGAGAAGGCATTGGAGAAGTCGCTGGAAATATTGCCAAAATTGGTTTGTCATGAAATTGTCGACTATCGCGATGTTAGCAAAGTCAAGGATGTGCTTACAGCTGCTATTATGTCAAAGCAATATGGTCAGGAAGAATTCCTTACGGATTTGGTGGCCAAAGCTTGTGTCTCAATATTGCCCGACAAGGGTACCTTCAACGTTGATAATATACGCGTTTGCAAAATACTCGGCAGTGGTTTGGCCAAATCGGAAGTAGTGCGCGGCATGGTCTTCAAGCGTTTTGTTGAGGGCGATGTTACCTTTGCTGAAAACGCTAAAGTTGTCTTATTCTCCTGTCCCATGGATATTATACAAACGGAAACCAAAGGCACAGTGCTGATCAAATCGGCCGATGAATTGATGAACTTCTCCGCCGGTGAGGAGAATCTGCTCGAATCGCAAATCAAAGCGATTGCCGATGCTGGTGTCAAAGTAATTGTTGCAGGCGGCAAAGTTGGCGACATGGCTCTACATTTCCTTAACAAATACGGTTTGATGGTGGTGCGCCTGAATTCCAAATTCGATTTGCGTCGCTTGAGTCGCGCAGTTAATGCAACAGTGCTGCCGCGCATTGTGACACCCAACCAAGAGGAGTTGGGCTACTGCGATAAGGTTTGCATTGAAGAGTTGGGCGATACAACAATTGTAGCATTCAGGTAAATATTAAATGTATAAAAGCATATTTTTACGTACTAATATTGAAATATAATTTTACAGAAATGAAGGTAAAGACTCACGCATCTCAACAATTGTTGTGCGCGGTGCCACTGACAATTTCATGGACGACATTGAACGCGCCGTGGACGATGGTGTTAATAACTTTAAGTGCCTTTCACGTGACGGCCGCTATTTGCCCGGTGCTGGTGCTACTGAAATTGAGCTGGCTACACAATTGGCCGCCTACGCCGACACACTGCCCGGTCTGGAACAGTATGCTGTTCGTAAATTTGCTACTGCATTGGAAACTTTTCCCAAAACATTGGCCGAAAACTCCGGCGTCAATGGCACTGAAATTGTTAATCAACTGTATTTGGCACATAATGCTGCAACTGGCAAAAATATTGGCTATGACATTGAATCGGAAAAACCTGCCACTGTTGATGTAACAAAGACAAAGATCTTTGATCTCTATCAGGCCAAATTCTGGGCACTGAAGTATGCTGTCAGCACTGCCGCCACCATACTCAAAGTTGATCAAATTATTATGGCTAAACGTGCTGGTGGGCCGAAACCACGTCAGGCCGCAGGCAGTGATGATGAGAGTTAAGCTTAAGTTATGGCAACGTTTTCGTCTTCGTATCAAATACTTGCTTATTTTAATAATATCTAACGTTTGTTAATTTTATACTTTTTCCTTGCGATATGAAATATGAACTAAACAAACAAAGAACTCATTTCTGTACACGCATCTTCATGAAATTGAAAATTTCAACAAAAATTGCATTACTTACTAATTGTATTAATGAAACAACATAAATAAAAAAATGCAAAAATAAATTAAACTCATTGCATCTGTAATAAAAAGAACAAAACAACTAAAAGAAAAAGGATTTTTATATATTTTAAACAACTTTGCTGACTTCTGCTCTAACTGCCGCAGTAAGACATGCAGAACGTTGAAGAGTAGACATTGGTCGAAAAATCGATGTTTTCCCAGCTCTAATGAAGAGTCTGCTCAACAGCGTAAGCTAATATAACTTTCTTTGTAGAGCTGAGAAAACAACGATTATTCGATCGATTATTTTCCAGCACTATCCTGTACTGATAATTGATTTTTAATCGGCTTTAAACCAGAAACAGGTGCTTCCCCTTTTGTAAACGTAATTGTGCAGCTTACAAAATTTTAGACTTCCTTTGCTGCTGTATCTAATCCATACCAATAAAAAATTTAAATAAAATACACAATTTTGTTTTTTTTTTCGCACCATACGGTGTATCCGCTAGATAACACATCTAAATAAGTTTGTTTATTGAATAAATTCAAGCAAACGATTATTATGTGGTTATTCTGCAACTTGTTGTTGTTGGGTTTTCATACATACATAGATATGGTAGCTGTTACGAATATAAGCCCAACAGAAAACTATTTTTATTTATTTGTTGTTGTTTTTGAGGAAAAATCAACCATAGAATTTGCTGTTCTTGTACTTTATGGTTTACAATATAATATAATTTTTTTGTTTGTTGTTGATACAAGAGAAAAACTTCATTTACGAATAAAGTGTAATACAATATTTTGGTTTACTTGATATTAGAATTAGTACATTATTTTGTTCAATAAATTTGCAAATATATATATTTTTTTGTAATTGCCATTGTTTTAAATTGAGAGAAAAATCTTTTTAAATTTTTTTTTTTTTTTTTAATTTTTTTGTTTTGGTTGATTTCCATAATATATGCTTTTAATTTTTTCAAAGAAAATATTGATATACAATATATAATTATTATTATGTTATGCATATAGTAATATTTTTATAACATTTTCTACATAATTTCATGTAACTTAACGCATTTTAGTATTTAACCATTTCATTCCAAAGCAAAATGTGTTTTTGAAATAAAATAAATTGAGTTTTTTTGTATTGATTTTCAAAGAGTTTTTGTTTAACATTTTTGTAAAAATTTGACTGTGAAATTATTTGAAAATTTCTATTTTTTTGTTGAAATATTTCATTTCGTGCAATCTTTTGCTGTTTGCTCACGACAGCAAAATAAAGTTCGAAATTACTCTTTAAAAGTTAGCGAAAAATATGCTTTTGAAAAAAATGGAAGCTTTTTATATAAAAATAATAGTTTCATTGCTTTCGATTTTTATTGCAAAATATTTATGTATATAGCCTAGAAGTCAGTTTGGAAGAACATGTAGGAATTTTAAGTATAAAATGGAAAGCTTTTCATTTGCTTATAGTGCTTCATATATATTGTTTTTTTTTTTTTTTTTAAGTGTTAACATCTGCCATATCCTACTAAAATTGCAACTTACTCTGCTCTATTTATAAAAATAATTTCATTTTGTTTTTATTAAAACTTTCTTACGATACAAAATTTTTTAGTTTTACAATCAAAGTGAATTGCTGTGAGACCGATTGGCCTTAGAGATGTGTAATAATTATTCAAATTTCAAATAGTTTCAGCACAAAGTGAATTGCTGTGAGATCGCTTGGCCTTAGAGATGTGTTAAAATTATTCAAATAGTTTCAGCACAAAGTGATCGATTGGCTTTAGAGATGTGTAATAATTATTTAAATTTCAAATAGTGAGATCGCTTGACCTTAGAGATGTGTTAAAATTATTCAAATTTCAAATAGTTTCAGCACAAGGTGTTTCGTTACAACTTTGCACACAACTCATTTTTTTGTTGTTTCAAGTGTTTTAAATATTTTTAATTTTAAAAAATAAAATTTGGCCGCATATAATTTATTCTGTTGGTTAGAGAAAAGTCAAATTTTTTGCATATTTTATGCTTAAAACTCTTTGAAAACATATTTTTTAAATTAATTGCCGTTCCAAAATAAAAAAAATTCAATTATTATTTTCTGCTAATAGATGACTCAATTAATTTTTGTTGTTGTTGCTAAGAGAATAAAGCTACTGTTAATATTGAATAAATATATTTATATATTGTTTTTTTTTATATTTTATAGTAGATAATGCATATAATTTATAAAGCCATTTGTTGTTAATAATCTTGCGGCTTAGTAAAACGTTTTTTTTTCTTCTTTTTGCTATAATAATTTAATAACTTTTGCATAGTTTCGGTGCTTATGCTTCCCATTTTTTTTTAAACAAATTTTAATTTTCTGCTTTTTAGTTAAAGCTTTTTTTTTAAATATTTTTGGTATGCTTTGCCATATTGTTTTCAATTAATTTGTTTTAAAATATTTATATTTTTTAATTAATTAATTAGTAAAATATGCTTTAATGCATAATTTTTTGGTTTTGTTTGGTAATTGCTTGAGTGTGTTTGTGTTTGAAATCAACAAATTAATATTCGAATAGTTGACGTTGTTTCAAACATATTAAATATTAATAAATAGAATAATAATAATAATATACGCAATAATGTTTTATATTTTTTTTGTTGCACTTGTTCTTTATTGAAGAAATCGCAAATATATATATATAGATATAATGTATATAGAGAGTTAGTATAATTTTTTGTTGTTTAAATAGCATAGTAATTTTTCTTGTTGTTTTTGTGTAGTGTAAAGTTCCTCAATTTTATGTTTTTCAAAATATTATCTTCTTCATGCAGTTGGGATATTCGTTTTTATATAAATATAAATTAAAATAAACTAAATGCTTACAAATTTTGAAGTTAATTTGTTTTATTTTTTTTTTTTTCGAATAGTTTTTTTTGTTTTAAACGTTTTGGTTTAGGAGGTAAGTAGCACAAAAAAATATATATATATATGTCGGTCTGTTAATTGCTATTGATTTACTATTTGTTATAGAGCTGGGAAAATATCGATTTAAAAATCGGTCTAAAAATCGATATTTTTCCAAGCTCTAATTTGTTATATATATAATTATTGTAGTTTGCTTGACAAATCCCTTGAAGAAATGCTATATATTGCATCATGTGTGTATCGGCTGACTATATACTTTATCAATTTAATCGCTTCACATATATATTTATTTGTTTTTAGTTTGCGTTTAGTTATTATTAGTAAGTATATAAGTTTTTGCTTGCTTGATAACACATGTTAATATGTGTGTATATATAAATAATGCTTTATTTATTAATTTTTTTATTATTATTATTGTTGGTGGTGATGATATAGAATATTCATTGCCCTCGTTCACGTTGCTTGTACCAGTTTTGTGTTGTTGTTTCCCAAAAAATCATTTTCTTTTTTTTTTTCAAATAATTAAAAACTTCATCCAATGTAAGCTTCCTTGTAATTTTTTTTTTTTTTACGAAAATTTTACTGCTCCTCCTTTTGCTTTGTTTTCTTCTACGCCAACTACACCATTCGTACGCGCTCTTTTGTTTATTAATTTAGAGCACATTGCATGAGGATTTCTCACGGAATGGATTTACCTTCTGACTGGAGAAACCAGTCAAAAGATAATCCTCCTGTTCGTGTTCTGTTATGTATTTCATCATTTTGGCGCACGATTCCGACACCGTCTGACGATCGATTGCAGCCTCACGGCGCAATTGTTCGACGACAATACGTTGCTGTTGCAATGAAGATGACATTACGTCCATGACGGCTGTCTCGGATAGGCCTATGGTTGAAAATTTGTTTGAAGGTTATGCCGTGAAAAATAGTGAGTAATTTTATTTGTATTTTCTTTATTTATTATGCTTGCAAACGATTCTGGTGCGTGTGTCTGTGTTGTTTTTCTTATTTTTTATTTTTGTGTGTAAATTGTTGTTGCTTTTAGGCTTTCTTTTTTGGGTTATTTTTGCAAATTTTTAATGGTGAATTCTTGAGAAATTTTTGATTTGATCTTAAAAAGCTGTAATGTAATAAAAAAAAGAAGAGAAATGCCACAAATAATTTTAAAAAGGGTAAATTTTTTTTGGTTTAAAACTTTTTTTGTTTTGTTTTTTGAGACACAGCAAGAGATATACGTTAGATGCACACACAGAAGTAACAGTTTTTAGAGTTATACGACACCAAGAAACGTTTACAGTTCTTTGTTGCATATATCAGATAGTATTATATATGCATAGATTTGTTTTATTTATTATAGTTTATTACAGTTGTAGCTCAATAATCTGTATTCTTTAAACTAAACATTATTTATACACGCAGCAGAGCTACGAACTAGGCTTAGCGTATGCTGCATGTTCCAACAGGCAAACCAAGCTAGTAGTCGGCAATCGAAAAATCGATCTTTTCCCAGCTCTAGTCGGCAAACTGCAATCAGTACAGACCGTCGAAGCCTTTTCAAACACACTTCCGTCCGATATCACCCGCTCATAAATATGGCTGCCAAGTAGGTCATTGTTTATACAAAATCTGTGACAAATTCTTGATACGACGAGAAGTATCAAGAACGATTCCTAACGGCTTCTAAAAAGCTGCCAGCTGAGTTATTCAAGACCGGTGGCGAAGAGTTGGTTAGAAGTATGCATCAAATTATATGGAAGATCTGGGCGGCATACGCAATGACTGGAATCTCAGTGTACTTTGTCCTATCTTTAAAAAAGTAGAACCTATCTGCGCTAGAAATTCCGGCATAGATCGTTTATCTCCGCATTTTGGTGTTATAAAACAAACAAATCGTTGTCAAGCTAGGAGAGAATCTCTGCGAACCCTTCAATGCCAAGAGATGGGGGGAGGGCCTAAATTTGTTTGGAGACCGCCGAAATAGAGAACGACCAAGCACGCGTTGGAATGCAAGATCTTTCCGTACTAGGCACTTAAAAAAACTGGAGCGAACGCGCACAAGGCTACAAATGCTGGCGCGTCTAACTGAATGAGGCCATGACCGAACGAAGCTTGAAGGCCAGCTAAGTTGTTGTGCGGTAGCTTCCTAAACTGTTTCCTGGAACACTTTAACTTTTATTTATTTATATATTTTGCTTATTATATACAGATTATTGAGCTGCACACTGTTTTATATACATTAGTTTAGTTTTAGATAAATAATTTAGTTTACATTTAAGACAAATACTTGTTTACAGATAAGAATTATTGCATATTTTTACATTTATTATAGAATTATTAGCGCTAAATAGTAAGTTTTATAGACAGTTAATTAGTTGAAAGATAGTTTTTTTTTCTATGTAGTAAGAATTGTTTTTAAGTTAGTCGTTAAAGATAGTTAGTATAGGAAAGATTTAGCTATGCAATAACAAATACACACGCTGAGTAAGCGCACAGCTTAAATTTTAGTTGTTTTAATTAAAATTTCTATGTTTTGTTTGTTTTACTTTGTGCTTGCTCATTGCTGACTAAGCGCCCATTGCCTGGCACTTTTAAAGAAAACAATTTCTCCGCAACATTTGCCAAATGTCTTAACAAAGCATTTAACGTTTAAAAGTATTAAACGTTTATTTGCATACTTTAAATCGATTAATGATTAATTTTTTAACACAGACCCCGCGGACCTTGACTGAATCCAATGCAATAGCACAGTCGCACACACAAACCCCTACACACACTCACACATACGGAAGTAATACAGTTGCTGGTGTAGGGTGGTTGCTCTAATGGCTTGTGTCGTATGTTAAAATTTGCTCCGGAAATATAAAAATAACCCCGGCCAAGAAACAGAGACAATGCACGATAAGCGTATAAGTGGTCATTAATAAGAGAAATAAAAAATTGAGCGTCTTTTATTCGATTTTACATATTTTTTTCCCCCGTGTATACTGTAAAATTTTGGCTGCAAAAAATGCAACAACAAAAATGCAATTGTATGCACAGCACAGACAGAAAAAAAACACGCCTTAATTATGCACAATAATACAACAGTTAAACAACAACTATTTACACTTAATAATAATATTAGTTACCAGCCTTTCCACAGAGAATTGGTTAATAAGTTTTAATCTTTTTTTGCGATACACACCCAAGAAAAATGTTGTAGTGTTGACTACTGAGTAGCTTGTGGTGTGTGTGTATGTATTTAGTGTTGTTAAATATTAAAAGCTATGTAAACAGTAGCAACACTAAACACTATTAGTTTTTTCTTGTCTATATTACAACACTACATGCTGGCAGTGCACAAAACAAAAAAAAAAAGAAATACCTCGCATGCACAAAAATATTTGCATGCCTAGTCTTAGAAATGAGCACAAAGGATAAAACTGCTACTGTTGTAGCACCACTTGTGGAATATGGTTGGTCCGCGGAGGAAGAATTGCAGCTATTTTATGCCATGGATGGTTTACGTCCCATAGGCATAAATAAACATTTCTATATGGCATGCATAGCGGAACGCTTATCAAAAAGTCTAAATCGTGAAGTGCCCGGCGTTATTATTTGGCGTCATTTGGAGACCATGTACAAGTTGAATGAATTGGATGTACTTGAACCGCTGCCCTTTCCTAATGAAGAGTGTGAGTTTAGTTTGCCGGAATCAGATTTCTCAGCGCTGTTGCAGAAAAAACGTGCCTACAGCAGTGATCATGACGAGCGTAAAGCAAGTGGTGCACAAAGTGGCGAAGTACCAGCTTCGATTATAGCTGTTGCCATAGATAGCAGCGTTAAGCGTAAGTTAACGAATAATGTATATAATGTTCAGTTAAATAATATATTTTATATTTTCAATAGATGTAGATAAAACGTCTACAGCAGCAACAACAACAACAACCAAAGCAAACGCACACAATGCGCCACAAAACAAAGATTTAGAACGTAAGCTAACACCTAAACCGGAGGTACCAAAGCGTGCTGCAAAACGCACACGTGGCTCCACTTCAATGGAATCAAATAGTCCTTCGACTACGCCACCACCTGTGCAAATGCCGGCAACCAAACGTCGCCGTATCTAAATTTAATAAAAAAATTAACTGCGTCAACGCCCCACGCATGCAACACACATACACATATATATAAAGATTGTTGCACTATAAGCGCTGTTCCTTGTAAGTTTGTAGTTAGTAATTATTGTTTTTTAATATACATATATATATATATGAAATGTAATTGCTTGTTTTTAGATACACAAAGAAATACTGTAACTAAAATAATTTATAAAAATTAAAGCTAGTCCTCGAATTCGTCATGCTCTGTGTCCACATTTGTTGCTTCGCCATTGCCATTTAGCATTTCGTTGTCAGAGTTCATACGTTCCAGAAAAGACTTCAACAGACGTTTGTTTAGATGATCTGTTTGTGTTATTTCGCGTACGGGCTCGGCCAGTGCGTTTGGAGACGGTGGATCTAGCTCGCTGATAATGCCAGCGGCAGTTTGCGGTGTAGTTGTCAAAGTCATTTTGTTGTTTATGCACTATATAACAAAAATTATATTGTTTAAAAAGATATAAATAAAAAAAATTACAAAAACTTACAAATTCACAAAAAAATACAATATGATGAATGCTGTAGTCTATCTCGCTTACACACCGAACTGTCAATGCATAACTACGAAGCAAATGTGTCTGTACAGTGATATGTGTACAGATGAGCTGTACTGCGTCTGTGCAGCAGGGCTGCAATAACACGTGTTGATACTTGGTATTCACACTGAATTTCAACATTTTTAAACAGCAACAAAAAAAAAAAAAAATCGGCGTAAATAATTTTAGTTTTAATTTATAAGTTTTAAAGTAGAACCCGTTATTAACAATGTCTAGTGAGCAGAAAATTGTGATAAACAAAAGACTAAAAGGACTACCACGTGAGCAGCTGGAGCTACTTGATAAAAATCAATTAATTGATAAAATAATACAACTGGAAGCCTACAACTTTCAATTGAAGAACATATTACAAAAAAAATTAGACGACAAAGATAAGAAGGATGCAGATTATGTCGCGCTTATGGAGCAGCTGCAGCACAAGCAGTTAAATGAAGCTGTTAATAGTACAAAGTTAGGCAAAGAAACAAATGCAGTAGCAGTTAAGCAACACAAAAAGCGCAAATTTGATTGGGGCAGGTCGGTATACTGTGCTATAGTAGCCTTTAATGTTTAAATTAATGTATTTATTTTTATGCAAACTATAGTGCACACAAGCGCCATGTGCTGCTCAAGCTGCTCTACTTTGGTTGGGACTATCAGGGTTACGCATGTCAGGAAGATACAAATGAAACAATTGGTGCGTTTGCAAATTGAATTATAGTTAAAAAATATAAGCGAAACAACTTCCTCCACTCACAAAACACAGAATACCATCTGTTCAAAGCGCTAACGCGTACCTGTCTCATCGAATCACGGCAGACAGCCAACTATCATCGCTGCGGTCGCACCGATAAGGAGGTGAGCGCCTATTGTCAAGTGATCTCCATTGATTTACGCAGTAAATTTGCCACCGAGCTGCAGTACAGTGAGACATCGTTGTGCGAGGAAATCGATTATTGTTGTCTACTCAATCGTGTACTGCCGAAGAACATACAATGTATTGCCTGGATGCCTTTGCGCAGCGTAGTCTATAGTGCGCGCTTTGATTGTATAGCGCGCACTTATCGCTATTATTTTCCACGTGGCGATTTGAATATTAATGCCATGCAGGAAGCCTGCAAACTACTGGAACGTCATGCCGACTTTCGAAATTTCTGTAAAATGGATGTGCACAATGGTGTCACAAACTATATGCGTCACGTACAGTCGGCAAGCGTTGAAAAGTGTACGGACGAAATCGATTCCGGTTATACTATGTATTATTTACAAATCAAAGCGAATGCATTTCTTTGGCATCAAATACGCTGTATAATGGCTGTGCTGCTGCTCATTGGACAGCAAAAGGAACAGCCCCATGTAATTAGTGATTTGTTGGATGTCGTCAAGAATCCTTGGTATATATAAATTCCTGGATGCCTCTTCAATAATTACTAAATTTTGCACAATTACAGCAAACCACAGTATACACCGGCTATAGGACTACCATTAAATCTCTTCAAATGTGATTTTCGTGCGCATACTACGCGGCGCACTAATGACACGGATAGTGCAACACAGGCTGACAATATGGAGGATGGAGCAAGTGAGCAGCTGGAGCCAATAACACGTACAGCAGATACCAGCAATTGGATTTATAGCAAAGAGAATCTACAGAAACTTATAGAGAATGTACAAGGCGAATGGACACAGTTTAGCGTGAAGTAGTAAAACATTAAATTGTAAAAATTCTAAGCATGATTAATTTATGTCACTACTTTACAGATGCACTATGATACGTAATGTGCTACAGGATTTGGAAGCCGTGTTGACACAAGAAATTAAGTCACAAAGTGTTAACGAACAAGTCTTGCTACTGCAGGAATCAGTTAAGCCACGTCAATACCAACAGTTGTTGCAGCGCAAACGTTGTGGTCTGTTTGGATAAATTCAAATTGCTTTAAATTTATTTTTATTTACTTATTTATTTGCTTTACAGAGAGCCTTGAGAATCGTATTGAACATTTCGTTAAAAAGCAGCGTTTGATTGTGCAGCAGCCGGAATAATTTCTATAATTTGCAAATGTTTTGGTTAAAATATTTTATTTCATTTTGAATTGTACAACATTTAATTTTAGTGCCTACATTTAGTTGATACAGTAAACGCTCGGTAGTTTGAACTTATTTACTTTAAGAATTAAATTACAAACTAATTTGTATATTTGTACGTTAAATTGTTGAACAAGAACTAACAAATAAGTCAAAAGTTTTATAACTATTCAAAATTTCTTTTTTATGTACACATAATAATTTCTGTATAACTGTTTTTTAAATAAATTTTTATTTAATATTAGCCTAAAAGTAGTTGATAGATAGTTTTGTAACTATAGGAGCTCCATAGATGCATTCATCAGTGTCAAAGTGTAGTTCATGTGCCCATCGATTTGGCTTTTTGTAATCTATAATGCAGAGAGGTATAGCGTAACAATTAATCTTTAATAATTTTATTTGTATAAATTTTTAAATATTTCACTTACTTTCTGCGTAGTACTCTTAGCACAATGGTGCCTTCACGCACATTCTTAAAAAGTGCAATAGTTTCCGCATGACTTAGACCCTGCACAGAGTCAGCATTGATCTGCACAATTTCATCGCCTGCAAGGATATTAAATTTGTAAAAAAATTAAATAAATAAAATTTTATATGCGCTTTATGTACATACCCGCTTGAAGCGTGCCATCATCTGCGGCTTGACCGCTGGGAAATACAGTCTTCACAAAGATGCCCATATTACCCTTGGGCGAATCGCGTCCACCTACAATGCTGAAACCGAGCGATTTCATGCCGGGACCCTTGAAGAATGTTATCGTCTTTGGTGTGCAGCGTCCGTTGCCTATTTAAATGTAAATAAAATTTAATCATATAAATATTTTTTATTTAAATAATTTAATAAATCAACACTTTTTTGTTTGTTTTTTAGTTTGTTTAGTTGCAATTACTACTCACCCTCGCACATGGAGGCGCGTATAACCTCCGCCATTTCCTCATCACGTATGGTTAGCTTTGTGACAGGCAACGAGGGACGATGATGCATTAGTGATGCTGTGCCGGGTGGCGATAATGTATTGGCGGTTTGGTGCATTGCTGCCGCAGCTGTATTTGTATGCGGATTGGCAGAGTTTGAGGTTAGAAATGATGTGCTAAATATGGTTGAAGATGATGAGGGCGTACGTGTTGCGCACGTAGATGCATTGTGTTTAATGTAATGATGGTGTGCTTGTTGTTGTTGTTGTGTTTTTTGTTGTGGCATATTAGTGTTGCTGCTGAGATCAGTTGTAGAAATAGTAGTAGTATTTGTTGTGGTTGTTGTGTTGGTGCTTTGGCTTATTATGTCTCTACTGCCACATGTTGTTGTTGTAGTTGTAATATTTGTGTTATTTGCATTACCATTATTAGTTTCATTAGTTAATTGGTTAGCCGTATCCGTTGTTCCGTTCGTTTGCTGCTGCTGCTGTCGTCCCGGCGACGCTTGCATGAATAGGCTCAAGCGTGAAGAGCTTAGACGCGAATGCGCAAAACGCAGCGAACGATAATGTGAATTAGTAAGATTTATCGAATTGCGCGTATAATGTGTGCGCGGCGGAAAAGCGGAACCAGCCGTCTGACCACCACCAACACCACTGCCACCATCTACTGCATCACCCGTAACCGTATTACGTCGCTGTTCGAGTGTACAAGTCAATGATGTGCTACGGCTGCCACTCGCGCGTCCACTGCATGTTGCGTCTGCGCCGGAATTGGCTTTAGCATACAACGGTTGTGCAGCACCTTCGGAACAGCGTTTACGCGCGAGTAGCTGCCATTTCTCATCATCGCTGATGGTGTTTGAGTGTGTGGTGGCAGCACTGGCACTAGCTAGCGAAACACTTGCACGGCTTGCATAGACCGGTGTATATTCGGAGTTAGCAACAGCGGGATTATATAGGGGTGTTAGTGTCAAACTGCTGCGCTGACCTGAAGACGAACGTGCACGTCGACGCAGTAGCTCGTATTCCGGCGATGAGACATCCAACGAATGACGTGGCGTTGAGCTGCGTCGATGTTGCATCAGCGGCATTGGTGTCGGCATGCTGGCATGTAGGGTTGCAATACTCGCTATGGAACGTGTATCTGCGCTGTTGCTGTCAAGTATTTCACTTCTAGTATCTTCGGCATCGTACTCGCCATCAGTAGTAACCGTGGCTATGCTATTGCGATTTTCACGTTCCAATGCTAATTGCAGACTGTGCAGATCATAGCTATTGATGCTATCGGTGCTCTGTGTACGCTGTGAGTAGCTCAAACGTTTACGCGCGCGTTCCAGCAACATGCTGCCAGAACGCTGCTGATATTCAGCTGTGCAGACTCCATCGATTTTGATTTTGGTATAGAAATCGGTGACGGTGGTGATCTCATCATGCGCTATGACCAAATCCATGCAATTGTCGACGAAGGTGGAGAGCAGACGCTGTACCTCGGCAAAGGATTGTATGCCGCGCAAATGATTGCCGTTGACATTGACAATTTCATCGCCCAAGCGAAGACGTCCATCTCTAAGTGTTTGGAGAAGTAAAGAAGAAGTTTTAGTTTAGTTCAGTTCAGTTAAAAAAAAAAAATACTCACTTTTGTGCCATGCCATACGGCTCAAATTCGACAATCAAATAACGGTACTGCTGCTCATTGTTGTGCGTTGTAACAGTCTTCGGTGATAGCACCACGCCCATATAATCCTCCTGGCACTTACGCTCCAGCTTGATTTGTCTGAAACGCCTTCGTATGGTTTCCGTTTCATAGTCATAATTATAGCCGCCCAGTGAAACTGGTGCGCTGCAGATGCTGCTATTACGTCCGCCAGCACCACTTCCGCTGCCAGTTGCACTGCCGCCGCTGCTAACGCCTTCAGATGATGTCAGCGATATTAGCGAATTACGTTTCAGCGTACCCGATGCAATAGATTCTGTATCTCCAGCGGAGATGCTAAGATTATTGCCACCAAGACAACGCATAGCGGCAGCGACAGTTAAGTTGCTGCCCATAACACCGCCAACACCGCCGCCACCACCATCGCTATCGTAACCGGATTCATTTGAACTTAGACAACTACTTAATCTTTGGTAAAGTGGTTCCCAGTCCTTGGACGAGTTGCTATTATTACGCGAAACATTAATGAGTTCGCCATGTTGATTGAGTTGCTGCTGCTGCTGTTGTTGCTGCTGCTGTGGCGAGCAATTGCCAACAGCGCTGTCATCGGAGGAATAACGCTTAATGATGACACCACCGCCGATGCTATTACGGTACATTATTTTCTGTTGCTGATTTGGTGAACTGGAACTAGCCAACGATATGGAATCTGGTGAATGCTCAGAGCCAGGCATTGAATTGCGATGCTGTGGCAGCGGTGATTGTTGCACTTGTAAATATGTCTGCTGCTGTTGCTGCCTCTGTGGCAACTCACCGATGGTATGCAAACTTGAGAGCGATGGCTGCTTATGCACCAACAGCACTGAGCCGCCGTTTTCCTCCGGCAGCACAGACAAACGCGAACGCAAGAAGGCATATGGAAAAGCACCACGTCGATTCGATTGCTCCGGCGTTGTAATGCCATTAGCTGCAACAGCATTCGTAGCCGTTTGTGGTGAGTGTTCACCGGTACTGTGACCACCAGCTACGGGCGAACTACCATTGCTACAGCTACCGGCGCTGCTGCAATTGCCACTAACAGGCGACAACGTTGATGCTGTTGACGTTATAATGGTGCCCACTTTGGCTATGTCATCGCAGCTGCTCGATTTAAGATTTGCGGCAGTAATGCGTGGTAAACGATTTGCAGCTGCCTGTCTACCGCTTGCCAGATTCAAACCCTCCGTTGGATCATCACATTTAACATACGAGCAGCTGGATAATTGACTTGTCGAACTGCTGCGGTAGAGCGTAGTTGGCGCCGGTGTAGACTCAGCGGATGCCTTGACCAGATTATGTGAACGATGATTAAGCATGCCGGTGGAGCCAATGCGATGAAAGAAATTCTTAAGCGCTTTCTGTGGACGCGCATGATGATGCTGCGACTGTTGCTGATGCGTTGGCGTTGAGTTGGCGCTTTGTGAAAGTCCTGTAGCATTGCTAGTATCAACAATAAGCGCAACGGAGGCATTAGCGCAGGATGTATAGCTATCAGCACTAGATTGTTGTTGTTGCTGCGCTTGTGCACGCTGTTTTATAGTTTCAATGGGCCCAGATTTACATTTTTTAAGCGTGTTTGAAGTCTGATAATTATCCTGTGCATGTTTGCTATTGTTGTTGTTGTTATTATGATGCGTCGGCGAATGAAAGAGACTACGCAGATCTGTATGCGATTTATGCGTATTTGTGGTATCGCTGCGTTTTAATATATCCAGCTTACGACTCATGCGTTTGCCCCAGGTGAAGACTGCAAATATGAGAGAGAAAAAGCAGTTCATTAGTTGTGTATGTATGTATGTATGTGTATATTGTTAGCATTCAAATCTATTTAATCAAAGCAACAACCTCTTTTCTAACTTAATTATAACGCTCCAATAAATCTTCACGCCTCAACACCAGCAACAACAACAACAGCAAGCCATAGCTATGTGGCTGCTGCTGCTGTCTTCTCCTGCTTGCCACAACAGAAATCCAATGAAATGAAAAATGCGCCATCGACGCCGCCGCCACCACCACTGCCACCACTCGTGCATCAATATTAAATTAGAGTCCGAACGCATTTACTACACTCGTGTTGCAGATGCAAGAAGACAGCAATGAATACAACATCGACGGCGTCTACATCAATGAATGCCATTGGCATTGGCAATCAAATCAGCAGCGACAGTAACCAAGTACGAACACGTGCCAGATATGCATATACGAGAGTGGTTTGATATGTCATCGGTTATGGCTGAGCTGCTAAGAAGCATTGCAAAAGGAAGATCGTACCTATCAAGATGTATTCTCTCTTGTTATCAAAAGGTTCGGAGAGGTTCTTTCCTAACCTAAGACAACAAAAAATTCGGGAAAACTTTAGCATTGCTAGTTGGAGACGATTATATGGGAAAGTATTATACATTTTTAAGTAATATAAACCGTTGACTTATCAAACCACCTTCTTATATATATTGTAGGTACCGCATGCGCGGCAGGCTGTTGCGGCGTTGTATGCTGCATGCTGCACAAACCACAAAAGAAAGGCAGTTCGAGTATATGCAAAGACAGAGCACATTGAATCTTCATTCTTGTCGCTTGAAGTGGCTTTCGCTTTGATATTTGTTAAAAATTTTGCAATTACATGAATTCGCCGCCATTGCCCGCTAGATGTCAATACAGGCAACAACAATACAAGAAATTGATGCTGTTGCAACTCAAATTCTTGAAGCTGCAGCTGCGCTCCTTGCCACTTTGGTGCATGTCATATGCGTTGGAATATATGAAAG
Organism: Leucophenga maculata; assembly: GCA_035044805.1. Taxonomy (NCBI): domain Eukaryota; kingdom Metazoa; phylum Arthropoda; class Insecta; order Diptera; family Drosophilidae; genus Leucophenga; species Leucophenga maculata. The sequence goes on from JAWNNP010002290.1 coordinate 1,524,257, forward strand.
AGCGCCTGGCGGGCATTTGACACGCTTCGCATTGAGTCGACTTCTTCTTGGTTTCCGCGCTTGCCGCACTGCACTACCCGTTTGTGTGGTTGGTTGGTTGGCTGTGCTGTGCTGTTCCTGGCACTTAAGTGGGTGCAGAATGTAAAGAATGCCAGCGGTGCTGTCTTTCTACACAGTTAACAGTTGGCGGTTGGTATTCTGTTTTCGGTTTATGCCATTTGTAATTGATGCTTTCGTTCTAGTCTATTATTGCCGCCTAACAATCTTATTGCCTAGCGGTTCAAATTTTCCAACTTGGAACGTTTGCTGAAAAGCTTTATTAAAACATGGCAGCAACAACATGGCTAGTGGACTGTATGAGTGTTGTGCTGTTGAGTGGGCGTACGGCAATTTGTTGTTGCTCACGAAGAAGAAGAAGAAATTGACCTAAAAAACACCAAAGTACGGCATGGAAAATTGGGTAATTGTGTTACTGCCGCTGCTGCTGCTGCAATGGTATTTGATTGTAATGGAATTACATATATTAAAATACTTGTAGCATGAAAAATTCTTTTCAGACTATTCATATTTTTTTTGCTTCATCTACAAGCATATTCAATGTCATGTTCCACGCCCAACAAATGCGCAAACTAGCAAGCAAGCAGAGAACACCTACGCTACTTCAAAGGCTTTACATACAATACTCCGCCAATCGATGTCTTCTAGACAGACCGATAAACCGACGGACAGACAGACAGACAGACAAAGGAAACGCACAGACAAAACATATCCATTGGCTGCCATATGCCAAATACAATTTCATTTCTAAATCGCTTGTTTATTAAACCGCTTTGGCACGCGCTAAACCGAATGCAGCCCACGCGTACCTTCTCCTTGCCAGCGCACATCACTTGGACAATAAGCATACCAGGTATTGGCACTTGAAATGCATTTCAAAATTTTATTATATGAAAGCTGATACACACTGTCGAACTCTTTCTTATTCTTCTTAAAAGGATTCGTGGGTCAAATTATCAAAATAAAAGTCAAAAGTCATTTTGTTGAGAGTTATTATATGCCTTTGCATTTTTTATGCTAATTGTTGTTATTGTCAGCTGTGTTTAGGGTTTCACGATAACTCCATGTTGTAAATATGGCACAAGCGCATAAATTTCTTTATTAATGTTCCACTGTAGACAAGACACACAGCACACTTCAGCACACCTTTGCGCTTACCAGCTGCAATAAAGTCTTCTCTGCCCACCACTCGAGCTTATCGCTCAAGCTTTATGTTTAAGTTCACGCCTAAATATTACCAATTGCTGTTAAGCTTAGATCGTAAAATTATTTAATGTCTGCGCATTAGTTTTTCTTTATGTTCTATACTTCGAGCTTTCAGTTCAACAGTCTGAAGATTTTCGAAAGTATGAAAGGAAAGTTAGTGTTCTATAAAGTTTATTTTTTTTTGTACAAAATATGCCGTTACTTTTGATATTAAAAGAGTTTTTTTTTGGGGGTTTTGGGAAAATATGGTTTTGTATGGAACTCTTCTTAGTGCATTGTTGTGGTCTTGATTTATGTTTAGTTCAAAGTTTAATTAAGACATTTTTATGTTGATCGAAAATTTATTATCTAAAATATATTCAATCGAAAAAGATTGAAGATTTATGTTTATTTAACTTCCTTAGTGGAATTCTTCATGAATAAAAGAAGCTGCAAAAAAAACTGCAAAAATTCCTAGTACAGTTACATGGGTTGGGCTATTTTATGATCCACCTCTTTAAATGACCGTCTCTCCCGATGCAGTTGAACCCTCTGAGTCTTCTTACCATGTATTTGCATCGCATCCTCCGATTTTTATCAAACTTAATATGGTTACTTCTTCCGAACGCATTAATATGTACACCTAATTTCATTCCTGTACCTCAAATGGATGGAAAAATATGCTGAATTTTGTTTATTGCTTATATGAATGGTGGAGCATAGTCTTCTCCAACTTTTAACCGAACTTAACAGCATAACTTCTGCCGATCTCATGAAAATTTATGCCTAAATCCATCTTTGTACCTCAAATAGGTGCAGAAATATGTTGTATTTGGTTTATAGCTTATATGGAGGTTTGGGCATAGCTCCAGCAAACAACAAATTTCATCCCTGTACCACATATGGCTGCGTAGATATGACGAATTTGGTTAATCGATTATATAGTGGCGGGGCATTACCTCCTCCGTAGGATAGTTTTACTATGGCTATGTGTACTCAATAACTTCCCAAAGTTTCATGGTGATCGGATGAATGGTGTAGGAATCTATAAAGTTTAGACTACTTCCAGAACTTTTTAGCAAAGCCTTACCATAAACTTTTATAGAAAATATTAATCCAATACAAAAACTTACATTCCTTCAATGAAAATTCTTGTTCATGTTCCTTAAAAACTTCTTTATAAACTGTTTCACACTCCATAATACGTCGGTAAACACCCACAGTGCCATGTGGCAAAGACTTAAAAACTTCTTTATGCATTTTTTTATAAAACTTTTTTATATTTCAGCAAAACAACTTGTTTACTATGTAAGATATTATGTAATTTGAGATCAGTTAATACATTTTGGAGATAGTGTGCACTACGGAAAGTTGGAAACATATTTCTTTGTTAGAAATTTAATTTCTTTTAATATATCTCTCTTGCTCAATAAGCGTGCCACCACGTCCGGAAGTTTTGCGTGTTAAAGTGAGACTGCTGTCATACAAGATTCTATAAAAAACAAGAAAAGTTTATACAATGACGTCTGCAAAATTTATTTACTACTTAATCAGCATGCAACTTGCAGCTGCAAACAATTGATAATGTGGGGGGGAGTGTTCTTTGAGAACAATCCAAAAAATTTGCATACGTATACTAGCTATGCAAACTAATGATTTATTATAAACCTATGCGATAGCTTGGTGTGCTACGTTTAGAAGTGTAGCTTGTGTGAGAAATTGTGTCTATATAATATGATTCCTTGAAAGTTAACATTTTTTTTCAATATTTCTCTTATGTTTAAAAAAAAGCAGCTTAAAATATTTTATAATATTTAATTTGGTTGAAGTTTAATTGTTTAACTGTTTAAGAATAAAATGTATAAACGTAGCATTTTTTTCTCACACCTGTTTATGAACAAAATGTGAGAAGAAAAGGCTGTAAGAAAAAGTTTGTTTATAATCAAATTTAAAAAGAAAAAACTGTAGGAAGAAAAATTTTCTATTTAATCTTTAGGAAAAAATATAAAATTTCATCATTTCTGCTGCGCTGAATTATTTCTAGTATCTGGCAGCCATAGATAACTTTCAGTATTTGCGCTTGAAACGTGCCAAGCATGCAGATTAGTCAGTATATTAGATATATATATATATATATATATATACATATATATATATATAACATTTTTATATTATTTTATTTTTTTTTTGTTCTCCATAAGACTTCTAAATTAAGTTAATAACACACAAATTCAAAGTGTCTCAGCATGTAGGCATAAATCTTCTTTGCAAAAGTTCATTGTCTTCGTATAGCAAAAAAAAAAATATTATTTTATTAAAAACTAATTTTTGTTGCTTTAAATTTTCTGTTTGGCTTTCAATCAAAACCGCTGAAACACTTAATTATATTTAATTATAGACTTATACGGCTAGATCCCCTTGAGCTTTATTAGGTGAAGACATCGTTGGTGCTTGATGTATTTGAGTTCATTGAGTTTTTGTTTTTGTTGTTGTTATATTTGCATTTGCATGCCATTAATAAGCCTAAAAGGTCTAACTGTGTGTGTGTGTGTGTGAGCAGGCGTAGTTGTAAAATGTGAAATTAGTAGAGCTTTATGTTGAGCAAAAGTATTTTTATGAACCAATCAGAACAATGCATTGAAGCTTTTATGCTAGAAACGAGCTTTTTGTAAATATACAACACTATTTCGAAAAGAAGTTTGATTATATGAGATTTTCAGATTTTATTATAATAAAAATTTAAAATATATAGCTTTTTAATCTGGAGCACATTTTTGACTAACAAAGAAAAGACAAATTTCATGAAGCTCAAAATTAAAAAAAAAGAAAAAATGTATTTCAATACACCAAACTACTAATTTTTTAAAATGTCGACTCTCGTCGCCAAAAAAATCAAAAGCGTGCAAAAGCAACGTAAATTCATTGTTGTCATCCCTGCCGCTTAGAGCATGCGAACTTCGGACCGATTGTTATCGAAAGTGTTCAAAAGCGACAAATAGAATATCGAATTCGTTAAACAAAAAATTCTTACGGTGCACAGGCGACACTGTTTCTTTTTTTTTAAGCCTTTTCTTTTTTGTCTCACGAACATCTTCGTCCGTATACACGTCTTTAGTAGGAGAAAAACTGATATATCATTTGGAAACATTTTACATTTAATATTTCTGGCAGAGAAAACTTCTTCTGAATAAGGAAAAATGGCACAAACGCCGATACCGAACTGCGTGTGGTTTTGTATAGACTGTGATACGTTTATCTTATTCTGGTTAATTTAAACCACGTGTTCCAACGAACTTTTATTAATTTGCTTGATATTTGGCGCGCAATTTCGTGACTTTTGTGCATGAGGCGTGGGTTGATCTGCAAAACAATTGCTGGTAATCCAGTGAAAAATTCAGTCAGTGCCAACAGTCAGTAAGTGTAAGACCTAAGAAATGGAGATACTAGTAACGAAGAAGTTTAATAAAGGTGAATATAACTTTTGAGCTTTAAGTAATTGGAATTTTGTTTTGTCTCAAGAATTTTTCGAAAGCATTATTTCTAGCTTCCAATGTTTCTAGTGGAACTTCTTATATATGCTGCTTAAAGAAGTTTATCCAATGGAACTTTTATGGAATATAATTTACATTTATTCAAATTTAAACTGTTTTATTACAAAATATCGATTATATAATTTTATATATATCTGCTGTGCTATTATAAACATTCCCAACTACACATCCACACATCCCCGCTCAACTGCAGCAGTGAAGCATAAAAAATAATAATAAAAAAAAAAAATAATCATCTCAGTATTGAAGACGCGTCTAAATAACTGCAAATTACTTTCATCAAGTCTAAAATTATTATTGCCAGCGCCAATGAAGAATCAATAAGCGCCAACTTCGAAGCTAACACGCAACAGCAACAGCAGCGAATCAACTCCCCAAATCAACTTCAATACATCCAACTATGCTTGGATGCTTCTTTTTTTTTATTTATTTATTTGTTGTTGTTGTTGTTGTCGGCATTACAAACTGCCAGGTTTCAAGATCTATAATTTGCGTTTTTGCATCAAAGTCTTCCCTGCTCTTCCCCGTATCAACTCCAACTATATCCAATAATATTGTAGATTGTCTGTCTGTCCGTCTGTCTGTCTGTTCTGTCCGAACGTTTTCGCTCGTTGACTACCTTCGTCTTCACGCATGCGCATTTATTTTGGATTATCGCTTATTACAAGTTCTCGGTTCGGTTCGGTTCAGTTCGGTTCTCTTGAGATCACTCCAATGTATCCGTCATCATACTTACTATATAGTCGTAGGTACTACTACTATATGCATGCAGTATATTTCGATTATCGTTATATATATATATATATATCTGTTTATGCTCGATTGTTTTTTCTTCTTCTTCTTCTTCTTATTCATGATTTTATTCTCTGTCAGTTCGCGTATTGAAATTGTTAAATCTTCGTTTTGTACGTGATTTTATTGCATGGTTAATGTAATTTCTTCTTTTTCACTCTTTACTTTTAGTTTTTCTTTATTTTTTTTTAGCTTATAAAGGTAGTGTGAAAATGGGTATAGTCAGTTTGGGTGAGCCGTTGTAACGAAATGGAGAGAAAACATTTTCGGGAAAAGTTTGAGGAAATGATAGATTCGTTTATTTTTTAAACAGCATATTTATTTATGAATTACTGCCAAGAAGTTGGTACTCCATTTTGATTTCGTATGTGGAGAACCTCTGTCTCCAAATTTTCCTCAAAGTTGAAGTTTTGCTGTATTAGTTTTCAGAATTTAGTTGAAAAATTTTTGTTTCTAAATATCTGCAGAAGTTCAGACTTCGAACTTCGAGGGGAGCTGTCTTTTAGACTTTTCCAGAAGTCAAGATTTCCGTACTTCAAGTTGAGATTTCTTCTTATTTTCAAAATATTAGATCCATTGTACAGGTTTCTTATATTCGTTCTCAGAAGCCATTTATTATGCGTATTCGGAAGTACAGAAATCTAAGTGACTGTCTAGCCAACTTCAGAAGCGATATATAACCATTTACAGCTCTTCAGATATCCAAGTGGAGAACTCTTATATCTTTATTCATAAGTTAAGAGTTGAAGTTTTATTGTATTTGTTTTTAGAAGTTCAGTTCAGAAATTTTTGTTTATAAATATCTCCAGATTTCGAACTTGGAGGGGAGGTGTCTTTTAGACGCTTTCAGAAGTCAACATTTCCGTCCTTCAAGTGAAGATTAATTCTATTTATCTTCAAAAGATTAGATCTCACTGTATAGGTTTCTTATATTCGTCCTCAGAAGCCACATATATGCATCTTCAGAAGTGCAGAAAACTATGTGGTTGTTTATATATTACATCATCTTCAGAAGCCACATATAAGTGGAGGACTCTCATATCTAACTTCTTAAGTTCACGCGCAGACTTTTCATATACATCTTCAGATTCTCAGATCTGATAGTCTCCAGTAGTCATATATGTCCAACTCAAGAAGTTTTAAATGATTCTGATATTCAGCTACAGAAGTTTTTCAGTCCTCTAAGTGTTCAATTTCAGTTAAATTTTTCTAGTTTTGGTTTCTTGTATTCTTCTGCAGTAGTTAAAACCTCGAACTACGGCTTCAATAAATTCATCTTCAGCAGTAAACCCCACGTACCACGGTTGCTTCTACATATCTTCACATCTTCAGATACCGAACTATATATAACCATTTACAGCAGTTCAGATCTCCAAGTGGAGGATTCATATCTTAGTTCAAAAATCTTAGCCCAGATTTTTCATATACATCTTCAGATGCTCAGATCTCATAGTGAAAGTTTCTTATATATGTAAATCTCCAGTTGTCATATTCCTATAATTCCAAATCAAAAATTTTAAAACAATTTTGAAATCCCGCTTCAGAAGTTTCAGATGTTCAAGTGGTGGTTTTTTATATCATATTTCAGAAGTCCTATTAAAGAACAAAAAGTGGAGGTTTCGGAGGTTTAATTCTTCTAGTTTCGGTTTATTATATCATATTTCAGAAGTCCTATTAAAGAACAAAAAGTGGAGGTTTCGGAGCTTTAATTCTTCTAGTTTCGGTTTATTTTATCATATTTCAGAAGTCCTATTAAAGAACTCAAAGTGGAGGTTTCAGAATTACAATTCTTCTAGTTTGGGTTTTTTGTATTCATCTGCAGAAGTTAAGACCACGAACTATCTCGTATCAAGGTTGTTTAAATCTATTTACAGAACTTCAGCTACAAAACTGAGAGGGGGAAATGTTTATATACAAAAATTTAAATCTTCAGAAACTTATATCACCAATTGGAGGTTTCTTCAACTTTAAATGTTCCATAAAAGCATAGCTTGGTGTCACCATTTCCAGAAATATCTTCTTCTATGAACTTTCTTTTAACCACATAAAAAGCTTAAAAAAAAAAATTGTGTAGGGTATACAACATTCAGTACCATACAATTAAATATTTAATCGTGTTCTTATTTTTCTTCTTCTTGCGTTGTACGACTTTTTGTAATATTTATTTGGATTTAATCTACCGTGTAGCCGTTCGTTCAAAATGCATAACTGGGAAGTTTTGTATGCAAGAGAATTTGATTTCAGGTTTTGTTCTCAGGCTTTGTTGAAGGTTATGCGAAGGTCGTTCAGAGCGTAGCACGTGATTGGCATACAGAAAAGTTTGAGAAGAAATCCTTTCGAATTTCTAAATAGAAATATTTTTTTCATCTAAATTTTCAGAAAATTAATCTCCGCAAAATCTACTCATTTTACAACACATCTTCTTCAACTACTTATCACACATATTATATAGCGTTGCCACACTTTGTTACAAAATCTTAAAAGATTATTGCTCCTAGCGGCAACCGCAACCACAGCTACATACATACATGTATTTTACCCGCACATTGCCCGCCCATTGTCAATAATGCAATGACATATCATATTACACATCACATTCACATTCGTTCACACTTGAATAGCAGTAAATCAGCGTTAATTGTAGAAGAAGCAGACAACAAAAAAAAAGTAGAAGCCCAATGCAACACTGCAAAATAGGTCAATACGGTATTTTGTGTACTGCCAAGCTAGCGGTAATACTTTTTATTGTTTACAACGGAAATAAAAATTGCAAGTAAATCTTGAGAAATTGGAAAAAAATTAGAGTTATCGCGCGCGAGTGCCAATTGGGGCAGGGCAACTGGTCGGGCGAGTGTCACCCACAAACAACAAATCGCATGCGTTAAGCAGCTTATTTTGAATTTGCCCTTTTAACAGCTTTAGTTCAACGTGTAATAGGTATCTCTAGTCAGTAAGTCAGTCTGTGATATGTCATGCCGTGTCTGATTGCCAATTATATGTGAACATGTGAAGTAACTAATTGACAAAAGCCTCGAACTAGGTGAGACAGTTGTGTGCAAATTCTGTGCATTTTGGAGCGTACATTTTTATTATATAATATATTGCATCTATGGTGCGCCTCCTGCTAGCACTTTATTGTGCTTTCAACAACCATCTTCCAATTAATTTGCCAATAAACTATACCAAATGATGTATATTGCTTTTAAATAGACATATAAGTCAATTCTGTGCAGCGCATAAATTTTCCTTCAACCACTCAAATTTTACTTCTTCATTGACTTAAAGAAAAGTCTCCCTTAATTGCTTTTGTCTCATTAGAAATCAATTTAAATGCGTCACCATTCATTCATGGTCTATTCTTAGTTTATTTATAAAAGGAAATTTAAATTGAAATCTGTCAACGCTTGATACTTGTAAATAAAAATAGGTAGAGGAGGTACTCCCACCGTACCCTAAACCATATAAACCAGCAGAAATGTTTATTTTTAAAAGCAATCCAGCATACATTTAAAGTGTTTACTCACCGTTTCGTGTTGTATTGGAGAGTGTATTGTGTGCGCTGGATGAAGTGGTCGTTGTTGTTGCTGCTGGTGATGTTCCATTTGTATTGGCGCCACCTCCATTTGAAGTTGTTCCCGTCATATTGGTGGATAATTTTTGCTCATCATCGAGTATGACTACAGGAACAGCTGTTACCAATTTGTAGTCGGGCAGGTGTCCTGAAAAGTGAAGATTTTTAAGGGTTTAAATAGTTGGAGAAGTTTTGTCATGAAGAAAACTGGCAATGTTTAAGCTGTGCTTTATGTTCTTTTATGAAGGACACAAAGGAAGTAACTTGTCGGACGGATCACAGTAGTATAACATGAATTTTGACTAGTACTCAAATAATCTTAGCTTAGACCCTATGAGAACAATTAATAATTAATATTTTGTATTAATTTTCTGAAAAAAATTCAGCTTATTTGAAAATAAACCTAAAAAATATACTCACAGCAGCACCTGCTACACATTTAATGACTGTTTACAATACTGTAAAGTCTTTTTAATGCCATAAGACTTAAATATATACTTTAAGCTTGAATTATCTGTCCATTTATTAAATAACCGAGGCAGCTTCTATATATTCTGATAAGCCAAACCAGCACAATACTCTGGAAGCTGATAAGCAAATACTTCCTATATAAATAATTGCGTTTATATGCATTTTAAATTATTAAAAAACAGGAAATTAAACCTTCATCTTCAATGTCCAAAATACTTAAGACAGTTCAATTCTTAAAGCAACTCTGTTTGGTCGAAGTTTTTTTAAAAAAAAAAATGAAATACTTTTTGTTGTGCTTAATTTTGACAAATTTTGTTATAAGCACCTGCATGTGCATAGAAAACAGTGTTGCTCAAAGCACAAATGAAATTCTACAACAACTCAAAAATACTCAAAATTTAAAAGATTTATTAAATAACTTAAAACAAGCAGAAATTGCTGAAGATCCACAACTCGCAACATGGCTGCTGCACAGAATTTCCAATGATTTATACTATAAACTGCAAGCAGAACCTTTAACAACACTGCTGGAGTTCTATCCAGTGCTGCAAACACCAAATTATAAGCAATTCAAAACAAAATTCGAACTTTTGCTTATAAACAAAGTTCTGCAAGAAGTGCAAGTTTTCTTGGCAAGTAAACTCTCTAACAGCACCTTGCAACAAAATTTCAACGAGTTGGCAGCACTTTTAAATGTGACACTAAACAACGAATTACTGCAACGCATTGCACAAAATATTAATTGGCTGCGTACACCTAAAACCCTCTACGATTTAATGAACCTGCAAAAGTTTTTAGCAAACAAGACAGCAAACTACTTCAAAATACAACTCTGGCTTCGCTACTATTGGCATTTAAAAGTTGCTGCTAAATTAGACAACATGTTGCTGCAACATTTTGCTATAAGCTTAAAAACTATACAAGGTGCTGCAACACATGATTTAGAACGCACTGAGTTGCATTTGCAATTACAGAATATGCAACAATCGCTGCCGCTTGAGTTGCGCATATTACTATACGCCGAAGCGCTCTGCGTGCAACATGTTGCAGAGCTTTTCTATCTGACAACAACAAAAAATGCGCTGGATTTTCAATTTGGCGCCACAAATTGTACAAGCTGGCATACGGCGTACTTTGCTGATACGCAATTGTTACGTCTAATGGACAGCTGTGGCATGCAACACATTTGGTATGTTCGACTGCCGGCGGAATCATTGAATTTATTTGCTGTTGGTAACTATTTGTTGCAGAATAAACAACATAAATATTTGTGCATAGAACATGGTATTGGTTTGCTACTAGATGACGCGGCTTTACGTGCACAGCCAACTATGGAGCGTTCGTGCCATTGGCGCTTTACTGATTGTTCACATTTATTGCAAATGAAGGGCGGTTATGCAGTTAAAGCTTAGGGAGATATTTTTTTTTGTTGAAATAAACTGAAATTTTATGCGTGGAAATCTTCAGGAAGTTGTATTTTTATTGTAGGAGACATGCACTGACTGAGCTCAACAAAAAATAAAATTCAAAACACTTGACACATTCGAATAACTCGAAGCGAAATGAGTTATTCGAATGTATCGAGTGTTGTGAATTCTGTTTTTGTTGAGATAAGTCAGTGTACACAATTTCTGTTGAAGTACTGTTAGAATGTCGCCGATTTTGGCACACTTAAATTCATACAAACTCATTTCACTTCTTGCTTCATACTCACTCAATTCAATTCAAGTTTATGGTATTCTATTGTACTCAGTTTTAGAGTGCACACATGCAGAGCTCAAGGTAAAGTTGGTCAAAAGATTGTTTATTATAAAATTTATTCGGTTTTAGATTTTTAGAGCACCTGCAACTCCCTGCAATGCTTGACTATATGGTACTACCTGTACATTTTTTTCCGTTATCTTCGAAATAAAAAACTTACCATTTGGTGTCAGCGACAATTGATTGCCTCCCTTCATGCTCATATTGCTGCCAGCGCGTTCATACAAGCAATTACTGCTTGCTGATGTGGCACCATTTAAATTTGGAACATAATGTTTCTGATAATGTTGCTGTGTTGCGGCAATATTGTTGCTACTACCGCCATAGCTAAGCAACAATGTTGCTTGCTTACTATTGCCACAGGGTGTTGCATATAATGTTGCTAACTGCTGCTGCTGTTGTTGCTGTTGTCTTATGGTGGCATCATTTAGTGATACCACCGACAGCGCTGAAGGTGTCTGACGCCCACTTAACAGACAAGTAGGCGTGGCGGTGCGTAATGGTTGCTGCTGTTGTTGTTGTTGCTGCTGCTGCTGCTGCTGTTGTTGTACATTGCTCGCATTCGATGTTGCTACACCTGCAACATTGCTTGTCAGCGTTGTACAACTCAGTATCATGACGGGTGAGTTCTCGTGCAAATCAGGCAGCGATGATGAAATTGCTGTACTGCCGGCAATACTTTTGCTGAATTTGCTGGCGCATGTTGCTAGTGTATGATGTGTGCTGCTGTGCGTGTTGTTGCTGCTGCTGCTGCTATTAGAAGTCGTGTTGCAATTGTTGCTACTAGTATTGTGTAGATGTTGCAATTGTTGCTGTTGTGCGGCGGCTAATGTGCTGTATGTATCATTGGATTTGCGTGTTTTGAATAGACGCATGCTGCGAGCGGCGTTTGATAAGCTGGAAAAAATTTTTATAGCAAAAAAAAAAATTTATTTAAAATATTATATAAGTCAAAGAAGCAAAGTTGTTGTTTTTGAAAAGTAAACCTAAAGACCTATTTTTGGTTTTAGCTCAACGAAGCGTGTAATACTTATTTAGCGAAACAAAGGCAAAAAAGTGTTTTAGCGCTTCTAATTGCCTGATTATAGACTCTTGCCATAATGCTGACAAAATAATACTTCCTTTAGTTTTTTTTTGCAGCTTTTCATGCTTTTGCACACAAATTTTAAGGAAATATAGCGCTCTAAATTGTTGTAAAAATTATAGCCACAAATCTGTGCTATAAAAATTTTATAGCAACATTTTTTATATACTAAATCAATTAATTACTAATTTTTTTGTTGTAAAAAGAGTCTATGCTGCTTTCTTAAGTCATAAAAAAAAATTGGCACTTTTACGACTTGCTATAAAATTTTTATAGCAATATAAAAATTTATTAAAAAATATTTAAAAAGTTTTAAATTGGTTTAAGCTTTTATTTGGATTGTTTAAACCAAAAAATAAATATTTAATAGTTGCAATATGAAGCATAAAATATTTGAAAATTTTATAGCAAACTGGGAAATGGACAAATACATGCCTTGGAAAGCGTTTTTGATTAGAGCGAGATCTCCCTCAACGCCTTAAAATAGCCAAACATTATTTAGTTGCAAGAAATTCAGTTGAAAGAAATTAAGTTGAAAGAAATTAAGTTGTAACAAAGTCCATCCCAAAGAAAATACATCGGAAGTCCATCTCTAATTGTCGCAAAAGCCTCTCTATAGAAAGCTCAGAAATCTATTAAATCCCTCATCGATTCAGACTCAACAGAAGAAGAGAAAGCAAATGTCTTTGCAAATCAGCTAACACCTGCAGAAAACTGTTTCAAAAAGTACTACCAACCCGAAAGCGAATGTCTTTGCAAGTCACCTAACACCTGCAAAAAAACTGTTTCAAAAAATACTACCAATCCGAAAGCGAAAGACCTAACACCTGCAAAAAACTGTTTCAAAAAGTACAACCAACCCGAAAGCGAATGTCTTTGCAAATCAACTAGCACCTGCAAAAAACTGTTTCAAAAAGTACTTCAATACAAACTCAAAGCACATCTGAAAATGAATAAAATTTTTGGCCAATATTTTGTCCAAACTGAAGGCCACATAAAGCGTTCATGGCGCAACTCCAACTTAAAAAAATTTCAAAAATTTCTAATAAGCCTTTTTTTCCCCCACTAAACACACACGCAGCTTTTTCTGCATTTCGCTGCTTCGGATGCTGTTCCTACTGCTGCTGCTGTTTAATTTCAAGGTCATTTAGGCATAAAATTCCAGCTAAAACCCATTAAAACAATAGCTTCTACAGAACACGCGCCAAAATCATGCGCCAACTGAGGACTATCGAGCCAAGGTAGCTGCAGGCCAAGAAGGCGTCGCTGGCAGAATTTTTTTCTTACCCACTTGGTTTTTTTTTCTCTCCTTTTTATTTTTTTTTTCTTGCGGACTGCACTAATAAATGTTGCTATTGACCGCAGGGTATAAAGAGAGAAAGAGAGAAAGAATGGATTGCAGGCGCTTTTGCACAAGAACTGCCTCGACGTGGCGGCATTTCAATTGATGCCGGCCATCGACGCGCAAGCGCATATTTTCAAGCATTTAATATTATTTTAATTTGCCGAGCGAAGCTGAAATAGCTAAGAACTTATAATAATAATAATAATGACGATGATGAAGATGATGATCATCATTTTTAGCCTATGTCGTGTATAATATATCCTTGCACTAGCTTTAGCGAAGGCGTTTGACGTTGTGTTGTGTTGTCGTTGGCGGCATTTGAAGCGCCTCAAACGCTTGTAAACTGACACTTGACGTTCTGTCAGTCAGTCAGTCAGTCAGTCAGTCGTTAGGGCTCTACTAACTACTAAAGCCGCTGCAGCAAATTTTTAACAAGTTTGCGCGTTACAATTTGTTGTTTTTGTTGTTTTTTTTCCATGCCGCATATTTGCAATTCCTTTAAACAAGCTCAGCTGTGGCCAACTGCCAGCAGCCTCACATAGATACACGTTCCATGCATCTAGCAGGCCAAGCAAATAACACAATAAACAGCGACCATGTGCAAGCGTTGTGGCATGCAACAAAATATATATGTATAGTCGTGGCCAATGCTGCATGAGTTATTTTTTGTATGCTGCCTGCCATGAGCCTTGCTCTCCATCCTAGTCCGTATGTGTGTGTATCTGTTTGTTTAGTACTCGCAAGTCCGCATTCTTTCAAAGGTTGCCAACTTTAAAGTGGAGTGGAGTGCGCTGTAGTCAGTCAGTGTTGGCCAATAGTCAGCCAGGTTCAGTTCAGTTGCCCCTTTACTGCGCGCCAATGTCATCCATACATTGTTCTTGTTGTTGTTGTTTGTGTTGCTGCAGCTTAAGGCTGCCCCTCACTCTAGCTCAAATATTTTGAGATTTTTTTTAAATAATTCTTTTTTGTTAACTTTGGCTTTTTTCCAGCCTTTTTTTGTACCCTAATAGTAGAGGGTAAAAGGGCTAATATAATTTTTGGCAAATGTTTGTAACAGTGTAGCAGTTGTATAACAAGGCTTCCAGATCTCTATAAGAGTTAGAGTCTTCAAATTTAAATATTTTAATTCTCCTAAAAGAGTCTTCAGTTTTGCTGATATACAAAAATGCATAAAATTTTTTTATTTAACTAGAAACTACATAATTTCTTGTATTTTACATCAATTCGGAAAAAAATAGTTTCCCTAAACATATTTCTCCAATTTTTTTTTGCATCTTACATCAACTTTTCATCGAATTATAGCTGCTATACTATTTTTGTTTCTAGTAAATAGTCTGAGATTGGAGACAGCGTATCTCATAGTCGTGCACACTCGACTGTAACATTCTTTCTTGTTTTTTTTTTTACTTTTTTTTTGCATTAATGCGTCTGCACATGCGTTCAGTTGCTCTTTGGGTTTTCATTTTCGTTCTGCGGCATCGACTTCGCCCACGTTGCAACCGGCTAAATAGTTTTTTTTTTCTGATTCGCAGTTGTTTTTTTCTTTTTTAATATTTTTATGGCTTTAAAATATTTTGCATTGATACAAGGTCTAATTTAAAATGTTCGATTTTCAAAAAAAAAATATTGTTTTTAAGGATTAAGTTACAAAATGCGCTATAACTCGAAAACAGTTCCATAAATTAAATTTTTTTAAAAGCTTATTAGTTAGCTAAAAAATATAGGTTTTAACTTAGAAACAGTGAAAACCAGAGAAATTTATATTTCTGTAGTTATGGCTAGTTAAAAAATTTCAAAAGAAATTTTTTTTCTGCGTTTTAAACAATGAATTAAAAAAAAAAATTTTTTTTAAATTTTAAACTACAATATTGAAAAAACGGTTCCATTAAACTAGTTTTTTTGAAAGCTTATTAGAAAGCTAAGAAATTTATGTTTTAAACTACAAACAGTGGCAACCAAAAAAATGTATATTTCGGCAGTTATTGCTTGTAAAAAAAATATTTTTTTAAGCTTTTCATTTGAAAATGCTTGCAACGGTTGAAAAAATTATTAGAGTTCTAAAAGAAATAGCATAACAGCATGTAAAGCCTTTAGGAAAACAAAATTTTGCTAAAAAAATTACGGAATTGTAGTTACAAGTGTTTCATATAGATCTCTAGTAGCTTGTACTATTTCCAGGCACATATTTTTATTTGAATACTAATCTATATACATATTAATTAAATGTCTTCTTAGCATAGAATTGTTCATGCAAATTAGTAAGAAGAAATTTTGTACGAAAAACTTTGTAAGAGTAAAATTGGTGAGAGGAAAGTTCTTCGCATTTATTTAATTTATTCAAACATCTTAAAAAATGTGTTTAAAAACTTTTAAGTCAGCACCTGCAAATATTTTTTTTTTTTTAGTTCTTTGCGTCTGCGCAGCAAGTTATGCCACATTTTAGTTTATCTTTTTTTTCGTTTTTTTTACATATATGTATAAGATATGGGTTTTTTTTTTTTTTCTTGTTTTAGTTAAAGTTTTTTGCTTAGTTGCTGTTTTTGGCGCTGCTGCTGCTGTACATTTTTTACGCTTTTTTTTGTTTAGTTTTAAAGCTGCTCCACTCTTTTTATGGTCCACACAACTTTGGCATTTTGTCGACGCAAAGAAGTTGGTTAGATAATATTTGTGAGATAAGAATTTTTTTTTGCGAAATTTTATTAAGGTATGTAGTATGTAGTACTAGAAAGATATTTTTTTTCTGCTATTTGCGCTATAAAAGTGAGTCAGTGGGAAATGCCTTATGGTTAATAAATTTTTATAGTAGGCTGAGAACTAATTTTCGTTTTTAGATTAAAGCTTTATGCAGATAAAGTGATTTGTTTTTAGTTTATTTGACTAAACAGCCATCGTTTTTCGCTTTAATAGGGTATGCATAGGCTATAAATACTTAAAAGTGAATTTCGGTCATTTTTAGTAAATTTTTTTTTTTTAATTTAAAATGTAAGATGCTAAATTTTGCCTGTCTGCGCATTGCTTTAGTTCCAATACCATTGTTTCACACTAATAAATACCAAACTAAATGTGTAGTGTCCACTTGTTGATTTTTTCAGTTGAAGCGGTTAAAAGTTATCGAGGTAAGCGGAAATTTGTAAGAAGGCATTTTTAGGACAAAATTTGTTAGAAGAAATTTATAGCAGGAAATTAATTAGACGCCATTTGCAGGTGCTTGAGTTTGACTTACTTCTGCACAGTAGAACATTCTTAAAACATTTCTCAAGAACTAACTATTTATTTATTTCACTCAATCAAACAAAAACATTTAAAACACATAATTGCCGAAGTAAAAATCTATTTAAGCAGCATTTATCAGCAACTGTTACAACTCTTTGACCAAAATTTACGATAATTTGCTGCCCAATTAAGTAGCAACCTTAAGGAGGCAGCATAGTTAATACTGTCCCTTTTCAAAAAGCCATAAAAATGCCAAACGCAGTAGAAAGGAGTAGTAGAAGAAGCAGCAACATACAACAGTCAGCAGCAAATAGCTAAGCAAATGCTTAAAATTACAAAATTATTAAGCACTGACGTCGACGACTGACGACGACGACGACTGTTTAAAGTTGTTGGCTAATGAAATGCGCATTCCTTGTGGCCTAATTAACGAGCATTGATGATGACTGCATAACTACTGCGTTTGAACTTGAAAGGGACGCCATATTGTCGCCATCATTGATGATTTTCAGACGAACATATTTCGCTTAAGTGAACTCATATCTAAATGGATTTTGCAAATCAATTAGTGAGCAAAAATTTAATTTTTTAATTGCTATTTAATGAAAACATTTTTGAAAAATGTGGTAAATTACATATTTTGTTAGCTACAGTAGTTCAATGTGCCACACGACGACCTTGCGTGCTTAATAAGCTAATTTTTAACGTAGTTTTAATAATAATTAAAATAAATATTTAACAGGCGCCAGAAAAAAATAGAATAGCAAAAATATTTATTATACAATTATAAATAAATAAGCAAATAAAAGCAAAATGTGTGCAAATATGTGCTTAGTTTGTGCAAAACTACTCATTTATATTGTTTAAATGATTCGTAGAAGATTTTAAAACATATTTGCTTACATTTATTCGTCATTCAAGCGTGCATTGAACTGATAGCGTAAAAATGTATATTTTTAGCAGCTAATTACAGCTGTCTGCGCTATTTGCTATTCACAGATCAAAGCTAATAGTAGTTGCTTTTGAATACAAGTGTATACACTTGAGGCACTGATAAGCTGTCGATTGTTTGTTTATATATTTATTTGCTTGCCGCAGGCGTTGAACTGTTTTTTATTTTTTTTTTGCCATATTCTTCCTAGCGATAAGCGTTTGCTTACTAGCACTCGTATGTATATTAGGTCTATTCAATCTGTGAACTTAAACAGCTGCCAATTGAGTATTATGCACGATAAATTTTGTTGTTTAGAACATGCGTCAAGGTCATGCTTTAGAAATCTAATAATGTGTCAATATAAATGAGATTTTGTATACTCGGAAATGAATCGACTGATTTTTATGAAATATTTATGAAAAAATACTTTAAATCGATAGAGCAGTTAGCTAGGTATGAGGAAAAAGAAGGAGGAAAATAGCAATAATCATAAAATTTAGAGAAAGTATAGCAAATGTACAAAAAATGTATATAGATCAAAGTTAATAGCTCTAGATTAAAGTTATTAAAAGTACAAAAGCAAAGGTTTGGCAGCTTAAATAACTAAAAGCCTAAGCGCAATGAATCTTCAATGAAGCTTAGCAGCTAGCAGATAATTTTCGAAAAATGCAGGTTAGACTGTTGAGCAGCTTAATTATCAGCTGGCATGCATGAACTTACACACGCAGATGCACACATCTCTAACTAATAGCTACTAAGCGGTAAATGTATGAACCTGCAAGTGAACTGCAAGCAAGCAACCAACTATTAAGCGATTGGCAGTTGTTACACGCCATGGAGCATTTAAAATGCTTGGAACTGAACTTTTTTTTTTTAAAAACAAATCAAAATAATATCATTTTTCTTCAAGTAGTAGCTGTAATTTGAAGCAGCTACAAGTATTGCAGCTAAGCTAAGCATGCTGAAAACTTGCTGACCTTCAGTCAGTCAGTCGTGCAAGTGTGAAATCGACAGCGTCGTCTGTAATCTGAGAAGCCGCCGCACAGCCGCACAGCCGCAACAGCAACAGAATTCCACGACACCTGTTTGTTGTATGCAGTCGTCGATGCGCTTCTTAGTCGATGATGATGCGCCATAAACAGGTAATTAAGCGCGCATTTTCGTCGTCGTCGTCGTCGTTGTACGGAATTTTTTCGTGAGTCATAGCGTATAAATGTGGCACTGTTGGCTTGCAACATGTATTTTTAATATATATCGAAGAAGGTTTGATTTAAAAATTTTTAAGGGATTTATATTAGGGATTTATATAGGAATTAAGAAAAAGATGCAAACATATCTAACTAATAGCTACTAAGCGACAATTGTATGAACCTGCAAGTGATCTGAAGTTGAACAAAAATAGGAGTTAAGCAAAAGATGCACACATCTCTAATTAATAGCTACTAAGTGGCAATTGTATGAACCTGCAAGTGATCTGAAGTTGAACAAAAATAGGAATTAAGAAAAAGTTGCACACTTTTCTATCTAAGAGCTACTAAGCGACAATTGTATGAACCTGCAAGTGATCTGAAGTTGAACAAAAATAGGAATTAAGCAAAAGATGCACACATCTCTAACTAATAGCTACTAAGCGGCAATTGTATGAACCTGCAAGTGATCTGAAGTTGAACAAAAATAGGAATTAATAAAAAGTTGCACACTTTTCTGTCTAAGAGCTACTAAGCGACAATTGTATGAACCTGCAAGTGATCTGAAGTTGAACAAAAATAGGAATTAAGCAAAAGATGCACACATCTCTAACTAATAGCTACTAAGCGGCAATTGTATGAACCTGCAAGTGATCTGAAGTTGAACAAAAATAGGAATTAATAAAAAGTTGCACACTTTTCTGTCTAAGAGCTACTAAGCGACAATTGTATGAACCTGCAAGTGATCTGAAGTTGAACAAAAATAGGAATTAATAAAAAGTTGCACACTTTTCTATCTAAGAGCTACTAAGCGACAATTGTATGAACCTGCAAGTGATCTGCAAGCAACATTTTTAGTTTGTCAAAACAGACGACAAGTACTAAAAATAGGCAGCAGAAAAATCTGTTTGGAATTGATTTTTTTTCTGTCTATTTTTGTTTCTTTCCATTTGTTTCATCAATCTGACAAAATTTACGCTTCCCAGTGAATGCTTCGCATTTATTTGTCTGCAAAATATGGCAAATCATTTGGAAATTTCACAGCTTAAAAATATTTTATTCAAATTCTGATAACTGTTAATTTTTCAATCGAATCTTGTAACTCGTATATATATGTATGCATCTTCGCTGCACACATACCATGATGCCACAGCAGGGCTAAAAATAACTTCAACGAAAGCTAAACTTAATCAAAAATGCAGGCGTAGCCAAAGTCAGTTTACTTCATTTGCATAGAATATGCGGCAAGTTGGTGCTGCATGCTAGCTACCTTAGCACACAGACATATTGATAGAATATAAATATATAACATAGAGAGAGAGAGAGAGAGAGAGAGAGAGAGAAATATGTTGCAGCATAGGCTATGTTGCTGCATGTTGCTAGCAATTATCTTTGGCATGTGGCATGTCAGCGTCATAATGCATGCATGAGCGATTTAGTCTATTACAATTGCTGCTGCTGCTGCTGCAACTTCTGTTTTCAATCATTTGCACACTATAGCTGTCTCTTTCTATTTAAATATACCCCGCTCTCTCTCTCTCTCTCTCTCTTGTACACTCTTTATAAGCTTATGTTGCTCACCTAAATGTCAAAGAAAATTATGATGGCTGCCATTAGTTCAAACGCATTTAATCGACAAATTAAGCTTAATTTTTCTTAAGCTGCTGAGTGATTTCTAGTTGCAGCATGAAGTGTAGAAGAGGAAGAGAAATAGCTTGAAACATGAATATGCAGTTTTTGAGCTTGGCTGGTGAAGATTGGTGGAGTACAGGAATATTCACAAAGTTTTTAAAGGCTTTTAGTTTGGAGAACTTTGTAACTTTAGAAGAAGAAGAAGAAGTAAGTGTTCACCTGTGAGGCAGCTACTGTCATTCCTGGTATTTTTTAGTATATTTCATCTGCTTGAAGCGCAATAATGCTTTTCTACTCATTATTTTGGTGAAAAATTTAAACTAATTAAATTAATGAAATTTAAACACTGCTTGAGTCTACGCACTACCACCCCCTCCCCTTAAAACATAACAGAACTACGCCTATGCTCATACGTTCACGAAATACTATTCTGCACGAAAGAAACTTTGGCTCTCTTCGCTGTCAAACGACTCAACGCTAAATCAATCTAAATAGCTTAAGTACCACCCAAAAAGCATATCAATTGATATCTACAATGTTTCAAGTGCTACACCATGCCACTTAGGACTCATTTTGTGCATAATAACCACCCAAAACGCAACTGCAGCTAACGACGACAGTGTATAGCCTTTCAACAAGACACAACGTTGCAAGTTGCCAGCAAAGTCATTACTTCCTAGAAACTATATTTAGATCAGCAGCAGCAATAGCAGCAGCAAATGACAGCACATTAAAGCACATGCCACAGCCTGAGAGCGGGCAAACGGCAATGTTGCAAGTAAGCCTGTTGAAGATGTTGCTGCTGCAACGATGATGCATGTCTTTAGCTGCGCCCTTTTCTACGCTAATTAAGCACTAAAAAAAAATAAAGAAAATAAAATATAAAAAAAAGAATTTATACAAAAGACTGTACAACATATATGCCTAGGCACAACAAGTGGTCAGAACGATTGCTGCAACATGCTTGCCACATTTAATCATGGCATGCGATAGTAGAAATCGTATCATTAGCGTTTTATGATTACGCGCTTTATCAAACTGGCAGCAACAACACAGAGCGAACGATAGATGCAGACGTGCAACATTTGCAAGCATTGCTGCATGCAGCCAGGCTTAAAAATATATATTTTTCTGTGTCTCTGTGGCAGCACTGCGTGAAAATTATATAGTAAAAAAAAATTCTAATCAGTAGCAAGCTTGGTTGTTGTTGTTGTTGTTGTTGCTACTGTCTGCTTGTTGCACGTACATGTAATTTTTTTAATTGCGCGCAACAATTTTTGCAATTACTAAGCAATTGCTGTTCCTATGCTATCTCACTCTCTCAGCAACTATTGCTCCCGCTCTCTTTCATGTTGACATTGATTTGACAGTTTGTATTAATGAGGTACAGCAGCATCAGCAGCAGCAGCAACATTTACCGTTTAATGTTGCTGCTTGTCAACAGCTGCTGCTGCTGCTGCTGCTGGTAATTCTATACTTTCACTCGCCTACGCTGTTGCTTATAAAAAAAAACTAAAAAAAAAAAGAAAAGAAATAAAACTTCTCTTCGTGCTGTTCCAGCAGCTGTCAAACTTAATCACTGGCGCCTAATCTGCCGCTCAGAGCCGTTCAAGAGTAAACACATGTCGACATTTAACATTGACATTCAAAGGATGCCAGCAACATTTGCCGCTGCTGCAATGTGCCACATCCTTGCTTGCCGCCTGCTCAGGCATGTAATACAACACCAAATGGCATAGACCAGCAACAACAACAACAACAACATTCCGGTAAGAAGCGCAACATGTGACGCAATGTGTACAATATGTTGCTTGTTGTTGAAAGTGCCCAGTTGCGATTTTTGCATATTTTTGGTATTTTTTAGGCGGTGTCATTTTTTTTAAAAGGGGAGCAGAAAATTATGCAAAGTAATGGAAGATGCCCTAATTTTTTACCAGAAGATTTTTTTCAGTACTCAATTGATGCATTTGGAGCGAGGAAGTTCTATTCACCCAACAACACATCTCCATAAACGCACTATTTTAAGGTATTTGAGTGCTTAGTCGTTTTGAAGATGCTCTAATTTTTCAGCAGCAGATTTTGTTCAGTACTTCTGCTTAATTGATGCATTTGGAGCGAGGAAGTTTTATTCAGCTACTAACAAATCCCCATAAATGTACTATTTTTAGGCCTTATATAACGATTTGTGCGCTTGATTTCATCTCCAAAAGCTAAAGTCACCATTGGTTAACCATTCAAAACAGTTCTATAGAAAATTTTGCTTCGTTAGCAGAGCTTGCTGTGGAGATGTTTTAAATTATCTGATTTCACTCTTGGAAGTCAACTTTTGAGCATACAAGTCTGAAATACTCCAAAAAGTGTTAATTTTTTTAGTCTTCAGCATGTAGTTCCACACAGCAAAACTTCACAAAACTAAGAAAGTTTTTAAAAGTCCTGCATTCAGCCAAATCTTCACCCAAATCTTCAAAATATTGCAGAAATTTAAGTATCTCCATTTCAAGAATATATGATTTTAAAAATTCTTTCTGTTCATCCAATAAGTCTAACTTTTTCGACATAATTTCGTAAAATATTCCGTTACAAATTCCGAAGTTTAAGTATCTCCATATTAAACTTGAATAGTAGTCGTGATGAAGGGCTTTCCGGTTAGTTTCCCAAAACTCTCTGAAAATTTCTGACAAACATCCAAACTTCACCGCCCTACGTTGCTCTAGCAGGAAAGTGGACACATGGTGAAAGAGGCGATCATTTGCAATCTTCTAAATTAAAAATTATTCAATAAATTGGGACTTAGTCATTCTGAATAAGGTTCTCCCTATTTCTAATTAAGGTTCTCCATACTAGAAATCGAATGTTCTTAGGTGTTAGTCAGGCTACTAAGTTATAAAAAAATGCGTTGCTATGCAAAAGAAGATTTTAGGAACTCATTGTGAAACCATTTGCTCCATTGAGTGTTAAGAACAGTAAAGGTATTGGAGAACCCAAACAGAGAATGCAAGCAACTTGAAGACACTTTTTCATTCGAACAACACAGTATGCTACACACCATCGATGCAGTAAGCAAACAATTTACCACCGGGCACTAGCTTCAAGTGTAGTTATGCATGCAACATTTGTTAGTGTTGCTTCATTTAATCAGGTGTCGACACTGATCTGTAGCGACAATAACAACTGCCAGATAACGTTGTGGCAATGTCGTCTTCCTCTGCTTGCGACGATATCTTGCGACTTGTAGTGTTCGGTTGTTCGGTTGTTCGGTCGGACGGTTGGTTGTTGCAGCAGCAGCAGCAACAACAGCATTTGTGGCAGCAATTATGCAGTGAAGTGCATGCGTATTACATTTAAGTCGGCATGCTATATAGTATATGCAATTGCTTTCACAGACAGACAGACAGACAGAGGGACATATAGTCAGTCAGTCAGTCTGCCATGCTTTCTTGTTGTTGTTGTTGTCTATGCGAGATGACAATTTCATTTCATGTGTCGTTTTTTGTTAGCAACAATGCGTCTCCCATTTGTGCATTGCATTCTCTCTCTCTGTCTCGCTCTCTCTCTTTCTCTCTTTAATAATAATAATAATATTGTAGCAGGCGTATGCGACTCATTCAACTGACGATTTTTAGTTTATAGCGTTGCGAGTTGAGGTTGTTCAACCTGTTCAGTTATTTCAAAGTTGTCATTAGTTGTTGTTGCTGTTGTTGTTGTTGTTGTTGTTGCTGTTTGTAGTTTATGATTTAAGTTGATCTAAGTTGATTTGCGCTGTGACGAGTAGTTAGTCGAGAGTTGTTGTCTATTTAAACGTAGAAATAGCGCAGAACAAATTGTTGCATTGCATTATTTTATGAAGTTGTACGAGTACGAGCCATCGAGGCGTGAAACAGTTTGGTGTTCCAAAATTTAGAATGAAAATTTAGAAAGCAAAAACAGTTAAAGGGAACATAAATAGAATAGGTGTACCATACATCAGCCCTTTATGAGTCTAATCGGTTTTTAGGACAACAAAAAGTAGCTAGGGATCAAATCCGTTGCAGAAGATGTTTGAGACAACATAATAATATATCACAAATAAGCAATGATGTGTGAGGAGCTGCATTATTGTGTTGCAAAAGTCAATCTTCTGATGGAATACAACCTACACCAGTAACCTTACATACAGAGTAGGTCGGGCTCGATCTTCCAAAAGGAAGTAATGCTGCTCGCGTACCCGGATGATATTGATATCATCAACACGCAGAAACGGCGAGTCAGCAAGGCGTTCTTAGAGATTGAGTCTAGCGGTGAATGAGGACAAGACGAACTACTTGGTGTCTTCTTGCACGCCGTCAACGCGTCTTGGATGGTCAGTGACGTTGGAGAGCTTCAACTTTAACGTTGCAGAAAACTTCGTCTACCTTGTATCTCAGATAGCCAGCAACAACAACGTCAGCCTGGTGATCAGGCGAAGAAACACGCTTGCAAACAGTTGCTTTTTTTGGGCTGAGCAAGCAAGTGAGAAATAAAGACATCCCTAAGAATAGGTAAATCAAGATCTTTAAGACACTAATACTCTGGGCCTACTGTATGACGCAGAGGCAAGGACCGTGATTGAGTTAGATGAGATGAGTCTTTGAGAGAAGATATTCCCGAAGATTTTTGTTTCTATTAGAGTCGTCAACGAATTTATGTTCCGTATAAACCGCGCGCTGTACGAGCTATTCGATGAGGTTGTCATAGTTCAGCGCATAAAATTCCAGCGGCTGCACTGGGCTGGACACCTCATTCGAATGGATAAAAGAGCTCCAGCACGCATGGTTTACATGGAGGACACAAAAATTTGATTGGTGGACGCCGAAATAAAGGACAACCGGGCACGCGTTGGAATGACCAGGTATGAAGAGATCTCTGCGTACTTGGCATTCAAAAAAGACTATGAAGGCTGCCGTGCCTTCCTAGGTGTAAATAAGTAAGTAAAGCCATGAATTGTTTTGTAAGAAATTCAAGTATTTTCTTCTTCTTGCTTCATGCATATACATATATCTGGTGAGAACTCACGATGCACCCTCCACATCATTGTATTCCGAGAAAAAAAAACTTTGCGCAAAAGCTTCATATTGGTTCAAACTTGTGTTGCTTCTTTCGTACTCTTCTCGCCGCTTCCATTGCGATGATTGAACTTAAATTTCTACGTTATCCCCTCTGCTCATGTTTCGTTATCAGTTATGAGCCTTTTGAACAAAACTGGATCGTTGTGGAACAAGTTCTCCGGAACAATGATCATGCGAAGGTTCTTTTGTTCAAATTTTCATGCCCAAAACATGCCGACATCCTCAGCAACTTCTCAAATAGTAATTCGACGATTCGCCGAACGTGTTCTCCATCCTTTCTGAGGTACTTGCCATATAAACCAATTACATATTTGTGAGTTTGTATGAAAAACTTCTTTAGTTTAACAAATATGCATATAGGATCCATTCATATGGTCGCTCTCTTCACAGACATATGCTACTAAACGTGTTCTCTACCAACTTTTTGTGTTTTTGTATGAAAAAAATGTTTTGTTGTAATTAATTCCGTCAGAAATTTCGTATTTGGTTTATTTTGCATCAAAATTAATAAAATAATCCATTAGGGTCTAAATCGGATCACTAGAAACGTTCGCCTTCCTATAAAAAGTCAAGTGGATATATACATGTCCGTCTGTCTGGCTCAAGAGTTTGGAGTCTATAATAGATGGAGCCTTTAAGTCAAGTAAATTTATTGTCATCTATAATAGCTAGTGTTTAATGAACACCTGTGGAAGGGGGGAGGGGGTGTACCCATAAACATCTGTTCTCTACTTTATGCGTTTTTGACTGAAAATAATTTTCTTGTTTCAAATAAAAATCTTCTTTACTGCATTTAGCAGCTGTTTTAAATAAAATAAATTCCCAGACCCTAAAAAGAATAAATCAATTATAAATCATATATCTATATGGCTATAGCCAGTTATGAAGCTGAACAAACATTTCACGAAGAAAGATAGAAACTTCAGCATAAATTGTTGACCAATTTATATTTTTTGTGACATGTAGGTGTGAAATAGCAACAACAACAACTACTTACAGGACGGAATGAGGGACGGACAGCCTAGCTGGCTGACGTTGCACACTTTGACACTTCAATGATTTTTTTATGTCAACAATAATTAAAGAACAACAACAACAACAACTCAACGATGTCGGATTCGACACATTGACGACAAATTCCTGACGAATTTCAACATTTACTCAAATAGATTTCAAAATTGTGATAAAAGTTGCACACGCAATTTTAATGTTGGCTGTGTGGTAGGTAGACCGACAGACGGACAGACAGACGGATGGACAGACATCCTCAACGCTTTGCTGGTTTTCACTTTTCACGAGGCAGCAGCCAAGACTTCGTCATCAACAAGTTTCATTTTATGGATTTACTTGAAGGTGCTGCAGATATATTCTTGCAGAGTTTGACAAACGAAGGCCATTAAGTTGCCAACGATGAAGTTTTTAAATTTTGTTCAAGACATACTTTCTGCCTTTCGTCACATATATTTATTTTGATTTATTAAAAATAAATTAACAAAAAAAAAAAATTTCTGTAAACTTCCATGAATCTAAAATGAAACCCTTTTAATCCCAAAGCAAGACATAAACTGCATTGCGTGCTGTGTTAATTAGAAATGATTTCTTTGCCCATATTTCTAAGAACTTCGCTTTCGTTGAACAGCAGCAACTCCTTTTGCAGTCTGCACCAATTTGGCTAACACTAAAACCCAAATAAGGCAGACGACGAGCAAGTCTCGCGAGTATCGTATAAACTGCACAATTAAGTGCTTCAAGTAAGCCTGGCTGCCTGACTGGCTGACTCAAATAAGATTGATTTCTGTTCGCACTGATTGTCTGCCTGCTTGGGCTTGGGACATTGCCAAAGATGTCACTAATAAGTGTTTATGTTGAAATTACTTCAATAGGCAGGCAGTTAGATCGATAGATCGAACATGGCAATGAACCTAATACAAATGGAGACAGAGACAGAGAGAGAGAGAGTGAGATGAAAAGATGAAAAGAAAATCCTATCCTCCTCCTAGACATCATTGCTCATTAGATAAAAGCACAAATCAAATCGAAAAGTCGCAGCTAATTTTTCTTTGGAAAATTGCTTACATTCGAGCGAGAGTCATCAACTCTTTGGAGACATTGACTGCTGCTGATGATGTTTCTCCAACTGAATGATGAAGACGCATTTGGTTGATAACTCCATTTGTGGTAAATATTGCGCACGCGCGACTTCAATGTCCCAACAGCAGCCAAAGTCACTAACAGCAATTGTACTTGTTGTTGTTGACGCTGCAGGGTTACCATTTCGCGCGAAAAACTCACCAAGTTTGGTCTAAGTTGAGTGACTTTGTTTGTTAGTACACATTTTTTTTTTAATTTGTAGGGTGTGATTCAAAAGTTTTGAAATCTTTTTTGTTTTATTCAAATAAAGTGGTTAAGTAGTTCAGAACTAACGAAATGGAGAGAGTTCTTAACGAAAAACTACCTCGAATTCCAAGGCTATTCGGATGAAATAGGGACTATCTGTAGCGAAAAATACGAGAACACATTATATGAGCAATTTAACAATCAAACGCTATATAGGTTACTCGGGACTTTCATTTTTCGTGACGCTTTCACTTTTTCGTGACGCATTTCATTTTTCGTGAAGCATTTCATTTTTCGTGTCGCATTTCATTTTTCGTGACGCATTTCAGTTTTCGTGACGCATTCCATTTTTCGTGACGCTTTTACTTTTTCGTGACGCTTTCACTTTTTCGTGACGCTTTCACTTTTTCGGGACGTTTTCTTTTTTTTCGCGACGCATTTCATTTTTCTTGACGTATTTGAAGTAAACCGTTGCACTTTTTCATGATATTTCAAATTTTTGTAACATTTTCATTTTTCGTGACGCATTTAATTTTTCGTGACGCATTTCATTTTTCGTGACGCTTTTATTTTTGTGACGCTTTCACTTTTTCGTGATGCTTTCACATTTTCGTGATGTTTTCATTTTTTGTGAGGCTTTTTCTTTTTGTTTTGCTTCATATTTTTACTTTTCGTGACGATTTCACTTTTTCGTGACGCATTTCATTTTTCGTGACGCTTTTATTTTTCGTGACGCATTTCATTTTTCGTGACGCCTTTCACTTTTTCGTGATGCTTTCACATTTTCGTGACGCTTTAATTTTTGTGAGGCTTTTTCTTTTTTTTTTTAATGACGCATTTCATTTTTTCGTGACGCATTTCATTTTAAGTACCGCTTTCATTTTTCGTGACGCTTTTCTTTTTTCTTTCTTTTTCTTAAGATACTACCATTGGAAAAAGTTTCCCCCTCAATAAACTAGACAAATAAATTTGTGAACTTCTCTAACCGATCTTGCAAATATTTGCTTTATCTTCTTCTTATTTTTTTTAATATTTTTTTTCTGTTAAAAGCAATCGCACGTGTTGCTATGCGTGCTATGAGGATGTATCTATGTGCATATGCTGTCACTGCTAACAGTTGTTATTGTCGATTGCTGCCGCCTCTCCTCTGTCACCAGCAACATTTGGCGTTGTTGCTGTTGTTGACTGCCATTTAAGCCAAACTTGGTAAATTGTTTTGTTGAGTGAATTGAACTGCTGCCTGCCTGCCTGCTGCTGCCTTTCTCTTTCGCTCTTACTTCTTTTGCACAACCAAATATGGGCAACAGTTGCTGCTGTGAGTGAGAGTTGCATACTAATGTTGTTGCCACCGTCTGCTGCTGTTTTCTTTGACTCTGTATATTAATTACGTTTAATTTGCGCAAAAATTGCAAATATTTTCGGCATTTGCCGGCAGACGATTTACATATCACAATGCATTGCGTGCAATTTCCTGTTGCAAGTGAGTCTCTTTTGCTGCAACATTTTAATCTTCAAATCAAATAAAATGTTTGCAACAAATGCAGTGCGCCAGAACAAGCTGCAACATCAAAGCGCGCACACACTTGTTGCTGTTGCTCACACCTTGCGCCTCTTGCTGCCTCAGCAGCGAATAGTTGTTGCTTCTTCGTCTTTTTTATGTGCTTGCAACAACAGATGTTTGTGAATGTTTAGGTCAAGCGCTTTTTTTTGTCGGTGCACAAAACATGGAGCAATTTATTTAAAAAAAAAAAAAAAAAACTAAGAGCAACAACAAACGGTAAGCATTGACTGCAACAACAATTGCAACTGCTTGTCAATACAGGGTTGTTCAACTAGTGTGGAAGTGGTTTGTACAGAATTTCATTTACAGTAAAGAAGTGCCAAGCAGCATTCAAGAATACTTCTTTAGCGCAAATTAATGAAGTTTTGGAGAAAATTGTTTAGTGATGTTTTTTTATGCAGAATTTTTACCCATTTTTCTCAACCCTTAATGTGTCATTGGTGAAAAAGATATTCGCATAGAGTGGAGATTCTTATTTGTTAAAGTGTTGGAGATGATGGGCTGCAGGTGTTAAGGATGGATGTGTGTAGAATGGAGATGTGTTGGGTGGATATGTGTTGGGTGGAGATGTGTTGGGTGGAGGTGTGTTGGGTAGAGGTGTGTTGGTAGAGGTGTGTTGGGTGGAGCTGTGTAGGTTGGAGATGTGTAGGATGAAGGTATTGATTTGAATTAGCTACAAAGTTGTCTGTCTAGAAGAATTATATCATATGAAGAGGTGCTGCCACCTCCGCTCGAAAATATTTTGCTAAAAATCTTCACCGTAGCACACTTCTAAGTCACCCTTTTTACAGGAATATAATTCACTTCTTCTGTGTTAAAATCTTTCTAACTCCATGCTTTAGCAATTTAATTGCAGAAGACTTCTGTACTAAAATACATCTCCCCAAATGTTTAAAACTTCTGCTAATCTTTTTTTCAATTGGCTAACCCTTTATATTTGTAGAATAAAATATATATATGCAGTGAAATCATTTTACAGCTGTTTGTCGTTGCTTACTGTTGCTGAAGCGGATGCTGCAACACTTTTGCTCCAAGTGAAGTACATTGGCCTCTTAAGCTGTTTGTTGTTGTTTGTTGCTGCTTGCAACATTTTCTTTTTGATTTGTATCCACTTCTTCTTCTTCTTCTTCTTCTTTTCTTGACTATATTAAAATTACTGCCAATGTAATTAGTTTACTTCTGTTGTTGTTCTTATTGTCCGTCTGTCTGTCGATGTGTGTGGCATGTTTCATTGCTTCAGAAAGCGAAAAGAAGAAGAAACAATGGCGAGGCTGATGATGATCGATGTCTACTTGGTCGTCTACTATTTCTATAAGTCTGCAGACTGAGGTGTTATTGTTATTGCTTTATAATGATTGCAGCTGCTTCCTATTGTGTGTTGCATATAGCTTTCATGTTGCCACCAAACACGTCTAAGGTCCGATTTACTTCCAGCATTTTTCCATCTTTCGCCAATGTCTGTCAAGTAATTAAGTTGCAACAACATTTAAATGCTAGCCTCACAACTGAAACAATTAAACAACTTGATTTTTTGTTATTTGGGATAATAATAAAAAAAAATAAAATTCGAGTAAAGAATGTTTGTCTGCACTTTTGTACGTGCTAGTTTAGGGGCTTGGAAGTACTACGTGCGAGTGTGATACTATTCTAAATATTTGTAATTTAGAATAGAAGGAGCGACATTAAATTTCCAAGTACGTCTTTTGGTTCACTAAGACAGCTTCACATTGCTCTAGCTTCGTGGAAACCTTGATATGAAGAACAACTTTAGCTGAAGAATTAAGTTCGAGCTCAATGGAGGAGGGACCTGAATCAAAATATGGCAATATTATCGATAGTCAGGGGGGTATCATGTTCAAAATAGACTATAAGCTAAACAACTTAGAAAGACTTGGACTTCTTGCCAGGGTCCAAGCCATTTTTTGGACTGGAACATTTAGAATTCTTTTAAAGAGAAAGAGCTCGAAACCAGAGACAATTTCTGGAAGAACTGTGTAGACATACATAAGACAGGGAAATATAGCTGCTAGGTTCTTACTATAGCAAAAGATTTGAAAGATAAAATGGAGTCATGATTCATGAATAATGCTTTAAGAATGTTACTAGGCTTTCTGACAAACTGAGATGACGTTTATGTAAAATTGTTCTCGAACTATAAATACTGTTTGAGAGATGGCGAAACTCTGGAACATATCATAGACAAGTGCCCAGCTTTAGCTTCAACCAGGCACAAACTTTGTGGTATTCTTCAAGGAAACATGTTTAGATGAAGTGCTGTAGCTAGATGCTACAGTAAGAGTCAATAGATCTATAAGGGTGACAGCCACGCTCTGTCTGTCCAAGGAAGACAAAGATTTGAAGGCTTTATACAAAGAAGATCTGAGTCAAAAACAAGTGAAGCCATGGGAGTAATGCAAAAATAGGAAGAAAAAAAAAACAAGTAAGAAAATTACAGTCAGGCATAACCGACTGTAAGAGGCCCCTAAACCAGTACAGCTCGCCTAACAAACACATTAAATGTTTCCCTAGCTTATGACCAAGCAGTGCAAAAAAAAAAGTAGGAAAAAAATAAGAAAAATGGTACAAACGAAAAGTATTTTGCTCCTCTCACTACTCACTGTACGCATAAGAAAAGGGAGGACGAAAGCATCATAGATCGTTCAAATTCAATTGCTTATAAAATCGTCATTTATTAACCGATTTTGATGAACTTTTTGGATTTCGGCTAAGAGAGACGTTATCTCTATACTTACCCTTGAGATTGATTTTATGGGAAAGGGGGGAGTGGCAAAATTTTGAAATAAACTTGTAAAATTCTAGTCGAATGCAAAAAGCGCGAAGTCTCTATCTATAACCGTTTCCGAGATCCTTTCGTTCATACGGACGGACGGACGGACATGGCTATATCAACTCCACTATCACTCCTGACCATAATGGGGATTACTTTGGGCGATCTCCGACCAATATTTCTACCATTAACCATTTTTTGCCATACATAAAAAAAGTTTAAACAATTTCGGTTCAAAATTAATTGAAAATTTTGTTCATATAAAAGTCAGTGCTGTCCAAGCTTGTCTAAGTACAGTTTTCAGCTGTGCCAAGCCGTCCCAAAGCTATCCACTGACAATTGTTTGCTGTGCCAGTCGTCCAGTTGAGTTGTAAATTATTGTGATTAAAATTATTTTTTATTTTTTTTTTATATATACATGTTGGCTGGTGTGCACACCTGTTGATATTTCCACAAGTTCTTTGATTTTTTTTTTTTATTTTTTTTTTTGCATATATGCACAATGCACAATAAATGTATCTACATGCAAAGTCCGTCTGTCCGTCTGTCTGTCCGTTTTGTTTGTTCGGGCTTTGTATAAAATTTCAATTAGAAGTCAGCAGTGAGTGCATATATATTTTTTTATGTATAAAGCTACGCTTGATTGCATTTGTTTGGACTTCTTTGAACTGTGCCCAACATGCGGACGGACGGACGGACGGACTAGTATGTCAGTAAATACTGTGGCAGACGTTTGTTAATTAGCGTATTTCCATGCTGTTGCACGCCATTTATAAGCAGAGCAATGCGTATTTGCTTCAAACTAAACAAAATAAAATTAAAAAGTGTTAATTAAGACAGCAAATATGAAAAAAGTAGCTAGATACAAAATAAAAAAATGTATCTAGATACAATTCCAAAAAAGTTTCTTGCTTAAATCTTTTGTATATGATGAAACATACCAAAATTCGAATGGAAACATAAATCAAATGCAACATTTATTGCGTGCGCTTCCATGATTGACATCAATGTCAGCTCAGAGTAATTTAATAGTTCGTATATAACCAAATAGATACATTGGAGGCAGCACAAGGTTTGACACACATTTGTAAATAATTTTGGGCATTGCAGCTTTACATATTACGCACCCAGAAAGTGCTGCTCTATAAGAAAGCGTGAGCTGCAGCTCAAGAGTAGCCTTCAAAATTTATGTTGTAGGAAGTACTACGTGTCTCTCTGTCTGTCCGTCTGTCTGTCTGCGGCAATAACAATAATTGCTGAGTGCGTGCACTTGCAACATGACATGAAAAAGCATTTGTGTTGCGTTGTACAAAAAAAGTTGGATTACAGCATTTTTTTTAATTGAAAAATTATGCAAATAGGCGCCAGTTGTTTGTAGCTGTATCTTTTTTTTTACCTGACATCATGTCTGTGTGTGTGTGTGTGTGATGTATCTTTTGAAATTTATGCCTGGCAGCAAAAATAAGCCTAAACGTTAGCTGTGCGGTACAAAGTGTTTTATAATTGGAACAAATTTTTTTCTATTAGCACGTTTTTATTGCCAGTTAGGCGTTTGTATCTATTAGCTGCATAACTGTTGTAAAAGATACACAGATACAAATGCATTTTAAGATACTTTGCAGAAAAATATGTTTTAGATATTTTAAGAAACATTATTTCTAAAATATTATCGCATTCTTTCATAGACTAAACCGTAAAGATGTATATAGCTGTCACTTTTTAGTGTCGCTTTTTCGTTACATTGAGTTTTTAAACGAGTTTCAAATGCTAAAGAAGTTTTGATTTCAAAAAAATTAACAGAAAATAATTTTATTTAAAAAAAAAAAAAAAACTAGTTTTGATATGAATTTCTGCATGACACCAGCTGAGTTATGGCTTCAAATCGAAAGGCTTAAAGTCACCAAAGCCACTGACTACAATGGTGTATGACTTTAGAGTTACTAAATTGTTTAAATTTGACACTTTTTAGTGTCGCTTTTTCGTTTCATTGAGTTTCCAAGCGACTTCGAAGTGCTAAAAAAGTTTTGAATACAAAAAAAATTTCAGAAAATAAAATTGTATTTAAATATAATATATTTCTTTTGGTTTGATTAGTTGTTTTGCTATAAAAACTTAAAAATAAATGAAATTTTAAAATAAATGATGCGCCATATATAAAAATCAGTTAGCTTTATATTATATTGATTTATGTTGTCGAACATTTTAACTTGTCGAGGCATAAAATTGAATAAATTAGCCAAGCAAGCCCATAAAAACCATAAAACGCAAAAAGAACTACGACAAAAAGGCGTTGCATGACATTTTGCTTGGCTAAAACTTGCTGCTTTGATTTAAAATAGTTCAAAAAAATTGAACAAATTTTGAAAAATTATACAAACGGCCGCCAAAAAGGAATTTCATTAGACGCGCGCCGCAAAAAAAAAAGGCCAGACACAGATACAGTCTGGTAGCTATTTTGGGCTACCTGTATTGCTTTTGTTGTTGCTGTTGCTGTTGTTGGCTTGTTCGGTCGCTCGACTAATAGCCAACCATTGCTGAGTGCTTTATGGCCTAAAGGCCAAAACTATGAAACATGAAGAAGGAGGCTGTGTGGCATGCAACTGCCGTGGTCTAAGCGCGAAAAATCAAATCATTTGCAATGTGTTGCGGTGGTTGAGTGTGGCAAACGATAACAGCAACAACAGTAGCTGTTGCATGTATGTATGTGTTGTTGCCACTTGCTTCCTGTTTAGATTGATTTCTTAGTTAGTTAGTTTCTACGTCCGTCTGTCTTTCTATACATTGCATCGTTCGATCGCTCGATCGATCGCTCGCTCGTTCGTTCGTTCGATCGATGATGATCTTTGATGAGAACGTTGCAGACATTGACAGACATTGTTGCACAAAAGTCGTTGTTGCAAAGGCGAAGGCGGCAGCTTAACTAAAAAACACTCAACTTACTACTTGTTTCGCTTATATAATAAATTTTAATGCCCCTTCCAGACAGTCAGACAGTCAGACAGACATATGCTGCTGGACCCGCTAACACTTTGCTTTGAGTGTGCAAGCTGTACAAATTTTTAACGCTTTGCCAAATTGCTAAGCGAGGGAGTTAGCTGCACGTAGATACGTATATAGCGCAACTGCGGCGTGTGTTGTGTTTGTTATCCATTAAATCGCTTGCAGCACATTGCATAATTCATTTTGCAACATCAACAGCAACAACAAAAACAACAGCAACAGCTGCTTACAATAAAAATTCCAATTTAATTAAAGAGGAAGCTGTTGAGTATTCGAAAACAAAAAAAAATAAAAATTAAATTAAAACAAAATCTGAAGACTTCGACGACAAACTTGTTGCAGATAAAAATTAAATCAAGCAACCGTTAGCAATGCTCTTCATTCTATAACTAAGTTCCTTCAACCATTCATAATTTCTTATATTTCCTTTTTAATTGAAATAAGTTCTCAACTTCTCAGATGCTACAGCTACTCTGCAGTTGTATCTCATAATACACAGCTGTGTCAGCATTTTCTGTAAAATATCTTTCGTTCAATATTTTTTGTTTATCTTTAGTAAAAGCTTTAAAACGCACAAAACGTTGCCAAGAACAAAAAAACGCACAAATCATGAATTTAACAGAAAACAGCTACAAAAAAAAGCTAAACAATTTTAAAGCAAGAAGCCGTAGTACCCAAAGGAATGACATTGTCTACTTTCACACGTTCTTGACACAATAAGCTGCTTATTAACAAACAATAAACGTCTGCGTTCGGACAAATAATGCTGACAACTTTCCAAAATGCAGCAACGCAGAAGTATTTTTCAATAAATAAAAAAATCTGAAAGTAATCATTCCAAAAAAAAAAAAGAAGAAAAAAAAATGCTTTTTAATTACCAAACATATTCTGACTAGAAACTATTATATTTATTTTTTTTATTATTATTTTTGGGCATAAATATTTCCGAGATACAATATAATAATTTGATGCATCATGGAGGAACGTCGCTAATCTGCGCAGCTCTTTAAAACATGCACGTTTAGTCTGTGTCGTGTTGAGTTGTAAAAGTGTCTACTGCAAGCGAGTCTGTCCGTCTGTCTGTCTGTCTGTCGGAGTCCGGCTACTGATGCTCTGTCATTCTTTGTCATTCTTCTATATGGCGATTCTGTCCAGTCATCTTTAATTATTATGATTATCGATGTTTTATGCGCAATAATTGATGTCTTTTGATGATGCTGGCGATTGTCTATGAAAACTTCTTGATTTCTATTTTATACGCTTCTCGGCATATTATTAGTAAAATGTCAGAGAATATATCTTATAGAAGACCAGTTTAATACCATATTTAGAAGAGCTTTTATTTATACTTTTCCGCTTTTCTATATGGTTAGTAATATATCTTTAAGAAACAAGTTTTCTAAAGTTCTGTAGCTGGAAATGGAAGTTCCATATATAGTATATTAGGTAAGTAGTTGCTTTCAGGGTGAGGAGATGTGGTTAAAACTGAAGAAGGTGAATAAGTTACTCTTATGGATACTATTTATCTGTCTAAACTTATCTCAACCCGGCACTTATATAAAGTATTTGATTTAATAGTAAAAATTTATGTGGAAGGAGACTTTAGTTGTATTAAGTAGAGACGGCGTTGCTCCATGATTCTCTTAGATTTAAGCCATTAAAAGTAGGTATAGCTGCTGTACAATCATTGTTCTCCATACGAAGTTTGTCAGCATCCAAAATTTAGTTGTTCATATGTCTGAGATCTAAGAAATTTTAAGAATTGGAGACTTCTAGAACTTCTATGTGCACTAGGTGAAACATAGCAGTCCATCCTGAACAGTGCTCCAAACAAATGAGAAAATTTCAGATCGAGCTGCTCCAGTTCGCACTACTTCATCACCAACAAAGACATACATGAAGACTTCAATGTCTTTCCTATTACTGATGAGATTAAACGCATAAGTGGTGAACACCTATGAACACTGTCTGATCAACCTATTATGCTGACCATTAATTTTCGGAATAAAAGTTCCTCAAAAGGCTACACCCATAAGACCTACCATTTTAGAAGTATGAACTAAACTACACGCACTGTTCTTAATCTTCCTAAACTTATAGAAAATATTAACAGATTAAAGTTAAGATCTTTATCTAAGCATCAAAACTTATTTAAGCTGGAGACAGCTTAAACCAATAAAGATGAAGAAAAAAAAAATTACAAAAATATAAATCTGTACAAATCTGTGGATGATACGCCCTCAAAGCCCACAAAAAACACAGCTATTTGTTCTTTCTATGCACACCATACAAGACTATTCAACCAAAGACCTATGTTAATAATATTTTAAAGTATATCAAAGAATATTTGTACCCTACTGCGCTACGCACAGAAGGGTAATGTGTTTAACTGTCTATTGTGGCACTTTAGAGACCAAAAGCGTGGACCGATTTTGATTACAGAATGTAAGAGAAGAGGAAATGCTCGCTTAGCAAGCCTTACATCTTTTAAAGAGTGGGAAAAGCGCAAAGTGAAACGGAATTCAAGACGGAAAAAGCATTGAATTGTGAGTATAAAGCATAAAGAATGTGTGCTTATGCATGAGAGAAGGAAAAATGCTCGCGTAGCAAGCGTAATATCTTTTAAAGTGCAAAGTGAAACGGAATTCAAGACGGAAAAAAGCATTCAATTGTGAGTCTAAAGCATAAAGAATGAGTGCTTATGCATGAGAGAAGGGAAAATGCTCGCTTAGCAAGCCTTACATCTTTTAAAGCGTAGGGAGAGCGTAAAGTGAAACGGAATTCAAGACGAGAAAAGCATTGAATTGTGTGTCTGAAGTATGAATAAATACAGAATGAGTGCTTATGCATGAGAGAAGGCGAAATGCTCGCGTAACATCTTTTAAAGCGTAGGGACAGCGTAAAGTGAAACGGAATTCAAGACGAGAAAAGCATTGAATTGTTAGTCTGAAGCATAAAGAATGAGTGCTTATGCATGAGAGAAGGGAAAATGGTCGCGTAGCAAGCGTAACATCTTTTAAAGCGCAAATTGAAACGGAATTCAAGACGAGAAAAGCATTGAACTGTTAGTCTGAAGTATGAATAAATACAGAATGAGTGCTTATGCATGAGAGAAGAGGAAATGATCACGTAGCAAGCGTAACATCTTTTAAAGCGTAGGGAAAGCGCAAAGTGAAACGGAATTCAAGATGTGAAAAGCATTGAATTGTGTGTCTGAAGTGTTAATGATCACAGAATGAGTGCTTATGCATGAGTAAGAGAAAGAGCTGCTATGGTTTTTGTTGCTGCTGTTTGGTTTTGTGCATGTTGAAATAACAATGGTGAAATAAGCATGGTGAAATAATTACAATGCATGTATCATCCAGACAATCATCAGTTTATCATCAGTGCATAAATTAATATTACCTTCGAAGTTAGAAATCCGAAAAATTAAGTCTTTCTTAGTTCTTCTGTGTTTTTCGTTTCTTTCATTCAATTTGCTTCAACCGAAATGTCTATATTTTAGCAATTATTTGAACTAGATTGATACAAAAATTTAAACTTCAACCATCATATAATATCTTAAAATAATTACTTTTTAGTATTTTGCTCTTAGCAGCTATTGAAGTGTTCAATCAAGATCAAGAAACTTATTTCATATTAACTTCTATGCTTTAACAGACACAAAACTTTTCACCAGTCTCCATTTTAAATGCTTCTCCAATAAAAATTTTCCAAATAGAATAATTCCACAAATCAGCTTTTCATGGCGCTAATACATTTATTAGATTTCAAAAGCAGAATTTACCCAAAAGACAACAAAACATCGAAACAAAAAATAAAATTTTAATAGTTTGTAAGTATTTTGTATTCAAAGACTTTGAACCACAAAACTCAAAACTTCAAAATGTATTATTTCGATAAAAAAAAAAAATACAGAAAACCTTAAAAAAAATAAAAAACCAAACAAATTATTTATGAATTTATTAATGTTAAGATTTGTGTTGAAGTAGCATTTTGTAAGGTTTTTTTTTTTTTTTTTTTTTTGTTTATTTTTGTTTATTTTCTGTGTCGCGCTTTTGTCTGCTGCATGACGAAAAACGCGACAAGCTATTGAACTTGTTTCTTTCTAAAATTTTATTTTTATAGTTCTTGCTGGCAGCTTGAAATTTATGTCAAAAAACTGTTAAAGCGTCGACGAAAATAAGCTCAACAACAATTGGTAATTTGCTTAAATTATGTTAGGAAAATAAACAAACTGTTATACATGCTACTATGTATAAACAATTGCATTTGTAATGAGAAAATAAGCTTACAAAGTATTTATTGTAACGTTTACTTTTGTTAATAGTTGCAGGAAGTCATTTAATATTGAATTTTATTGAATTGGGTTGCTTAAATAGGCTTGAATTTAGCGATATTATGCTAAAATATTGACTAGCAATAAAATTTTGCATAATACTGTTAATATATGTGCTTTTGTACACTCCATACCATGCTGCCAACTATTGTAACTCAGCTATACAAAGTGTTGGCGGCTTGTTATTTCCACAGAAATGTTAAGCGTAAGGCGTTTAATAAGAGTAACCGTTATGTGTGTTATTATAAATAGTGAAAAGTAATAAAAAATTTAATTTAAAAAATAAATATTTTTTTTTTTAATTTAAGTTTGCTACATGATTTGTATAACTTTTTTTTTAGCAACTGCTAATTTTCTTTTACCCTTTGTACTACATCCGTCCTTATTTCAACTTGCTTAAGTTCTTTATTTGACTTACTATAAACTCTGCTCATTCTATATTTTGTTTAGTAATTTGAAAGCGCAAAAATTAATACATTTCTGTAGCGCAACTAATTTCTTTATATGCCATAAACTACTGCGTATTGATTTCTATAGCACAGCCCATTCCAAGACATTTTAATTAGCAAAAAAATGAAAGAAAAATACCACACACCAAGTTTATCATTTCATGCTTGATTTGTGGAAAATGTGAAAATTAAATTTCTTTCTTTTCACTTTTGTTGCATTTTACTGCTTTTGTCATTTATTGTCTTCGCTCGGTTGTAGCTCAAAGAAGACTCAGAAGACTTACTTGCTACAATTTAATATTTTTTTTGTTTT
Source organism: Leucophenga maculata (assembly GCA_035044805.1). NCBI lineage: Eukaryota > Metazoa > Arthropoda > Insecta > Diptera > Drosophilidae > Leucophenga > Leucophenga maculata. Next base: position 1,564,911 of record JAWNNP010002290.1, read on the forward strand.
TTTTTTTTATTTAAAAATTTTAGTGCGTTTGTAGCTTCATGCTTCAGTTGCGCTTTTCAACTTTAAACAAAACATTTGACCAAGCGTTACCAAGTGCGGCATGTTGGAAAAGCTTTTCACTGTGACAGACAGCAGCTGAAATAAGTTGTAAACTTACACCTAATAGATTTTCCGCTAATTGTTTGGAAAGTAATAAATTATTATTTTTTTTGTTCAATTTCTGGAGCATGAAAAATGTGGCTTTTTATTGGTTCTGTACGGGGGGTAACACTATAAAACTATTGTCATAAAGAAATAACTTTATGACTAATAAAAAGTTGTGGAATTTTGGTAAGTCATAAAATATGGAATTTTAGTAGGTTTCAGCATGAAGGTTGAAGTTAAAAGTGTTCGCGTTGCAAGAGCATCAATAATTTATATGCGTTATAAATTCTGTTAAAATTTTCTACAAATAAAACTAACTAAGACAACATTATTAATATATCTCCAAACCTCTTTTCCCGAATTATTAAAAATAGTTTAATAAAACAAATCTATTTTTAATTGTTTAAAAAATCTCCATTACTCACCTTTTGTTGACCAGTGAAAATTTAGCTGCAAGTAAAATAGTGAAAAGAAATTTTGTTATTAAATATGATTGGATGCGATTATTTTTTTTATTTCTTAAATAAGCTATAAATCAATGCTTCATTAGCAGTTTCGCCAAATCTATGCGCATAAATCTGTGCAAAATAAAAACTACGGCGCAAGTGCGGAAATGATTTTGATTGCCCTTCTTGACTGCGCTGACTTTCTTTCGCTCTCTCGGTTGAGCTAAACGTTTAACAGTGTGTATAGTGATTTCAAGCTGTGAGGCTTCGTTGAAATTACATATAAGAAGGCAAGAGGCGTTTAAAAATTATAGCAAAGTGCTGCTTAAGAAATAAATAACTCAATTTTCGTGCCTCTGCTGCTGCTGCAGGAGATGAAGCAGCAAGAGTAGTCGCAGTTGAAGTGTTTCGTTGAGTAAAAGTGTTAACTTGAAATTGCCATAAATCATTTGGTCATCATGTGGTATAAGCGGCACATTGATGAGTATATACTCATATATATATATATTTAATATAATATAAGTGGGCTGTTTCAAAAGTAATTTGTTTAGCATAATATAATATTTTTAAAAGAAATACATTAAAACAGGCTTAAGTTCAAAGTGGAGTGTAATGTATATCGAAGTGTGGCAATAGCTAAAAGTTGGCAGTACTAAAATAAAGTCTGACATTTTTTAGCACAAAAAATGTTAATTTCAAGGGAAGATTTTCGTCGTTCGATTATTTTGCAGAGTGTGTGTTATCGATAAACTCTGTGCTTTGTTTGGCGATGAAGCACCTGCAAATACCACACTATATCGTAAAGTTAATCGTGTTCGTAGTTCGCTCAGCAATGTATGCCAAAACAAAACATCGTTGCTGTGCGTTTACTGATAATGCGAGATAGTCATGTGAGATTGAGGCATCCCTAAACATAAGTTTTACCAGTGTATATAAGATTTAGCAAGATAACATTGCTGTAAAAAAGGTTTTTCGCTTTGGACGCCGCTCAAAAAAAGTCTCGTGTGGATTGGTTCAAAGAAATGCTGAAAAAATACGATCGTGGTGCTTCAAAAGATATTTGAAAGATCTTCACAGTTGACGAATCATGAATATATTTGTATGAGCCGAAAACAAAACAATAATCGACCGTGTAGGTGTTCCAAGACGAGCCAAGTTCAACAAATGGTCGCCTGTTTTTTCGGCCGAACGGCTTATAAGGCCACTATTCCGCTTAAGCAACGTAGGACGTTCCATTCTAGATGGTACACGATCATTTGTTTGCCTAAAGTCTTTGGAGATATACGCAAAATCAAGCGCCGTAGACGAAGCACCTACCACCATGACAATGCAAGCTCTCACAGATCGGGGCACACAAGAGAGTTTTTGAGAACTGAAAATATCGAATTGTAGCCCTAATTTATCACCCAAAAATTTCATTTATTCACAAACATCAAAATGAACAGCATGATGAAGGTTTTTCTACGCCCGAAGAACCTGTTGAAGCGTTCACAAGCCATGTTTTGAAGGTCCCTCTATCGGAGTGGAGAAAATGCTTCGAAAATTGGTATGCATAAATATTCATGGAGAATATTTTGAAAAACTAAAAATGTTTGTTATTATTTACAAATCCTGAAATATAAATAGTGTCCCTCGTATTGAAGAGCAGAACACTTCTTTGTTCAAGCATTATTTAAAAGTGACTAAGTGAACTAAGCTCCAAATTGACGCTTTGGAGCAACTCATTGCAAGCATAAAGCCATGTAAGAACATTACAGTCAGGCATAACCGACTGTAAGAGGCCCCTGTACCAGTACAGCTCGCCTAACAAACACATTAAATGTTTCCCTAGCTTATGACAAAGCAGTGCAAAACAAAAAAAGTAGGAAAAAAATAAGAAAAATGGTGCTGAAGAAAAGTATTTTGCTCCTCTCACTACTCACTGTACGTATAAGAAAAGGGAGGACGAAAGCATCATAGCTCGTTAAAATTCAATTGCTTATAAAATCGTCATTTATTAACCGATTTTGATGAACTTTTTGGATTTTGGCTAAGTACTGGCGTACTTATTTTTTTTTGTGCCGAAGAAATTTTTAGCCATGGGGGAGATTTTATGGGTAAGGAGGGGGAGTGGCAAAATTTTGAAATAAACTTGTAAAATTCTGGCGAAGTTCTAGTCGAATGCAAAAAGAACGAAGTCTTTATCTATTATCAATTCCGAGATCCTTTCGTTCATACGGACGGACAGACGGACATGGCTATACCGACTCCACTATCACTCCTAACCATAATGTGGGTAACTTTAACTTTGGGCGGTCTCCGACCATTATTTCTAACTGTTACATACATTTGCACCAAACTTACTGGCCAACCCTCGTCAATCATATAAAATTACATTATATTATTTTGTATATAGCTGTGAGCTAAAGTGTACAAGCAATACTTATAACAGCTTATAATTCCAAAGCGGAAGACTTTTCAATAACTTTGATGGCTCTTTCAACTTCAGCTTTTGCAAACAGAAAATATATTGTTTACAAAATAAAAAAATAATAATAAAACTTATAATAATAAGAAGCAGCAGCGACGTTCTCGAGTTAATCAAAAAAATTCGTTTAATTTTCTTCACCAATTTTTTTTTTTGCGAAGTTTGTTTTAACAAATAAATAATTTGTTATGCTTCAAGCTTGACAAGTGACCTTTTTTTTTTTAGATGAGTTTGAAAGAAATTATAAACTGTTGAAAGCGGCTTGAAAAGTGTGGCTAATTGCTTGCTGTGTGTGTGTTGAAAGCTGCACCACTTCCTACTCGAAAAAAAAAACAAAAACAAAAACAAATAAAAGTATTCGCCTTGAACTAAATTTTGTGGCACCAACGCTTTACTAAGGGGAGATATGATGCTACAAATTAATTTATTTCAATTGCAAACAATTGAAAGGCATGTAAAAGTTTAATTGAAATATAAAAAAAAAAATGTCAAATGCCAATGGATTGTCTCGAAATAATTTAAAGATTTACAAGATTTTTTTAAACACTTTTAATTTAATTAAAATTCTTGCATATTGGCGCGTAAATTTGTGTCAGACATTGGCTTAAAAGTTCTTAAAAAAATAACTTATTTAAATTCAGTACAAAAAAAAAAAAAAAAAATATCTCAACCGGTTCTTTACATATTTCTTTGCTAACCGGTTTATTATTATTTTTTTTTATTTAAAAATAAAATTGGGCATATTTTATTTGCATTTTAAACGCATTTGACACACTTGTCTCTGCTCAGTTTTTATTTAATATAAAATTTGCCAAAAACTGCAAAATTTGAGCTCAACTTCCGATTATTTATTATGTAAACATCTTCTTCTTCTTTTTTTTGTTGCATATTATAAACCACCATACACACACACACACACACAGCTAATAAAGAAAATTTGCTTATCTATGCATTTTAATGAGTCTCGTCATTTGATTTCTTGTGGCTTTTGTTCACGTTTTGTCTTGTTTTAAGTTGAGCCGCATTGATTGTCAAGTGAGACACTCATTAGGCAAAGGTGAAGTGCGGAAATAATTGTCAATAATGAGCAATAGAAAAAGGGAGGAAGAAAAAAAATCGTTCAAGCGCTTTGAACTTGATTTTTCTATAGCTGAATCATTGCCAGACGTGTGAAAAAATATTAAATTTGCAGCATTTGCCAAGTAAAAAAATGGAGGGGAAGTTGATTTTTAGACAATTAAATATTACAAAATTTTAGTTCTCAACTACAGCAAGGGACAGACCCCATAAAGCATACATAATACGCTGGATTAAATATTCTATTTAATTCAGCTCAGAACAGCTAGAAGGGGTAGCTTCCATACAAATCTGTCATAACTTTCAGGGTTTTTGTATGAAAAGCTAAATTTGTTGTAATTTGCTTCAATATGAATAAAATATACGATCTAGTTTCAAATGGAAACACTAAAATAGGTGGACCACCTACAAGAAGTCGACTCGATATAGATATGTGCTCATGTCTGGCATGCGTATGGAAATAAAGAACTTGGAGACTATAAAAGTTAGAGCCTTCAAGTATATATATATATTAAGATGATGCTATTCCTGTTTTAGAGAACTTGTATTCAATGTATGTGCCAAGCCCGTTCCCTAAGCGGAGGGGTTAGTACTTGTCATACAAACTTAACCCTTTTTTTTAAGTTTTAATTTTTTTTAGTTTTTAATTTTTATAGTTGTTGCAAATTAAGCTACCAACTCCAATTATGATCTATCTTACATTACATCATATAAAACCATCCAACCATAGATACAGATCGGACCACTAGAAGGGGTAAAAATTTTCTCCTTTTTGTGTTTTTGTATGAAAACAATTTTGTTTTTTTTCGCTTTATTAAGCTAGTCATTCCAAATTTTATATATTTTAAGTCAATTCTAATAAAATATACCATAAAGTTCTAAAGCGGACCTTTAGAAGTGGTTGTTCTCCTACAAAAAGTTGACTTGATATAAACATGTCCGTCTGTCTGGCTCTTCATATGAACAACAAGCATTTGGAGTTTGAACATTTAGACTCTTATATGTATTCGGTCTTCATCTAAATCAGGCCAACCCCTCTACCAGGGGGAGTCCGCATAGAACTCCTTATCAGAGGTTTTAAAGAACCATATTTTTGTTTTTTTTTTTCGGCATATTTTTAAACATTTTCTTGTGGCATAATTTAGCTTGAAACCGTTTATCTGGTATATCTTATACTAAAATATTTCACACGGATTGAAATAGAAATGCATCACCTTTACAAATTTAAGGTGCAAGGCGGGTAAGGGGTGTCTCGAAGTGCGTTCTTTCTTGTTTTGTTTTTAATTTTTTTTCCCAAACATTTTCAAGTAATACTTTTTATGTCCTCTTTTGTAAAAATTATTTTATTGTTAATGGCTCGAGTTCTGCTTGAACTAGTTGGATCCAAAATTAGCTGAGCTCCATGCTCCATCCTTGGTTTTTTTTTCTAAAAACTTTTTCAAGGCAAACATTTAACTTAAAACTTTTAAGCAATATCACTGAAGCCATTTAATGTGGATGACTGTTCAACTAATACAAAACAATGAAACTCTTTCAAAAATTCAGCTTTTCAGGGTTTGGCAATTCCAATTATTGACATCTTTTTTTATTATAAAAATCTCCAATTGAAGCATTTTGTGCTTGAAAATAGGATTGAGCTAACAAAATTTGTATATAAAAAATTAGTTCATGTACCTAGATTTCTATTGTTAGCTGAGGAATTTATAAAATTTTATTTATTGGAGATTTGCACTAAAATTTCTCATGAAACTTTTTTTCAGAGACAAAGCTCTATTAAAAATGTACGTACTCAGTTAACTCAGTTACTCATTTAAGATGTTTGGAACCATAATAAGCCTAAACCATACAGAATGTTGCTTTATTAATACTGGAACTACTTGTCTCATTTTCTGCAAATTTCAGCAACTTCAGATTATACAATCCACAGCCAACAACAACAACATCAACACTTTTCCTTAACAATGACTGAGCAACTTAACATAATTCCGCAATTAATTTCTACGCAGACTTGCCATTTAATAACTGCCTGCAACATCATTAAATAAAAATATCATATTTTGCGGAACCAAATGTTGGATCATTAAACAACAAACCCACATCTTTGCTGTAAAAAAAAAAATATTAAACAAAATTATATTTAATAACTTTCATTGATAATTATTTTCGCAGTGAATTGTTAAAATATTCAAAAGTTTTAAAAAAATGCACTAAAAAAACCCACACACGCAGTCTGTACTGTCAGACTGATTGACTGTACCAGACAGTGTTGATAAACGCAATAATAGCAACTTTCACTGCGTATAGGAAAAGTAGTAAAAAAAAGTGTTGCATTGCAATGAAATAAACATAAATAAATACAAGTTAGAGGAAAAAGTTTTTATATTTAATTAAAAAATTAATTTTTAATTTTTTTTGCAATTGTTTTTGCTGCTGCAAACTGTTAAAACGGTTAAATATTGCGGAAAACTGCACAATGACGCGTTTGAATTGTTTTAAAGGAAAAAGGAAAAGTTGACAATGAACATGAATTGCCATTGTCACAGGGGGGGTCTGTTGAGTAGTAAAACTGTTAACAGTGACTTTGCCGTAAAATATTTTGCTGTGGAGCGGTTCAGTATTTTTTTCTTTTTTTTATTGTTGTAAAAAAAAAACAATTATAAAATTTATTAGTCTCAGAAACAGAACCACGCGGTATTTAATTAAATGCGATTAAATTGCCATTTATCATCGACACGTCAATCCATCAGCTTTGTTTTACATGCGACTGTACATATGCAAACTATTTTTAAATAAAGTTCGTGATGGTAGGGTATTATTAAATTTACTTTTAGTTTGTCACACACATTGGAACAGGCTTTGAACAGTGTTGAGAGCTGTAAGTCTGTCAACAGTTAATAAAGGCGCAGAATATTGCTTTATAAAATTTTAGTCTGTCTGTTTGTGCGTACTTATCTCGAAAACTATGGAACCGATTTTGATGGCACTTTCACTGATGTTAAAAGACTTTATGGAGATTAATTTTATTATATCATAAACTGCAAAATTGGGTTCAGTCTATAAAAGTAAACACAAATCCAGCGTATATATCGAAAAAATTCTTAAATTCTTGAGATATATAGTTTAAAGCGTATTAAAAATTCTGTTTTACTTTAAGTTTATTATTTTTTTTTTCTTACTCTCTCACTTATAACTTGATTCTTGTAAGTAAGTCTCTCCAGACAACAATAATCAAAACCATTTAAAGCCGTTCGTTTGCTTGTCCACACTTTGTTTCTATAAAAAATAGTTTTTTTCGCGTCTTTTGTTTGGCGCTTTTGTGATTCCGCATTTGATTCGATTGTTATTTCTTCTTCTTCTGCTTTTGTCATATATGTAAAACGTTTCGATTTGCTTTGTATAGGAAAATTTATATTTGTCTAAATATAAATAAATAAATCTATAATGGCAATAAAAAGCCTTCGTTCGGTTCGGTTCGGTTCAGTTCGGATCGTTAACATTTTAAATTAACCGAGTTGGAATGCGCAAAAAACTGTTTATTTAAATTTTGTATTTTTGTCTTTGAAACTTACGTAATACAAAATTTTTTACGGAGCAGTATTTAGTTGAAGACCGTGGAGAAAGTTTATTACTTTTTATGAGTTTTTTTTAATAAAGTTTTCATAAATGGTTTCATAAATGGTTGGATAAGACTTTTAGAAGTTACTATATTAACTAGCGGTACTTTAGTGTTTTTTTTTTATATAATTAAGTTAGATAATAAAAAAAGTTTTGTTTGTTTGGTTTTAACTTCGGAACAGTCGAATCGATTTTGATGCGACTTTTGTTGACTGTTAGAAGACTTTTTGCGAAGTAATTTTATTATTTGTTCAACTCCGAAAATTGGCAGTGCCATGCATACTATAAAAAAGTAGCCACAAATTCGGCATGGATCAGCAATTATTTGTTGTAAAAAATTCGGTGGCTCTATCTATTAAAACCTGTGAGATATCAGTGTTCTTACACTTCAACAGACGAACAAGGACATATCGGCTATATATACATTATGGTGTTTGCCACGCCTTTCTCTGCCTGTTCACTTCGTGAACAGGGTATACAAATTACCTATAGGAAACCTAAAATAAATTGATCCATCTAACTCATTTTTGGTCTTCCTGTAAAAGTTTATGGTACAAATTCGAGTTTGAAGACAATCGTATGAAAAGAAAGTATCTGGAATTTAAATTTTATTTAATAAATCATCCAAATTGGATTTATTGCCTTCAAAATAACATCAATTTAAAGCTATACACATATGCCAACGCTTCTTCGACTCATCAAAAAACTTTCTGTAGACACTTTCAGGGATGACCTTCAAGTCTCGCATCGACGTTGATCAATATTTTCACTCAATTGAAAAAATTGCCCTATGATGCGTATTGAACAAAAAAAAAATTAGATAAATTAAAATTACAAAATATCAAGGCTCAAGGTCTGACGAGTGTGGGCAGCTGCCTTATACTCTCCATTCCAGTAGAAAACCAAAGAGTAGCCATTCGAGCATCCGTATTGGAGTCACCTATGTAGTATTGAGCTCTTGACGTGCCATATGGCTCCTGACTTGTTCTGTAAGCCTTGCACGCTCTTCTGTTCGAATTTAAGCTGCGATTCCCTTTATTTGAATGCCTTAGAAAACACTTTAAACTTGGTTTTAAGCAAGATTTGTTGTCCACATTTCTAAACTCAAAACAACAAAATATTCTTTCACCATTTTAAGCACTTTTTCCCACACATGCAACTCCAAAAGCTGCTCAATTTATCTTTCAAAAAGGTTTTTGCCTACAGCTAGTTCCCTTAAAAGACAAACATTATTTAGCTTTTTCTTCTTCTTCCCATTCAACACTTAATGCGGGAAGTCCAATCCACTTTAACACTTAAAACGGCATCAAAATGTAGACATTTCCCCCCACTCCAAAGTATACACTTTATGTATAGAAAAAAGAAAAATTTAGTCAAACAATCGCATTAAAATCATGAATGTATGAATAGATTGAACGGAAGTGCGATGCGCGCATAATCAAGCTTCGATGTATATTGAATGCGGCTCATAATATGACCCGAGTAATACCTATGGCAGGCAGCAGAGTTCTATAGAATTTTCTGCTTGAGTCATCAGCAAAACTAAAAACTTTTGCCTGTTGTGTGTGGTGTGCTTCCGTTTGGCTTTCAATCAGTAGATGGACGGACGGACAGATGGACAGAAAATAAGACAAACACGCAACAAACAAGCCAGCCAGCCAGCAATCAATGGATGATGGGCAGTGTATGGTGGCTTTTAAGCTGGTTAGTTGGTGGCAGGTTCTATACAAATAATCGAAAAGTGCTGCAGTCAATACAGGTAGCAATCAAATAATTTCCGTTTAAACTTTCAGCTTTGATGTTGTTTGTTGATATTCATTATTAAATACCCGGCTATGTACAGTAGAAATTAAAAAAAAAAAAAAAAAAAATTTACTTTCTTAACGCTGCAGGCGCGAAACTGTCTAAGAAACTTCCTTTTCCAATTTATGTTTGTAATAGGCTTCAATATAAGAAAATTATTTGAGCAACCACAAAAGCCACAAAACCGAAAGCTTTAACGATGCAACATTGTTGCTTGAAATAAATAAAAAAAAAATGGCAACAAAAAAAAAAAGAAATATTGTCAACAACATCGGCAAACAAGTGTCTCTGGAGAGTTTCTTAAGATTCCCTGCGTGTCTGAAGTTTTTGCCGGCAAATCTGTTGCTGCGGCGGCGCATGCGCGTAGACAGCGCGCAGACTAAAAATGCACGCAAAACAAAAAAAATATAGAAAAACGAATTTGGACAAACTGGCTACACACTGGCCACACACACAGACACACACACATTCAACTGTGCAACATACACTTTTCGTACAAGTTGTTGCAGTTGCCAAAATGGCAAAACATTAAACAGAAAAAATTAATATTGGCAGTTGAGGTTAAGACGAAGCTTTTATACGCTTTAGGAGCATAATTAAAGGCTTCTGCAGTTTGAAGATTCCTATAGAAACTTCTTTTATTTATAAATAAGCACCTGTAAGTGACTTAGTTGATTTGAATTTCTGGCCGCGGAGTTATTACAGCAGAAGTGTTTAATTGGTATAGAAATGAGCATCGAAGAAATATCGAAAAAAAAACCGGTTTCCGAAACCGAAAGAAAGATGGATGTCCCGAGTTCTACAAATCGAACATAGAACGATATGTGAATGCTTCAATGTAGTAATGGACGAAGTTTCAAAATAGCCATGGAAGCAAATTAACTTAAAATTTAATGTAAAATATGGGCGCCGGGAGTAATCCCTATAAAACAATAATAAACAAAGGATTTATTGGTAAAGTTTCAGAAACATTTAGCCGAGTTTTTGTATGACTCGATAGCCATGGACGCAACAATACTTCATAACTGAGAGAAAGTTAGAAAGGACCGAATAAATTGAAGTGGGAGAACCGCCTCCGAAGAAGGCGAAGATAATTCCAACTGTAGAACGCTTATGGTGTCACACATCGGGTAACATGATATACTAATTTTGCTTGTAACAGGTGATCAGCATCCTGAAGGCGAGTCGATACAGACATGTCCGTCTGTCCGTCTCTGAAGACTATAAGTGATAGAGTCCTCAGTAGTTTTTACTATTCCTTCTTCAGTTCACTTGTATTCAGTGAACGTGTTAAAAGCTCCTCCCTAAGAGAAGTAAGAAGTAGAAAATTTTGTTGTTGCTGTATCTTACTTAAATTCTAATAAAAAAAAATCCATATAGGTCCATATCGGAGCATTGGAAGGAATAGCTCCCGTGGTCTTTTGTAAAGAAAAAAAGTTCGAAGATTGAACGAATTAGAATGATGTCTAAAAGCTTCGGAACATCGTTGGAAGAAGTGTGTCGAACTAAAAGTTCTGCTAATTCTACAACACCCTACACACACAAAGTGTATAGGGTATAAAAATAAGCCAAAAAAAAAAAAAAAAACCAAACAAAATCAAACGGCATTGCTAGATTTTCTTGCTGCTTGCTCGCTGCTGTTGCCTCATGTTGCACGTTACTTGTCCGCACAGCGTGAAAAACGAAATGAAAAGTTGTTGTTTCCGCGCATGCGTCGCCGGCAACTAACCACACACAAGCAAAAGGTTACTGCGGAAGGTGCAACGTGTGGCGGAAATGTGTAGCCGGCTACTAGCAACAACTTTATTGCAACTGCGAAAATTTTTAGCGCGCGTTCAATAACGAAAAAAAACAAAATTAAATTATATGAAAAAAAAAAAAAAGAAATAATTTTGAAAATGGAAAGTCGTCGTTTGAGGTTTTCGTTTGAGGTTCTTTATCTTTTAATATTATTTCTTTTTTTTTTGTATTTTTTTTTAATGCCACAAACTGGTTGCTTGCACATTATCACATGCAACATGTTGCAGTTACTGTCGCTGCTGCTGCTGCTGCTGCTGAGGCTATGAATTTGTTCATATTGCAACTTTGTTGTTAAATTTTTATTTCACTGCCTGTTTGTCCATCTGTCCGTCCATCTGTCCGTCCATCTGTCTGTACGATTTGTAGTTTTTATTGGTTTTTGATTTATTATTTATGTTACTTTCGGCATTCGATTCGACTCGACTCGCCAACGCCAGGCGCGCTAATTGGTTTTGTAGCAGCGTCTGATGGCTGCAAATGCAACAACAACAACAACAACAACTCCCCATCCGAGATTCGTTGCCGCGTGAAGAAATATGTTGTAACTGCTAAGTAGAAAATGATTTGTTTATTGCAATATTTGCAGCAGATTTGCTGAAAAAATTTTCACGGCATATTTTGTGCAGTTTTTCTTAAAACTAGAAAGTTTATAGACTTGATTATTGGCTGGAAAAGCGAAAGCTAGGCTGGTTTTTTTTTTTTTGGAAAAGTCTCGATAACTTATGCATAATAGATGCAACATAATGGGAGAGAGGGGAGGAAAGCTGTGAGTGGTGAACACGGTTGTGTAACATGTTGCATTTTCTGCTCTCACTTTGTAGATCAGATAAGTCATTTGCAGAAAATGAAGTACAGAGAACTAAGTTGCAATTGAAAATTTATTTCCCAGAAAGCACCTGCAATGCTTCAATCGAAAATGAAAAACATAGCAGAAACAGAGCGTGCATAAACATCGCTAAGAAGCTAATAAATGGGCTTTATCTTCTTCTGAACCCTTAAAACTTCCAATAGTAGTTGGTATATTATCAGCTCTTTTGCAGAAGAATTATTTCGAAATCATCAGAAGAGTATGAGCAGCAGCTTAACACTGGAACTTATACTAACTGTATGGAAAGTGGTCTGGGTTGTCTTTAAGCAATATATGGTGAAACTCTACAGAGACCAACATGCATACAGGGCATGCAGATCAAGGGAAACTTCACTGTCAAACACATAACAAATGACGCAGCTTGCTCAAAAATTTTCATAAATTCATTTATTAATTCAAATACTCACTAATTTATCAAACAACCCTAAACTTGGTGAGTTTCAAAGTTTATTGATGTTTTTTAATTTCACAAAATTTTGGAGATATCGTACTCAAACTGACAGATGCAACAAAAAGATGCAATTATAAGTTTTCTTCAAAACTTTTACCGAAACGTTTTAATTGTTGAAAATAGTTTAGAAGAAGAATTGTATTTCCCGTAGCAGCGAGTCCATAAGTGGGGAACATAAATAGCTTTCAACTATTTCTTATACAAAATTATAAGCTGAAACTTCTCTCGCAACAAAACCTCTTCGATTATAAAAATTCTCATAAGAAAAAAAAAAAACAAAAAGTGCAAGTAAAATGCTACACAAAACACTCTTCAAGCAGTAAATTAGCACACTTCGAGCACAAAACGAGCACAAAAATGTGCTGAATTTGGCTTTGTAGGCTTCAAAAATTGCCCACTTCAAAATGAAGCACAACCACAACTAATTGCCGCAAACTCATTCATTTATGTAGACACTGAGACGACGCTTATACGCTGAATAGTACGCAGATCATTAACACATTTCTGTGCTGCATTGTGACCCAATTCGAAAGCAAGAACTGTCTGTCAGGCGGTCTGTCTGTCAGTCGGTTGGACGGTCTCTCTGAATGCTTGACAAAATAAAATAAATTGTACAAGTTTAAAAAAGAAACGAATTAAATTTAAAGAATTTCAAAAGTGTATAAAGACAAAGTTGCCGAATAATTAAAGAAGCATGCAGTTCTCTGGTTGTTCTCCATTTGGGGAGTTACCATATTTGTTTCTTTTCTTTTCTTCTTCTTTTTTTACGTATCAACTCTAGCAAGAATTATTGCAGTTTTTTATGGTGCGTCTATGTTGAAAAGACTTTCGCAAATGTGAAACAGGTTGACAAAATATAAAAAACGGGTGCTTCAATTGTTATAACATATTATAGAAAATTGTATTTTAAACAGTTTTGTTTAGTTAAACACTCTTCTTGCAGCACCCTTTACACAGCTTAGTTTTTATGCATTCACAATGAAGTTCACACGATTCACCGCCATGGTTACTCCTCGGCTTTGACCAATCAAAATTACTTAAAGACTTGAACGCCAGCCACACGCGAAAGTAAAACATTTTACAGTTAATTTGACTTGAAATAATTATATTTATTTGAAAAGAAAAGAAAATTATATTGTTTTGTTGTTATTATTTATGTGCAGTGAGTGTTTAAAACAAATAAAAGATCCATCAAATAATAATGGTGTAGTGTAGTGAAGTGAATCGGGCCAGGTTTATTGTTTCTTGTTTACTTTTAGTTTTTTTTCCTCTGCTTTGAATGTGAAAATGATGAATGAAGTGTTAAATTTCTTTGCGTTTTATGATTTCTTTATTTCGCTTTTTTTTTTGCTTTTTTGTTTTCCAGTTAAGAGGTTTTATACATCATCCAATTCAACAAAGAAATTGTTTGCTTAATTGTTTGCGCTTCCAAATTGCCATGAATAATGGAGATAATTATGCGGTTTGGCATATATGTTCAGCGATTTTTGCTTTATTTGGTGATAATTATGAAGCACGGTTTAGCAGTTGTGGTTTATGAATGGGCGGGTATTATGTTGTGGGCTATAAAGATTTTTTGTTTTAATTTTGAGTGAAATTGGCTTTCAAAATAGAAATGCGCCAATCAGAACGGAAGTGACGAGCTTTTTAGAGCTTTTAAACAATTGCATAGAGCTGTCAAAACTAAAACAGGCCTACAAAAAAATCTTCACCATGGATTTTTTATGGATTTGGATGTTTTGTGCAAAAAATGAAGATTATGTTACAATTAGTTGAGGAGAGAACTAGAACTTCAAAGAAAAGGATGACAAGAGAGCTTTGAAGACGGATCATTATGAAATCAATTAAAAAAAAACTAAGAAAATTACAGTCAGGCATAACCGACCGTAAGCGGCCTCTATACCAGTACAGTTCGCCTAACAAACACATTAAATGTTTCGCTAGCTTATGACCAAGCAGTGCAAAAAAAAAAGTAGGAAAAAAATAAGAAAAATTGGGCTGACGAAAAGTATTTTGCTCCTCTCACTACTCATTATACGTATAAGAAAAGGGAGGACGGAAGCATCATAGATCGTTCAAATTCAATTGCTTATAAAATCGTCATTTATTAACCGATTCTGATGGATTTCGGCATAAAGAGACGTTATCTCTATACTGGCATACTTAATTTTTTTTTGTGACGAAGAAATTTTTCCGCTTAAGGTTGATTTTATGAGGAAGGGGGGAGAGGAGCAAAATTTTAAAATAAACTTGTAAAATTCCGGCGAAGTATTAGTCGAATGCAAAAAGCGCGAAGTCTCTAACTATTACCGTGTCTGAGATCTTTTCATTCATACGAACGGACAGACGGACATGGCTATATCGACTCCACTATCACTTCTTACCATAATGTGGGTAACTTTGGGGGGTCTCCGATCATTATTTCTTCTTCTCTTCTCTTCTCTTCTCTTCTCTTCTCTTCTCTTCTCTTCTCTTCTCCTCTCTTCTCTTCTCTCTTGTACCTTCGGTACAGGGCACTACTGACATGAATTGATGAATGCTGACTAAATGGCTGCACAGATCTCACTAAAACTGTGGATCATCTTAATTCGCTAAAATGCTGCAAAAACATTCTATAATTCCGAAGATTTAATGAAACTTTATTTCCGCATATATTTTTCAGAGAAGTTTCAATGCTATCAATTTATGTTTAAGAAGTTTCTTTCAACTTTACTAAAATGAAACCCAAATACAACAAAAGTTCAACTACTTCAAAGTTGAATCTTAAATCAAATCTCCGACAGCTGCACTTGGCTTGCGGTACTTTATATAATATACAACAAAAAAAACGCATAAATATTTTTTAAAATCAATAAATTCCCTGCACATGATATCCCCCTAACTAACAGAAAAAATTTATCATGCACAACGCAGCTATTTACGCACTGCCAACTGTTTCAAAGCCAAGTGCGTTGTGCCGCGTTTTTTGACCTTTTCTGGCATTTAACTAATTAACCGTTAGTGCGTTTGTTTTTCTATTTCTATCTCACTCGCACTTACTGTGTTACATTACAAACTAAAGTACATTGGCGACAATTTTCTTCGCCTCTTTCTTTTACACTAATTCATTATGGTCATCGGCACTTAATATGGTTTAGTACCGTTGGTTCATGTGTTCGTGCGTCATATTTTCAATAAATGTGCGTTGAAAAGCGTGGAGTAGGCACAAGTTAATACAGAAAAAAAGAGAACAAAAAAAAAAAGTTAATTTGTTAATATTTTGACATTAATTTGAAGTCGTTTCTGTTTGGTTTTTTACTTTCTTAAAAAGATTTACGAACGTACGCCACAGCTTATCACATTCGAGATTAACTTACAAATTGAGATAGTGACAGATAAAATAAATTGAGAGATTTTATATATTGTAAGTTTGTGAGTGATGATGCTTTCGATGGACGGACTGCGTGCAACTGCGATGTGAATGAACCCTTGTAAAATTATTTAATTGGATTAATGATTTGTTTGCGTTGATTTGTTAAGCGTTAAGCGTTCGTTTTGTGTAGGCTATATACATATACCTGGATGTAGTAAATCATTAAGCAACCAATTTTATGTCTTCTTTGGCAGTCGTCATCGTCGAAGGTGGTCATTTAAAAGAAGAACTTTGTAGGAATGCGGTTTTTTGGATATGGCATAATTTTGTCTACAAAAAAACTGTAAAATTTTATTGTTTACAAGCAGTTGGAGATATCATTAAAAAAAAAGCCTACTTTGCAGACTCTTCAACTGCATATAGAACACGCTCCAGCCTACTCAAAATATTACTCAAAAAATTTGTCTTTAAAATATATCACATGCCACAAATAACTGAAAGCACAAGCCATAACAACAAATGCACAGAAAAGTTCAAGATCGAAGCAGTGCGTATAGACCCTCATATTGAGAGGAAAGACAAAAAAAAATCTCAATTAATCTTTGCCATAAAAAATATCCAGTGTCATGACTTTAATTACTTTATTACAAGCACAAGCCCAGCGGAATTTTTGATTTCATTTTTCTTAACTTCAAAAAAATTACCCAAAAGACAAATCGCTTACGCCCCGAAGTGAAGTAAAGGAAATAATTTAATTTATAACAAAAAAAATACGCCGAAAAATATTTTCTTCTTTACATTTGCTGGAGATCAGCTGAAATTTGATGTTGACCACACATAAAGAGGCGTGCACCTACGGCTTCGTTTGTGCATTCTTATGTTTCAACTTAAATGGTTTCAAGAAAGTTCTCCTTCTGCTGCTGGCTGCTGCTTTCCAGAAATGGGGCGGCACTATGCTCTAAGTAGGCTGCCAACCCAAGCCGACCACATAGTAGTCGAATATTAATGATCAACTTACTTTGTGTGTACATATTTAGGTACTTACTTTTCTTAGAATGTAAGCGCTTAACTGAAATAATGTTAGCTGATGCTCTCGAAGCCGTTATGTTTATTAATACGCCTTCCTAGGCTTGTGTGAACATTAATCAAATAAAATTTATTTTTTTGAAAATTAATTGAAATTTTTTTTCGAATTAGAACAGAGCAGTTGTTGCTGGAGAAATTGTATTAAAATATTTTGCTTACATTTTTTTCTAACAATGGCGTCTTCTTCTTTCTTAATGTGCCGCCGTCAATTCGATATGCTGCTAATTAGTTGTGGTCTTGGCAGCGATAACTTAGTAAGTAAACGATAACCGATAACTTTTGAAATAAAGCAATTTATTGTTAATTCTTTAAACTTATTGAATGACAGCTTAAAAAAATAACAAGTTTATATATAAAAAAAATTAAAAAATTATAGTCAGGCATAACCGACTGTAAGCGGCCTCTATACCAGTACAGCTCGCCTAACAAACACATTAAATGTTTGCCTATCTTATGACCAAGCAGTGCAAAACAAAAAAAAAAGTAGGAAAAAATAAGAAAAATGCTATTGACGCAAAGTATTTTGCTCCTCTCACTACTCATTGTACGTATAAGAAAAGGGAGGACGAAAGCATCATAGTTTGTTCAAATTTAATTGCTTATAAAATCGCCATTTATTAACCGATTTTGATGAACTTTTTTGGATTTTGGTTTAGAGAGACGTTAGCACTGTACTGGCATACTTCATTTTTTTTGTGCCGAAGAAATTTTTAGCCTTGTGGGTGATTTTATGAGGAAGAGGGGAGAGGGGCAAAAGTTTGAAATGAAATTGTAAAATTCCGGCGAAGTATTAGTCGAATGCAAAAAGCGCGAAGTCTTTAACTATTACCGTTTCAGAGATCCTTTCGTTCATACGAACGGACAGACGAACATGGCTATATCGACTTCTCTAACACTTCTGAGCATAATGAGGGCAACTTTGGGGATCTCCGAACATTATTTCTACCTATAACATGCATTTGCGCAAGACCAATAAGCTCTTGTAACTTCGGTAGAGGGCCTAAAAAATAATTTCGACCTATCTGAGTATTCGGAATATTAATAATTGTTTCAAATAACAAATATAATTCGCAGATAGTTTTAATCTATTTCATAAGAGTATCAGAAGAGACTTCTGAATAATATTTATGCGTTAGATTTTGGTGTTTAATGTTGAGTGAATGTGATAGGAGTCTAAGGCGAGAAAACGCCACAGGAGTATAAGTGCTATGGGTGTGAAAGGGTGTTGAGTATCTGAGAGTGATTGGACAAAGTTGCGAAAAAACAAATGTGTGCTGGAAGGTGCAATGAGGAGATAGAAATGTGGCTAGTGTGAGGAGGTAAGTTTCAAGAAGGATGTTACTGTGGTGAATGTTACTGATCGAACACAGCTTGCAGAATTTTTATAAGAAAAAATTGTGTGCAGGCTTAGTTCAGCTTGAAATTAGTCACAATAAATTTTTTTATACACGTGTGCAGATGTATCTCAAAATCGAACACACTTCACTTCATCGTGTTTTCTTATTAAAATAGATAATATTTAATTTCTATTGAAGCACAGACACCATCTAAGATACTCATTGATGTTTTTTTTCATTCTTTCAATTTTTAAGAACTTTTTGGCATGCTTTGAAATTCCGTTTAAAATAAACACTTAGAAATGTTTCACAGTGTTGTGCGCTGAAAGACAAACTCTCAACTTTAAAATGCAATAAATATGGACAGACGGAGGGACAAACTTATAGATAGACAGACAGACAGACAGACAGACAGACAGACAGACAGACGGACAGCTACACTACACGAAGGCGTAGAACAATGTGCATTCTATAAAGCATGGGGACAGACAGACAGACAGACAGACAAACGACAGCATTTTCAAACTCGAACTACAAGAGTGCAAGAGCAAATATGTAACTTGTGTCGTTGATCTTTTGTCATACAGTAGAAGACTAAGAAGAAGACAAAAAAAAATAATAGTTGTAAGGAATTATACAAGTAGAAAAAAAAAAAGATAGAAAAGTCTAAAGTAAATAGCTGTAGATACCAGAGACAAATAGAAGCATCTTTTGCACTGGGAGCGTCACAAGACAACAACTCAACTCAACTGAAGTCAAGTCAACTCAACTGAAGTCAAGTCAAGCCGCCGCAAAGGCTTCGTTATAGCGGGCGCTGTCTGTTAAGTGTCTGTCGCAGCTGAGGCTGAGAGTGCTGCTTAAGATGCGCTACGCCTTTTGGTGTTATAATAGAGTGTTTGCTGTATCTATGAGATACATATGTATATACGTACGTAATGTATTTATATAGACGGTATGTATCTTATATGTAGCAGCAGAGACTTGTTGCACTAAGATGCTTTAGCATGCGCGGAATGCGCGCTGACAACAATTGTATCTACCAGTAAAATGTACTCAATACAGAGTATATACAATTCATTAACGCATACGCAACAACGTTGCGTTGGGAATTTAAAGTTGCTCAGCTAGTTCAAAAGTTGTTGAATTTTTTTTTGTTTTTATTTTTCATAAATTAAAAAATGACATTCAATGATGTTGAACTTTCACCAAATTGATGTACACTAACTCTCACTTAAAAGCGTTTAAAAAAAATAAAAAAATTTATGAGATACAAGTTCACAGAAATTAATGCTAATTAAACAAATTGCTTGCGAACAGCTTAAGCCGCTGGCTAAACTGCAGAAGACGAAGAAAAAATAAAATAAAAATTAAATAAAAAATAAATGAAATAAAACTTGAAGTTTATTGGAATTAAATAGCTGCAATACGCTACAAATGAGTATAAATAAAGGAGACAATGCCTGTCTATACTCATTCGAGCAGTACAGAAGAAAAGTAGGGAGTAACACAATTTGGCAACTGCTTTAAATGCCTTTAATCAAACTATGTAGGGTATCTATAAAACACAATAAATAAATATTTTTTTTTTATAAATTTTTTGCGCTAATAACTCACTTAAGTCGGAAGAGGAAGCTTAAAAGCCAGCAGCAGCATTCAATCGAAAATTGAGGTCTTTTGCAGAGCTTCATGGATACAAAAAATGCAGAAAAAAAAAACACGAGTGAACTAAAAACCGCACAAGCTGCTTGAGTAATACGGTCAGCTTTAGCTAAAATAGCTAATAGAAACAAACAATTTGCTACAAAAGTTAAAAAACAAAATTTGTAGAGAAGATACAGTATCTTGTATCTTGTATCTTGTATCTTGTATCTTGTAACACTTCTAGGTCAGATTGCAGCTAAACACGCGCCACTGTGGCATACAGCATAAAATGTGTGGCTCCACTCTCTGCAGCATAAACTGCTTTTGTACGAAAACAATTTGCACAAAAATTTCATAATCTTGAAGTTGCTAAGCGCATAGATACGCAGATACATATTCATAGATACATCGTTGCTATCTATATCTAGGATATTATTTGTCTTTGGTTTGCAAAGCACGTACTCATTGCTTATTAGTTAATAATAAGATTTCTAATAAGCAAGCTAAACGTGTTCTCTGTATGGCTTTCGAAGCATGTAGATACATTTTATATTAAATTAAAGCAGTTGCAAGCAGTCTTAATTTATTTCTAGCTGTTCTTTGTGCAAATATAATTCGCAAATAGTTCTACTATGTCTGGTAAGAAATGGCTTACAAATTGCGTTCTCAGGCCTACATTAGCCTATGCTGCCTTGGTTATGAAAGAAGTTGTTGATGGCATTTCTCAACAATAGCATATCTGAAGCTTTCAATCCATCTTCAAACGAGTTTAAATGGTAAACTGAAGCTGGTAATTAGCTTCCTAAAATACATAACAGTCAGAAGTGTAGCTAAATGCTCTCAAGTCATGTGCTGATCAGCATACTGAACTTAGTAGAGAGCCTGACTGTAATCAAGAAGGATGTCTATTGTATTTCAAATGGAATAACAACATGAAAATGAGTTTGCTGGAGAGAGATGTATGTAAATAATGAACCTCTAGAAGAAGATTTTTAATATATTTCAACGAATTTAAGACGAATGATTGCATAGTTGCTGATGTATTTTCGGAGGAGCTGCATTTCCGGCTATTATAGACAGAGAAATATAAGCTCTGACAGTTGACGGACAGTAAAACTGTCTGGCTTAAGCTCTTTCTACGTCCAACACACAATTCAAACTGAAACGGAGCTCGTTGACAGCACTAAACACAATCCAATACCACTCAATCGAACGCAACTAGAATTCAGACCATTCTCACGTACCAGGTAACGAGAGCACTACCAGTGTCTCTTGCGGTGATGTACATTTAAAGAGCTATATTCTGCATAGACCTTTAAACCTTCAGAGTGTAAGCAAGTAAACAGTGTGTATCAACGCCGGATAGTCATGTCTCAAAAGAATTCTGGCCGGTTTAGCAACTGAAGAGATTTCTGTGCTTCTACACTTTTACAAGAACAATATCGGTATGTTCTAGCAGCGCACTGTACCATTGGCCAATTGTTTGTACGCGCATCACGTAAAAGTCATTCATTGGCCTTAAAGTCGAATTACTGAAAGATAAGCAGCTTTATTTTGAGTAACATTTAGCTTTTATTTCATCAAAATCGTTCTGCAGAGTCAAAAATTATTTATTTTAAAATAAAGATTAAATTTCTAAGCTTAAATATTGCTAAATACTAACGCTTTTCAAACTGTTTGCTAGTGCTTTTCAAACCTATGCCAAATGTGCTACTCAAACTGCACAGAATTCAATTGCCTCAAACTATTTCTATATATTTTTTCATTCGTTGCGACGCCTCACCTATTAAAAAAGGAAAACAAAGAAGAGGCGTAGTAGTGCAAGTCGGTTTAACCGGTCTACTGACGTTGAGCAGACACAGAATTCAAAATAATTGTGTAATCTAATTGTTTATGAACAAATTTTCAAGTAAAACTTCTCCAGGCACGGTATGCTAAGTCAGCTGCACAAAAAATTCGGAGCGAGACGAAAACGGGGACGGCTTTTTGATGGTAATATTCGAAGATTAGAAGGGCTACCAACATATTAGTACGTCATTCCAGCTTTAACCGACCTGAATATGCGACGAGGAAGCCAAAAACTGTCGAAACCCACTCTCATACAGTCGTCAGCTCAGTATAGCATGATGAGTAGAGGAATCTCTTCAGCGTAAAAGTTTCAGTTTGAAGTTTTTCAGAAAAAGGTTTGTTTTTTTTTAACTCATTTTGCAGAGATACTTCTTATATAGCCAGTGGATTTGGTGTGGCAACTTTAACTTTGGTGCACAAACTGAGCTACAAACAATTGAAGTCTAACTATTTGTCAAGAAGGGTTTTGGCCCTCTTTCCATCTTCAAAAGTGAGCACAACCTACATTTAGACACCACAGTAAATTCTTAATTACACTTTAGATTATTAAATAGATACAAGATACAAAACAGCAAGCGTTGTACTCTTTTATTTATCGCTTTTAAGTGAACAAGATAACATAATACTTTCTTCTACACTTTCTTATAGACATAATAGACTAACAGCAACGTACAAAAGAGAGATACAGCTCCAGCATAATCTTCCCAAAAAAAAAGAAACCACGCAAATATTGACACAAGTAAACTAAACAAGCCGACAAAGAAAAAAGATACAAAACTGCAGTTTTTTATTTTTATTTTTTTTTTTGTAGCTCATTACTACTGTTTTCTAAACTAAACGCGCAACAAGTTGTGGCAACAAGCCAAAAAAAAATGTGTTTAGGAATTGCTTTGCTTCCTACTGCTGAACTGAACTGAAAAATAAAGAAAAAAAAAAAAGGTTGAAACAGCCAAAGTAAGACCAAACTTCCATAAACAATAAAGGTTGTTTTTTTTTCCTTCTTCTTCTTATTTAAAACTGTACAATTAAATGTATTCGCTTTGCAGCTAAGCAACTAAAAACACCTTTTCCCGGAAGCAACCAACAAGCCAAACTTTTACTTGAAAAATAGAAAGAAAGATAGATGGGGAGCCTAGGCTGCCTAGGCTGCCTAGATACTTCGTTTATTGTTTTGTTTTGCTAAGCGCCTTGACTCAGCGCTTTTTTCTGCTGTGCATTGCATAATGGTGGCAATTGAATTGAAGTAATACCCAACCCAACCGAACAGTTTGACAGTTTTCACATTTCGCTACTGCACTGAACTGATTTGATGCAGATTTTGTTCTGCTGCTAATTCAAACAAATTGCAGCATAAATACATCATAACAACAGCAGCAGCAGCAGCAGCAGCAGCTCTAGAACCTCTAGAATGATAAATTACGCGCCGGCAGAACTTGTATATATATGTAAACTGCATACAGTGTCCAACTAAATAACAAGCAAACACTCGTAGATACATTTTGTATCTGTATCTATAGCTTGTGCTGCGCTACTACGCGTCGCGCTTGTTCGCTCTTTCATTTGAGGCTAATTTGATTAATGATAAGCCCCGCTTAACTGAAGACGTTTGTGATTCATTATGCGCATACAAGTCGACATATACTCACTATTAAACATAAAAGCAATGCTTTGTGTTGTTCACAAATGTATCTCAATGTGTGCGCGGCGCGGCGCGGCGCGTTGCGTTGCGTATCTTTCACTTAATTGGTTTATTCGTGAAATTTTTGCGCCGTTGCTGTTGTAATAAATACTTCAAATTGATTGAAGCGAACGTAGCGAACGAACAAATGCAACGTTTGTGCTGCGTATCTGTATCTGGCCATCTAATATGTATCTGTTGCTGTGTGTTTGCGCATGAAATGTAACTCAACAAGTGTGCCGATTGTTGTCCACTGTACACGCTACGCTCTGCGTGATTTAGTTTCAATTTGCGCAACAAGTGCTGCTGCTGCTGCTGCAAGTAGCTCTTTGAATGCGTGTGTTATCTATTAGATACAATTTAGATTTGTTTGAATTGCTGCTGCTGCTGCTGTATCTGTATCTGTTCTACAATGCTTTGACTCTTCTTATTATTTGCAATGAGCCATTTCCTGCATGCCGTGCCAATGGCGGCACATTAGAAAGTATCTCTGTTTGCTATAGTCATCGCAAAATCGGGTCAGTTTTTATTATTTCTTACTACAGACTTCAAAAATAAGTTAAGCTATTCAATTTTTAGACAGTCGTACACTTATTTATGCCAAAATTTTTACCAAAATTAAATATTTTTTCGACACAGTTTAAAATAAAAAAAAAAAAAACATAAACACAGAACTTTTTTTTAAATTCAAGTCAGTCTGGCACAAGTTAGTAGCAGCTTAGCTGAGCATTTAGACGACAAAAGACTACGCTTTTACTGTCATTTGTCTGTCAATACTATTTTTCTTCTTCTTTACTGTTTCTTTTTGGCCTTTTCTGCCTCCTTTTCGGCCTTTATACGCTGCTTTTCAGCCTCTTTGCGTTTCTTCTCCAATTCGGCCAGCTCTTTATCGATTTCCTTTTGCCTGGCATCACGTTGTTTTTTACGCTCTTTGGCACGCTCTTCTTTCTGCTTATCCTTCTCCGCCTGTTGCTTATCACGTTCATCCAGTTCTTCCTTGCGTCGCTTTTGCTCTTCCTGTTCATCCTTCTCATATTGATCGCGTTGTTCCATCAAATTCTGCAATTCCGATGACTCGCCACCGGACAGTTCACCCTCATCCAAATCCTTTTGCAGTAGCTCCATTTCACGTGACAGCGCCTTGGCAGCCTCACGCCGCTTTATATTCTGCTCACGTTCATAGAGCCGATCCTTACGCTCCAATTCCTTGCGTTCCTTCTCTTCGAGCTTTTCTTCCTCGATGCGTTCGAATTCTTCAAGTTCATCCTCGGTGTATGGATATTCGGGCACAAAATAGTTCATATATATGGCGCCCGAGCTAACGCCGAACACAATGGAGCCTATAAGCGCTAACAAACCGCTGATCAAGATCAAGTTGTAGCGCGTATTCTTAGCATGCCAGGCCTGCATGAAGTCACCCTCCGGCACAGGTAAATCACTGAAGACTGCATGTGATGTACCATTACAGAAGCAACCCGGACGCGGTTTCTTCTCCTCTTTGGGTGGTGTTACGCGCTGTGGTCCCTTTTTATCCTTGCACGGTGGCAACGGTGGACCGCCCTGTTTGGTTGCTGTTGTTGCTGCCGGCTTCTTTGTCGTCAGATTGCGCATCGAAGAGCGTACTAAAGGGTGTTTTTTTTTTTTTTTTTTTTTATTATATTATATGCTCTATGGTGTGTCTCGCCCTTACCTGCGCGAAAAAATGTACCGGCACGCAACATTCTCGACATGTTGCACTCAAAACAAATTAACAAACAAAATATTTAGCTTTTTTTCGCTCTATACTTTTTTTCGCGTTCAATTTAAATCGTCACTCCTAAATAAAAATATATTATTTATTTATTTAAAAAATTGAGCCACTTATCACACAGACTGCTACGTTCGGCATCTTCGCACAGCTCAAAAGTTTGACTAGAAATGACGGAGCAGCTGGTCGGAAGTTCGTTTTCAATGGCTACTAAAATTGGATAATATTGAGTAATACTAGGAAATATTTTTTTCGAAATTCAAAACTGTAAAAAAATAGCAAATAATTTATTAGAAGCAAAGTTTTTTTGCTTGGTAGTTCCTACAGGATCAGTCAGTCTTTGCTTTGTTTTTCTATTATAAGGTAAAAATTCATTTGGTAGTCATAGCAGCGCATCTTGACAGAATCAGCGCATCTTGACAGACAGAGGTGATTCCCCTACAAAAAGTCAATTTGATATAGACATGTCCGTCTGTCTGGCTATGAATAAAAAAAAAAAACTTGACTATAAATGATAAAGCATTAAAGTTTGATTATTTTATATTTCCTAGAGAGGATAGGAGCTCCTTCCCCCATTATTTATAGCATAAGTTCTAAAAAGGCTAAAACTTTCCTTTGAAAAATCAAAAAAAGAGTAGCACCTTCAACAACTCTCGTTTGAAAAATCAAAAAAAAAGTAGCACCTTCAACAACTCTCCTTTGAAAAATCAGAAAAAGTAGCATCTTCCACGCGTTGTTCTACAACTAAGATTTAATACTCTTCGGAACTGCGCAGTTTTCAACAACTTTCCTTTGAAAAATCCAAAAAAAAAAAAAAGAAGCACCTTCCACGCCTTGTTCTACAACTAAGATTTAATACTCTTCGGAACTGCACAATTTTCAACAACTTTCCTTTGAAAAATCCGAAAAAAAAAGAAACACCTTCCACGCCTTGTTCTACAACTAAGATTTAATACTCTTCGGAACTGCACAATTTTCAACAAGTTTCCTTTGAAAAATACAAAAAAAAAAACACCTTCCATGCCTTGTTCTACAACTGCAAAATTTTCAACAACTTTCCTTTGAAAAATCCATAAAAAAGAAACACCTTCCACGCCTTGTTCTACAACTGTCAACTTTATGCCGTACAGTAGCGCCAAATAAGCTAAAGCTACACATTTCCAACGAATTATAACAGTAGACTTCCAATGAAAAGTTTACATAACATGACATGCGTTGCAGTATAAGCTTATCTGCTGCAGAACAGTCTGACAAAGAAGACATCATTAGCATAAGGCAGTCAAAAATTCTACGAAATTTATGACAAGCAAACTTCAGAAAACAAAAAAAAAACAGATACAGAAACGAACAAAAGAAATGTGTCACGTGCGGCTGGCTGCTGCTGCTAAACTGTTAAGTTGAGATACAAATGCAACGCATAGATACATCATAAGCTATGGCTGCTGCGCTACTTTTAAGCGCATTAGTTGCGTCTATAGTGGGCAGTTAGTAAACTCCTCCACAGTTCAAATGCAAACGGTCAACAAACTGCGTTTTTTTCCAACGTTTGCTTGAGATACTTTTTAAGATAGTTCACTGCTGCAGGCGGTATAGTGGGCGCACTTAGCAGTACTTTTTTTTCGAGACTGCAAGAGTTGGCTTAGCAATGCAGCTACTTTTGCGCTACACTGTTTGTGCTTTATGGCTATTATTATGTAAATTACTAAGAATCTTTAGGCGGCTGTGCTTCATTTTCTTTTTTAGTTAACCGATAAAGCATGAAAATTAGGTTACTCGAATTACGCTCGTTTCGTGTTGCACTTGTTGTTGGCTACTTAGAATATAGAAAGAAAAAAAATCTAGTTCAATCTCTTTTTTTTTTTTTTTTTTTTGTATCTTTCTCTTTTCAATTTGTTGGTTCAGCTACAAAGATTCTTAGCAAGTGAAATTAACACGAAAATGGAGCAAAACGTGAGTTGATTCTGGTTTGTGAAGTTGTGAAAAAAATACCTTTTTTCATTTTTTTTCTATTGTATTTGCATGCATGACTGCGCAAGCGTTTTAAGTTTATAAAGTCTATAAGCACCTGCGATAGAATTTGACTTATAGACAGCAAATTGATTGTCTCGCGTTTCCTGTGACCAACTTTTTATCTAGCTGTCTGTCTCGCTGTATCTATCTGCAACAAGTTCACCTACAATTAAAAGTATCTCGTTGTCTCTCTAATATGCGCAAATTAAAACACAGGTGCCGAGCTACCCACACATGTACTAATAGACTCACAGCTAACTCGATTTACAGTAGACAAGCAATGAAAAGTATCTGTGTATCTACTGCTGCCACAATTTCGCTGCCTTTATGGCCTTGTGTGTGTACTTAATGACATTAGATATTATGCTACAAGCTATGAAGTTCATGTTTGAGTTCAGCTGTGACATGTTTATGCGCTACAGTGCGCGCATCTTGAGGCACTTATAATGCATTAATTAAATTTTGTGGCTTTTAACAAAGCTTGCCAACGCATTTAATAATTTAAAGCATTTAATTTTTTTTTATTTACTATATTATATAGCTTCAGTGGGCGGACAAACCCAGCCGCCATAGCGCCGCTCCATTTCAACTGCAACTGCCAGACACAAATGATCTTGTCCTGGATTAGCAACCACCTGCAAGCCCATTGGTAAATGCTGTGCATCCAGTCCAATCATACAATTAGTCACCGGTAGTCCCAGTGTATTGAAGACCGCCATATACATGGGTTCGACCAGTTTGTGAAAGATTTCATAATGCTGATGTGCGGTATTCGGAAATGTTGGATACAGAAAGACACCATCGGTGCCGAGTAACTGTATAAACTCAGTCTTCAGTGTTTCGATTATGCTTTGGAGATATGTGTAACGTGATTTTGGTAACATTTTCATAAAATTCTGTAAATGACCAAAGATTACCGACGGCAATATGCTCGCCGAACAGCCAAAAAGATATTTGATAGTCTCCTGCCAGACATTCTTTGGTACTTCACCCGGCTCAGTTCTATAATATATAGTCTCCACGCCGCGCATGGTAACAATTGACGCCATTGAAATATCAAGCGCCCACTTCAAGTTCTCCAGCTTAACACGTGTTGCATTGAAATCTACAGCAACACGATTGATAGCTGCATGTAGCTCCCGACTTAGTGGACGCATCATGCCCGAAGGTCCATCATTGTCCATAAAGAAAAAACGTATGCCTTGCACACTGTTGTACTCTTGCTTGTCGAGCATTAAAGGTGTGCCCAACGGTTCCAGCATGCACTTCAGCAAGAGCGGTAAGTCCTTAGCATAACGTGTCATTGGCGCAAATGTAAAAAATTCGCCCCATTTAGGGCATTCACTACGCGGATGATGTCCCTCATTTGAGACTGCAAACGGTGTTGGTTTATGTCCCCAAATACCATTGAACATGGCAGGCAAACGTGACGAACCACCAATATCCGAGCAGAGTCCAAGCAATGAAGCACCACTGGCTATAAGCGCTGCTTCTCCACCGGAGGAACCACCAGTTGTGCGCTTTAGATCGTACGGATTTCTAGTCTGACCCGTAACATTATTGTATGTTTCCCAGAGTAAACACAATTCCGGCGTATTCGAGACCAGTAATATAATGGCACCAAAACGTTTCAGTTGTTCCACGACCGGTGCATTCGACTTGGCTATTTGTGTTTGCTTAAAGACACGTCCTGCTTGTTGTGTCATGCCTTTCACGGCAATGCTCTCCTTAACTGTCACCGGTAGACCCAGCAGTGGTGTATGCTGCTCCAACTCTTCGACACTTTTGTTGCCCAGCGCTATAAAACGATCGACTCCACGTGCCTCCAACAAAGCAGCCTCAAAGCGTTCCTGTACAATTGCATTAATTAGCGGATTTACCTGTTTACAGCGCGTTATGTACGCTCGGATCACTTCCTCGCTTTTCACCTTTCTGTTGCGTATCATTTGGGCCAAATCGACTGCCGGTATCTGCAACAGTTGGCTTTTCATGGGCGGCAGTTTTTTGCGTTGCACTTTGATGTTGTTGTAACGACTGTAGGGTATAACAAACCAACTGGCAACAATCATGGCCGAGCGTAAAAAGTGACGCATGAGATAGCCCACTATACCGAAGCGTAATGTATCGAAGACTACGATCAGAAAGGATATCAAGTTTACGGTACTCATTTTGTCGGATACGGAAAAATATTTTCTTTTTTTTTTTCGATAGCAATTATTGGAAAATTTTGCTCAAATTTTTCACTAAGCAGTGTTTGACAAATGGCGCAAAGTCTCGGTTGATGTATGAAAATTTTAGCTCTTAAAAATATTTTTAAACTGAGTTGATTTGATTTGTCATGCAGCACCTACTACGGCATATATTATTTGTTTTATCAATATTTATATAATGTTATCGAATTTTTTTTATAGCATGCACCCTTTTACAAGATGATTCACGCAGTACATGGACTTCCTAAAGTGTATTCTAAATTTATTGCGTATTTTTAGCTGCCATTTGCCTTTAAGTAGAGCATTCGAGGCAAGCGCCTCAAGCAAGCAAGCTGTAGTGATTCATTTTTTGTTGGGTTTTCGTTTAGAAAAATAATTTAGTCCACTTTAGATCAGCTGAAGATGTGCTGTGCGAATGGCTATGTTGTTGCTGCTGTTGAGTGACTCAATTCAACCTAAAAATATTCTAAATCGCTTTTGTTTATTCATTAAATAAGATACTTAGTCAGCACAAATAAAATTAATAAAATGAATAAACTGAATCTCTGATATGAGTGACAATATTTATATTTCGGAAAGTGGCAACACTAATGTCAATAGCTAAAATCTGGCAATACTTAAATAAAGTTTGACATTTTATAGCATGAAGATACATACTTTCAATTCTGAGTGGTACAAAACCATTTGTTTGCATGAAGTCTTCTAAGACAAAGCACCTTCCACCATGACAATGCAAGCTCTCAAACAAAAGAGTTTTATAAGCACTCAAAAATATCGAATTGAGTCAAGTCAAGTCTTTAAAGAAATATATTTATAAAACAAGTAAGAAAATTACAGTCAGGCATAACCGACTGTAAGAGACCCCTGTACCAGTACAGCTCGCCTAATAAACACATTAAATGTTTCCCTAGCTTATGAACAAGCACTCCTAAACATAATGGTGGGTCTTCGACCATTATTTCTAACTGTTACATACATTTGCACAAAATCAACAGGTTCTTCTAACTTCGGTATAGGGCCTAAAAACAAGAAAGAACTTTGCGTTCAAGTGTGCTTGACTTCGAGCTACCCTGCACTCCATTCAAACTCAAATTTATATGAGGTATTTGTTACTATTTCCATACATATGGCATATTTTATAAGGGTTAGTATAAAATATATTAAATTTGTTATTTTAAGCTAAAATAAACCATAAAAAAATTGTTTTTCTTACAAAAATCCAGAAAGGGAGTACAGATTTGTATGACAGCTACACTTTATAATGGTTCGATATAGACTTATATGGAATATTTTATTAGAATTGGTGCAAAATATATCAAATTCAACTTTACTAGTTGAATTAACAGCAAACACAATTTTTTTCATACAAAAACTCAAAAAGTTGTGACAGATTTGTATGGAAGTAAGTACTTTTAGCGCTGCGAGCTGTACTTAAATGAAATATTTTGGTAGGATTCCAGTCAGTTAGTACAAATTTAGCTTTTTTAGTCAAATAAACAAAAACAATAAAAAATTGCTGCACATAAAAACTCAGCAAAAAGCGTAGATTTGCATGTTAGGTGCTAACAACTGCACACACATTGTTAGCACCTACATATATATTGAATTCAGGTGAACTGAAGAATAAATAGAAGCTAGTGCTGGTAAAATATCGATTTTTAGATAGAAAATCGATGTTTTTCCAAGCTCTAATAGCAGCATCTAAATATGCAAATTTGTAGGTGCTATCTTTTATAGGCTCTAAGTACTTGTTGTACATAGTCAACCAGACAGACGGACAGGTCTATATAAAGTCAAAATTTGATACTTTATGTGCTCTAACAACAACTTAATAAAACCTTTAGGGCTTTGGCAAAGAAAAATAAAAATTTTTGTTAATTTTGCAAAAAAAATTGGCAAACATTTTCCATATAAACTGCAAGAAATAAATTTTTAATTTTAGGCTCATTAGATATGGTATTTAGTTGCACTTGGTATGACCTATTATCAAATCCAAACTATGTAAAAACTATTAACTGACTAAAATAGTTTATTTTAGAGTTCAGCTTAGTTGAAAGTTCTTGTAAATTTTATTTTAAACAATTAAATTTTAGCTACAAGCTACAAGTAAAAGTGTACACATTTTTTTTCAT
Organism: Leucophenga maculata; assembly: GCA_035044805.1. Classification (NCBI taxonomy): domain Eukaryota; kingdom Metazoa; phylum Arthropoda; class Insecta; order Diptera; family Drosophilidae; genus Leucophenga; species Leucophenga maculata. The sequence goes on from JAWNNP010002290.1 coordinate 1,596,623, forward strand.
GTTTTTCAAAGGCATTGAAACGCATTAAGTAGTCTAAAAAAAAAACATAAATGCTATACATTTTCTCCCATATAAAAGGTAATTAACTTCTTAACCTTCATTTAACGCCCTTTCACAGCCAGCTGCGGCGCTACACAAATATCAAATCACATTAGCCAGCAAAACTATGAAATACAAGACTTCAAGTTCAGCTCAGATTCAATATGGGCAAATTTTTAAATTTTCAAATGAGAAAAGCTAATCTAATACAAAATAAAATAAAAGCCGCAGTGAAATTAGTTCAAGTATGCTAAAAGATACTTTTTTTTTCTAATTACGAACTCACCTTTCACATGCAAAAATATCAAACAGCAGCAGATAAAAAAAATGTTGTTGGCCAAAAAAGTGCTAAAATGTGCAAAAATCCATAGAAAAATTATTTCAAATATATTTTTTTTTTTTTTTGAAAATATCTATGCCTGAGTTATTACTTTTAACAACTTGGCTTTGAAACGCTTCGCTTAATTAATGTGCTATTAAAATATTGCAATTTACAAATATTTGTAATCTTTTTTTTTAATAATTTTTTACAATTTTTTGTTTATTGCAAATAATATCAAATTTTTTTGTATCTTTTTTTGGAATTTTGCAATATTTCCACACGCACCGCTGCACTTCTTTTTATTTATTTTTTTTTTTTTTAAGCTGTGTCTTTTGTTTAATGTATCACTTCACTTTTTTTTTAAAACAACTTCACGCAGCAAACACTTTCGTTAATTAATTAATGCTCTACGCTTCGACTTTTAATAATGCTGTAATTTTATGTTTTAATGCGAAGATTTTTCCAGTGAAATTAAATTATTTTTAAATATAAACATTTTTTTTCTTTTACACAATTATTTTTTATGTTTAATTGCAAATAAAAAAATAGCGCGCCATATTTTAGCAATAAAAACGATTGCTCAATATTTGACTTTAACAATAAAAATTTTAACTTTTTTTCTGTGTAATAATATCAATTTTTTTGGTGCAATTTTTCTGCACAATCAGCTTTTTTTTTTAAATAATTATTTTCACCAAAATTTGTCAAAATAATTTGTTATTAATAAGCATTTAAGCTGCTACTTTTTCGTTTAATTTTTTTTTTTTACTACTCGTTTCAATCTTGTTTGTTTATATTATTTTTTTTTTTTAATCTTTTATCAAATAACTCACTTAATAAACAAAAAGTATCTTGCACGCGCAGCGTAGACAACCGCTTTGCACGACGTTCAAAAACAGTTTGTTCGTACGCAACTTAGGCGCGCTACAAACAAACAGTTCAAACATGTTGCAGCATGTTGATAACAACTTGTTGCATGTTGTAGGTTGTAGTTCGAAGCGTGAGTGTTCAAGTGTCGACACGAAGGGTGGACTTTGGGTAACATGTACGCTTTAAAGGCGCCTTGGTCATGTTTTTTGAACACATGACCAAACATGACCTAAAGAAAGATAAACAGTTCAATTTGTACAGCTGAGGAATTTACACAAGAGTGAGCGGCGGCTGTTCTGTTGGTGAAGTGTTTCGGAGGACACACCTTTTGAGTAATAAGTCTTAATCCTACTTAACTCAGATCCAAAAAAGAGGCACAGGGTCCAAACCATAGCTACCCCGCACAATAAGTTTAACATTCAGCCCAGCTATCACCCTTAAATACCGCCAAAAAAAAGGGGCACAGGGTTCGAACGCATTCAAACGCATGAGTTGTGCCTGATATCATTATCCCGTGATTGTTTCAACCACTTGGATGTACAGTTAGGCAGATTAGGTTTCGGTTACAATTTTATTTTATTTCATTTTATTTTATTTTATTTTATTTTATTTTATTTTATTTTATTTTATTTTATTTTATTTTATTTTATTTTATTTCATTTTATTTTATTTTATTTTATTTTATTTCATTTTATTTCATTTTATTTCATTTTATTTCATTTTATTTCATTTCATTTTATTTCATTTTATTTCATTTCATTTTATTTCATTTTATTTCATTTTATTTGATTTTATTTTATTTTATTTAATTTTATTTCATTTTATTTCATTTTATTTCATTTTATTTCATTTTATTTCATTTTATTTCATTTTATTTTATTTTATTTTATTTCATTTATTTATTTTATTTTATTTTATTTTATTTTATTTTATTTCATTTTATTTCATTTCATTTTATTTTATTTTATTTCATTTTATTTTATTTTATTTTATTTTATTTTATTTTATTTTATTTTATTTTATTTTATTTTATTTTATTTTATTTTATTTTATTTTATTTTATTTTATTTTATTTTATTTTATTTTTTATTTTATTTTATTTTATTTTATTTTATTTTATTTTATTTTATTTTATTTTATTTTTTTATTTTATTTTATTTTATTTTATTTTATTTTATTTTATTTTATTTTATTTTATTTTATTTTATTTAATTTTATTTCATTTTATTTCATTTTATTTCATTTTATTTTATTTTATTTCATTTCATTTCATTTTATTTGATTTTATTTTATTTTATTTTATTTTATTTTATTTTATTTTATTTTATTTTATTTAATTTTATTTCATTTTATTTCATTTTATTTCATTTTATTTCATTTTATTTCATTTTTTTAATTTTTTTAATTTTTTTAATTTTTTAATTTTTTTTAATTTTATTTAATTTTATTTGATTTTATTTAATTTTATTTGATTTTATTTGATTTTATTTGATTTTATTTGATTTTATTTGATTTGATTTTATTTGATTTTATTTATTTTATAGCACCTGCATACCTGGCATAGAGCACAACAGGTTTTAAGAGGATTCAGAGTTTTTGGTCCTTGTTTTTTTTTTGATAAAAGCATAAAAATGATGTTCTCTCTTGCTCTTTAGCTCCTTCCCACTAGCTGCATAATAAAATGCTAAAGTTGAAGGCTTCCAAACAAAAACATTTTATTATTTTTTTTTTGTGCTTCAATTTGCAAAAGGTTGAAGTTCGCTCAATGGAAAAAGGATATAAACGCTCACAATACATAAATATGCAAAAAATATGTAAAAAAATTATCGATTAATGTTCGAATCGATAATTTGAAATATTAAAAGCCTTCGATATGTGTGTGTGACAAAAGTTGCCACCTTTTTTTCACGCCATTAGCGAAGCATTTTGCATGACTTTGAAGCAAATGAAAATGAAAGTTTTTTGACATCTTTTTTTTTTTAATTTTTTTATGACTTTAACCTTTTCACTATTAGTGAGCGCTTTGATTTCGGTCTCTTTGTTTGGACCTTTTTTTAAGCCATAATCATTTGCATTGATTTGCTTCGTTTATTTATTTTTATTTATTTCTTTTAATGAGCTGTGAAATGATTTGCAAGTATTGCAGAGAGAGAGAGAGAGAGAGAGATTGATTAAGCAAAAAAAGGCTAAATTTAGGCTGTGTGGGATTTTTCAAGTTGATTGAATAAATTTGCAGGTGCATGCAACTATATGCATTTCTGCACATTCAGCTGCTTCACCTGCAACTGTAACATTTGCAGCTTAGCTTCCAAGTTAAACAATTAATACTTGCATGAATTTTCTAAGAACTTTTAACAAATAAAGCCAAATTTTGAACTTTTTTAAACATTTTCACACTCAAATATTTAAATACAAACTAAGCCACTAGTTTCCTTATACGATTTTAAGTATTTTTGCTTACCCGACCTTGACTACAAATTTGCCAAATTTAAGGCTACCTAAAAATCGAAATCTAAGCATAATAAATTAAGCTGAAACATACATAAATTAAGCGTACACATGTACTTTTAAAGACAGCAAAACTCAAAGCTTCTTAGCAACTATTAAATTCAGATCTTATCGACTAATTTGACTGCTCGAATCACAAAAGACAAACACAATTAAGCAGCTTAAAACTAAAATAGAGCAAAAAAAAATCAAGTTTTATTTAAACGAATGTAGGCAGCAAATAGTTGCTTAACTTTTTTTTTTTTTTGGCATGCAAGACAATTAAATTTTATTGCATAAGCAAAATACAAAGAACAGCATAAGTTGGGCTTTTAAAATAGAATAATTTGCATATGAAAATATGTAACTATTTAATTTTTATAGTCGTACAATTTCTGCTTTTATGGTTTTAAATAACGCGGATATCCGCTAATAGTTAGCTCTCAAGAAGCTTATATTTCATATATTTTCTATACTTTCAAACTCATTGACTCATTAGCTGCCTAATGCGAGGTATATACGCTTGATTAGAGCGCACAACAAATTTGGTTATTTGATAGCGTTTGCTGAAGATGGAAGATGGTTAGTAGTAGTCCGCAGCTGATTTGTGGCGCATCAGCGCTGTGTAATTAAGCTACATAAAGTTAAAGATTAGACAAAATTCTTCTTCATCTTCTTCAAAAATTACGCACAGATGGATCATCATGAGGCGAGGGGGTGCAGACAAAGCGGCTTTATGCATAATACTATTATTTTTCCAATAAACGACAGAGTTGAAAGAAGGCGTAACGAAAAATAGAAAAAAAAAATAAAAAAAAAAATCGTGGGAAAGTTTTAAGTTAAATAGCATGGAATAGTTAATACGCTATATACATGCGTGAGAGGTTTCAGTATTTTAAAGGTCAGAGTGCAGAATATTTAATATTAATTTTAGTGCTTAATAATATACAAAGGGGAGTTCGACAATTAAAGCACCTTTGCGCTTGTTTTTAAATTATCTACTTAGTAGTTTCTCTAGCACCTACAAGTGTAACTAAAACTAGTACAGAGTTGCGTTTCTTTGGTATTTTTTAGACGCGAAACAATGGAAACGAAACTAAAGCCACCTGCCACATACTTAAAATACTTAAAATGTATGTTTTTCTAGCACCTTCAAGTGAAATTAAAAATGGTACAGACTTACACATGTTTTTTTGGTATTTTTTAGACGCGAAACAATGGAATCGAAACTAAAGCCACCTGCCACATACTTAAAATGAACATATCTGCTTAGCTTTGAAACTTCACAGAATAATCTGATAAGAATAAATCGTATATAAGTTCTTCAAATGAAGAAAATCTACGCCAAATAAATACAGCCAGCATACGAAAAGCAACAGCAGCAGTAGTGTACAACAGTCAGGCGTCAAAGCGACTGCTTCTAGCTGCAACAAGTAGTCAATTGAATATACTAAGAGGCAGACAGTCAATTCAACAAACTAACAGACAATGCGTCAGTGTGACAAACGCACAGCGAGATAGACCGACAGACAGACAGACGGACATACACTATCGATAAGTCAGCAGTTACTACAAGTCATTGGCATAATTTGCATAACTGTTTGACGCACGCACTGCATTCAGAAACAGATACGACGAAGCAGCGAACAGCACAAGCAGGCTGCAGACAAACAGAAAGGTGGTCAGTGGTCAGCAGTAGCTAAGTGGTGAAAGGGGGCTAACTAACTAATAATAAGCTGCAATGGGGGACACCCAGCCTGTGAAGTGAAATAAAATAAAACCAAGCAGCGACTTTTTGAACACAAAAGAATTTCCATCAATAAAGTCAATATATACGCACACTCCTTGATCGTTTGTTGTTGACATTAGCGTACGGAGACGACGAAGACGAATTATGGCTATTAAAGCTGCTTTGGGTTTTAAGTCAGTTAGCCAGTTAGGCGCATGAAAATACATAAAAAAAAAAAAAAAACAACAATTATTACTACACAATGGCATGCGGCATGTTTAATTAGCTTGTTAGCAGCAATAATGCTATTGATTTTTTATTATATTTTAGAATGTATTTAACTCATATGCAGACTTATGCATTAATAATTGAAAATAGCTACTAAGGTCAGTATCATGGCTAACAACAGTCCAGTAGACCCTTTTACTTGGCTCAGTTGTACACAGCAACCCTTTTTATGTGATTATCTGCTGTTAATGTGTGAATTTTTGCTTTCCCATGCACAATTTTCTTACACCTGATTGATTTTGCTTTGACTTTGATCTAAATTTATAAATGGCTCTGCTGTGTAACGCGTGAAAAATTTTTATATTAATAGATTATACTCGTATGTGGGTTTGGAATACTGTAGACTTTGTGACGTAGTGTCGTTGACTATATATGGTTTTATTAAGTAAATATATATTGCCAGCATTATGCAGCTTCAATTTGCTTATAGACTACTCCAATGGCAGGTTAAGTTTATGGAGTTAGTTTGGCAAAGCGATTAGTTTAGAATGAATGTCCCTAAAATCAAACGATATATACTGCCTGCACTTCAAAATCCTTACCTAGTAGTGTTATATATCACATTTTAAAACTAATGCATTCTTACATTTTTGTTGCAGGTTCTATCAAAACCTTAGTCGAGGCTTACATATTCATCATTAAAAATAATTAAAAATGACAAACGAAGCTCTGAGATGATGGTCACGAGCTTACTTACTTTACTTATATGGCAGTCAACCGTCTACCGGTCATGACCATCTAGGAAGGCACGCCAGCCTCCATAATCTCATAATGCCAAGTACGCAGAGATCTCTCCATATCTGGTCATTCCAACGCGTGCCCGGTCGTTCTCGGATTGAAAATCCTGAGAAGAATCTTCCTCTCGAAGACTTCCAACGCTGTCTCATCCGACTCAATCACGGTTCATGCCTCTGCGCCATACAATAGGATGCGGAGTATCAGCGTTTTATAGATCTTGATTTTCGTCTTTTGAGAGATGGCTTTACTTCTCATTTGCTTGCTCAGCCCAAAAAAAGCATCTGTTTGTAAGCGTGATTCTTCGGCTTATCTCCAGGCTGACGTTGTTGTTGTTGGTTATCTCTGTTCCAAGATAGACGAAGTTTTCTACAACACTAAAGCTGATATTCTCCATTGTCGCTGACCGTCCAAGACGCTCTAACGGCGTGCAAGAAGACACCAAGTACTTCGTCTTGTCCTCATTCACCGCTAGACTCATGAGCCGTGACTGTTTTTCAATCTCTGAGAACGCTTTGCTGACTCGCCGTTCCTACGTGTTGATGATATCCATGTCATCAGCGTATGCGAGCAGCATCACTTCCTTTTGGAAGATTGAGCCCGACATACTCTGCATGTACGGGCATTGGCGTAGATTGTATTCCATCAGAAGATTGAAAAACTCGCACGACAGAGCATCGCTCTGCATGAAACCTCTCTTGGTATCAAAGGGGTCGGAGAGGTTTTTACCCACCCTGACAACGCTTTGTATGTTAGATAGCGTCGTCATGGAAAGACGAACAATCTTTGCCGGAATACCTAGTGCAGACGGCGTGTCGAAGGCGGCTTTGTAGTCGACAAATAGGTGATGAGTGTCTTTGTTGAACTCACAGGTCTTATCCAAGATTTGGCGTAATGTGAATATTTGGTCACTAATTAACCTTTTTGGTCTGAAGCCACACTGATATCGTCCTATCAGTGAATCGGTATATGGCTTCAGCCTATTAGACAATACGCGCGACTGACTCTTATATCCAATGGAAGGCAGACTTATTCCGCGGTAGTTGGCGCGAACAGCGGGGTCTTCCTTCTTAAAGATTGGACAGAGAATACTGAGATTCATAAAAGTTGCATAAAAGTTGGTGCATACTCCTAACCAACTCTTCGCCGCCGGTCTTAAATAACTCAGCTGTCAGCCCATCAGGGCCTGCTGCTTTGTTATTTTTCAGCTTTTTAATAACTGAATTGAGCTGCTTATAGTCCGGTGGCTCTACAATAGTGCCATCATTAACTGGTAATTCCGCTGTCATTTCTCTGTCAGCGTAATTGTGCGCTTCATCGCCTTCGAGTAGGTTGGAGAAATGACTCCTCCATAATCTCAAAGATTCCTGTTCATCCGTTACCAGATTTCCATTGTCATCCTTACAGAAAGTTATGGTCCTGGTCATGAGCTTCACCATTGGATGTTTCTGTGCTATTGAGAAAACGCACCAAGCAAAGTAACAAAAAAAAAAAGCTGTCATTGTAAAGTTGATCGAACCACGGAGATATAATGCTGAAGCTTTTCTACTGCGCCTAACTTTATGTTAGACAATTGCCTTCATAAAACATGAATTGTGGCCGCCTCCAAAAAAATTAATAAAAAACCGATTACCTCTTCATCGGCGCTAAATTTCTTTCCAGCGAGCATTCGCTTGAGGTCTGAGAACAGCAAAAACTCGCTGGGGTCAGATCTGGAGAATGCGATGGATGTGGAAGTACTTAGAAGCCCAATTCATGCAATTTTGCTTTATTAACAAACGAAATTCCTTTTTTAACGATTTTAATATTCAAGACCAGCCAGTCATTAAAACTTCTTAATATATTCCGCTCTCAAAATAGAGTGACCATTTTTTGTATGAGGACCCTTTACAAAGCCATTCTTTACTAAATAAATGTCAGTTATTTAGCCACAAGTATACGTCCATCGCCTGAAAAGTTTACCAGTGGCTTGGCAGCATTTGAAAGCTGTTCCGTTGTAGCCGCCACAAATGCAGATGGCGCTAGTATGCAAATTTCCGTTACTTAGTTTACAATTTCCGTCAACAGACGGCACAGATGGCGCTTCTTGCGTCTGTAGTATTTGGTCATGCGAACGGGATGTCCAAATGGATTTGAACACCCCGTTCGCATGACCAAATGTTTAACCGGTTTGCAACCAGAACGCATGACTGTAGGTGGCGCTTTGTAACGGAAAATAAAAATTTGAATTAAACTGGTCTTGTTTGCTTATGTCTACGCACTTGATCGGTGAAATGAGCAAAAACCTGCAAATGAAGCGACTTACAGTGATCCGGAATCGCGAAAACAGCACCGTATCGTGTTGAGAATGTTTACTCGGTGTTTTTTTTGGGGTCGTATTGACAAATGTCAAACTTAATTTTAAAATATCTTAAAGAGTTCAGAAATTATGGCCATTATAGTCGAACAAACATCAGTGGTCCAAAATCATAATTTTCCGGCTTCGAAATGTCTTGAATCCTTGTTTTTCTAGATGTAGATAGAACATTATTTCAAGGAAAGACAACCCCTATGTTAAACTTCTTCGATCCTCTTGGACTACAGCGCGCTTCAAAGAAACTTCGAGTCACCTATACACAACCCTCCATGCCGCCGTCTGCAAATTAAGCTGTAAAACAAATTAAACGACGTGCTTCAAATTTATGCAGTTTTTCTGTGCTACTAAAATGGATGAACATGTCAGCACTTTGCGTGCAAAATCTTCTAGCTAGACTCTAGCAAGCTTCTAGCTATGTAAAAAGAAAAAAAACGATCAACGGCTGCTCCGAATAAGCTGAACAAACTTACCCCAACTTGTCGCCATGTTATATGTCTACTCATAAATAACATAAAGCAACGACAATTTCAAACAAAGTAAAAACAAAAATCTTTTTATACGCTTCACATACAGTGTGTGTAAAGAGTATTTTAATTCAGTTAAAATGTTTGTCATGCTTAGAAATGAACCATATATTGTCTTAGTATAGATTTGTATTTATTTTCTTAATTTTTCATAACATAAAATGTGTCCTTTTATCTCTATCAGCAGTTAATTACGATTTGCGCTTACCATGTGTCATTTATTTTATAATTTTTCGCAACATAACGCCGATTTGTGAGTCCTTTTATCTCTATCAGCAGTTTATTCCGTTTTGCGCTTACCATTTAACATAGAGTATTCAATTTCTGTTACCACCCAAAGCTTTTCGCTTTATATCTCCAATTATTACATTAATTAGGCGCGTTTATAAATTACTAAGCTAAAATTAAGTCAGTCATACACAATATGGCGATATATTTATCAATTAAGTTGGTAGCAGTTACAAAACGGAATTTCAATAAAAATTAATCCCAAATGAATTAAAGAAACTCTGTGTGTGTGTTGCAAAGTAAGGCAAATAAAATAATATAAAATACAGAGACAAAATTTTCAAAATGAATTCGCAGCTGAAGTCCATAAAACACTAAAATCGATGACAACAACGACGACGGCGGCGACGACAGCTAAGTCAGACTGACCACTGTCATAAATGTCAAACGTGCTTTAATTAAGAGCCAGCCAGACAGTGCGACAGCACGACTGAGTCTAAGTTTAAGCCAGCTGCTTCCTCAGCTCAGCTTGGCTGGAGCGCGAAAAACGGTTTTGACATTTAAAATTCAAATCGGCAAAACGGCGGCGCGAGAAACGCTTTTAATGCACGCACATTTAATTAATCAAAGCGCTAAGACAGTCCAACAGACCAAGCTATAACAGACCAGGCTATACCAGACCAGAGCAGAGCTGCGCAGAGTTGGGTTTCTGGTGTTTAGACATTTCGTGCATTTGGAGAATTTCAGCTATTTTTGTGAACCCGTCCAAAAACAAACGAAACAACTTTTGAAATGCGTACAATTTGGTTAGAAATCATTGGAAAATGTGCGACTTTCAGTTTTCTTTAAACTAAAAGTGAGTTTTTTTCAACGGCGTGGTCTCTCCATCGGTTTGGGTTTGGTTAATTAGGCGTATTGTGAACAAATTTTGTACCTGACGTCGTCGTCGTCGTCATTCACTGAGTCTGAATAATCTGACATGCGCACACTCTCCGCTAATTTGGTGCCGCATCCGCATTTGGTTATTTTAACTAAAACAGGCGTCGAATTGGAGCAGTTGTATGGTGACTGACTGACTGACTGACGCACTGTCGGACTGTCTGACTGCTTGACTTGTTGCATGTATTTTTCGGTTCTGTGTAATTACTTACCTATTCTGGCTGGCTTTGTGTTTCATTTTTTGGGTTTGCATCTTGACAGACATTATTTTGTACTCGGATTGCAGAATTCTCAAAAGTGTGCAAATAGCCGTTAACCGTTTTATCGATTGCAACAGTTTGTTGCCGCCAGTTCGCCACCATTTGCCATATTTGCTTGAAATTTGTGATTTGTGTGCGTCGCATAATAAAATTCATTTATGCATTCATATCACACTGTGCGAGTGGTGGATGCTATGTGTAAATAGGGCCCAGCATAGATGCATTAAAATGGTATTAAAACGTTTTGCGCTTACCATGTGCCATTTATTTTATTATTTTTCACAATACATCGCCGATTTCTGTGTTCTTCTATCTTTATCAGCAGTTAATTCCATTTTGCGCTTAGCATTTGCCATTTATTTTATTATTTTTTTTAATAAAACGCCGATTTCTGAGTCCTTCTATCACTATCAGCAGTTAATTTCGTTTTGCGCTTACCACATGCCATTTCTTTCATTATTTTTCTCAATACAGCGCCGATTTTTGTGTCCTTCTAGCTTTATCAACAGTTAATTCCATTTTGCGCTTACCATATACCATTTATCTTATAGTTTTTCTCAATACAGCGCCGATTTCTGTGTCCTTCTAGCTTTATCAGCAGGTTATTACGTTTTGCGCTTACCACATGCCATTTGTTTCATTATTTTTCTTAATACAGCGCCGATTTTTGTGTCCTTGTAGATTTATCAACAATTAATTCCTTTTTGCGCTTACCATTTCCCATTTATTTTATTATTTTTCTCAATACATCGCCGATTTTTGTGTCCTTCTATGTTTATTAGCAGTTAATTCCCTTTTGCGCTTACCATTTGCGATTTATGTGCTCTCCAGATATTATTTGATCGATTTCTTAAGACTTGTCTGAGACGAGTCATACTTCCACCTACTCTTCCTCTAAAAATTCATAGACATCTATTTTCGCCGGAGCTTTGAGGACTTCACTTTCCCTTAAGTATTTAGAAAACAAAACACGCAACTTTTCCTCACAGTCATTCAATCTTTTGGGCCCTATTTGGTGACAGCAACTTACTTCTCAGTGGTTTCATGCCACAATATAATTGCTGCATTGATTTTTTATGGACTGCCGCTGCTGCTGCTTTAAATTGCCACATAGGCTCGCTCAGTCGAATCTTTGCGAATCAATTCAAAATTAAAACTGATTCGAGAATTGCTTGTTTGCGCTTGTTAAACGCTGAGAACAGAAAATACGCTTGTTGCACTTTAATTTATGAGCATGCAACAACGAAATTTGCAGTCAAAAGGCGTTTCCGCTGCATTAAATCGAAACAAGATGTTATACAAGAAAATGCGCGAATTTAATTTCATTGAATTCTCTTCGTTTTTTTTTTCTTCTCATTTTATAATTTGCTATGCTCTGTGATTTATGCATTAATTGTTTTACTAATAGCAAACAATTACATGCAACGCACAAAAAAAGCTTAAAAATGTATTTTTTTTTCTTTTTAAATAAATGTACACAGGTGTCTGTTGCGGCACAGATTTCAACTATCTTCGAACGAAGAACCATTGTCGCCGTCGATCGTCGAAGCTGAAGCGTCAAATTTTATGAATTATGTATACGCCTCGTTGGCACTTCAGCTCAGCGCCGTGCGAGGAGTCGTCGTTGCTCCGGTTTATATTGCCGTCGTCACTCTGGCTGCCATAACTCGCACTCGAAAACATGCGCCGCGTATTGAATTAAAGTCTTAGCTTAGCCAAGTCAACCGCTTGTCCAGCTTGTTGCGCTTAGATTCCATAAGTCATGCCGTTGCTGACAGCAGCGTTTAGTTGCGCACCCAGTCCGTCTGTCTGTCTGTCGCGTTTAAATCTGCGAATCTGAGAAAGAATTCATGCATTCAAATAGTTTCGCGCGCTCTTTAATAACAATCGAATATGGCTAAATGCTTGGCTTATGGCATACTTCTATGTCGAAGTTTTGGTTTAGAAATTAATTTGCCGCATTTACGTGTTTCTATTTTTTTTCTATTTTAATGCTACGCCTTCGAGTTGTGCTCAGGATTTGATTTAGTGCGTCATTTTGTCAATTCATTCATGATATGGACGGACGTCAGCCACTTTTGGGCTGTGATTTGGCGCAATCTAATGTTGTCATCTAATGAATTTGTAATTTTAATGCATTTATGGCTGGGCAGGCAAGCTGATATATTTCTGATAAATTGGATATCATTAATATTGATATTTTATATTGATTTAGTATATATTGCTTACAACTTTCTATAAATATTAGCAGAAATAAATATTTAAGCTATTAAAGTTAAATTAAATTCAAAGAAATTTAAAATATTTCCATCAGTTTAAAAAAAAAATGGTTTAAATTAAAGAAATTCCACTGTTTCCGATTAGTATCTATTAAAATTTCTTATAGCGCATGGCTGTATTATAAATTAATTAAATTTTTTAATTATAAATAAGAGTTTTATAAGTAAGTGCTAACAGTTAAGGCTGTAACTCAATTAAAAATGTCTGGAATAAATTTCGATATAAACTGGTACAGAAGCCAACTGCGCTTGACTACCTTCTATTCTTTACAATTAACTTTAAATAAGACCCTAAGTTTGCTTTGAAGCTTGATCCACAGAAGTTTAATATTTGGATCTATAACATTTTTACTTATTTTTAGCTATGCTCCCTTTAATAGTGTCTAAAATTGTTGTGTAACTCCATTATTAGGCCTACGTATGTGTGGCAGGTGCTATGCGCAACTATTCTACTGTTCTACATATATGCACACAATAAATGCCTTGAGGCTTCAGACTAACTCTAGAAGCCTATTTTCTACGAAAACCACTTATTAGAGTTCACTCTTTTATTTTTAAATTTATTTTTGGCATTTAAATTCGCAACATAATAGATCGCACGACTATAAAACTTTGCTTTGGAAAACACGTCTCAGTTTGCTGTCCAATTTGAAAGGAACGGAATGGAACATGAACTATTTAGTGTTCTACTGTGCGTTCACTTAACAATTCAGTTGCAGGTGCAATAAATCAAACCAAAAATTAACGATATTCACTATAATCGGTCGCAGAAATGTCGCATCGATATTATCGTCGCGGAAATTAGAAATATCGATAAGCTGATATATCGATACAATATACCGTTAACCCTAACAACCTCCTATAAAAAAAAAATGCACTCGTTCTTCGTTGCTTACAATTTTTGTAGATTTTGAAAAATTTTGTTCTAAGACTTATTGTGACTTGCATATGACATGGGTACCATTGGATAGGTCTAAGTTTCAGCTATCCATTTTACCCCCATGTTTCATAGGAAAAACGTACCGTTAACCCTAACAACCCTCTATAAAAAAAAATTGCACTCGTTTTTCGATGCATAGAATTTTTGTAGATTTTTAAAAATTTTGTTCTAAGACTTATTGTGACTTGCATATGACATGGGTACCATTGGATAGTTCTAAGTTTCAGCTATCCATTTTACCCCCATGTTTCATAGGAAAAACGTACCGTTAACCCTAACAACTCCGTATAAAAAAAATGCACTCGTTCTTCGTTGCTTACAGTTTTTGTAGATTTTGAAAAATTTTGTTCTAAGGTTTATGGTGACTTGCATATGACATGGGTACCATTGAATAGGTCTAAGTTTCGGGTATCCATTTTACTTCCATGTGTCATAGGCACGAGGTACCGTTAACCCTAACAACCCTCTATAAAAAAAATTGCATTCGTTTTTCGTTGCATAGAATTTTTGTAGATTTTGAAAAATTTTGTTCTAAGACTTATTGTGACTTACATATGACATGGGTACCATTGGATAGTTCTAAGTTTCAGCTATCCATTTTACCCCCATGTTTCATAGGAAAAACGTACCGTTAACCCTAACAACTCCGTATAAAAAAAAATGCACTCGTTCTTCGTTGCTTACAGTTTTTGTAGATTTTGAAAAATTTTGTTCTAAGGCTTATGGTGACTTGCATATGACATGGGTACCATTGGATAGGTCTAAGTTTCAGCTATCCATTTTACTCCCATGTGTCATAGGAACGACGTACCGTTTAAAAGATATTTGAGCATAAATAAATGCAGAAAAGGCGATACCATTTTGAATTTGGAATTTGGATGACCTCCATTGAATCTCCTAAACTTTAGTTCAACTCACAACTGAAATAAATAAATGCGTCGTCGCCCATCTCAGCTCAAAATTGAATTAATTGCTGCAACTTTTCGCATACGTTCCAAATATATATGCACATCTGAACGATTAGGTGCTAAATTATGAAAAATATTCAATGCATTCAATTTTAATTGTGCTAAAAATAATTGTTCCACTGATAAAATCTAGGCTTCATTTAGATAAAGATCAACTATTCGAAATCAATTTAAACAATCAGACCAGACCGCAGCAGCATAATATTTCGCATTAAAACTAATTAAGTTGTTAGTTAACAATTTAACCGAAAAAAGATATTTAAACAAGCAGACAAGCGTAACAAGGTCTCTCGCAAGTATCTCCATACTAAAAAGTAAAACGCTCCAAACAGGATTCCATGGATGCATACGCCTTGCGTAATTGCCAAGCGACGAACGATGAACGACATTGACATAGCTGAGAGCGAGTGAAATAAATTTTTATTTTTTGATTATACAATAAAATACTATATAATAAAAATTCTACACTAAGCGACAAAAAAAAATAATTTCATTTTTAATTGCTTCGCCAAGTATTTGGAGCAATTTTAATTTTGAATTAGTGCGAGCGAACGTATGAAATGGAATAAAATTTAATATATTTTGCGCTCGCTTTTAATTAAAACACCCAAAAATCGAGCAAACGAATACAAAATTGGTGATTCCGTGTTACAATTCTCGGCTGCATCTGCGCAGCGATCTGCCACAGATTTTGGACCGATTTAAGTTGACTTGACTTGAGTACAAGTGGTCTGCCTTGCCACGTCCAAGCGGCGGCATACGTTGCGTCACACATAAAATGCGAAAAAACAAATAACCAGAAAAAAAATAAACGCGTGCAACATAAGAATACAGCGACAGATACAAGTTGCAGATACTTAGATACTTCACAAATTGTTGCCGCAGTCGTCGTCGTCGTCGCCGATGTTGTATGCCTGTTGATCTTTCAGTGATTGTGCGTTTGATAGATATTTCGATATTTTTCTTTGGACCCAATGCTTTGTGTTGGTGCTACGTGTATGTTTTGAGATACTTTTCTAACTCGAACGTTGCGAATGCGTATAAAAGTCACTAAAGCTGCGCAGCTTAGATGCAGTTGCAATTTATATTGAGAATCGTTAAGACGTTAGACGTGCATTGTAGCAGCTACAAAAAGTTAAAAAAAAAAAAACAAACGAAGACACAAAACAAACAAACAACAAGCTAGAAAATGAAATTCCTGGTGAGCACTAACTAGCTAAGGATACATAAAAGGAGTTCAACCTATTAATATTATTATTTTTTTTTTTTTTTTTACTAAACACGCACAGCTCCTTGCCAGTTTGCTGTTGCTCGCCAGCGCCATTAGTGCAGCACCTGCGCCCGGTCTGCTCGACTATGGACATGCTTCGTATGCGCCTTCGATCTCTTATGGACATTCCGCACCAGCTATATCCTATGCGCATGCAGCGCCTGCCATTTCATATGCACATGCTGCACCAGCGGTAAGCTATGCTGCACCGGCGGTGAGCTATGCTGCACCGGCGGTCAGCTATGCTGCACCAGCAGTGGTCAAATCTTATGCAGCGCCTGCAATTAGCTATGCTGCGCCAGCAGTTGTAAAATCCTATGCTGCACCTGCCATCTCATATGCACATGCTGCACCTGCCATCTCATACGCACATGCCGCACCTGCCATCAGCTATGCGCCAGCAGTAAAAGCTGTAGCAGCACCTGCCGCTACTAGCTATGCACACTTCAGCTCGGTAAGCTTATGAAATGAAATTCAATTAACTAAAACTGCTTAAAAACAAAGAAAAAATTCTATGCCAGGTCGTGACACATGCTCAACCCGTTGTCAAATACGCTGCTGCTGCACCTATTGTCAAGACCATTGCTGCTGCGCCTGCTATAAGCTATGCCGCTCCTGCTGTCGTCAAGTCGTATGCTGCTCCTGCCATTAGCTATGCTGCTCCGTCAATTGTAAAATCTTATGCTGCACCAGCTATCAGCTATGCGCCATCGATTTCTTATGGTGGCTATGGACATGGTGGCTATGGACATGGTGGCTACGATGATCATTACGGTTATCATTAAGTGAAGTCCAGTAAGGGTTAAAGCTTTTAACTTTTATAACAACAACAAGAAGAAGAACAACAACAAGAACAACAACAAGAACAACAACAACAACAGTAAACAGCCGCACGTCTTTGGAAAACATTTATCACCATCCATCACCACCAATAGCACCTCCAATATAAACAATGTAAAGCACCTGCTCTCTTCCCCCGCGCACTTTTCTGCAATAACAGTACTTTTGCGTCTTTGAGGTTAGGTACGATTCGCACAAATATTTATTTAAGAATGTTTTTTTATTTTTTTGGTATAAACCAACAACACAATGCAAATAAAGAGAAATTCACTTTTTTCGTAAAAAAAAAAAAAAAGCGCGGGATTTTTCTAAATCGTGGGCAACAAACAGATATTCAGCAGCAGAAATGCAATATTTACAAAAATAAAACTGAAATTGTTCAGTATTTTGGCCAGCTCAGCCCAAGGTTTCGACTGTATGCTTAGATATTCATCAGCCTGCAAATATAGAAACATATTTTATTAGTTTTTAAAAATATTAAAGAAGACTTACATCCGCAAAACGCAAACAAAGTATGAGACGCAATGGTGAAAAGTTGATGACTGTAAGTAGCACAGCTGATGGCTCAGCTTTTGGTGGATACAACTCCAGCCAGTGTATGGCGATGTGCAGAAAGTAGCAGAAGGTCGTCATATGCATGACATGCTGATAGGCGCGCACTAAAAGCATAAAATAAGCAATTTATGCAACGAAAAAACTATTAAACTATGCAACCTACTCAAATCGGGCACATAATGCGGCGTAGCCTTCTTAGCAATGAACATCAAACCCATGGCGGTGAGCACAAAGACAAGCAATATAAGCGCACCACGTCGATAGCCACGCAACAGAAAGGATAAAATGATGAAGCACTGAGATGCTGAGATAATAAGCTGTGTTACTATATCTTTCCAAAGATCCAAAAAAAATTTTGCCTATAACTCACCCAGTAATGGCATGACAAAGACATTGCGATAGAACTCGCTATTACGCTGCAGTGTAAACTCAATAGCCACATCACCTGCCATGGTCTGCATAAGTCCAGCCGGCGTAAAGCGTGTAGTGCGTCCACTGCCAATATACGAAACACCAATCTCATCGAAATGCCACTCGGAAAGTGTGTTCACCGGCTCACTGGACAGCGGACGCGTCTGATCGAAGTTCAAACGCATTGGCGCCACATTTGCCGAAGTAAATTGATTAATGCCCAAATTAATGCCGCACTCGAGTTGCTCATGCGGCCAATTGCGTGCTGCATCAACACACCAGGTGGAGATCTCCAGATTGCTGGCAAGTAGTGCAATGCTTCCATTTGCTTGTAACTTAACCTCAGCATTTGTTATTAACGAGCCAATGGAGTTGAAGGCGGCACTGTAATGTTGTAAGGGGGAAGTTTAGTGTTGCAGAAATTTTTTTACTGACGGCTAAAATTACTTCAAAACCAAAATATCCGGTGTCCAAATATTCATATCAGCCATTGAACGCACAATTTGCGTCATATTGTCGAACTCTTTTGGTGTCCATGCAAGGCGTACATCCTGCCAGTACTACAAATGGCGCATTTAAATTTGAAGCTTTTTATAGAAATACAAAACTTACGAAGGCCAAATGCAAACGCGTCTTCAGTATGGCGCCAGTCTGTTCAAACGCCACAGAACGCACTTCAAATCCAAAATTCAAAGCGCTTAGATTAGCCGGAAGTGATTTATTCTGCGCCTGGTACGCTATATTTGCGATAAGACGTTGCTCGGCAGTCATGGGACGCAGCTCCTCTTCGATTTCGTTTTCTTGTGGTTTTTTTGTTTTTTTTTTTTATAGATTAGTATAAAAATTTAATAAATTTTCGAATTAATTTACCAAATCCATCGAAATCACAATCGTAGAACCAACGTGCCGTCGTGGGACCAAATGAACTGAAGCTTATATAATTAATATTCAATGGTGAGACATCGGTAAAATTCAGCAAAGGTTCTGTCTTAAAGCCGGTTATGTAGACCAAGATGTGTGCATCTGTTAATATATATAAAAAATAAAATAATATAAATCTACCATACAGCCTACAGCACAACTCACCCTTTGTTTGTACGACTTCTACAGGCGTGGGATCATATTGTGAGACAATATTTGTATCTTGATTAGTCGCCACACGACGACGTCCCATGCGGGTACGTATTGCTGAGAATGTATTCTCTCCAGCACCGATAACTGTAAGGCAAGATAAGTAAAAAAAAAATACGAAACAATAAAAATTATTTCTCACCAATTTCATAGACTCTATCATCATCACGCGGATGACTGGTCACGGTAAGCAATATATGCGCATCCTTATTTGTTATCACATAAAACTTCAAGTGTAAACGTTCGTTGGCGGCGATTTTATTATTATCCAATGTATGCACCATGAAGAACGTGCGATACTCGTAACCTCCATTGAAGATATCATATTCCTCGCATGTATCCAGTTGTGCGTAACTGACATTATACTTCGATTTAGCTTTAATCTGACTGATCTGTTGTAAGATCGTCAGAAGTATTAGTAACTTTAGGCTAGTAAAATAAGAAGCCATATTTCAAGGCTTGTACTGCACTGTTTGAGCAATGATTGGAGACTGAAGCGCGCATTGTTCGATTTTGTTTTTCTGGATAAGGCAGCGAAGTCGAAATACTGATAACAAATTATTATTCGCTTTTGTTTTTAGTCTGTGAGACGCTCTTTTGTTTTTTTTTTTTTTTCATTTTTGTTTTTATCTTTTTTGCTGTATTAGAGCATGGAGCGCGCGGAGAGGCTTGCATTGACACTCTCCAGTTACAGAATTTATTAAACCAGTGCCGAATCATTTAGGAAACCCCTGTATTCAATTTTTTTTTAGGGCGAAATAAAGTGTTTTTTAGAAAAAAAAAAAACTTAACACCTGCCATGTATAGATTTCTTGCTTATACTACTCTTTAATAGATGTAAGTCAGGCTGCTAAAATACGATTTGGGTGCATCGAAACTTCTCTACTCGCCTGTTAAAATAATGTTTTGAATAATTAAATACTTTGAAGAAAGTCATCAGTTCAAGTGCAAAAGGTTGTTTTGGTGAGTTCTTTCTTATAAGACTGAATACATTCAAATTATTTGAATATTCGAAGACATTCAATCAAAGTAATTAACCGTTAATGAATAACTTTTCACAAAGCTTACGCGAGCGCATGACCATAACGGACGTCTAGTAGCAAAGCACAAGAGCTATAGTCAAGTGATTCTACAATCGTTACAGGTGCCGCCGAATCGTGGACATAAAGCACCTGTTTCTTTGGCCGAATGCGTCTTGTAGCCATTATTCCGCTTGAGCAACGTAGGACATTCAATTGTGAATGGTACACGACCATGTGATTGCCTGAAGCCAACGCCTAACACGAAGCACCCTCCACCATGACAATGCAGGCGCTCACACATTGGCTCACTCAAAAGAGTTTTCGAGCATTCAAAATATTGAATTAATGGGTCATTCAATGTACAGCCCCGATTTATCCTCAAATAATTTCTTTTTATGCCCAAACATCAAAAATAAACTGCGTGGTGAAAGTTTTTCTTTGCCAATTTCTTTCATACACATTGCAACATTTCATATATATAAATATATAAAGAAACACATAGAATTATTAGCATACGCATATATATTGCTTAAAACTAATTTGTCAGTTTACTATACACTTATGTAAGTGTAAATTTAAATTTTCATTACATTATGTGCAACAATAGAGACACAACACATTAAATAAACGCTCACAACTTGCTACTAAATACTATGTATGTATGTTGTTGTTGTTGTTGTTTTTCTGTTTGTAGTTTTTTTAGCACACGTCCAGACGAAGGCGTCAAATCAAACTAATGACAACGTCCATTGCCATTGGCAGCTGAGGCAACAATATCATTATTGTGTCCATTGCTGGCATGTAATTTGCCTTGGGATGTCACATTGCAGTGCTGTGGCACGGACTTCAATTTCTTCAGTGGTGGCTCATTGGTAATTGTAGAGAAATCAAACTGTCATAAAAAAAAATGCATTAAAAATTTTAAAATTTCAATAAAATATAAAAACTTACGCGCTGCTCCAAAGACATATGTGAAATGGGTGGCAAACCAATGCAGCCGCGCAGTATATTCTCAATGGCTGCACGTTGGCTGAAAAGCGAATTCACCACCGGCGAGCCACGTGGCACCTGCGGTGCCTTGCACAAATAGCTTAAAATCGAGAGTACAGGCTTGAAGCTGACCCACGGTGCATGTTCATTTTCGGCGCTCTTTAGCTGTATACGCGCGCAGAGTTCACCCAATATAACCAAATCAAGTATCAGCGGCGTAGCCAATAGTGAATCTTCGCAGGTGTTATGCAATACCAGCGTATTATGTCCACCCAACATAATCTCGGAGGTGTATTCATCCATGGCGCGTTTGCTGTCGCCCACATAGGGTACATACTTGATGACCACCACATGATCGGGATGTTCATTGGGCTTGTAAAGCATGCTATTTGAGGCGACCATATCATCAACAACATTGCTCTTGGAGATCTGCAAGCAAATAAATTATATATTTATACAAATTATAAAACGTAAAAGTTTTACACACCTCCTTGGAACGGAATTGTTGCGGTGCTGAGAGATTCTTGCCATCATTATTACCCAAATGATTATAGCTAACAATTGACACCGGCTTAATGCCAGCACCAACCAGATAATCCACAAGCACGGATTTAATTTTAGTCTGACCAGACTTAAAATCATCGCCGGCAATGAAGACACCCTGCTGCTCGGCCAACTCAAGCAAACCGGGCACAAAGGTGTTCTGTGGCGAACCGTTGATGTAGGTGCACTGTAAAAAAATAAATTATATAATTTATAATTTATATATATTTCAAAAAAAAAACTACTTACACCCTCATCAATGCTAGCCATAGCAAAAATAGTCGACGGTGAGATCTCTGCATTATTAGCCTTCAGCGCAGCCTCCAGTTCCGCTCTGGTGGTATTCAAGCCAGCACGTACTGCAGCAAAACGCTCGGTATTGGCAGTCCAAAGCACAATAACTGTTTCAACACCCGACGTTTGCTTAAAATCGCGTATATCCTTACGCACCTGTTCGTACTGTTCGTATCTGTTGCCCTTCATGAGATTATCTGCACGATCCGATTGATTTGCAGCAATAAAATCAGCATCGTAGATCGAAGCACGTGGATGCAATGCCGAAAGTTGCTTATAAAGCTGATCTTGCAATGCTACATCTAAAACCTCTGCACGACGCATAGAGTCACCCAGATTCAGTGCGCTTATATCCCAACCATCAACAACAATATCATTGGGTTGCACCATTGGCAGCAAATCATGCATGGGCACAAAAACCTCTTTGCCCTGATCATCGGAACCAATGTAAACAGTGGAGGCTTGTGTTATGGAGCCATACCAATTGGCCTGCTGCATGCCAGTGGGTTTGCGCCACTGTAACTGGCGACGATTGGCCTCTAGTGCAGCAGTCAAAGTGGAGCCATTATTACCGCCCCAACCAACCAACATAACGCCCAATTTTGGTACATGACGATCAGTGCGTATCTTCAGCGCGGCGGTTTCGGGATGCACCTGCAAGAGTATATACATATACATATAATGTCAGACCTACAACAACAACAAAATATAAACTGTCTTCCGACTTAACATGTTTCAAGCATTAATTAGCGCTAAGTACTACAATTAATCAAAATTTAATATTATCAAGTATTATCAAAGACAACTTTAAGTCTTAACGGAAATCACGTCTCGACTTTTTTTTTTATCTTTTTCAACGTGTTTTGCAGAGTTTCATATTTTTTTTTGTTCATATCAGCATATCACCTGCCGGCCGGCTTTTACAGTTTTTTGCCATTTCAGCAATATCGTTCGATAATTAGCGCAAATATTATTATTTATCGTTTGACTACTGTAGACTTCATAATAAGCTAATAAATCAGTCTGTTTGCATATATGTTTAGCACCTGCGAAACTGATATATTTTAATAGACAAAACTATTTCATATCAAAGCTACTACACGTGTCTACTGTCTGGGTTTTTAATACAGCTAGAAAAATAGCATGATTTTTTATTTAAACAATTATTATTATTTAACAAATATTATTTGTACATAAATATTATTTGTGTCTACTTGGGGGTTTATGGCCTTTTGAAAGTTGCGAAATTGGGTGGATAGAAACTTGAACAGATGTTCTACAATGGTAAGCACTTTAAACACTAGAAGGTGCTGATGCCATACAAAACTGTACCAACTTTCCAGGTTTTTTGTATGAAAAAGTGTTTGTTGTGCTTGGAAATTCAGAAACAATTGTCTACATAGCTATTTAACTTACTATTTATGAGTTTACTATTTGAGAAAATAAGTTATATCATTTATTGATAAACCTTTTTTACATAATTTGTTCCAATTAACATATATGTACATATAATATGTGCCATAAACCCAAAAAAAAAAAAATACAAACGCTTCGATTGGATTGGAACACGTCAGTCTCTTTTAGCACATGCTCTGGAAGAATTTTAAAGAACTTAAATTTATTTAAATAATTGCCAAAGCAAACACGTTTCCCATGGCAAATGTTGTTCAGAAAAGACCTAATTGTTGATGCTTAAGGCGTTGAAGAGCCACACGACGCGCATAAATAAGCAGACAGATTCCGCATGAATAAATTTTCAGAAATTGCAGAAAAAAATAAGAAATTATAAAAACAAAATGACTTGGCAAAACAAGAAAAAATGTTAGCACGATTGGCCGCTACACTTTTCACACAATTTGTGTAGTGTACATAAGCGGTATCTTAAGCTGCCACCCACACAGCATCTAACGGTTACAGCCTCTCTATATCATCTCTCTATATCACTCTCTCTCTCTCACACAGTTCTTTTCTTTGTTAACATTGACCTTGAACATGAAATGCATGCAGCAAGTGTCAGTTTTGCATGCTCTCTCTCTCTCTCTCTCTCTCTCTCTCTCTGTCTTACTCATTTGTGTCGTTGTGCTCTTGTAGTAATGTATTACAGCTAATCTTGTAATGGAATATGCCGGACAGAGCGCAAATGAATTTCTAATTTTATTAAAATTTTATTCTAATAGGTTTTGCAAATATTTGCAATGCGCATGTCAGGCAGCGATGAGAAACAAAAGAAAAGAAAATGTGTAGTGCGGTGTAGACGATACAATAATACACTACACAAAAAAAAAAATTAAAATTAGAAAATGTATATTAGAGCTTGGAATCGGTCTAAAAATCGATGTTTTTCCAGCTCTAATGAATGTTTATCTCAGCACCTGCCAACAAAAGAGAGTAACAAGAAGTGAGCATGTAACGTTGTGCTGTAGCTGCACCTGCACTTTTTTTTACTGAGCTTGGATTTTTTTTTTAAACAGTTACATATTTTATTATAAAACGAATAGACTTTTTTATAGTTCTAAGAACTAGTATGTGTAGTGCATTAAATCATGCCATTTAACTTACTTCTTCATGCACCCACCTAACAGTTTATCAGCTGATTTCTACGCATTAAATGCGACGAAGCTCCGCAAAATAATCAATAATTTAACTTAGACCGGCGTGAAAAGAAATTCTATCGCTTGAACGTGCTAAAATAAACACCCACACACCATTATTTGTCATGCTATTCTAATTATTCATTTATTTGTTTATTATACATGATAATAGAAAGCTATACAGCAATAGTCTAGCAGGATATGCATATATGCGAAGGTAGATAATGGAAAATTTATTGAATACTAGTTATCTGAGGAGACATTTTTTGTCATACAAAACCAGAATTTGAATGAGTGATACTCCTTCAAAAGGTCCGATCTGTACCTATTAGAAAATTTTATAAGCATTAAATATCCATAAAAAAAAAATCAGAAGAAGGCCTATGCCACTTCTGTGCTAACCCAATAATCGGTGCAGAGTTTTTTCGCAAGCAACATGATTGTTCAAATTTTCAATCAAAATATAATTAATTTATAATGTTTGGTTAGTTTGCAACTACAGTTGATATAAGAGAACGTGGAGATAATGGATGTAATATGCCGACTTAAGTATTCTGTGCATGTGCCGGTTTCTAAGTTTCATAAAATTATCTGGAGAAAAAAAATGTTTTTTTTTATCAAAACCAAAAAAAAAAATAAACACCCTTCAAAAAATCTCAACGTCAAATATTTTATTCAATCTGTTATATCAAAATTTTATATTAAAAATAATTTATATTCTAATCGGTGCAGTCTTCTCCAAAAGCTTTGCTTTTAATTATCGAAACATCTATAGCCATTTTTTCGTCATATTACACCATATATATATGTACATATATATACAACTATTTTTTTTTTTATATTATTTGTAAGTCTTCCAAACAATTCATAGGTATACAAAGAAAAACTATTTTCAAATACTACGCCGCAGCAAAAAATATAAGAAAAATCAATCAATAAGCAAACACAAACACACACACTCATACACTCATACACAAATATATCTAATTGCCGACTTTTCGCATTACAGTTTTTAATATATAAATTATTTACTAAACAAAGAAAGAATTATTCTCACCTGTATCTGTCCGCTGGCGGTACGCTTGACATGCGAAATCTGATATTCGTAGTCCGTTTCGATATATTTTTCGCTAATTTGCACTTTTGGCGATATTACTTCCAGGGTAGAGGAGGAGGAGGACGTATTATTTGTTGGCTTCATATTGCAAAATTTATTAATTTTCTTTTTTATTTATTAAACACTCGAAAATTATGTAGGTAAAAAGTAAAAAACTTTTTTTTTATGCTTTATTAATTGCTTCCCGGTTAAGTGAACAGAACAGCACAAGAGTCAAACACGGAATGAGCTGAGGCAGACCGTTTTCTCTTTTATATATTCTTTGCTTGCATGGGACACTCCATTGGGTTTTGGCGCCGCCTGCATTTCTCTCAAGTGCTTAGGCTTGTGTGGGTGCGAGAGAACACATATAAGGTAGTAGCGAAAGAAATTTTTGCGCTTTATTTTAGGTATCAGTTGGCAGTCACAATGATGCGCGTTATTTGCCAACACCTTATATTATTGCAACTTGTTTGCTGGCAGGTGCACCCATTAGAGCTGGGAAAACATCGATTTTTAGACCGATGCATCGGTTTTAAAAATCGATTATTTTCCAAGCGCTAGCACCCATTGCTGTGCAAACTCTAACATAGACGCAAAAAGTCGAAAAAAAATGTTTCTCGCAAATTCAAATTTTTTTTCATATTACCGACACTTTAACTGCATCTAAAAAAAGGAAACCTTTTTTAAGTTTTAAGAATATTTTATTTTTTTTTTTTTTTTTTTTTTTAGATTTTTTTTGATATATCAGACCACTGTATTCGTCAGCAGCGCTTTCTTTGCTCTCTTTTAAAAGTTGTTGGTGTGTTCTGTGTCTTTGTTGTGTGAGGGCAAGTTTGCGAAAAAAAAAGCCGGCTTAATTTTTTTGAATGATTCGAGACCGGTTAGGTCATTGAAATTTTTATAGATCTATAGTTGAATTGAAATAAGGAAAAAATCTTATCAGAACTAAAACTGCTGACATTTTGTAGAAATTTGGAAACATCATCCAATAAATTGAATTCTTACAGTTGGGACCATTTGTAGGTTGTTGTTTGTAAAAGATTTAAAGTTTTGTAGAATTATTTCGATGCCAAAGGGGCAAAAGCATGTCTATTCGAACCCAAAAATTTTGAAACTGACTGCGTTGGTAGCGAAAGCTGGTTGGTTGCCGAATTATGTGAAATTTTTGACTTATCTATTTTTATAGAAATAAATTGATGTGGAATGATGAAGATTCATAAAATAGTGATATGTTAAGATATGCCAGCGATTTGGAGAATATTTTCAAGAAGTAAGCAGCAAATCTAAAAGAATCTGAAATCCAAAATGAAGATACAAGTATAGCAAACAATGTCTTCTATGGAATCTCCTACATTTGCTGTGCACTTGTTATTGCTTGATTTGTCCAAAGCATGATGTATTCAAATGCAACATTTTTGATTGATTTATTCTCAAACAATTGGTTATAATGCTGTCATCACACGACAAATCTGATTTTTCTCACACACTTTGCAGCATAAGCAGGTATCTCCATACATCTTCTTGAAGCAAAGCTCATTTAAATATTTCCGTATGTACATAGTTCTCTGTCTCCATTGAGTATGCCTTTTGCTTGATTTTTTTTTTTTTTTTCATTAATCACGTATTTCTTGAATGATGGAAAATTTTGCGCCCCAACTAAATTTATTTGTTTTGCTAAAATTTAGCAATTGTATTTTATTTGATGCAAGTTTAAATTAAATTGTTGATTTTGTTTGTGACTTGTAATAAAATTTGGTTCGTGCCAGTTTAAGTGCATTAGTTCCAGACTATCCTGTACTGGCTAATTTATTAAAGTTTCAATAACTAGTAAAAGCAAACAAACAATAAATTTAAGGCAAGATCCTGAAACTGCCTTAGTACTTATTGAGATCAATATTATGTAGTTCTCAAATTATTAAAGAACATTAATTTAAAAATAGATAATAAATATATTTGCTATTATGTAAAATTGGACTTTAATACTAAACATTTTACCGCAAAAAAATATCATACGATATAGAAATAGCACCACATCTTGAAATTTGAGACCACACATTTTGTTGCAAAAAACTTTCCATTAAACAAATTCATAATAACAGACTTTTAATAAACATAAGAGGGAAGTTCAAAGAAATGTTGGAAGTTTCTAATAATAATGCTCAAAATGATATTTCTCCTTAAACTTCTCTCAAATCTATTAAAGTTACAGTGTCAGCAATTATATGAAGAGATTTGTCGCCGCCAGCTTTTCTGCTGTTTTCCGCCAGTAATTTTCCGCAATGAACATATATTAAATTGGACATGATTTGCGAGAAGTTTCCAGAACAAAAATTATTAGTTATGATAATAAAAAAATTCAATTGAAATGCTTTTGTATTGCTGACTCAGTGAGTGCAATTGAGATCTTTGAGACTTTCGTTTCTGTGTGACAGATTGGCCTTGGTGTCTGATTGGTTGCGTGCAATTGGTGTTTACTAGAAACTTCGGGATCAAATTGCATTAAAAGTTTAATAGTTGATAAGAAATAAAGCAGCTGTTGGAGAATTGGAAATATTAGAGCTGCATAGTAAATTAATGAGAAAATCGACTTATTGATATAAAGTTTCAGGCTCAACTTGATAAAGATTTATTAGAGATCTTTAGGAATTGTTTTAACAGTCCCTGCAAGTAAGGCAGGGAGATAGTGGAACAGCACCTTCTATTAAACGCAAATGTACAGTGCTGCTATTTTCAGGGAGCTAGTGTAACAGCACCTTCTATTTAATGCAAATGTACAGTGCTGCTATTTACTACTGCTGGCGGCTATGTTGAAGCCATCTAAGAACTTCTTCTGAGGCAAATCCAAATATTGTAGACTCTCTGACTTTGGTAATAAAAACTATTAAACTTTGGTTAAATAATATATATATATATATATCAATATGTAATACTTATAAAACACAGTACATTATTTATATTCATTTTACAATGGTTTATCAATTACAGCTCGCGTGCTTTGTAGGCGTTCTTCCAGACCAACCACATCCTATGATTGAGTTGTAAAAGTTTATTGAACGATATGTACTGTACTGTCATGCCAACGCCAACGCAAGGCAATAGATATCGCATAAAAAGCGCTAAATATCAAAATTAATAGCTTAGCTTAATGCTTAAAACTAAGAAGAATTATAATAAAAATTAAACAAAAGTTTATACACTGCAAATAAAATGCGAACTTAAACTATTCGACAAGTTTACAATACATTTATACTGATTATTTTCCGTTTCTTAGAAATCACAATTAAAGCGCACAACAATTCGTTATAATTTGCAAAAAAAAAAAAAAATTACGTTGCCATTTGCTTTTTAAGCTAAAATAATACAATTTTTAACTTTTAATTTGTTAAAATATTAGAAGAAGCTAATTATCAAGAAATTCCCATTCGCTTGAATTATTCGAATCACTCGATTGTGGCTCAGAGTTTTTTCGCAAAGGATCACGCGCACGTCGAAAATCTGGTAAGAAACTATCGTAGTCCTGTGCCGCAACAGGCGGCGGCGCTGTTACAAATTTTAAAGTTGTTGGCGCTTCCGGCGCATCATGTTCGTCATTGTGTAGCAGTTTTGTAGCATGCAAGGCTGCACAAATGCCATCAATAGGTTCACCCGTGTTATAAACATCCTCATCATCAACATCATTAGCAGCGGTATCTCCAATGTAGTAGCTACTTTTATTTGGTGTTGTCTGCACGCAGGCCTCTTCCAATTGCGTGGCAGCAGTATTACTGCTGGCAGGATAAAATTGCGCCAATTGTTGCAATGCAGCCGTGGTGGCTGCTGTGGCTGTGCTTGCTGTTGTTTTTGTTGCTACTAACTGCTGCTGTTGCGGCAGCGGTGGTGGTGGCGGTGCAGCACATGCCTGACTGGCGCGCAACTCCTCAGCGGTAAGTGGCGCTAAATGTACCTCGGGTAGTTCAAGCTCAGCTGCTAATGTTTTAGCTTTGGCGGCAATAGTCTTCTGCAATGTATCCGGACTAAGCGCATCGGGTAGATGACGCGTGTAGGCAGCTTTCATATCAAGTGGTGTAGTAGCACCATTGCTGTAAATTTGATAAAAGCTTTTAGCTAATTACTTTATTACAAGCCGCAAAGTTTTACTTACTTCTCCAAATTGCAATAGCTTGCCTCCATTAGTGTCGCTTTGTTTGTTATGCCTGCAGCTACAGCTTTATCACTATTTGCTTTTGCAGCGGCTTCCTTTGTTTCTTGTCCAATTTCAACAATGCCTGCCAATTTTGGTTTACGTTTCTTGCTGCGCGTATTACCCGTTGCCAGACCACCACCACTTGTATGCAGTATGGATTGCTCAAAATCCATTTCACCAAATTGGCGAAATAGTTCCAAGCGTCTATTTTGCTCTGCAAGCGGTGATTCCACAGCCAGTTCAATGGGTACATTATAGTCTAGCTTTTCTATGGGCGGCAATTCAAAGCACTCCTCCGCGCTGATGACTGGCTGCTCTTCGGGTTCATATTCAACGGGTGATTCAAAGCTGCCGCAAAGGCTGGCACCCATTATAGGCACAGGTGGCGGCATTAGTGGATTGAAAATCACTTTGGCTGTTTAATTAATAAGTCAAATTAATTAATAAGTCATTTATATGCTTACAATTTAAGACTCACCAGTTCTATTTGGCTTCTCCGGCATTGCTGCTAGCCGTAGCAGTGAACGTTCACCTTCAAGCACAAAGATTTCTTTATTGCAAACACAAAAATCTAATATTTTACGAAAACCGCGTGCTACGGCCTCAACGCGTAGACGATCTACATTCAGTATGTAAAGCGTTGTATCATCGTGCGTCACTAATAGCGTATCCTGTCCTGCATACAAGTACATAGTACGAAAATTATTTGCCGACACCGCAACTTCACCAAGCGTCGCTGCATCGTGTTGTGTGCGTATTAAATGTTTTGGATTCAGTATGGGTATCTCCCACGTAGGACTACGCAGCACAGCATCTTTGAAGAGCAGCGTCTTCTCAACGTTGCCCTCTGTGTTGGCAAGCCAAAAGCGCCAACCTGGACGTCCGCAAATGAGCAAAGGTTTGCTACCGGCAGTAGTTTGTTGTTTCAAGAAGATGCCACCACAATCGATGAGTTGTTTGCGATCCTTTTTGCCAATTTGTGTAATGCGCCATTGTGCGCTCTGCTCATTGCGCTGACAAACAATGCAGCGATATAGCGTGGAGACCAGCAGATATGTTTGATGCACGCTTAGCTGCACAATTTCATAGGTCTCGGATAGTATTTCCATGGATTTACTTAGATGCTGTGGAAAGTTAAAAATTAAAATTAAACAATTTAATATATTAAATTTCATTTAGCGTTGTATGCAATGAAGAAGGAGTTGATGTGACCTATAAGTTGAACTTGAAACAATTGTCTTCATAGCTAAACCCCATTATTCAAGCCATTATTTCTATTTTAAACTAACTAAAGCTACTTACGCTCGTATAATCAAATTCTGTTAGCACCACAACGCCCTGACGATCTCCGGAATATAGTTTCATGCCATTCTTTGACCATTCAACGCAGCTAACGACACAATGATGTAAATCACGTATTGTATAACGTTCAATGGGCTTGGCGCGTGTGCAGGGCGCAACCAAATTTAAGTCCGGCGGCACCTCCTTCTGAATTTGAAATACGCTAACCTGCCCGGAAGAGCTGCCAGCGGCAACCATATATTCGACGGAATCAACTATTTTAACGCATGTTATGCGTGTTGCAAGCTATAGTATAGAAAATAAATTAGTTATTAAGATTTGGCAGCCTAATGTTAGCCTGGCACGCATACATATGTATGTATGTAAGCCCGAAAGCCATGAGTCATGTTCGTTTTACACATGTAAGTGGGACCGCCGCTCCGGCAACTTACCTCAGCTTTGAGTTTTTGCATTTCGCCTGTTTGACGATTATACCAAAATATTATGCCTGCATCGCTGCCTAGCGCTAGAAAATCGGCAATAGCATCCACACAAGTTATATTGAGATTAACTGGAAATAGGCCGCGCTGTAGACGCGCCGGTATTTGCTTCTCTATGATCTCGGTCATAGGTGCCCATTCGCGTATGCTGTAGAGCTCCTTGCAGGCGGAGCTGAGCGACATGTTGTTGTATGGAGTTGTCGCTTTTGCGCAGCAATTATTAGTTTTCTTATTTAAATTTGCTTTTTTTTTACATTTATATTGTCTACGAGTTGTCAACAAATGCTGCTTCTTCCCAAAGCGTCATTCATAATTTTGCGCACAGCTGTTTGGCTTTAGTGTTGTTGTAGCTTTGTCGCTGAATTCCTACAGTTTACAGCACTACGCCACAAAAAAATCATTATCAATTATATTTCTTGCGTGAGAAATAATAAAATATAACGCGTGTTGTTACGGCTGGCGTAGTAATTTATTTAAGTGCATATGCATTATGCATATAAGTAACTATAGACTGTCATAGTTCTGCAAAAATATTAGAAATTGACAAACAATTGTAAACTTTATAACACCCCGCCTGTGCGGAGATAAAAAAGTTATTTCTCTTGCTTTTCGTGCCAAAGTTCAAGCAGTCACCAGTCAAAGTATTAAATCAGTCCGCAAAAACATTTTAATTGTGCAAATATGGTCGACAGCAGCAGCAACGCAACGACAAGCAATTTGCGTAGTGCCGTCATTACGGAGCCAAGTTTCATGCCTCCTACTGGCTACAGTCTGGGCGGTGGTGCTGGAGTGGGCGGCGCAGGCTTAAGCAGTTCTGGTGCAGTGCTACGCACACCCTATGCTGGCAATGTACGCGCATTAGATCTGCATGCGCCACCCATACCACAGTTGCCATACCAGCAAACGCCTAGCTATGGCGCAGTAGGCGGTTTGAATAATTTGTTCGGTGGTGCGGGTGGCTACGGCGCAGGATATAATAACTTTGGCTATAATAATTACGGCGGATTTGGCGGTGGTTTTAATAGTTTTGGTGGCGGTGGTCTGGGTGGCTACGGTTCCTATGGTGGTTACAATCGTTTTGGCGCTGGCGGCGGCATGAATGGCATGGATCCCGAAACACGTTTCATACAACTAGCAGAGGCAAGTTCACGTCCTGCATTCCAAAGCATTGAATCGTTAGTTTCAGCTATAGGCAATATAGCTGCTATGCTTGATTCAACATTCTTCGCGCTGACAAGTTCATTTCGTGCCATACTTGGTGTTGCCGCGAACTTTGGACGCTTACGTAGCGTGTTTGCGCAGTTTTGGGGTACATTTGCGGTATTTCGTGCATTGAATTGGGTTTATAGAAAGTAAGTTAAAAATATACTAACTAAACTAAAATTCGAACTAATATTTATGCTTTTCCACTAAGAATACTCTACTGGCTGCGCATCTCCGATTTGGACCCCTCATCGGCAGCGTTTAAGCAAGCCTTTGCCGAGGCACTAACCGACAGTAATGCACAACCGGTTGGCGCTGCACCAAAAACAACACGCAAAGGCACATCACCCTGGCCAGTAATCGCCTTCATAAGCTTCATATTTACAGCACCATACCTGATTATGAAGTTGCTGGGCACAGTGACAAATACTGCGCAGGAAGAAGGTACATTGTACTTGTTTAATTATTATATTTGCTTATCACACACCGAGATTAGCTTATTATTTGAGCAGATATCTATATGCTTGATTAGATAAACTAGTATACACATTAATTAACTTGCTTATCTTACGCTTACACATGTACAACAGCACGCGATCCCTCTAAATGGGTTTCACCTATACAGACAACAGCGCTCTATGATTTCCAGGCACGAAATCAAACAGAGCTTTCGCTATGCGCCGGCGCTGCTGTACAAGTTGCACCGCGTGAAATACAACAAACTGTGGGTCTACTAAATTCCGGTTGGGCACTAGCTAGCATGAATGGACAACAATCGGGCATTATACCGTTAAATTATCTTAAAACACCGCAACAATTGCGACAGGAAGTTGGTCAAGCACAGAACATAGGCGGCGCCACAGAGGACATGCAACAACATGCAAAGCCGGATTTACTTACTTCGTATGCACCACAACCGGAATTGATGAATCTATCTGTTGGTGCATTTCCTGCACCACCGCTTGTAATGTCAGATGGTAGCATAGATCATATGCCAGATTTTGAAATTGCAGCACAACCGCTTGGACCGCCGACTACTGTTGCTGCAGCTTTAGCAGAGGGTTTCGCTTGAAATAGTCTTAATAGACTTAATTAATGGCAAAGAATATTTTTTATGTTTTATCTAGTCTAATTTAAGTAAATATTTAGCATTGCACTTGGTTCATTGTTAGGTTAGCCTAAAAAAGCTTTAAATTTTTTAAAATGCTGCGTTTTTGTATAAACTTGAGTTATTAATTAATGTTGTGCATAATTTTTCATAAAGTTGAACTACGTAAACAACACATTTCCATATTATTTAGTTATTAAGTTTTTCTTTTAAGCGCCTATGTATGTATGTTCGAAAATATTGCAGTAACTTTTCTATAAAACTATTTAATAAAATGAAATCTTTAGTGTCGTAAACATAAACAATTGGAAGCATTCTTTAAATAAGCAATTATTGATTTCCAAAAGCCAGACATGTACCTTTTGACTGATAAGATGTATCGCGTTGTGTAAAGCAGCTTACAAGCTTATCGTTCAGCAGTTGAGTGGCATATAGATGTGTAGAAGTGGCTTCAATGCAATTAATTCGAGCAAAAAAATACGTTGACTTCGTGCGATTGCACATAAGCTCCCAAAAGTGGCGTGCAGCTCCCACAGTGTATATATATATTTGTAAAACTTCTCTCCTAAGACCGATAAATTCTATGAAATGCCTTTGCAAGGTGCTCGATATCAACGATAAAATCTATATTTATGTAATATATCGATTCTAAAGATGAAAAATTATTGTATTTACTTGGTTCTTATAATTCGCAAGCAGTTGATCTTGTGTACTCAGTGTTGCTACTGCGACTCTACTACGCTGTTTGTATAGAGTTCCCAGGCATGTCGACCGATCGACGTATAATTGCCGGTTTATCCTTTACTAAGCCCAAGAATTTTTTTTCTTTGCTAATGTTCCGGTCACATTAGCTTTGTTGTACTACAGGCGTCAGGTGGACTCCATCTTCTACTTTTTAGCATGGCAGAACTCTCGTTAGCCATGTTATGCCCTACCTACAAGATTTATGTCAAACTAAGCTAACACGTTAAGCGATTTGTTTCGTTAGAGTCTTCGAGCTTTGATTATCGTTATTTTTGGACTCATCGGTGGACATCATGCAAGCCGGTAATAATAAAATTCCAGTCTTTTTTGCTTGGTATCAAAACCTCGTATTATACTTGAACATTCAGCTATGCCTGGAATGTTTGAAAGCTATACATTTATGGTAATAAAAATTGCCAACAAAAATCTTTCTTAGATTAAGAAAAGCCTTAACCTCGGTAGCACCGCTTAATCCGTTTACACAAAGCTTAAATAAGCCGTAACTGAGATATTTTTGTAGGCCATCAGCAGCATCTTGCTCACATTTAGAGTTGTGGAGCGCGTTGCATAAGAGGTAATCCTCGTAAATGAGAGTATCTTCGTGAATTATCAGATTGTTAGCAGCAAAAATACTTCTAGCAAACTTTCGATACGCTGTTACTACTCAGGATTGTTTTTACTGGATTTATGGAGCACTGCTGTTCTCTAAGCAGATGAAAAATGTTTAAGATTTCGATCATACACTGCCAGCTCTTTAAGCGTTGCGTTTAACACCTTCTATGCCGTCGAACACCTGCCTGTCTGATTAGAGAAAAAGATATATCAAACTGTAGAGATGATTTCTATAAACTTCTTTTAAATGGAACATAGTACTCCGATGTTACCAAACTTCGTGACAAATTGCTAATCCATAACTGTTATAAAAAGTTAATATTATATAAAGCAGCGTAAAAACTTCACTCATAATTCATCATATGCACTTTATTGATTGATTTGAGGTTGATTTTTTTTTTTTGTTTGTTTTTAATTTATTTTTTAAATTATATATATTTAATTTGTCTCATTTGTATTTTGTTTACAACTACGTCGTCATACTTTTCCACATATGCATATTATTTACGTTTCTTATTCGAGCAACTTTTGCTGTTGTTGCACATCTTCATTATTTTAATTTAATTTTTTGCATTGCTTATTAAAAAATTTAATTATTTTAATATATATATATATATATTTATATGTATGTATATATTTGTTATTTCATTTGTTAATGTTTTAAATCATTTAAAACTACTTTCTTCTTAATTTTTGTTTTATAATATTTAGGTAGGTTAAACATTTCATATTTTTGTTATTGATTTCGTTCGTAGTACTTAACATTTATTATTAGCAACTTTTTTATTATGTTTTCTTTTGTGTTTCAAGACTTAAAAATTATTAAAATTATTTTGTAGAACACAAAAAAAAAAAAACAGATTTCTCTTTCAAAAAAAATTTTGCCTGCTGATTTATTTATTTATTATATTTTTTATTAAAAACATATTTTATATGTTTGCTTCTTGTTGCAGTTTATTATTGTTGCTTCATTTTTTTTTTTTTTTATAAATTTAAAAACATTTATTGCATTCAGATTGAACAATTTTATTTTCTTACAATAAAAGAAAATAATTTTTAAACAATTTTTGTGTTAAATCAATTCAAAAAACTTTAATATAACTGCCAAAAAAAAATAAAACAATTAAATTCAAAACTGAAATTAAAAACTATAAATCTAAAACGAAATCTGCACAAAAACCAAATATGTATAATATTAAATAATAATAATTTTTATTTTAATAATTAGATAAATCTATATAATATAAATTGTTTTTGCTTTAAAGTCTTATAAGTTAAAACAACTAAGAGAAATTTTTTAAAATTATATAATTGCATTCTTTTAAAACATTTTGCAGTTTTTTTTAGTTTAATATTTTGTTTTCGAAAATATGTTCAATTGTTTATCTTCTCTCTGTGTATATGTGTGTGTGTGTGTGTAAAAGGATATACAGGAAGCGTGTGGAAAGAAAAACTGTTATAATTTCTTGCAACGCGCTGCTTGCAAACATTCCGACTTCAATGTAAACCCAGTAAGGCGCTTATAAATGATAAACGAAATGAATCCTCAGATAATTCCGTTGTTGACGTCTGCTCTTCTTCTTGATATTGATTGACAGCAGTTGCATTTATGGTAGATATTGTGTTTGATAATGTTGCTGCTGGTACTGTTTGTATTGTTGCTGCTGCTGCTGGCATCGTTCGACAATTACTCAACGTAACAGAGGCGAATGCAGCTCAATCGACATCTTGAAATTCTTCTTCGTCATCGAGATCGCTTGACTTGGTATCTTCGGTGGTATGTATTGTGGCATAACCGTGAGACTCATTGGTGGATAACTGCATATAGGATTTGGTTAGACCATCATCATCCGAATCGCCTAGAGTATCACCTTTACCATAAGCTGCAAAGCGTATATATAATATTAAGAAGTTATACATATATAAATAAAAAACAACTAACACACCTTCGATATATTTGGCAAAATTTCGTGGCACCAATGACTTGACATGTTCGATATCCTCCGGCGGGCATTGACCTTTGTCCAGACCTGTACACAGTACATAATTATATAAGAAATTTTCCAAAAAGTACTACAAAACCAAACTCACCAAAGAGCAAACCCATGCGTTTGAGCACTTCAATATCATCGTGCATTTCGAATTTATCATTGAATTTAAATATATACTCCGATCTGTGAGGAAAAGCGTATAATATTAGTTAATATTAGCAACAAACACAAAATGGTGCTACCCACTTGTCATTGGTTACGCTGCAATTGATCTTTGTCGATTTGTGCGTATTCACAATAATGAACGGCACCTGTATGGCTGAGTTCGGCGAGGGCACAACGCCCTGTCGTTCCGCCTGTTTGTTGCGTTCGATAAGACCCTTGAATATGACCTGCTGCAGCATAACATCGCGCAATTGTTGATGTTTCTGTTTGATGCGTTCACGTCGTTCTTCGTTTTCTTTTTCGATTGCAGAACATTGCTGTAAAGAAAACGTATACAAAAAAAATAATAATAGCAAACAAACGACAAACAAAAATAAACAAACCTCCGCTGAGTTTGTTGGCAAACCAATCCAGCGTATCTCCTTCTTATCCTTCGATATAATATGCATTGCCATCAACACATTAAGCGCATCATATACGCGACGTCTGATATTCTTCTGATCACAGTTTGTATCAAATGTATTATTAATCAGCTCCTCATTGACCAGCTCATCGGCAACCTCATTGTAAGTGGTCTTGCCCTTCTCTTTAACCTTTTCGCAAACCTTCATCGAAAAGTGCCGCAAGCCTTTGCCAGCCTTATCCGGTTTGCGTTTTCTTTGTACTAAGGATAATGACGACGACGTTGAAGATGCGTGCGTTGAGGGGCTCTGTATAGCGTTTCTGTAGTTGAAAGCAGATTTGTTAATTTTATAATATTTAAAAATCAATTATCAAAACTTACAATTTTGATTTCATTTTCATGTTGCCACCGCCGCCGCCGCCGCCGCTTTGTGTGTACTTGCCGCCGTAGCGTTCGCTTTTGGACAGTGGCTGCAAATGACAATATAATGTTCTATTTGAAATATATTTATATATATGAAGAACTCACCGTATCGTGCATATCAACGCTGTTGCTGTGCTGTGGCGTTACTACTGTATATGAATTATCTGTAAATATATATTGCCAAGATATTAATATGTGTTCGTAGAATAATACGAGAACAGTTTCAACTTACTTTCTGCCTTTATTGGATTATAATTGCTTTGTATTCTGACGAATTGCCCCTGATTTGTTGAGTTCTAGAATAAACAAAAAGGCGACCAAAATATTTATAAGCGTTTTTTTTTTTCTCTAAGAATTCTTTGGAATGTTTGGTTTTGCAAGTGTGCAAATGCAAACTGACAAAAAATAGTCTGTTTCAATCACGAACAATAGTCTGTCCGTCCGCTAATAATCTATTTATAAACTGCTGCAAAGCAAAGTCTGTTCTGTGTCTTGAATTGAGTCAACTCAACGTCTGTATGTACGCTATGTAAGCTATAATAGTTCTGTAGACGATAATTTTTCATCCCAACTTCGAATTTTATGTGCCTCTGCTGTGTGTGTGCATCAGTGACAAACAGCGGATAGTCCATAAAATTTCATTTAATTCTGCATCAAAAAGATTCCCACAAAGTTAAAGGTAAAATGTACTTCCCCCTCTTGATTAAATCAAATTGCCACATTATATATTTTACTGATACGCTATATCAATACATTCTCAAAGCGCGCAAAAGACTCCTGAACTCCTAAGCGCTTCTTAACTCCCAAATGAACAGCATCACACTGCAGCCAACCGCACAGTGGTAAAACCTAAAGAGAAAAATCTGCAATCGAGTGTGCTTTTGACTGCGAGACGATATTGAACACTCAAAACATCGAATTTATGATTCACACGCCGTACAGCCGTAATTTATTACCGTAACTAGTTTGGAATTTGATGCCTCATTCCGAAAGACTTAGTAATCGAAACTCTGTCGTATCTGTAAATTGGGATTCTAAGCCGTAAACAAATTTGAGACGCGTTTTGTTGCACTGTGCAACAGTAGCTCAATGAAGTATTTTGACTTTTTTTGGACATATGCGCTGTACGGCATCTCTATATTACCATATAGGAGTTTGATGCCACTTTGGTGGCACTACATATCTAGTTAACTAACCTAAAAAATTAGATAAAACTTACCACTTGACTGAAGGCGCCCATTCTGCTAGTAACGCCGCTGCCTCCGTTGCTTGAATAAATTGTGCCGGCTGTGTCGTCAATGTATTCCCGCTTGATTTCGGCTTGTTTAAGAACTTGAATAATTTTGCCTGTAAAAAAAAGATTTTATTATAAAGAAATGTTTAGACAATTAAAAAATTGTTTTAATAAATAAAATGCACTTGCTGCATGTGTTATTAGTTGTTGTTGTACAAACTATATACACACATACATAGACGCAAAACACACGTTTGCTACTAAACAACAACAACAACAAATAGGAATGCGTGCTGCTTTGATATGATAAAAAGAAAGAAAGGGAGCAAAGTAAAAACTCAATGAACACGGCCACACTTACACTAGCATACAAACAACTTCTTATTAATGTTGAAAAACCATTTAACCGCTTCAAGTTTTTATTGTTTACTTTGTACTAATTAGTTTCATTTGATTTGTTTAAACATTTACAAGAATGCTTTGGCATTGTTTTAAAACATTTTATAAAAAAAAACAACAAAACAAGCGCTTGCCAAAGTCTTGGCGGACACTCTCAATGCTTGAAGAGTAGTGAGAGAATGAGTGTGGCAGAGTAAAAAAAAAACACGGTTTGCAATAATCAGCAGCAGCGTTGAGTTTGTTGTTGTTGTTATTATAGCCAGCCGCATGCATGCATAGATATTATATTAGTAGAGGTGGCAGGCAGTAAACGAACAGACGCTTGAATGAAAAAGAAAAATAACAACAAACACAATACAAATGCGTTTTAAGAGCGCAAAAGTACTACAACTACTTACGCACACTGGCATACACTGGCACACATACAAGAGCATAATATGTACCAAAAGAATTCCCACACTCGCCTGTGTCAAACATTTGGCAGTTGCCTGCTCAACTCGACACGTTTCTTGCATGTGTAGGGGAAATTTTGCATTCACTGAGCAATTAAATATTGTAGTAAACAAGGTTGCATGTGTGAGTAGGGGTTTTGGGGTTGTTCGAGCATATTTTTTGTGTTAAAAGCTGAATATGGGTTTAAAGTCTATTACGCACCAAAAAAAAGGAAACAAAAAAAACTTGTAAGAGAAAATATACAGTAAAACCGAAGCTTAAATACACTTTATTTCTATAATTGTATAATTTAAGGAGTATAAGTATAAGAATACCCTACATATCAAATATTTCTTCCATTTCAATGACAATAAATAATTTTGACTTCGGGTTTCAGTTCAACATAAAATTAAAACGGTATTAAATGGTACGCAGTACACACAATGGTAAGCCACGGAGAAGTTTTTATGATAGCATGCCGCTTACTCTGGTAATGGCGGCAAACAACTAGCATGCAACAACAATAAAAGTAATATTAACAACAAAAGCAATAGCAGGAACCGCGCCGAAAAAAATACAACAACAAATAATTGTTTTTGTTATTAGTGCAACGCGCTCTGGCACTCTTTTTGCTCCCAAGCCACACGCACACACAAACACACTTGTATTACTGCATAAATGCTGCCTCGCCACATGCGCGATGTTGCCGTCGACGTCAGTGTTTTGTTGTTAGTGTATTTGTTTTGTTGTTAGTGCTATTGGAATTGTTGTTGATAGCTTGCTGCGACTGTGTTGTTGTTGTTGTGACCTATTGAATATGTCCGTAGCGTAGGCAATACTGTTGCGAGAAGTTTGGTAAAGGTTGCAAGGTTCACAACGATGTTCTGCTGAACTAACAGAGTGACTATACGATTACTGATTGCAATTGGCGCCTAAATTTCTGCCGCGTGAAAAATCATCTGAAATATATGCTAAACTTTTCAATTGTCTGTCAAAAGTGTTAAAGTTGAAAAGGGAAATAAAAGAAATCAAATTTTAGATGTTGGTTCCATATTTATTGCATCAACTACTAGATATCCCATTTGCAGAGATCTCTTCAATACGTAGCTACAACTTTATCCTGATAAATCTTATCAAAACTATTTACAAAATTTCGAATATATCAATGAGCTTACAGTGTATCTTATAGTCGTGCACACTCGACTGCAGCATTCTTGCTACACTTCTATTTATGTATGTTTGTGTGCATGTTTGCGCTGTTTTGCGTGCAAAAGGCAATAAAAGGATAATATGCATGAAAATGAGTAAAGCAAAAAGAATTTAAAGAAAGAAAGTTAGAATAGCTGCTCACTCAATAGAACAAAGTGTGCTGCTGTGTTACAATTTAGCAAAAAGTAGTAGACACGTACTAAGCAACTAAATACATATGTAACTATGATGCTGCCTGCCTGCTTGCCAGCCTACCGGCATACGATTAAAATGGAGTTACTCCACTTTTAAAATGGTATTGGGTTGGGTTTTGTGTCGATTGGCGCCCGCGCTTATCAACACCGACACACATACAATGTACGTACGTACATGTACGTATCAGCTGTTGCCTTGCTGTATATTGTATGGATTGCATTTTGTAATTTCATGTTTCATGCTTTTTACTTTCAAATAGTACTCCTCGTTGTTGTTCCATCATCGAAAGAAAAAAGATACAAATTTATAAAAAAAATAAAAATGTATATTTTTCGAACAAATTGTCGGTGCGGCGTTGTGCGCTCACATGTGTATATGACGGCAGAAAAATACACATGTACTACGACAACGCTATA
Source organism: Leucophenga maculata (assembly GCA_035044805.1). Lineage (NCBI taxonomy): Eukaryota > Metazoa > Arthropoda > Insecta > Diptera > Drosophilidae > Leucophenga > Leucophenga maculata. The sequence continues at coordinate 1,638,831 of JAWNNP010002290.1, forward strand.
ACGAAAGCAACAAAATAATCAAAAAGTATATAAAAAAAAGAGTAGCAACAGCAAGTGCCTAAAGCAAATGCGACGATAAATATTTTTCTAAAAGAAAAATCGAAAATAAAAAGATGGCGCGAATGCGCTACGTCCAAAGCGGTAAGCCAAATGACATGTTGGCTGCTAAGCGATTGATGGGGCAAAGGAAACGAGAGAGAGTGCGGAACGAGGCTTTTCAATGCGGATACAACAACAATGCCTAAATTTAGGAGTAGCCCTAAGTCAATAGTTACAGTTTGCTTATAATATATGTTAAATATAGCTGCTAAACCTTAATGGTTATCCCATTCCACGCTGATCTACCACCACATTTTCATGCTGGTCTACATGGAAAATTTTCTATGATTAATAATTTATGGTGGACTCACAACAGAGTACACCTGAATAATTGGCTGATAATACACCTGCTTAAAGAAGTTTATACATGCATCTGGCTATTTGTGTTCTCGAAATATATTAGTCCTTCTTAATCTTCTTATGGGACGCCTATATGGCAAACTCCTTGCAAGCCTATTGGCATGATTTAGCAGCCTATAGTTATAGCAGCTTGTATGTTGGATGATTTCTTGTAGAAGTCTCAAGTCTCCGTGTACTGTTGTGTTGCGTACGTACCAGTGTCACCCTGTAATCTCACTTTGACTTCTATATTGCAGTTATTGGTGATGCCCCATATTTGCATCGCGTATCTCCAAATAGAAGCCCCGGCACATTTGTTAACTGATCGCTTGCAGCATAGGGCTAGCTTACTCCTCTTTTTGAGCATCCAAAAGACCTGCCACTCTGTGTTACCCACGTTGCGAAAATTCTTTCCCAAACCTTTGACAGGGAAGGTAGTATGTTTATTGGACGATAAGAGCTAGCAATATCTTCAGGCTTGCCAGGCTTATGGATCATAGTGATACTCGCTAGTTTACATTTGCTAGGGAGCCATTTTATTATCAAAATTATTTAATTTCCAGAGGAGAACTTCTCTACCAAAGATGCCCATTGATAGCTTATGTGGCTGCTTAACAAATAAAACAATCTATACAGAACTTCAGCAAACAACAATAACCACAAAACTTCTATTTAATATAAATTTCTGATTACTTTTAATGACTAGCTTAGTATTACACATAATCTTCCTCCGCTATAGTAGGGTACAACTTCAAATATTTGTTGTTGCAATAGTTTCATGAATAATGAATGTACTTTGTACTTGTACTCACCATTGCCATCTTTGTAGAAGTAATTAATTTCACCTGCGACTGGTGTTATAGTTGTGGTGCTCTGCGCCATATTTTTTTTTACTTTTGACTTTGTTTTTGTTTAAATTTTATTAACTTTTTTGTTACGTTTTCGCAGTGCTTTGACTGCGCCGTTTATATCAAGTAGCAGCAGTCAAAGTGGTTACTTTTTTTTGGGGGGGAATATATACAACTTTATGTAGATCTACAACAATTTTTATTTTATTATTATTTTATACGCCTGAGTAGTAATTACGCGCGCGTTTTTCTTATTTTATTTTATCAACTATTACTACTTTTATTCTGTTGGGTGCCTGCACCACTTTTCTTTGCTGCTTTTCGGGTTTCTTTTCGCGCCGCCTTCACACGTTTTTCTTTTTTTTTTTTTCCTTTTTTGCAGCCAGCCGTGCTGTGCCGCCTACGTTTCTATTGCGGAGTAGCAAAGCAGTTGGAAAATGAAAAACCTTTTCGGCAATGAAAACATACACACACCACAGCACACCAAACCGCACCGCACCGTACTTCAATACACCGCGGCAACACTACAACGCACTACAATTTTCAAGACGATGGACGTATGAGAACGCAGCGATTCAAAGAATTTTCCAGCGATTCTTTTATACACACGCGTCGGACATTAGTTATTAGTTTATTTTTACTTTTTGCAAACAATTGCAATATTTTACTTTTAAACAATTTGACTTTAGTTTATTTAACTTGTTAGTTTTTAGTTTATTGGGCGCTGCTGCTGTGCGAACGAAGTCAAAATGGCGAGCAGCGCGTTGTCGGCACTGCTGCGAAATGATGATGATGTTGGTATATTGATGAATTTTCAACGCTCCTTTTCACGCACTTGCCGTACACCGATTTTCATGCGATAAGCAGTAAAAAATTGCCAAAAATCTTAACTTTCGGTGTATGTAAAAATTTTGTAGAAATTATTAGTTTAAGTTGGCTTAAAACGTGTTCAAAATTTCCACTGAATTGCTCTGTAACCGTGTGATTCGAGTATGCGAGTCGAAGTGAGAAGAGACAACTATTGCCGAACAGCTGATTGATTCGCGCCAAAACCAGGGAAGTGCTGAGTGCTACGGCTGTAACTAGGGATGAAATTGAGTTTTGCAGCGAATATCGGACTGATGTGCTAACAGAGTAATCGGTTGTTTTGACATCAATCGGTAAACTATCGGTGAACATTAAATTATCAGTAAAATTAGGCTGAAGTACGAATCAACAACTTATGCAATATAACAGGCGTGGCATGTAATTTAATTAATAAATTCTGAAACATCCACTCCAAGTAATAACTGTAAATAACGGGTGACCTAAACGGGTAAAAAAAACGCTCATTGATAAACATGAGTGACCATCGATCGTGTTTGACGTTTGGATTCGCGGTTCGAACGAACGTGTACGACAACAGATAACCAGCCACAACAGCAACACTGTATGCGAACAGCTGTTTAGTGAATCGTACAGTTAAGCGTAATAATTCCGTATGCTGAAGTGTAGATCCTTAATAAATAAAATCAACTATTACAAAGATTCATACGTAGAGATTGAATGAGTTTAGCAATATAGTAGCAACAGCACGTCTGCAACAAACTACACCAAAAGCAAGTTAAACGTTTAACGCCTTCAAAATGGTTGATCCCATTGCTGCCATGTCTAATTACAATGTACTCGAGGTCATATTCGGGTACATGGAACTACGTGATTTACGCAATTGTGCGCTTGTCTGCCGTAGCTGGTATAATTTTCTAAATGATGAGAATAGCGATGTCTGGCGTTGGCACTGTTTGCGCAAGGTAAGTACACCACAATGGAGGCAGTCACTTTTGTGCAAAATTAATTCCATTTTTTTTTTGTTACTACAGGTACCACGCGAAGCGCTAAAATCGGATTTGCTAAGCTCAGTGCCTACATATAAGACAAAATTACGCGCCTTTTCGCATGCATGGAATCCAAATGACTGTTCGCGAAATGTTTACATTAAACCGAACGGTTTTACGCTACATCGTAATCCGGTGGCACAGAGCACAGATGCATCACGCGGTAAAATAGGCTTTCGTCAGGGCAGACATGCATGGGAGGTCATCTGGGAGGGTCCACTGGGCACTGTTGCAGTCATTGGTATTTCAACAAAAGAGGCAGCACTGCAATGTCACGGCTATGTAGCGCTACTCGGTTCCGATGATCAAAGCTGGGGCTGGAATCTGGTCGAGAATCATTTACTGCATAATGGTGATACACAGGGTAGCTATCCGCTGCTCAATAATGCGCCAAAATATCAGGTAAGCAGTTTTTTGTAGCTTAATTAAGCATTTAATAATATATTTCTTATAGGTGGGCGAACGTATACGCGTTATACTGGACTGTGATGATAATACGTTATCATTTGAGAAGAACTACGAGTTTCTGGGTGTTGCATTTAGAGGTGGGTAGTTAGTGTGCCTATAAATATAACGAAAAAGTAATTAAATTGATATGCATTATCTTACTATTTTAGGTCTACCAGATAAGAAGCTTTATCCCACAGTGTCTGCCGTTTATGGCAATACAGAAGTATCTATGGTCTATGTAGGAGCACCTTTAGACGGTTAAGCAGCAGGCAGCGTTTTGTGTAAACAACTAAATTTTAGCGTTGCCATGCTTTTAAACTTCATATCTGCTTAGAAAGTGTACAGTTTGTTTTTTTAAATGCCGTTTTTTTAAGTTTTAATTGCTTTTGCATGAGCCACAATAACACAAATTTTATATTTTATTATAAGTAATAGCTTTTTACACATTCTTCAGCAAACTGTTTACTTATTTAAGTCGCATATGAAGTTTATTATTAGAAAAATATAAGTCGACAGTGGTTCTTCACAAGTTTTTAGTAAATTATTTCCAACAACACACAACATTCCGCTTGCGTACATATTTAAAATTTAACTAAAAGCAATTTAACAAAATATTTATAATTGTATTTAGTTCTTAAGTAATTTACTGCATTATTATACTCAAGTTTTGTAAATGGAATTAGTTTAAGCACACAAAAAATATTGCATTTCAACAAAATCCATTTGTTTTTGTGTATTAAAAGTTGTGCATAAACGATTATAAACAAATATTTACATAAACAATTATACGTACATATATACATATATATAGTTTAGTAATCGGTAGTATATAGTAGTTGAAAATAATAAACTATACTAAAATGCCATTGAAATAAAAAAGTTAATAAAAGAATTAATTGTCTTGGTGTTTCAGAATTTAATACAATTGTTTCATGTTCAAATTTTACATTATTTAATTATAATTTAATTATTTAGTGGCGCCACCGATGCTCCAATCGTCATCATCGAATAAATCATCAAAATCGTTATAGAAGTCAGCATGTACGTGTTTCTCATTGGAGGGTATCTCGTTCATAAGACCAGAAGTGCTGCCGGACTGCAAAAGAGCAAAGAAGGGTGCACACAAATTATAGAACTTCAATAATAAAGAGGCTTTCTATATTATATATATAAAGTAAATTGAAGTATAGAAAACTACGCGTTATCAAGGCAAATGTTGGATTTGTAGATAAGCATTATATCGAGGGCCAGACTCAAGCTTACGACAAATAATTCATAGTCTCGCAAGGACATGGCGTATGATATGCCAATTGTTTTCAACAAATTTTGGGTATCAGTTGAGTTCTGACCGTTTTTACGAAAAAGTATTATAATCCTGCCGTACAGTACATATTATATAGTAGAAGCACGAAAAATCCAAGACCCTGTAGTGCCACAATATTGAGAGCATCAGCTGTTTTTGTGGAAGAACAGCATTTTCCATTGCCGAAGATAAAGAAACGATATTCCCGCAATCTTCCGAATGTGTATCAGTCGCTTTATTTCGTTTTAAGTTATCCTAGCCGTGCGATGCTCAAATGAAGATTGAGAATAAATCCGAAAAAAGTGCCCACAGTAGTTATCCGCGCATGTTTCCGCTCTTTGCAGATTATCCAAGCTGATAAAATGCTACCTAAAAACAGACATTTCATACACACACACATACCTGTCCTGTTAGTCCATTTTTTGACGGTCATAAGTTAGTAGGAACACTAATCTCTTCAGGATTGAACTGTAACAAAAGCATAAGTGGCAAGAATGGGTAACTTAGAAAAGTACCTCATTATGTGGAACACAAATGCACAAACGACATCAAATGGCAAAATACATGCAGACCACACTTTCAATAATGGCCGTACAAACCTGAATACCTAAGGAACGAACAACTTAAAAAAGGCTACACTACCATTGCTTTAAGCTCTTTTGAACGTAACTAACCATCGTGTACACAACCTGTAAAGGATTTTTTGAAATTTTTTTTTTTAGTTATTCATTCTATGATATGCCAATTGTTATATTTTCTAAGCAGACATATTAAACTACTGTTATGCGCCTGTGAGACTGAAGCTACCGCAGACTCTACTATTTGGTATTGCAAGCGGCAGCTGCCGCAAGTGGTGCATACAACGTAGTTTACTGCCATGCAACCTATGCAAACTTGTTATTACGGCGTAAAAATAAAAAACCAAAACAAAAAAAAGAACGAAAAATAAATGCTTGCCAGTACTGGCTACCAAGTTTAAGAAAAGAAAAAAACAAATAAAGAGCTAATATATAAATTATGAACTCACCTCCTCAAGATCCATAAAGCCAGCGCCTTCGGGAAACATTTCATCGACAGCTAAAGTTGGTTCCTTCATTATAAATTTTATATTTTTTTTTTAATATTTTTGCAATATGCGCATAAACAAATAAACAAACTGGCGAATATTTGCTGTTTGCTATGTGGCAACACTACACAGAAAATATACTGCGAAAACTGTACAGACGGTTACAATTATACAGCTGTATAGCAAAAACAATACAGTCGTTAAACGAAGTAAATGTGAGAGAGATAAAAATAGTGCATAGGCATCGGAGCCATCGTCAAACATCATACAGGTTCGACATTGTTGCCCCAAATGGTGTCGAACCCAAGATGCTCGACAGTGTAAACACCAGTGTGCGTGTTTGACGATGGTGCCGGCACCATCGACAAACACCGTGCAAGTTTGACGAACACTGGTGTTTACACTGTCGAGCATCGATGTTTACACTGTCAAGCATCTTGGGTGCGACGATGGTGCCGGCACCATCGTCGAACACAAAATGCTCGACAGTGTGACCATCGAACACAGCTCACGCACACCTTCAGCGTGAGATAGTATGCGCTACACATCTCTAACTAAACACAACATCAACGCCCTGCAACACTAACAGCTGTTCAGCCAACAATGCTTTAATTTCTATAAAATTTATTGCATTTAATCAAAATGGTGCGCATTGCATTACAAATCAAAACAAATCTGGAAAATATTGAAAAACTGCAAACAACGCATCCAGACTATGCATACTTTTTGAAAATTAAATGCACCAATTGCGGTGAAGAGTCAACTAAATGGCATGCCATAACGGAAAGCGAACGTGTACAACAGGATACACGCAATGCAAATGGCTTTAATTTCTACATGAAATGCAAGATGTGTGGACCCGAAAATAGCATTGATATTGAGGAGAAATCAAATGGTTTGTGTTTGAAATTGTTCACAAATTTGTTTTTATTAAGGTTAATTTGCTTGCAGCTGCCTATACTAGTGAGCAATCCGGTCAGTTTCAGACCATAGTTGTCTTCGATTGTCGTGGCGTGGAACCATTGCAGTTTTCGCCACGTACCGGTTGGCTAGCGGAATCAATTGATAATGGACAAAAATTCGAAGATATTGATCTATCCGAGGATGATTGGGTTGAATATGATCAGAAGCATAACTTCTCTGTTGGCATTTATGAATTTGAATCGAAATTTATAAAGCTGAAGAATAAATAAAAAAAAATTAAAGAAAAATGTTATGTTTTAATATGCATTTAATAAATTGTGCCATTATAAAATTAATTAATATAAAAAAGGATATTTTAAAAAGTAACGGACACGCGTTACCCTTCCAAAAGCGATTCCACATTCCAGCAAGTAGCCATGCGAATTTTTAAGCACCTGCCATAATTCAACTTAAGTAGCATTCAAAGTAGAGCTGGGAAAACATCGATTTTTAGACCGATGCATCGGTCTAAGAATCGATGTTTTTCCAAGCTCTAATTCAAAGCGCGGAAGAATCGCTTGCAGATGTTAAGTTTCCACGAATTTTAATGTTTTGTAGCAATATCTTAAATTCTTATTTTCAAAATCCTTTTTCTGTTATTTTTTTATACCTACGCAGTATTAATATACTCAGCAAAAGCAGCCTGGCTATGCATATGAAACCCGAAACAATTGTCGCTGTAGCTATGCATTTACGAAGCTAAATTAACAATTTTTTCAAATTAAATTACAGCTTTTTTTTAATAATTAATGCATATTTTTATTTTTTTTATTTAAAATAGTGTTTCTTCTTGTTTAGCTTGCAACAAATCAAATTCGTTGCACATTTCTTGCTTTTTTTCTCTTATTTTTCTCAGAAAATATAGTTTCTTTAGTGTCAAACTTAAGAGCTAGCTTATTATTTTGTGGTAAATTTATTTTTTGTTTTTCTTTTTAAATAGTAAGCGTACGTGAGAGACTATTTTAGTTTATATTAATTAGTCCATGGTTTTTTTTTTTGTTTGTTTGTTTGTTTGTTTTTAAGCCACTAATGTAAAAAAGTCTGTGACAAAAGTTTCTAAAGTAGAAATTGGCAGAAAAATCTTTAAAAGATGTTCCAAGAAAAATAGTTACATAAAAATAGAAATTGTCGAAAAGAAAAGAGTGAACAGAGAGAGAATGAAGCACATAAAAAACTAATAACTTAAAAAATAAATAGTTAAAATAGTACAAAAAATTAAAATAGAAAAAAACAATAGTCTGTGAGCGAATCTCCGAGTTCCCTAAGTGCTAAACTAAAAGTAAATTCACGTGGATGGTACACAGTACAACAGGCAGACAGATGTGAGACGACTCAGTGACATTTATCCGCAACAATGGGAAAACGTACAACGCGTATCTCGTTGCCATAGTCGCAGACCACAGAATCGCAAGCGAGCATCATAACCTTCGGACAGAGCTGACGATTCGCAAAATCAAGTTTCACTTCGCGCGCTGGTTCACCTGTGCGCACATCCCAAACTATAAGGGAACCTAGAATGTATGAATGGAATTTATTTTATGGAATGGAAATATTTTATTTTAAGTTAACCCCTACCCAGTTTACTCGTCACCAGCAACGATGGCGTCAACATCAATAGACTGGAGTATGCATTCGATATATTGATGGTGGTCAATAGATTGCCCTGAAATCGTTCCCAAACACAGATACGTTCATCGGTGCCCAGCGATATGACATAACTGGGCGCACACGCCAGACAACTGACGGCGCCATCGTGCGCCTGTATATTATACATACAGGCGCCCGTAAAGAGATCCCAAACACAAAGTAGTCCATCCTGCGAACCAGAGCCACCAGTGCCCGGCTGCCAGCGATCGACAAAAAGGCACGTTATAGGGCCACAATGACCGTGTAGCGTATACTCTACGTCTGATTTGTTGAGGCAGTAGACCTAAAATTTGTTAAATTAAGCAAGTTTATAATATTTTCCATATTTTTAATAAAAAAAAAAACACACCTTTAATGTATGATCTTGACTACCAGTGAAGACCATATCATTGACTACCTCCATGCAGGTTATGGGCTGTTGATGCGCCAGCCGTACACCTGCAAGTGTTATTTTCATTTCTTCTTTGGCATTTTTCTGCTCTTGACTGTTGCGTTGCTGTTGTTGTTGCTGCTGCTGCTGTTGCTGCAGCATGAGGCCCAAACTGCCCGTAGAACCAGTGCGTACATGTGCTATAAATAATTTACCGTATTATATTTATTTTTAATACTTTTTATCTTTAGCTTCATACTCACTTCGCCTATAGGCCGACGTAAAGCCCCAATCGATCTGTTTGCCTTTGTAGTATGTCTCCAAACGATAGAAATCCAAACGTCCGCATAAACGCGCCACCACGACACGATCTCCATTCAAATGTATATGTGTTATACCCTGACTTCGTTTCGCATCCTCATGATAAGTGCACTTCAATATGCCCGCCGGTGTCTCCCACAATTCAACGCGTCCATTGGCACAGCCAACCGCTATCAGATTATCAAAATAATCGAGACACCATACCGGTGAGGTATTTAACTTGCGCAAAAGCGTTTCGCCGTTTTCACGTCGCTGCGCTATTTGCATATCACTGCGATTTATTGTTGTTGTATTCTCGCCGCTGCGCGCATCCCAAACTTTAATCTGTCCCTTCAAACAGCAGCTTATGATGTATGTGCCATCCGAGACAAGGCACTCAATGCGATGCTTGTGTCCAACTATTTGCGTTGGCACACCCTCCAATATCTGCTCCGTTTTCTGGGGAAAGTCGGAAGTCTCATGCCAGCTGGAACGCCATTCTGCATAGTTGCGTGTGCAGATGCAACGATAGAAGACAACCATTGTATAGCACAGCACAAATATGCTGATGCAACAAAGCGTTATGACAAAAAATATCTCCATAGGACTTTTCGGTACCAACGGTGTGCCGCCCGGCATAATCATTGGCGATTCACGACGCTCATCATCGTTGAAGTCAAGCGGATCAAGCGCTGCGGCAAGCGCTTTCCATTGGAAGTTCTGTTGTACTTTCTCGTAAGGATTACGCACCAGCGCTGCGACTTCTGGTGTAATAACATGCGAGAGTTTGATAGTGGGCAATATGGTGACATAGTGACCACTGAGTGATATATTATATTGTTTCATAATCGTTGACCAATGGAAGTTCGAGAGGAAGTAGTTTAGTTCAAAATCCGGATAGAGCAAGCGACGCATTTCGGCATCGGTGTCATTGATGTGTGCCGTAGTAGACTTACCAGCTGAAAGCAAAAAAGCATAAGTTTTTAATATGTTCCCTCGCTTATTTAAAAATTTGTTTCCAAACTCACCTTTAAAAGCTGCATCATGCACTGCATCTGCACCTGCTGCATCAAACCCTTGCTGTTGCTGCTTGGCGGCCAACGTTTGTGCACCACCATTCGCTGCCACTGCTGCCGAATGCAGCGCATAATGCACATTCGAAAAAAAGCTCGACACTGCACCGCGTCCTGCATCCACACTACGCTGGAATTCATGCGTATGCGCATTTGTGCCATTACCCAGCGATGTGAACAGCTGCTCCAAATAGCCCGAATTGTAGACAATCGAACAAATCCAAACGCTCATCCAAATCATAAAGGCACGCTGAAAGAAACGTGTGCGCGCCCAAAAATTTACAATCTTTATGCGTTTGGGTATGCGTTGCTCCTGCGCACCACTCTGCCCGCTATTCGAATTGAGCGTAATTGAAGCACGCTTTGCGTGTTCAGCGCTGCTGCCAGCGCCATTAAGATCTGCGAATGACAATTTAGGATGTGATTGTGAACGATGGAAGCCACCCGGTATGAATGGTGCATTCATGGGTGGCGGTGAAAAGCCGCCACCGCCATTGTTTAGGCCACCATTCGTTGTTGACGAAAAGAAACGAAAATCTGCGCGTCCATTCATGCCATGGTGATAGGTTGATGTCGAAGCGGTGGAAGCTGTAGTGCAGCTCAGCATCATCTTGGGTAAATGTTTCGCTTCCGTTGTGTATTCCGTGCGTTTTATATTCATGGCTAGTATGGTGGAGAAGAGCAACATTTGCAACATGAAATCCGAAAGCAGTCCAACAATTGCAAACACACAAAACTCTTGAATAACAGGCACAAATGTGGCTAGGCCTATGGTTAGTATGGTAATCTCGGTCAACAGCGTCTTGGAGATGTGCCAACCCTCCTTGCTAAGTGCTTGCGCCACGCGTATTTTCACATCAAATGTTTCATCCATGGAGACAACACTCTTTGTTATAACCAAACTATTTTCGAGGCCTACCAGTATTACCAAATATGGAAATATATCTTTCGATTGTAGCGATATGGTAAGCCCAAAGAAACAGCACAAACCCAATGACATTACCAAACTGCCGAGCACTGTTACAACGGAGGTCAGTGCAAGCAATATACGCGAGCGTATGACATCAATTTTACGCACTGAGAAGTAGATGTAGACGAAGACTAGCACAAAGGCTATGGAGAGCGGTAAAAATTCCCAAATCTTATATTCGCCCGGATAGAAGATATATGTTATGGAAGATTTCTGCGACGACTGCTGCTGCTGCGCTGGAAGTTCTATGCCATCTTTTGTTTTTAGTGTCGCCATTGGCGGCATTTCTTTGATCTTCAAAGGCGGATAATAGCGTAAAAGTTTGTCCTTTAAAGTTTGCAGAAATTCTTTATCATTCTGTTTCAGTATCAGCGTTATGGCGTATTGTATAATGCGTGAACGCGCGCGTAGTGGATAACGCTTGAAGCCAGTATCTTGCATGGGCAAGCCGAAGAGCATTTCCGCAGTTGAGACTTTGGTTTTTTGTAGATGCTATGGAAGAGAAATGAAAGAAATTAAGTGGGTATTTTTATTATCGAAAGAAAAGTAGTAATCTAGAAATAGTACGGCTTGCCCTAGGTCAAAACTTGCAACTATTTTTAGCGTATATACAGCTACATACTAAAAAGCTTTTCTCTCGGTTCTCAAACAAATATTCACAATCTCAAATATTGTTTATCAATTGTATGAATAATTCTGCAGGTGCTAGAGTTTGGAAAATCATCGATTTTAAGACCGATGCATCGATGTTTTCATATGCATTGATCTAAAAATCGATGTTTTCCTAGGTCTAGCAGGTGCTTCTTATTCTCATATCAAAGTTAGATTTCGCGAAATAAATTTTCCAAAAGAACCAAAAGAAAATCCAAAAGAAAATCATGGCCAAATAAAAAAAATTAACCGATAATTTGGTGTTAGGGGGTAAAATTATAATAATTTTTATTGACTCAGTTTTAAATTCTAAAAAGCAGTTTATACATCAAATTTTAAGACGCACGCGTGTAAACCATAAATATAAACTAAAGTAATACCAGACAGACGGAGGGACGGACGAACGGACAGACGCATTATAAGCTGCCGACAAATTAAAAGTAAATAAAAACCAATGTAGCTAAAAATATAAAAAAAAAAAATAAAAATAAACAAAATATTCGCAAGTTAAATACGCTAATGAATGAATGAGTCAACGATTGAAGTAGTTGAGCTTGTATAGATAAATAAACATACTCGTTTGGTTATCTATTGCACAGTAAATACGATAAAAATCGGTGAAAACGGGCTGCGTAAGCTTGTGTAGTGCATTCTAATATGACGTGGCCTTAGATAACCAAATAAATAGGCTTTGATTATATACTGATAAGCGCTATGCTAATATCATGATACTTGCGTATAAACTAACGAATTGACTAACTACCAATCGTCAGTGAAAAACCTACTTACGTGATACTGATATATTGTCGTCAGTATATTTGTATCTCTTGTAAAATTTTGTAAATTTTGCGTCCAAAGATTTGCCGGCGATAGCACGAGACAACCATATTCGGGAAATATTTGCTCCTCTTGATGTGCTGCGCGTTTAACATTCTCCACGTGTAGACAGATCTTATCGAGTGTGCGCTGGCTGTAAAAAAAAAAAAAAACATATTAAATTAAATTCAATTTAAATTAAATTAAACGCAGCGTAATTGGCTACATTGCCTTCCACCAGTCATCCAACAACTCGAAATACACATAATGTACTACTACTACTTACTTCTCGTCAGTCTCATGATTGCGCACAATTTCAAGCAATTTAAAAACTTCATAGAGTGGTGCACGAAATGCATCCATCAGTTGCATATCATCGGTCCAAGGCAAAACGCTTGCACGCAGCGTTATCTGTTGCACATAGAGTATGGGTGAAGTTTGCGCCCATGGATAATGTGGCACATAGCTAAAATTACTATGCGCTGCTGTCGCCGCCGCCGCCGCCGCAGCTGCTGTTGCTGATGATGAAGATGACGATGTTGCTGAAGATGTTGCCGCCGGCGATGTAGCAGCACCTCCAAAAAATGTAGAACCTGCAACTGCTGCTGTGCTATCAAAGAAACTTGTTGCAAAACTGCGATTCTGTTGCTCGCCATTATAGGCTTCACCGAATAATGTATATTTGCCCTCATAGGGCAGTACTATCTTGGTGGGTATTGTGCCCGGCAGCGGTATATTGATGAGCGGGTAGCTGCAAGTAAAAATACGTAAAGAAATCTAGCTTGAGTGACAGCTGTTTTAAGTCAATTTTAATTTTTATTTTTATGTAGAACGACGTAGCACTATAAGCGTGTCTAGCGCCAAAATTTCACACAATCTCTTATCATCGGGAGAGGTTTTTCATACAATTTTGAAGGTCAACTTTTTATTCATGTCGCTTTTTGATAAGCTTTGGTGTGTAGTCTGATAAGCGCAGGTCGTTACAATCTTTTTTTTAGTTTTTTTGCAAGTGTTTTTTCTTAGTATTTTTGATTATGTTGCTAAGAACTGAGATAGTTTTCTGTAGTTCAAGTTTTTTATACCCTGCACTCGTAAACTATGAAAGTGAGAGCTTAAAAACTAAACACCCTGTGATTATTTTCTAAGCCAGTTCTCACTAAAGCTGCAAAAAAATCGATATTGGTTACATCGATTAATTAATAATCGATGATTTAGAAAATCATTCATTTTATACAAGTATTCCACATTGTTTTGAGTTACTGAAATGTCTGATGATGGATGATCTAATAGCTTACGAGTATTTTAATCTTGATTTGATTATTCATTATGAGCAGCTTATTTCATTTAATTAAATTGTAGGCGTCTGTTTTGTTTTTCTTTATTTTATGTCAATAAAAAATTAAATTCTGAAAATATTATATAAAGACTTACGTCAATTAAATATTTGTTTATTGTCGGCGACAAATTTTACATTTTATGGATTTTTTTGAATACTATCTTAAGTACTGATAAAGTTCAAATGAAAAGGTACAAAATATTACAGAAAATCTAAACTAAAAATTGATAACAATTGGACCTTCCCGGAAATCGATAAATTTATGAAGTATACGAAGAAAATATTTATATATAAAAATAATTTTTTGTTTTTTTTGGCTTTAAAAATAAATACATATATGGAAATTTCTGTCTTGAGCACACTTCTAGACAAAGGCGCAAAATCCAATCCATTAATAGAGGTTGATTGGAATTTTTAATCAATTTCGATTTCGCGCTTATCAATTTGTTTTTATAATTATATGCAACACATGGACAATGTAATATGAAGACATGAAGAAATAGGAGTATCGATTGTACGAATGTTGAATACGCTTCACGGGAAATTTTACTTAATGTACCATTAGTAATATAGCTTAAAAAACTTAATTGAGACCAAATCGTGGCCTTGTATCAAGCGTAATGCATTGGAACTATAGTACAGAAGAAATACCGTTACTATTTCATGTGTCAAGCTACAAAGAACGCTTATAGACAGACCACAAAAGTCTATCCTTTGCATATTGAAGCACCTGCAATATATTGGAACTACAGTTAAGTAGAAATGACGATAATATTTCATGTGTCAAGCTATGAAGAAGGCTTATAGAGAGACCACGAAATTCTACTCTTTGCACATTTAAGCACCTGCAATGCATTGGAACTAGAGTAGAGTCGAAATACAGATACTTTTTATGTGACGAGCTTTGAAGAAGGCTTATAGAGAGACCGCAAAAGTCTTCACTCTGCACATTTAAGCACCTGCTAGAACATAATTTCTCCCAACACCTGTATGCATATAGGCATAGCATGAACTATATAAGGTTGTCTAGAACTAGAAATGCAAAGAATCGGGTGTCTCCGAAACTCTAAAATATTATGGTGTAACCGATGATTTCTTTAAAATTTTGCAGTGTGACTAAATTATAATAGTTTCTACACTTTGTGTGTAGAGTATAAACAAAACATACACTGATAAAAAAAATATATTATATGAAACATATTGAAAATTCTTCCATTTATGAAAATCAACGAGGAGAGCAGTTTCTTTAAAAATTTCCACGAGATCAGAGAGTAATCAATTTGTATTGACTATATATATATAGATCGGTGTATAGCACCTACGGTATAAGTTTTTCCGATGCTAAGCTCTTTTGAGTTTCAGAAAAAAAACATTGTTTTAAAACTTCAACATAAATAGGCTTATTACTATTTAAAAGAAAGGAACTTCAGGCTGAAAAGAAAAAGTGTATCATATTTTTCTCTATAGAAATTATGGAGAGCTAACTAAAAAGAAAACCCCTGGCACTAAGCCAATTAAAGTTTTTCAAGATGGCGTTCTAATGTTCAATTTAACGTTTAAGTTTACAGTGAATTATATTAAATTTTATTATACGACGTGTCCGTCCGTTCACCACGGCTACCTGATATCGACTCCTCCTTTTCGCTTTCGTGGTGTTCGGGTTATCGACGTCATCATGATCGGCGTCATTGTAATCGTAGTCATCGGTCCGTGTATTGTCCGTTACAGTCATCGGTCGGTAATATCCCTAAAGTGCAAGTATTTGTGTATGCTTGCAGGTGTATATTACTCACAACAAAACGTATTAAATTTTACTTTCTTTCTCTCTTTAGTTGCCTATGGCAAGCAGAAATTTGTGTTCCTCAAAACCTAACTCAACAATGCTTTTTCACAACAAACTACAAATTTTTTACAGTGTACTTTAATACGTATTGCATGAATTAAACGATTATCTTTAATTTGCCCTGCATTGACGTACACACACTGCACACAAAAGTGGGGAAGAAAATATTAAATAATATTTGTGTATAGCAAATAAATCTCCGCGATGAATTGTATTTAATAAAATGTGTTTAAAGTGCAGCAAGGCAAGAGGAAAGGGCATACATATATAGACATATATATGTACACATATAGACATACATTTGCACGTTTATTTAGCACTCAATGGTGCGCATATATTTGCATAGAATAAATTCTATGAAGTCTAAGTCTAGTCTAGCGGCACACTTAGGTGCGAAAATAAAAAAAAACTATTGGCGACGCCTCTTTTAAAGGCGTTCGTTTCGAAACTTGTCGATAGCAAAAATGTTCAAGTGCAGAGTTCATTTATTAATTATTAAATTTAAATTGCTAGTTTGCAGCTGTTTTTTTTTTTAGTTTTATGACGTTGAAATGATTTGCAGTGGACACACGCATAAAGTACTGTTATTTATTTAATTCGCTCTAATTAAATTTTTTGTAGTGTAGAATTATTGTAGAATTGTTGAACCTAATCTGCTATCTACTTGCAGGTGCTATGAAAAATATCCAAAACTAATTTTTGTTCTTATATTCTTAGTTATTAAACTACCCTCGTCATATACATACATATGCTCTGAAAATGTTTGAAACTTTAGAACTTTATTCTCTTTCCTAAAAGAGTATTTACCCATTATG
Source organism: Leucophenga maculata (assembly GCA_035044805.1). Lineage (NCBI taxonomy): Eukaryota > Metazoa > Arthropoda > Insecta > Diptera > Drosophilidae > Leucophenga > Leucophenga maculata. The sequence goes on from JAWNNP010002290.1 coordinate 1,655,594, forward strand.
AGTAATCTTCATTTATTATATATTTACTCCTGATGTGTACTATAAATAAAACACCAATACATATAATGAATCACCATTTTAATTTGATATTAAAAAGTGGGCATCATGTTGCTTTGCGATGTATGATGGGAAAACCTTTGAGTTAAAATACTTCGAAACGTTTGATTGAAGTCCAACAAAAGAGTAAACTTCTTTTACAACTGGGGTAGTATAAAATTAGGTAATATTAAATTAGAACATATTGATTTTATTTAAAGAGTTAAGCAAATGCCTACCTATGTATACACATAGGCGTTGTCTTTGAATATATTAATGCATTAATACTTTTTTTTAATAATGCTTACACGAGTGCGACCTTTTGCTTCTGCACGCCCCCAATGCACATAATATGTAGAATATTTAAATAAAACTTGTAACCATTTGTTTGCCTAAAAACTAGTTGCTATGGAAAAAACCATGTAATTATTTATTGGGTTTTTTTTTTCTCTCTGAAAAACTGTTATTATAAAAGTAAACATGAAGTACAATGACACGAAATCAGCGTAGGTAAGAGTATCCTGTTACGATAAAGCGCGCAGTTCGGGCTCTGTTCGCCTTTATATGCCCTTTAAACGTTGATTTTTTGGTCTGAAAGTTGTTATTGTTATTTGTAAGACAAATAGAGATGGAATCGGTTAGTTGAACAGTGTCAAATTAACTAATAATTTGTCATACAACATCGTTTTATATGCAAGCAGGAACTATTCCAAATTCGATATACAATCCGATATACAATGCAAGGTGCATCAATGTTAGCGTTAATTGTGAATGACTATTAAGCTAAAATAGAGACCGCCATAGTGTCTTACTTTTTTCGATAGTTTTTGTCATCATTAAATTGCTTGTTTTTTGGTATAAAAGTTAGTCTTTATATATTTTTAACGTATTATTCCTATGAAATACCACTTTAAACAGCATACAAAGTCCATTAAAATGTTAAAAAATTATCGTAGAATAAAATCTCTTTCCATATTAGGGCGTTCAAAGTTCATAAGTAAACAAGTGTCTTTAATATTTTTTACAAAGTTATAGTCTTAGGCGCTTATCTCCAATTTTTTATAAAAAAAAAAAAAAAAAAAAAAAATTCGTATGGTATTAGGTATACAAATAAGTTTCCGCCATTTATTATGAAAGAACGAACATATAGTGTAATAATGAATCGACTCAATTTTCATATCACGTAAAGAACTACATATAAGAAAAAGAAACTAAGAAATAGGAAAAGGGACAGTTCATGCTACAATGCAAAAAATTGTTGGTTCAAGACCTCTCCTTAGCTAAAACATATGTATATTCTTTTTGTCCTCCTGGAGTTTGCCTGTGGTTGTTTCATATGTTGAAAACTTTTCCAAGGTTCTACAACAGATTAAGATTGATTTAAAATTTTTTTAAAGTGTTTCAGAACTTCTCTTATATAAAAATTTATCTTATTTATTTTGGTATCATCTTAAAAATTTCAAAATAACTTCTATTTCCTTTTAAACCGTTAGCACTTTACATACGTCTTTAAAACTAAAACAAATAAAAAAATATAATTGTCTACTTACCAGGAAAGTAGTATCGCCATTATCGCAATGCTTGAAGCACATGTCGGATAAGAGGAGAGAAACAAGCCATGTTTGTAGTAGAAATGCGAAACAGAATCCGGTAAACCCGGCGAACGCGCTGCCGTTGACGTAGATGACGCCGCAAACGACGATGATGCAGCCGCAGCAGCTGACGATGATGTTTTCGTTTTTGGACCGTTGCCGGTTAAATAACTGCCATTTGTTGCCGCACCTGCAGCATCATCTGTTGCGGCGGGCATGTTTTTTTATACACAAAAAAACACACAAGTAAAAAACTTGATATTTCCTATTGAAATTGTTGACAAGAATGCGAAATGGGGGAAAAAAATCTCCAATAAGATGTGAAATGTAGCTACTTGCACATACTATGTATAACTGTGTTTGTTTGTATTGGTTTTTTTTTATTGCCAGACAATGAGGCAATCACTATTTTCTTTTTAAAATTTTTCGCCTTCACATATTTTTTTTTAATTTATTTTTTTGTTATTTTAGTAGATTTTTTATTTCGATTATGTCTTTTTTTGCAAATTAATTTTAAATTTTGCATCTTTAAGGTTTTTTTTTTATGCTTTGCTGTGGTCGTTTAATATTTTCTATTTTCAAAACATAGCACAGTGGTTTAGTAGTGGAAAAAAAATTATATAAATTAATTGCGTCAATAATTTGTTTAAATTTGTTTTAAAAAATTTTATTAAATGGAAATTATATGCACTTTGATTATTTAATACAGTTTTCATTAGATTTATCGTCCCACACTTTAATTTGAATAATTTTTAACATTTCCTAACCACTGTGCTGTGCAAAATAAAAGCATGTATGTACAACTAACCGCACACACACACGCACGCACACACTCAAACACAGTGCAGCGCAGCTGTATCAAATTCTACACAAACACAATTACGCAATTTTCATTGACAAGCGCATCAGCAGCCACACATTGCACATGCTTAACTACTCATAAACAATTTAAATTTTTTATGATTTAATTACAACTGCTGCCTGCTGCTGCTGCTGCACTAAACGTAACAAAATTTCATTTTGATTTTATTGATTTTTTTTCTTAGCTTTGCGCGAATATTTATACGCTGCGCTGCTGCTTCACAGCTAGAATCTTATTAGACTTTATTTTTTTTTTTGCACCTTTGCTTTTGTTGTTTTCTTTTGCGCGCACCGCGTTCTTATGCTCTCACGTATTTACGGTCGCTCTCTCTCACATGGCGTGCAAGTTATACTTGTTGTTGCGCATCACTTTTTTTTCAACGTACTTAAAGCGTTTTTTTGTTATCAAATTAACATTCTTATTCATTTGTACTTTTATTTATTTATTTATTTGTATTGCTTTTTTATCATTGAAAGCAATAAAAGCACAACAACAACACAACACACATTTCGAGGTGCTTGCGCTCTTTCTCCTTCTTGCTTATACGTTGCTGATTTGTGCTGAAAATATAGAACTTTTTTTTTTTGTTCACGCGTAATTATTTTGCGGCGCTGTTTACTTTATTTCTATTTATATTTAAATAAAATATATGCTTTTAGCTTTGTCAGCATTTTATTAGGCATGAAACACTTGTTAATTGTTAAAAATAAAAGTTTACGAAGGCAGCGCAACAAACACACGCTCAGCCCGGCCAAAGAAATGAAGTCAACTGAAGTGTGCTTTGCTTGTGTGCTTTGCTTGTGTGGCAAAAAAGGGTGGCAACACATGACTCCGCAGCCATCATCAAATATCGTGTAGGTTCGACAAACATTGGTGTTTACACTGTCAAACGTCGTGGGCGCTCCGGAGCCATCGACGAACACAGCCAACCGGAAACTGATAACAGTCCTCCGGAAACTGGTATTATGAACCGTTTTAGCTTGTTATTTCTTGGCATTGTAAAGGCTAAGCAATACATTATTGCTTTGTTGTAAAAATAAAAGACAAATAATTAAAGACGAAAGATTTTAAGTTAAATTTTGCCGCTAAAAGACTGTCGTTCTTAAGTGGCGGCGACGTTTGCATATCGTGATAATCTACATTTCTCATTACAATGGTTTATACGAGTTAATTTTTGATTTACACCAAAAAAAATTTTGAAACATTTTTAAAATTTCCATTTCGTTCCGATGTTTTTATAAAGCATTACATTTTTCAAGTTTCGAATAAATAGTTAAATAATGTGCACAATGAATTGAAAATTTAAATCCAAATAATGCATGTCAACTCGATCGATAAAAAATCGATATGCTATCGAAATTGTTATTTTTTATCGGTATGCTTTTACGATATTGCACTCTGTACAGCTTTACTCCCATAGCAAAGTATTGTCTGTAGCGAATCAAAATATTTATATTTGACGAATTATCAATAAATTCTGAAAGTTGTTGTTGTAGAGAACCAATTATTAAACAATGAAGCAACTTTCTCAGAGTCTGTTGTGTCTGCTGTAAAATAAATATGCAATAAAATATATATTTTATATAATTAAATTTATTTGTATTGTAGATATTTGATTTTGCATAATTTTAATTGTACATAAATTTTATAAATAATTTAGCATAAGCGCGCTAAATATTTCTTTATTGTAATATACAGTTTAATTGAACAAGTTGCGGTTTAATTTGTTGGTTTATAATATTCTTTTGTAATATATCTCTGTAGTAAATAATTACCGAAGTAAAAGTAAAACCTCGATGAGCATAGGTACATAAAAAGTACTAATAAACGAATAAATTTACTTATTTATTTATTATTACATATTATTATTATTAAATTTAACACTTTATTGTTAGATTGTTGGTTGATATACTATATAAAACACTTTAGTTGCTGCATATTGATAGACTTTGCCTCTTTTGATAACTATATTCCACACAAAATACATATATATAGCCGCTCTGTACAATTTATTAACGCAAATATTAGCAAATAAAACACTTAAATATTTGTCATAATAATAATAATAATTATTTTTGCTTTAAATTGACTACTAATTGTATTTGAGTTAATTGTATACTAGTCAATTTTAGTGGTCGGCATTGTATATTCTGCAGTTATGGCCGTAATTTCATCGCCATCAACTGCAACACCCGCACCATTGTTTGTTGTTAGCTCTTCGAAATTACTAAAACGTTGTCGCAGCATACAATCACCCAGTTCCATATCAGGCGTCTCATATTCCTGACCGTTGTCCGGCGGTATTTGATGATAGATATCGCTGGTGGCTGTATCACGTAACAATGCTAAAGGCCTATTTTTGCACTTGATATTATCACATTCGGTTTCTTTACAACTATTTGTTTGACTAACTGCTAAATCACCATATTTGCTTGTTCTGCACAACCAGACGGTACCCTTATTGAGCAGTGGACACAGTAAGGCTTCATGCATGCATGCAAATATACGATAATTTTGACCCTGAAAAGGATCGGAGAGTGCGGCACACAGCATATGATCCACATTGATGCCGGTGAGCTGTAAAATTTTTAAAAAATTTAGTTAAATATTTTGTTTAATAATGCCAAAAAAAAAAAAACTTACAATCGATAAACCATTGAGTAAAGTAAAATGATAGAGCAGCATAAAGGCGGTACCGATTTTGACCCAATTAAAATCGGTTAAATCTTCAACGGTATAAGCACCTGCAAGTAAAAAATTTATTTATTTTTAAATTTAAAACTTCCCAAAGTCCAACACCTACCACTACGCAGCAAATATACCGGTATTATATATAATAAAGCATGCTGTATCCAATAGGTTGACTGCTCAAAGGCATATGTACGACCCTCAACTTCCGAAAATAAAAACGCCAAAAAGGGTCCATTTAAATTATTCAATTGTATGCGAAACATAGAAGTTGTAAATTTACTCGGCTTTGCTGCAAGTAGATAGATCTAGTGCGAAAATTTTTATTAATTAATAAATTCTTTAAATAGTACAAATATCTCTACTCACCTGCACACAAGTCTGCACATGACATGGATTCAATGCAAATAACATGGAACGCCCAGCTAACTTGAAGCCCATTTCTATGCCAAATATTGTAGACATTGAGATAAGCAGTAAAAGTCTGACAGCGGAATGCGACTTCTCCCTATCATGTAATGGCGGCAGTTTTATGGGTTCCAGACGTTTCCATGATGTATACATAATATAAATGAAGAGCATTGAAAGCAGCACAGCCTCCGTCCAACGCCGTCGATTTGTCATATAATTTATACATTCAGGTCCTGTTGTGCGCGGTATTTCATCGGTTATACCACCTATCGCCCATTCCCAATTCCAGTCCATAGTTTTATAAAGTTTGATCAGTTTGTTATTTTAAGATTTTATTGTTGCTTTAGAGCTGCGCTATACTTAAATGTGTGCTGTGGGAGAAAATATATTATTATTAAATCGTGTTCCAACTGTTTAAACTCACGCAATCTTTAAATTCGAACTAGTTTTGTCATAGCACACCCCTAAACTTACACTAAATTGACATTTTATTGATTGTGTTGAACAAATTTAATGTTTTTCATTGCGTGTTCAATTTAGAAAAAAAAAAACAAAAAAAATTTGTTTTTAAAGAAAATTTTCCACGCTGCTGTTGTATATCCTTTCTTTAAACTTCTATAATAAGCGGTTGCACGTACGTTGTCAATTATAGAAAATTTTATTTACTCAATAACAGCAATAAAAGGTAAAATAAAAAACCGTGTTCACCGAAGCATTGCAATCAATTATTTCCGCAGAGACAGTGACTCGAAAAAAGGAGACTAAGAAGGAGGATAAGTGTAAACTAGGTTGGTTGATATTTCTAAAATATATCGAAATCGATTTTAATGTGGAAAAGAGTGATATTGATATTCGATAGGCGATATTGATATTCGATAGTTTGATACGATATCGACATCTCTAATCATCTAATGTAAGTAGAAAGCACAATAGAAGGTGTTAAAGTTCAATTTCCGATTGCAGAATTTTGAGTTTTATGTGCATAGAAATTCAATTGAGTATAGAATTATAGGAGAATATTTTATGATTATATTAGTTTATATAAATTATCATATTGTTAGCTGGAACAGCTACATGCAAAGTTTTCTGTAAGCTCTAGATGAAGTATATATTTAAAAATTTTTAGTACTACCAACAACTTAACATTCGTCACTGTATTAATTTTTTAATTTTAAACATTTTGCTAGCAATATACTTTTCCGTAGTCACTGTGTCTCGACACTTGGACACATGCCAATCGCTTAAATAACCAGCATCAATATCATATATAAAAAACAGTTAGTTTAGTGGGCGTGTGTAGCCATTTTAATAACCACACAGCCAGCGGCGATCAATGGTTTCAATGCTTTTGCTTGTTGAATCATACGAACTAAAAATATTTTCTTTATGCTTCACTTAGGCAGCATTCAGCTGGAATTTAAATAATTAACTGCATGAACAAATTTAATGAATTAGGAACAAAGCAATTGCATTAATTCTTGAGCACACACACACATCATTTATTAAAAATAAACACAGCATTTGGCGCATATTTTGTCTAAAGTTCGTTCCGTCACAACGGCTGTACTTCAACGCTGTCGTCAGAACTATATACACATAGCAAACTGCCATTAAAAATCATAAATATTGCACTTAAAATGCGTTTTGTTGTGTGCCCAAATGCATGACAGACGGACAAAGGCTGCAGAAATTGCAAAGCATCACATTTACGCGCTATCTCTCACATCAAAGTTCTCTATGCGTTACACATTCACAGTTATGCATATTAAAGCGCTCTCTTTACTCCCACCCACTACTGCTACTTTCCTCCTCTCATTTAAGTACAAACGACTGTTGTACACTGTTGTACACTGTAAAAAATAAAGATTAGGCAAGTGGTTTGAAAAGTAAATGCAATATTTCACACAAATAACAACTTGCTTGCATTTGAAAATATTTTTGATTTATACTGTAATATTTTAAGATCATTTTGTTGTACTATTCAATATTATTTATGCTGATTTAAAGTTGTAAATAATTATTTAATGAGTTTGCCTCAAATTTCCCCAAAACATTTTACGATTCGCTTAGACCGATAACTAATAACATGCGATGATCGATATGTTTCATTGTAAATGTAACATATCGATAACAATTTTATAGCGAGCACCTGCAAATGAATTGTATGACTTAATTTTGAAATAGCAAAACAATTTTATTGCGAGCACCTGCAAATGAATTGTATGACTTCATTTTGAAATAGCAAAACGCAAATTGAATTAAAATGGCAGCATAGCTGAGTATATTATTTGTGTAGTGTACCAACCTGCATTTTCATTGTCAAGAGCAATGTTGCGGGAGAGAGTTCTTTTTTTTTTTTTTTTTTTTGCTGTTTGAAGAGTGCAAAAATTGTAAGCAACAACAAAAGAATATCTGCACGTGAGAGAGCACAATATTGCAGGCGAAAGTGCGGGGGTTAAACAAAAATGACCAGCCAACGCGTGTGTTAATGAAGTGCACTTGCCAAGCCAACAAAAAAAAAAATATATATATATATGTCGGCATTTGCGGAAGTACAAAATGAACAAAAATATAACGGTATAAGAAGAACAACAAATATGGCACCCGGCTGCAGGCAGCAGCTGCTCTACTCATCTTCACAATAAGGCACGTTCGCAAGGGGTGTTTGGGGCTGTGTTTTGCGACAGATAAAGGCACTAAAAACGATTTTCTTGTTTTTTTTTCTGCCCCCCCCTACTTTCAACACAATATATTTTTCTTATTGACATTTGCTTTGGCCTTTTCGGCTTTAAAAAAAAAAACACACACACACACACATCATGCGACATACACTCGAATTTCATATTCGATTTTTCAAATGCGCTAAAAACTATTTTTACATCAGTCAGAAATTTTTATATTTACAAGTCTATAAATATGTGCATATTAATTGTTAAACTATATATTATACAAATGGGTTTATTATGTGTATTTACTTTAGACTATTTGACATTTCACATAATAAGCATTTCTCGTTAAACAATGAGTATAGCAAGTTAGCACTTTTTTTTATTTTTTTTATTTTTATTATTTATTTAACTTTTAATTAATTCGGTTTTTTTTTTTGTTAATTTTGTGCCGCGTTGTCTGAACTGAATTTGCAGGCGCTCGTCTAGCCGCGTACTGAACTGCACTGCACGGCACTGCTGTGCTTTTGGGTTGTTTTTAATATTCTTTTTGGGCGATTTTAAACCCCATTTCGTAAACATCCCTCATTTGATTTTTTGCCGCTCTCTTTTTTTTTTTTTTTTGCTTTTATCTCTCTAAATCGTATTTTACACATTTACTACTTATTGGATTAATTTTGCGCGCCAAAATCAGTAAAATGAAGCATCTGCTAATCCTATAAGCAGATAAACATGTTGCTTTTGTGGCTTTTGATTCCAAATGGAATGGCTACATCAAATAGTGATGGGAGATGGGGAGACCATATTGTAATCGAAATTTCTTTAGTAATTCGATTAAATTTACAAAAATTAATTGAATTAAGCTGAGCTTTGATGCTGAAATTTTTATTTTGAGAAATTCTTTTCGTTTTTTTAATTTTTTTATAAACTTTTATGTCTTTAAGATTATTAAATAAATAAATTTAATATATTTTCTAACTTTAAAAATATGAAAGTTAAGAAAACTTCGCATATAAAACTTTTAAAAACCGTTTTTCATATAATTTTTCACTTTAATAGTATTGCTGGGCTATTTAAATTAAATAAATATGAGCTGATAATAAATTATCAACAGTTCTGTTGTTTACAAAATTATATAATATTTATTTACAACGGCCATTCCTCAGTTATTCATCGATGAATCAGAAAATATATAAAATAAATGTTAGTAAATTTTGAGTTTTACATTTTTTGGACAACACTATAGCATTTTTTTAATATTAAATTAATAAATTACACAATTATTTAATTATATACACATTAAATTAACAAATTCCATAATTCCTACTTGTAATTTTTTTCACACAAAATTATGCCAATTGTATATATTTAATATACCATAAAACCGCCGACGTTTATGCAAATAACTTAACAACTTTTAAACGAATTGTACGCTTTGAAGGTTCTATACCGACTGATGTACGGTACGGCTGGACGGGACGGATGAGTCGTCAATGTTGTTATTGTTGTTGCTATTGATACGGCTTTGGCTAGACAATGATTTTGCCGGCTGTTTTGAGTGGCATGTTCTTTTGGTCACGTCATATGTATAATAACAACGCAATGGCTAACTAAATAATCAATAAATCGATGCAATTATCGCGCCAATGAAATATATACACACACATATATTCTGTATATAAATAAACAACTGAAGTGGAAGAACAATCGCTGCTAATTGATTAACTATTTGTTTAGTTTAGTTTACATAAAAAGAAAAGGGAGAGTTAATGTAAACTTGACCAATTTTCGAGGGCATAAATTATTGGACAGAATGTTAGACAATCAGTGAGTGCGCAAAGTAAAAGATAAGTGGAACATAATTAATTAATTATTATTTATTAAAAGTTTTGAATTTTGTAAAATAAGCATATTTAAGTTTGCATGTTTAAATAATGAGACTTTTAGATGCCCTATTTCTCTCCATAGTCATGTAAATAATTAATATTAGTCATTAAAATTTTGTAGTATTTTTAGTTCAAACTTCACCGCACTGCACTGTCATTTTTCTCTGCTCAGTGCCAAAGTAATTGCATGGAATTCTTTTGTGTCGTGTAGAATTGTGGAGGAGAGGTCTTACTTTTTCTGTACTTATTTTTTTTAAAATAGCTTGTGGCATTAAAAGGTGAAAGTCAAAGTTAAAGCAAAAATGCGAATTTGTTTACTCATTCAAAATAATATTGTTATTCTATGTTTAAGCTTTTAGTTGCCAGAAATGAGTTCTAAAGAAAAGTTCAGAGAAATCAGAAATTGCACTTGCATAATTGAGTTATATCTTTCTAATATGCCAAGTGTTTTGCGCAATGTTTAGGCTTTTCCTCCTACAAACTTCTTCTCATGGTGAAAACCTATTTATGTAAACTATGCAGCATTTTGTTGTTTTTGTAATAAACTATATACCAAATTTCATATAAATCTGTGCTCCTACGCTGTCTTACATAGATTTTGAGCATTCCACAAGTTTAATAAATATATAAGCTGTAAATAATTTAATTTTCTTGAATTAATAAAAAAGCACGAATTCTATGAATCAAATAAAACTCAGTATAACCGCCCTACAAAATAAATTGATTTGTTATCTATCATCGGCCTTATTTGCAATATTATTTATCGAACCGATTTCAAACAATTGGTCTGCACAGCACGTTCTGTGCACAAAACAGCTGTGTGCCTGCCTTTGCATGACATTTCTCACGTATGAAAAGACTACAAAATACTCATCATAACAAATGTCAATGAAAATTCTCACAAAGATTCTCGCTGTCTTCGCCGTTGGTTGTTCGCGTGTGTGTCTGTCTGCGTTAGATAAATAAATCAATTAAAACAAAAAAATCGAAAAAAAAAGAATTGCTTATTTTTGTTTGTACAGCAAGCAGCCATATTTGTTTTAAACACGATTTACTTTTAACGAAACAACAAAAGATTGTACAATTGCACGAGCGCCGCTACTCATTTGCAGTCCATTATATAGATTTTCGTGTCAACGATTCCTTTTATATTTCTGAACGTTGACGACGTAGTTGTGTAACAAAATTTATAGTTTTTTTTGCGGCCATATGACGAACTACAAATACACTACGACATCACAACTCCAAAGTTATAACACTTGAAGCAATACAAGGATTAATATAACATAATAAAAGGTAGGTAAATTGAGTTGTAGCGCCGGCAGCGGCAGCATACGTTCGTTGCACATGTATGTCGTGTCTATTTTTAAAAACAACTAAAACTAAAAAAAATTAACACATTTTCAGTTCAGGGGCGTGTGTTTTGCGTGCAGCAGCCAAAGAAAGAACAAACAACTGCATATATAGCAGCCGGCTAAGCAAGGACAAACTTTGCGCATAGTACGGCCGATGACGTTGACAGCGAGAAAGCGAAAGTGTAGCGCACAAAAATATTTAAATAATTTCACTTTCAATAGACAAAGCGCTTGCAATTCTTGCTTATCAACAGCGCATAATTAAAAAAAAAAACCAATTGCAATAAACATGGTGGCTGTCTCCTCCAGTCGCGCGGAAACTGTTTTCGATTATACATGGAAGCAGGTTGTTATAGCCTACTGGAATCGCTATCCAAATCCTGCAAGGTAATATAATACTTTATTTAAACAAAATACTTGCATAAATAACTAAACCTCAACTCTTAAACACTACAGCACACATGTTCTCACCGAAGACACCATAAAACGTGAAGTGCGCGATGGCAAACTATATTCAAGACGTCTGCTGTCCAAAACAAATCCGGTGCCCAAGTGGGGTGAACGTTTCTACAAAAATGTACCAATAAAAATTATCGAAGATTCAGTACTTGATCTCAAAGAAAAGACGCTGACAACATTTACGCGCAATATAGGCATGAAAAAGATTATGGTAAATGGACTTTGTACTCTATATAACTTGTTTGTTTAAGCATACCCGGAACTGCTGAACTTGCATTTTATTTTATTATTATTATTTTTCTTTTATAAACTATATTAACACACTTCTCTCTCTCTTTCTCACACACACACACACACAGAAAGTCGATGAGATCGTTGTTTATAGCGAACAAAAAGACGGACGGACACTCGCTGTGCGAAATGCCTACATCAGCTCACAGGTTTTTGGCTTCTCACGTGCCATACGTGCTTTTGGCATTGAACGCTTTAAAATGAATAGCACTAAAGCATCAAATGGTTTTAATTATGTGCTACGTCGTATGTTTCCTAATAATGTTATAACACCTGGACTGACGGATGCAACAAAGATGCCGCTAACAGCTATGGGTGTTGCGCCCAAAATGGGCGAGACGCATTATACAAATAATAATAATAATAGCAATGCAGCGACAGCTGCTGGTGTCACCACGACTGTCAGCAAAACGGAAGCCATCAAAAAGACAACCAAAGCCAGCTATGAATTCTTCAAGTCTCATGCGAGTAAAATTGCGCAATTGTTTTCCATAAGGAATTAATGTCGTATTGCGGCGGATTGTTTAATTAATTTTCTATTTATATATATATATATTTTCTGTCTGCAACATAAGCCGTCGTAATTTGTAAACAAGTCTAAACTGTGCGCAACTTATGCTCGTTGAAAAAAGAACTAATAATGTCTACGTTTGCCATGTTACGGCAACGTTTATATAATTCCAATTGTATAAGAAATATTACATACATATTTCCTAAGACTCTTCTACAATATTAAAAAAAAGCAAGAAAAACTTATATTATACACTTCAATAAGCTGCATTTCTTATACTCTCATACCACTGTGCCATTTTAAAAGGTTTTTGTTTTTTTTTATTATTTAACAGAAATTTTGAACTGAATGCACGGTCTTTTGAAATGCTCTTAAATTATATTTTCTCTAACATTCTTAAATTCTATACTTTTGAAATACTTGGTAGAAAAGTTTTAAATAATAGAAAACAGCTATAATATATATATATATTATGTATAAGCAATGAAACAGTGGTGTAAATAAAATACGTTTTTAATTAGTGAAATGATTTAAGAATTTTTTAAATTTTATTAAAAGGAAAGATTTTGGAAGAGTTTTTGCAGTCTTATATAAATGAATTTTTTGCTTACCTGGTAAGTATTGTTGTTAACCGATAAAGTGCATTCTCTGCTATTTTGTTGTTTTTTTTTAAAATAAATATTATTTTTAATATAACATCTACCGTTGTCTTTTTCAAAAATTAAGAAATTATAATTTTTATTTTTTCGTCTAATAGATGAACACCCCTTTACATTTGTTAGCGGAACTTTTCATTAAAAAAAACCAACATGTGGCAACACTGCAAGCTAACTGAACTGCACTTTACACATACAACAAACACAACTGCGTTCCGTTTGTTTTTTGACGACATTTGTGTGCATGAAATTATATTTAAATCGTTTATTTAAATAAATTCTACCTTTTAGATGGACAATACTCAAAGCTCTGACAATGGCGCGCCACCGGCAAAGACCGCACGCATACGTCCAAAAGTCACAAATTCCATGTGCGACGAAGATACAATAAAATTAATTGAATTGGTGCAGCACAACGAATGCATTTGGAATCCGGATGATATGAACTATGGCAGCAAGGATGTCAGGAATTTTGCCTGGCGTCAAATTTACGAAGAGTTCGATGATACATATACAGAAATGGATCTACGTGCCAAATGGTTAAATCTACGCACGCAATATCGTTTGAATGCAAGCCGGAAAAAAGGTCACTCAAAAATTTTATGGAAATACTATTGTGCCATGGATTTCTTGAGTCACTGTATGTCAGAAGACTCATTGCCAGCAAATGAACAATTAGCAGAGAGCACAGACAGTGATGACAGCGTTAAGCGTCTTCCTCACTCCAGAAATATTAAATTAGGCAAAAGGCGCGCTAGCGTTAAGCCGCCGAAACCACCAGCATTAACAACAACTGAACAAATTGTTGAACTATTGAGCCAAGGCGTTGCAGTAATTAAAGCCGGTTGTGCTAAGACAAGTAATACAAACTTGGCTTTTTCGAATTACCTGTACGCAGAACTGAACCAAATGACGGAAAATGATGCCAAAATAATGCGTAAACAGATCGTAGACTTAATACATAACAAATAATTTTATTTTAAACTGTCTTGGTAGGCTTTTATATTAAAAGTTGTAAAAAAACATAAATTATTTTAGCTTAAGTCACATTTTATATTGTATTAGAAATAGAGCAATGAAATGACGCTTTGAAATGTGATGCTTCCAAAACGTAATAAAAAAGAGAAACTCTTTGACGATTTGTACGAATTTTTTTTAGTAGCATGTTGAATAGTATGTGCTCTCTTTTTGCTTTTTGTTTTCAGCAAGCATTTCCAGTGTTCTCTCTCCAGTTGCAACCAAACCAACGGTGAATACATCGAGTGCTGTCTACTGTTAGAGCCTTCATAACAATGGCCTGTGACACTGTGAGGTTAGGTTTAGGTCAAGCGTTTAAAAAATGTTTAAACCTTAACACATGCCCGAAAAATAGTCCACAAACTCAGCACGTATCTCTTCAGCAACGTTAACTAGCTCCGGCCGTTTTGATTGAAGTTCAAAGAAGGTGTTTTCCACGATTTTAGTACGCCAATCTCCTTGAATTATATACCCACTAGCTGTTTCTTTATCAGCCAGCGTTGGTGTAAGATAATTAGTACGCCTCGTTATTAAAAAGTTGTGCAGCATACAGCAGGTCATAGTCAATGAACGCGCTTTCTCAGGATTTAAACTTATGGGTTTACGCAAAATACCGAATCTTGCTGTTAGTATACCAAATGCATTTTCTATAACTCGTAGCGCACGTTCAAGTTGAGAATTGTATACGCGTGCGGCTTTGTTTAATTTGGGCTGCACATATGGCTTCAACAGTCTTTGTTGCATGCCGAACGCTTCATTGCCAGCCAGCATAAATGGCACAGCAAGACTGCGCTGTGTTAGTGGTTGATTCTGCGGCAATTGAATCGTTTCCTGCAACGTAAGTTCCTTGCATAAGCCTGTGCTAGCGAATGCATCGGAAATGCTACCCGTTTGTGCAACATCAGCGTAAATAAATTTATAATTTGTATCGACCAAAGCCATTAGTATAATGCTGTGCGAACCTTAAGACGAAAAATGAAATTTATTGCTGATCAAATATAAAAATATATTCAGAGTCTTACCTTTATAGTTGCGAAATCCCTTATTGCTCTTGCCTGGCGTCTTTATGACCACATGTCTGCCGTCCACAGCGCCTATGCAGTTTGGAAAGTTCAACAATTCTTCATAATTATTGGCAATCTGCTGCCAAGCCAAGGCATTTGCTGGCAACTTTTAAAAGAAAAGAAAAATTTAAATAATTGCTTTATTAAGAAAATGTATAAAATATACCTGCATATAATCGTTTTTCAACATCTCACATATAGCTAAGCATACTTCGGGCACAATTAAAGATATGGTGTTATGCGGTATGTGGAACGCATACTGTAGTGCACGGAAATTTTCGCCGGTTGCCAAATAACGTAGGGTGATAATTAAGCGGCATGTTGGAGACACAGATTTGCGCATATGTGTATCATTTTTTTGTATTCTTGGCCCAACAAGTCGCAGCTGAAATCGTATATTGTTTGTTTAAAATTTATTAAATCGAATATAATTAAAACTTACCAGTTGCTCAAAATCTGTTGCTCTCATATGCAAAAAATTTGCATAAAATTCTGGCGTCCCTAAGCGTAACTCATTTATAAATTTTACACAATCGCCTTCTAAGTCGCGGCGTGCTAGCCAAGGACGAACCCAAGTGCTACGCGGTTTCCTTTTCTTTTTAATTGTTGTTTCTTCTTCGTCGAGTAAACACAATGCGGCAGCTGCAGCACCAAACATTAAAATAAGCAAACCGCTATTTATTTCATTATTCATTGCGTTTTTGCGTATAAAACTTCTTAATTAAATTTTTATAAACTGCCTTTTTTGCTTGCAATGTGACCGCTAAAAAATTTTAAGCGCGTCTGGCTAAATTGATGTTGTCTGTCTGAACACAAAATTTTTATCTGCCAGCAAACAGGTGAGCGATGCACAGTGTTGCCAGTGTAGAAGTGTATTCCAACTACATTTAAAGACTACTCATTTTTTTTTGTTTCTTTTTGGTAGAACAATAAATATTATAAATATGTGTTTAATGAATTTCAAATTCACATTTGTTTCAAATATTTCAATTATTTAGCATTAAATTAGTTTAATCTATTAACATAACAAAACAACTCATTTAAATCTAACGGAAAATTAATTAGCCGCGCAACTCGTTTGTAGTTCATTGGAAAGTAATCGGTTACATTTATTTAATGCACTGTACAGTCATTTTTGTACAGACACGCAGACAAAAGCGTACGAGTGAGTAAAGAAAACTATGCAACTTGTTTGCCGCTCTTTTTGCGCTTGGCCAGAGCTCTCATTCGCACATACACGCTCTCAGCAGTCGGCAGATTTTTATATCAGCGGATAAAACTACAAAAAATCGTTTATAAAAAGGCAAAAAGTTTAATAAAAATATAACAGGGCATTAATTTGCATTGCAATAATGTCGAAAGAAGAGACTAAAGCAACGCCAATGGAGACAAACGAGGAAAATTCGGTAAGTAAAATTTTGCACAAATTAGCATCGAAGCTGAAAGAAAAATCTAGAAGAGGAAGAAGCCGCGGCGGTGGCGGTGATGGCAGCTGCAAAAAAAAAAAGACCAAGCGTGATGAGAGCCAGAGAGAAACCCTAACAACAACAACAATACTAAATTAGCGCGCGCCGCCGTAACTTACAGCAACAACACAAAAAAATGTGTGCCGCAAAAGAGAAAACCGCAAAGTCCGGCGGCGGCGGCATATGTTTCTTTCGATTTATTTTGAACTAATTTACTTTTATTTGGCTACAGAATGAAACCACCTCGGAGACAGCCACCAGTTCATCTGGCGAAAAAGAGGTGGAATTTGACAATAAAATCGAAGCAGATCGCAGCAGACGCTTCGATTTTTTGCTCAAACAAACGGAGATTTTTACGCATTTCATGAACAACTCAAATAAAAGTCCGGTCAAGCCTAAGGGACGTCCGAAGAAGATCAAGGATAAAGAAAAGGAAACCAAAGATGCAAATCAAGAGTAAGTTGTTGTTTTTTATTGACTAAGTTTTTATTTTTACTAAAATAATAAATTTTCACAACAGTCATCGTCATCGCAAGACAGAACAGGAGGAAGATGAAGAACTCTTGGCCGAGGATACTACCACAAAAGAACTATTTCGCTTTGAAAGCTCACCCAGCTACATTAAAGGCGGTGAGATGCGTGACTATCAGATACGCGGCTTAAACTGGATGATATCATTGTATGAGAATGGCATTAATGGTATACTGGCCGATGAAATGGGTCTGGGCAAAACACTGCAAACAATTTCACTGCTTGGTTATCTGAAGCATTTCAAGTGAGTTCTTAGTTTTTGTGCTATGAAATAGTAACTTTAAATTGTTGACATTTTTACAGAAATCAAGCTGGTCCACATATTGTCATTGTGCCAAAGTCAACGCTACAGAATTGGGTAAACGAATTCGAACGTTGGTGTCCATCGTTGCGCGCTGTTTGTCTGATCGGTGATCAGGAGGCACGTAATACATTTATACGTGATGTCTTGTTGCCGGGTGAATGGGATGTCTGCGTTACTTCATATGAAATGTGCATACGTGAAAAGTCGGTTTTTAAGAAATTCAACTGGCGTTATTTGGTCATCGATGAAGCGCATCGCATTAAAAACGAGAAATCAAAATTGTCCGAAATTTTACGTGAATTTAAGACCGCAAATCGTCTACTTATAACCGGCACACCGTTGCAAAACAATCTACACGAATTGTGGGCGCTGCTGAATTTCCTGTTGCCCGATGTGTTTAACTCTTCGGAGGATTTCGATGAGTGGTTTAACACAAACACCTGTCTCGGTGATGATGCACTCATCACGCGTCTGCATGCAGTGCTTAAACCTTTTCTGTTGCGTCGTCTTAAGTCGGAGGTGGAAAAGCGTCTAAAGCCCAAGCAAGAGTTGAAAATATTTGTCGGTTTGGCTAAAATGCAACGTGAATTGTATACAAAGGTGCTCATGAAGGATATTGATATTGTAAATGGCGCCGGTAAAATGGAGAAAATGCGTCTACAGAACATACTTATGCAGTTGCGAAAGTGTACCAACCACCCGTATCTCTTCGATGGTGCTGAGCCGGGTCCACCATATACAACGGACACGCATTTAGTTTTCAATGCAGGCAAAATGGTGGTACTCGATAAACTGCTACCCAAGCTGCAGGAACAAGGCTCTCGTGTATTGATTTTCTCACAGATGACGCGTATGTTGGACATATTGGAGGATTACTGTCACTGGCGCAATTACAATTACTGCCGTTTGGACGGTCAGACACCGCATGAAGATCGTAATCGTCAGATACAGGAGTACAATGCAGAAAATAGCACCAAGTTCATATTCATGTTGTCCACACGTGCTGGTGGTTTGGGCATTAATTTGGCTACTGCTGATGTGGTTATTATTTACGATTCGGATTGGAATCCACAAATGGATTTGCAGGCTATGGATCGTGCACATCGTATAGGACAGAAGAAGCAAGTGCGCGTCTTTCGTTTCATAACAGAGAGTACTGTAGAAGAGAAGATTGTCGAACGCGCTGAGGTTAAATTACGACTTGATAAGATGGTCATACAGCAAGGACGACTGGTGGATAATCGCACCAATCAGTTGAATAAGGATGAAATGTTGAATATTATACGTTTCGGTGCAAATCAAGTTTTCTCATCGAAGGATTCGGAGCTAACCGATGAGGATATTGATACTATTTTGGAGCGTGGTGAGGCCAAAACACAAGAAGAGAAAGCTAAACTCGATCAATTGGGGGAAAGTTCGTTGCGTTCGTTTACGGTGGATACCAACGGCGAATCGGGCACTTCGTCGGTGTATCAATTTGAGGGCGAAGATTATCGCGAGAAGCAGAAATTGAATGCGCTTGGTAATTGGATTGAACCGCCAAAGCGTGAACGCAAGGCTAACTATGCTGTAGATGCTTATTTCCGTGAGGCATTGCGTGTATCAGAGCCAAAAGCACCGAAAGCACCACGTCCGCCTAAGCAGCCCATAGTGCAGGACTTTCAATTCTTTCCGCCACGTCTATTCGAGCTACTCGATCAGGAGATCTACTATTTCCGTAAAACTGTTGGCTATAAAGTGCCGAAAAACAGCGAATTGGGTTCAGAGGCTACTAAGGTGCAACGTGAGGAACAGCGTAAAATCGACGAGGCTGAAATGCTGTCCGAGGAAGAAGTGAGCGAAAAGGAGTCACTGCTGACGCAAGGTTTTACAACGTGGACCAAGCGTGATTTCAATCAATTCATAAAGGCCAATGAGAAATATGGACGTGATGATATCGAAAACATTGCTAAAGATGTAGAGGGCAAAACGCCGGAGGAGGTAATCGAATACAATGCAGTGTTTTGGGAGCGCTGTCATGAGCTGCAGGATATCGAACGCATTATGGGTCAGATTGAGCGTGGTGAGACTAAAATACAAAGGCGTTTGTCCATCAAAAAGGCCTTGGATCAAAAGGTGGGTGTATAAATATAAATTATTAAAAAATAAAAAATAATTATAAAATTTTTTTATTTTTGCAGATGTCACGCTATCGTGCGCCATTCCATCAGCTGCGTTTGCAATACGGCAATAATAAGGGCAAAAACTATACAGAAATTGAAGATCGTTTTCTGGTTTGTATGCTGCACAAATTGGGTTTCGACAAGGAGAATGTCTACGAGGAACTGCGTGCTGCCATACGGTAATTGTTTAAACTTATACCACGCATATGAAGAAATATAATTTTTTTTGTTGTTGCTATTTACAGTGCCTCGCCACAATTCCGCTTCGATTGGTTCATTAAATCACGTACAGCCTTGGAGTTACAGCGGCGTTGCAATACACTAATAACACTAATTGAACGCGAGAATCTCGAACTGGAGGAAAAGGAACGCGCTGAAAAGAAAAAGAAGACAGTCAAAAGCAGTGGCGGCGGTGGCAATAGCAACGCAGGTGCTAGCGGCGCTAATGCAGCAACTACCACATCGAACGCAAAATCAAATCAGAAGCGTAAATCTGAAGTTGTTGCTACCAGCTCGAATGCCAAGAAGAAAAAGAAATAGACAAGCAAAAGGGGTGTCTATTGGCAACTATAAAAGCAAACAAATAAACGACATAATATATATATATTTGCATGAGATTGGTCTTAAATGACATTTAGTTTGGTAATACTATATAGTAACGCGTACTAAGATTGGTAGAACAGAGACGTTCTTTATGTCATTATGCTCTATCAATTTTTTTTTGAAGACCGCGCACAGCATTAGTTATACATTAAAGGGAAAATAAAAAGAAAAACAATAGTTTTAGCGAACAACAACAATAATAGTAAGCACTATAACCGTCATATAAGCTATTTAATAATGTAACCAGTTTCATTTAAAAAAATATCTTATTATCTACTACGTACAAAAAAAAAAAAAACTAAAATACTGCAGCGTCATGTATTATTTACTTAATATATTTTAAGCGCTTTGAAACATTTGTTAGACCACGTTGAGCGCAAAAATTAAACTTAACTCAAGAAGTCGCCCAACAACATTTCACATTATTATATGCCGATTCCATCAACATTTAATAAAAATCAATTGATTATTTGCTATTAAGTTTAAATTATATTTATATTAATTAACTTTAAATTGATACATTTATTTTATATTGATTATACATACCTACTATTGATTATAGATACATACAATACAATAATAAACATGCTAAATATTATGCAAAAATATTTGGTTTTTTAATAGAAGTTGTCTCAAAGAGGCGGGGAGTAGTCCGGCCACTACTAACTTAAATGGCCTACAACCGTTGTTCATGGCTGCATTCAGAAAGGTGCACCAGCTGCTGTAGTCCTCTGCCAGTAGTTTTGAATGCCAAGTACGGAGAGATCTCCATATCTGGTCATTGCAATGGGTGCACAGTTGTCCTCTATTTCGGCTGCATTAAATTTATAACGGAAATAAATGATCTTTATTATATACATATAATAGAGATAATATAAATAGTATTCATTCTATTTCATTTCAATTTGTTTCCTTCAAATATTAGTCTTTTGCTCAGAACGTACTTGGTAGAGCTGGGAAAACATCGATTTTTCAAAAAATTTAAAATATTTCAAATAAGTTCAAATCGCACTACTAACAGGTGTTCATCAATTTAAAATATTTCATATACATATATTCACATCGGGCCACTACAAGGTGTTAATCAATTTAAAATATTTTATAAAAATTCGTGTCTCCAATTCTTTTCTTTCAAATGTTAGTCTTTTGCGCAGAACCACCTTAGTCACCGTACTTAGTAGAGCTGGGAAAACATCGATTTTTCGACCGATGTATCAATTGCAGGTGCTAAGTACTAGAGCTTTGAAAACATCGATGCATCGGTCTAAGAATCGATGTTTTTCCAAGCTCTAGTACTTAGCACCTGCAATTTTTGCTGTTTAATCCATGCTTTAACAACTAAAAAAATAAAAGAATTTTAATTTTAAAAATAAATTTTTATAAAAAAAAGGTTTTTATTTTTTTGTAAACAAAATAATTACTTAAAAAACTAGAAATAAATTCTATAAATTGCAGTTTCTTAATGCGTTCGACTTAAGTACTTCTAGATACTTAAATATTAAAATTTTTTTTTTTTTTAACGAAACGCTATAAAAAATTTAAAAACTTAAAAATTAATATCATCATGTTCATGCAGTCAGCGATTTAAAGTATAAAATCGTTTAAAACGCTTTACCATGTTCAACATGGCTTGTAGTAAAAAGTGTGAAAAATAGAAAATTATTAGAAACCAGACTATTATTGGTCTCGTCAATGTTTTAGATGCTTAATTGTCATTTTAGCTATAAACTATGTATAGAGCTAAGTATTATAGACTAAAGTTTAGTACTCTTCAATGATTTCCATAATACTAACGGTAGCACCTGCAATAAGCGCCAATATCGAGAAGATACCTAATAGTATATTCTTGATTAGCTTCCATTTACAATAACCCAAACGATCGGGCCACAAATAGACAGTCTCCACAAAACTGGGTACAAAAATGCCCAGCAGCGAGAAGAAAACAGCGCCCACTAAACTAATGATGGGACCCAAATTTGGTATAGCTGCAGCAACGCCAGCTGTGACAAACATAATGCCAGTACGTAGTAAAATTTGTGTCATATTATGATTCTTTTCATCGAATCTGTGACTAATTTTACGCCAGAGTATATCATTGGGCACATAGAACTGTAGGCCAAAGGTGAAGAGTATAGCAACGCCCATTAGCAACTTAGCGCAATCGGCGAGACTGTAAAAAAATTATAAAAAATATTTATAGAAAAACAGTTTAACAACCGTAGTGTACGGTAATACTTACGGTTCACCATATGGAAGATTGAGTGTAATCGAGCCTTCGACCTTATCACCAAAACTGACATAACCGAAGAAGCCAATAATTGCATAAAGCATGACAACGGTAAACATGGCAATATTCAAAACACCCGGACAGCCCAGAAATTGTTGTGGTTTCTTCATGGAATTCTCCACAGGCATAACAACACCAATGCCTTCCATGGCAAAGATAACCGTAGCAAAGAATAACGGTATTTGCGAGGCTGGTGCAATAAGTGGTTTATCCTTAAATTCAAGTGGTTCATCGAACATATAGTAGAGGGTTATGCCAAATGTCACCACAATGAAGACATTAGCTAAAGCCGAGAACGGTACTAGCCACTTCAGATTGCGTATCTGTCCAATAAATAGGCATGGTATGAGCGATAAGGCAACATAAATGCGTATATTCCAATTGATGCCAGCATCGTAGTTGATGACATCATGAAATGAAGTCGCTATGAAGACAATATACACAGCGCAGGCAGCAAAATAGGTTGCCATCAGACCGCCATCAACAAAGGTTCTGTATAGGATGTAGTTTAATATTATATATAAAGCGTTTTTAGTTAGAAATACTTACTTGGCAGCCTTTGAAAAGCGTCGCATTTTTGGTGGTCCAAGTTCGAAAACTTTTTCAGCAGTTTCCGCAAAGCCAAGTGCCGGTACTTTAGCATCACGACATACATTCTGTGAGGTTCTGACCTGTAATCAAATGAAAATATATAATTTTTTTGCTATTTTATCGTATTTATTTTGGTCAACGACTTGTGAATTCTATTCTTATCTATAGAGTCTAAGTAAACACTTTCCAATCATATATCGTGCAATACTCTATTATAGAATATTATATCTACGTCCATTATCGCGTGTAAATTTTATTGAACCTGCAATTAAGTAGTGTCACACACTCAGTTAAGCAAAATTAATTTGCCATATTAGTTTTTTTTTTTATTAAAATTGAGTTTTGTTTGATAATTTTATTAATTGATAGTTGCCATAAAAATTAACAATAAAGGAAGTTCTTTATTAGGTTTAATAAAAATATTAATAAGTATTTTATCTATGTCATATGATAAAAAATTATATCGAACTGGTTGCCTAACGGTTAGAAATCTTCAGCTAATTTGATTTTTCTTACGTTAAAAATTTAAAAATATTTCATATAAGTTCAAATCGGAATACTAGAAGGTGTTAATCAATTTAAAATATTTCAAATAGTTCAAATTGGACTACTGGTAGGTGTTCAACAATTTAAAATTTTTCAAACAAGTTCAAATTTGACTACTAGCAGGTGCTCATAAATTTAAAATATTTCATACAAGTTCAAATCGGAACACTAGAAGGTGCTCATCACTTTAAAATATTTCATATAAGTTCAAATTGGACTACTAGCAGGTGTTCAGCAATTTAAAATATTTCATATAAGTTCAAATCGGAACACTCGAAGGTGCTCATCACTTTAAAATATTTCAAAAAGTTCAAATCGGAACTCTAGAAGGTGTTCATCAATTTAAAGTGTTTCATAATTCAAATCGAACCACTAGAAGGTGTTCATCAATTTAAAATATTTCATACAAGTTCAAATCGGAACACTAGAAGGTGCTCATCAATTAAAAAATATTTCATTTAAGTTCAAATTGGACTACTAGCAGGTGCTCATCACTTTAAAATATTTCATATAAGTTCAAATCGGAACTCTAGAAGGTGTTTATAAATTTAAAGTATTTCATTTAAAGTATTTCAAATCGCACTACTAGAAGGTCTTGAGCCAATATTTCTGTGTATTTGTATAAAAATATTTTGGCTTCTGGTTGATTATTTTTTTATCAATTCTAATAAAATATTTCATAAATGACCAAATGGGATCACTATAAACGGTAGCCCCCTTATGCAAAATGTTCTATAAATATTTGGAAAACCAAATTTTTACGGAATTCCCAGTCATAAATAAACAATAAAGCTTAATCATTTTATTTTTTATGTATTATAAATCACAAATGGTTGATTAGAAACCATATCGATTACCAAAGATTATGGTTAACTTGAAAAGTTTGAAACTGATTAATTTATAGAAATTCGTATCAAAAATTGTTTAAAAATTTTCCATAAATAATTAATAACAACTCAGCATAAATGAAATAATTAATAGCTATGAAGTTGTCTAGCCAATAGATCTATAAGTACTTTTAATATATAAATTAGAACACATTATTAATTCCTAGAAAAAAAAATGTCAAGTCAAGTTATATTTAATTTATAAGTTTAACACTTGATATACATATATGTTTTACAGACAGATAGACCCATTAAGATTATGAACTACTACAAGCTGAAGATGATATATAATCTAAAGATGATATATAATCTACATGGCACCGATAAGCTGCTTATCTACGAATTATTGAATTACATATTTTATATGATTTTGCTGTTGTTAGTAGGTGCGTATACAGCAGCACCTTGAACTACTTATTTCTTTCTTTCTTTTTGGTAGGTGCTAATTAAAAGCTATAATAGTTTCAAATAAACTCACCAATATATGCACACAATGCGTACAGAGAAATCCAATGAACAATGTGCAAACCATACCGAATACAAGACCCGCATTTTTGAAGGCCATAGGCATGGCCAATATACCAGTACCGAGTGAACTTTTCAGTAAATGTGCCAAGGCACCACCGCTGCTGGCGCCCTCCTTTTGATCACGATAATCTGCAGGATTATAGTCATCATCTAGTTTTAATTGTACCTTTTCCGTAAGATTGGTTCTGAAATTGGGCAAAAAAAAATTTTTATAAATAATTGCTTAAGAATTTTACTAAGAATTTTCCACTTACCTTGAGTTAAAATCATTCAGCGTAAAAACTGAAGCTGATTTCTCCTTTCCATTTCCATTTTCGTTTGTCGTCATCTGCAAATAAATAAATATTTTTTTATTAAGTATTTTAATACACCGCAGCTAAATAGATCAAGTTATTATAATGGTAGAATTTATATACATATATATAACATATATTCTTGATAAACAACAAAAGTCAAGTTGATACAATAAATACCATGTCTGTCCGTCTGTCTGGCGGTTGGCTTGAAACTAAATTTGCTAAATTGTGGAGACTATATACCAAATTTTCATATTTTGTTATAGTTAACTGTGAATTATTCACAAAAAAAAAAAAAAAACAGCTGTTTTATGCATAATTTTTCTTTAACCGCTCACTTTTTTCTTTCCTTCTTTCTTTTGACCACGCGCCAAGTTAAAATAGGAGAGCGATTGCAAAAAAGGAAAATATTTGCTACTTGTTTATTAAAACAAAGAAAACAAATAAATTATCATAACTTAATATCATAATTAGTCAACATTACACCCCCCTAACACTTCTCTTATTATGCATAGCACACCCATAAAAAATTAATTTACTCATTGATGATTGATTATTCAAGAAGATACTCTTACATACATAAGAAGTTATATACATTATATCAATTGTAATCAAACTATATAATCGAAGCATTAATGCATCATTTTCGTGGGTCTTAAAAGCTTAGGAGGCTTCGATAAACAATAAAAAATTGCGCTTGAAAACAAAGATTGTAGGTAATAATTGTTGTCTCATTACACGTGATTTTATGTTTGTACTTTGTATATATCTTAATTAGAATATTATTATTGTTAGGGAGTGATAGAGAAGTGAAATTTTTTGAAGAGGAGGGAAATTCGGTAGGTGACCAGTAGCCACTCAGTATTTGTCACCAGTATACATCCACTCAAAACTCGCCTCAAAAGTAATTGAGAATAGTAGATAGAACCAGTAAAATAATTCCCTTCTTTTCGATAAAATCCAAAAGAAATTCTTTCTCCGACACGACTGTACAAAGTTGCAATATGAGCGGTGAGCCTACTATTCGCCGATTCTTCGCACTACAAAGCCGTCCCCATTTTCGTCTCGGAAGGAGATTTCATTTAGACTTTTAACTCAACCGTCCCCATTTTCATCACGGTGCATGCTTTCATACTCTACTCTATTTACTCTACCGGACATACAAAAATTTCTACATTTCATGTTTCGAATTTTGTGACAACAGAGAAGTTCCACTTCAAGACCTTTAATAAGCTGCACACAATTAGGGTTCGTTTCAGCAAAGCAGCTCTAAAAGTATGTACTGCTCTATACAAAGCAGCCACTAAAAGCCGTCCCCGTTTTCGTCTCCGTATGTGCTTTTATTCAGTTGTCTTACACTACTAGGCCTAAGGCAGTGCCACTTAAAAAAAAAAAAAACAAATGTATGCAACAACTGTAAGCCATTTTATCACACCTGCAAACAACAATTTTGTATTAGGATCCCGATTCACTATCCGATACCGGAAACGCCTACAGCCGGATAAGCTTAGCACACGCCATTGTAATTTCTATTTAATACAGAAAAATGCATAAAAAACTTAACTCATTAAATCGTATACCAACAGCAAAGGCACAGAAAGCAAACTCATTAATGTACTTAATATTAGCTATATATACTATATAGTATATATATATATATATATATGGAAATATAAAAGTCAAGTAATATAAAGCCGCGTGCCAATGATAACTTATCACTATGACCAGCAGACCGTATGATTTTTAGTACTACGTCGTATATATATACGTACTTAAATCGTTGTCACTTTTCTGGTATTATCTGACCATAGTAATACTATTAAGTATAATCGATTAATCCATGTGTCAATTGGTTTTCAAGTTTGAAATTTGAAATTTATAGATTATAACTGCTTCTAACTTGCAAAAAACGTGTGACAGATTAAGAGATTAGATTTCAAAGATTAGAGATTCTATATACAAAAAAAAAAGTGCCTCATAGGTGTATTATTTATTGATTTAGATTACGACTAGATAAGGCATTTCCGAGTGATTTATGACAAATTTCCGAAAAAAGTTGTAAAAGTATGCGTTATACTTTATAATTGTGCTGTCATTGTCTATAAATTCGAGTTCCTGAGAACTGTAGAACTTGTTTAATTAGCTTGATTATCGCTTGCCAACCAACGTCCAATTGATATAAAAATGTCCGTCTGTCTGTCGGGCTGTGCTAAGAAATATCAAGAACTTGAAGTCTATTGAAAGATAGAGCCTTTAAATTTGATTAATTAGATACTCGTATTCGTGTTAAACTCTTTCTAAGGGTTAGCACCTACTAAAAATTGCCACTCCTTTCTGAGTTTTTATTTTTCTTCTTATTTTAGTAAAATTTTTTGTATCTTGGCTCAATTCAAATATAATAATCTATATAGATCTATATCGTATCACTAGATATTGGAGATACCCATGAAAAGTCAGCACAGCATTCCCCTTCCCTTTTAATGTGTGCACAGGCTATCTCCAAGTCTACTTTACTCTTCCTGCTTGTTTAGTTCATCAATTAGTTTATTTTGAAGTGATTTGAAAAAAAAAAAAAAAAACTGATTACAATAAATCAGCTCTGTGAAGTGTGCCAAAATCTATACCGATTTCTTGACATTTTATTGACACATTTGCTTATAGCCGTCGTTCAAGTTTGCTCATAAATAAACTCAACAATAATTTGTGACATTCTGATAGAAATATTAGAACTACTTGAGATATAGTAATGGACTGATTAAAATGGAGCATGTCTAGTTCTAGAAATTGGCATAGTGATAACTTATAACGTCACAAAATTTTTTGCCAAATTATTATTACAGAAAATCTGTAGATAATGTCAAAATAATTATGTCTAATCAGCTGTTAGATTTGGTAATTAACATGTGATACACTTTCGCATTTAAAAACACTTATAATTCACAACTAGTTAAAAAAAAAAAAAACAATCTAGTAGAATCATATTAAGAAAGAATGTTAAGGGTTTAATATGCGCAGGATATCCCATTGTTCGAAATGTCAGATTTTTGAAAAATTATCTCCAAAAAGCATTTTGCGCTGTGCAATAATTTTTGCGAAGTTTTCATGCAGTAGAAGTTCCATCTGCTAATCTAACACATCACTAATTCGATTATTTGTTGCTTTTCAGATGGAAGCACCTTTCAGCTTCAAAAGCATTTATCGATATACGTATTAGAAGAAAGGGTGATTTTAATGATTTGCATTTTTAAGTTTGTTTTTGACATATTTAAAGGTTGGACGTGTTTGGGTGTGCTTGGGATTTTTTGGTATCGAATGTGAGCAGTTCTTTAAACCCCAGCGTATTGATATGCTCATATGTTATGCGGATATTCCAATGTTTTTGAAATTTGAGTGCTGACGAGCTGTTAAATGATGTCTATGAAGATCCAAACTTTCTAAAAATGCTCAAAATTGCCCAATGACAGTGACACAAAAGAGCCAAGTTCGAAAAAAGACGTCAAGTTCCGTCAAATGTGAAGTTTTCTGTTTTCTTTGATTAAAATGACATCCTAAGTTACTGCCAGAAAGTTCTATGTTCCATAAGGAAGACTACCTTGAAATTGAAGAAAAAAAAAGCACGATTTGTGGCAAAACAATTCATGACTAATGCATCACAATAATGCAGTTGTTCACACATCATTGCTTGTTGGAGATTTTTTAATAACCAAAACTGTAAACAAGCTTCACCGAACTTGATCCTCTGTCATTTTTTTCTGCTTCCAAAACTAAAAAGTCTTAAGCCAAAGGAAGGCATTTGGCCACGATTGAGGTGTTAGAGATTGCATCACTGGCAGTGTTCTAGAGCATACCAAAAAGCGCATATCAGAACATCCCCCAGTATATCCCCCCAAAAGTTAGCCCATTTTGTTTAAGAGTGATAAAGGATATAGCCAAGTCCATCCGTATGAACGAAAGCATCTCGGATACTGTAATAGTTAGAGACTTTGTTCTTTTTGCATACAATTAAAACTTCGTTGGTTTTTTTTTTTTAAATTTTGCTACTCCCTCTTCCCATAAAAACACCCTTAAGCATAAAAATTAATTCGGCACAACAAAAATTGGCCAAAAACCAAAAATTTCGTTAAAATCGGATAAAATGAACCAAACTTGCTTCCGTACTCCATATTTCTTTTCAAACTGTGAGAAATGGGAGGAGCAAAATACCATTTTCATTATAGATTTCCTAGCTTTTTGTTTTGCACTGCTTGTTGCATAAACTAGAGAAACATTTAATGCCTTTGTTAGACAAGGATTTAGATCCTTAATAGGTATGTAAATGCGAGCGGCGAACTGTACTGCTACAAGCTCTCTTACAATCGGTTATGTCCGACTGCAATTTTCTTACTTGTTTTAGTCTGTTTAAATATTGAATTAAGTTTAAAAAATATTTTCAAAAATTATAACACTTTTTTATATAAATTACTTAGTTATAACAGTTATAACTTTTATTATTTTATTGCACTTTTTTATTTAATTTAAAATATCCCAGTTCTCATTTCGAAAGTTTAACTTCAAACAAACACATTTAAATATTTATTTATTAATCCTTCGTCCTTCAATTTTTTTTTTTTTTAACTTACTTTTGTAAACGATCAATCGCACCGTACGCGTTCAATGCCCCAAACCAACTGAATTGTTTAAACCTTTTCAAAGTTATTATTTAATATAAACGATTATATGACCGATGATATATTGTACCAGCGTAGAGATATCGATAACGCCAGCCAACAATTAATGCAATAATAATAATAAAATACTTAAAGCTACTTTTAAATCAATTATAACATTGTCGACGTAGTATTTTATATCATTTGTGCTGAAAATTTTTGATAAGAAAGCATGGAATTACAAAAAAAAAAAAAAAATCTATAGTTCATAAAAAAATATATATACATATATATTAACGATCTTTATCAATGAATATAAATGTAAGCAGATACTTCAACTTTTAATTCAATTTATTTCAAAGTAGTTCCTTAGAATTGATTTAATGAAGCAAAGGCTTTTGATATGGGTTGAGTAAAATTTTATAATTTCCATGGAACATATTCCAGCACATGTTTCTTTGCTCCATGAAGTAATATTTAATACTTCTGTTGGCAATAGTTGTAGCACAGTTTAGAAATTATTTTAAAGTTTCAGCAGAAAATTATTTCGTTTGACAGTCATCCATTTAGACCGATGCATCGATATTTTTCATCGATCAGTCGAAAAATCGTTGTTTACCCAGCTCTATTATACATGCTTAGTTACTTGTAAGCTTCACCTTTACACTGCCTCGATTTTTTTCCAATTTCTATTAATTATTTTTAAAACAAACCTCGCATATACTATGTACATGCTTTGTACGTATGATAAGTGCGAAGATTGATTAAGAGCATGTTTATCACAAATTTTGTTGTTGTTGCTTCAAGTACAAATTAGTGAAGCAGTTGCAGTATCAAAATTCCGTCGAAAGATTTGGCAATTTATCAAAGTTTTAATTAAATTAATTAAAATAACATTAATCGGTAACAAGTTTTTAATTAGTTGATAAACACACAAAAACATAATCGCTAATGAAACACAGATATTTTTCTATCCCCCCCCCACCCCCCTCCCCCCATTTTTTAACGCAAGATAATAAATTTATTTCCAATTATTATTATTTTTCATATATTTTCTTGAGCTGTTAAGATGATAAGATAAAATACTTGAACTACTTGTTGTATCAACATATCTAAGTGTTACAAGTATATCTGCACATATATATGTCCTAATTAATATAGAGATCTGGAAAAGTTTTAGCCACTTAAAGCATGTTTAATGTTTATTTAGCGGAAAATCTATAAAATCATAAAGTTTTATGATGTGTTTATAAAATTTATGGGAATTATTTCGTAGTTTTGTGTATTTTTTTTGATAAAGTCACGCGCTTTTTTTTTTCCTTTTGGCTTCTTGGAGGTTCATAAACTTTAACATTGATTATTTTTAATATGGTTTCTTATAAAATTTAGTAGTTAGATATCCGGGAGGTCTAGCACAAATTATTATCACGTGAATTTGATTTATGGTTTTTTTTTGTTTTGGTTTGACTTTATTGAACTATAATTTTTTTATTTGGGCTGTATTAAAATAAATTCT
Source organism: Leucophenga maculata (assembly GCA_035044805.1). Classification (NCBI taxonomy): domain Eukaryota; kingdom Metazoa; phylum Arthropoda; class Insecta; order Diptera; family Drosophilidae; genus Leucophenga; species Leucophenga maculata. Next base: position 1,687,451 of record JAWNNP010002290.1, read on the forward strand.
GTTGAAGTATAAACAATTTTTTTTTTGATAATATTTAGATGTATGTATACATGATTTGGCGCCAGTATTAGTGATGTGGGAGAGTGCGACAGAGAGAGAGAGATGTGTGTGTCAATGTGACTACTGAATGCTCCAACTGGATTTTTTGAGTCTTCACACATAGTCAAAAGATCAGCACAACAAAGCGGGTCGTTCTAAAAATGGCCGTCTGTCTGTCCGTCTGTCTGTAGGCACGTATAAGCCTTAAATCCACATGCTTTTAGATATTTAGATGTAAGTTAGTTAGGTTTTTTATAAACATGAAAGCATTAAGCTTGTTAGAAGGAGCATAATGTGGCCACTGGCAGGTACCGCGCACATACAAGAAACATTTTTAATTTGTATTAAATATTTTTAATAAAAATTATAAAGGTATATCAATGATTCATTAATATTCCCCCGCCGATTTTTACCAAACTTCATTTCCCGATATAATTTAAATTCCTCTGTGAATTTAAGCTCAATTGATTGAACTGCGTACAGTTTGAATAGCACTTTGCTTATGTCATAGGTTTGAAAAGCACTAGCACAATGGCAAACAGTTTGAATAGCCTTAGTGTTTAGCTAATTTTTAGCTTAAAAATTTGATTTATATCGATTTTGATGAATTAATCGATTTAAGAGTATTCTTACTACATCATAATGTAAATCCCTTTCACATTTAAGCTTTATATGTACATATAATATTTTTTTTTTATGCTTTATCTAATTCTGAATCACATCATTTGTGTGACGTGAGTTTTTATTAGTGCATTTCAGAGTTTATAGCCTCAATAATGATGGGGAGGTATTTTTTTTTTTTTTAATTTGCGGTTTTATTCACTTTTGTTGTCTGTACTCGAATATATTTGATGTATTAAAAATTTTAATGAATGAACAGAATGTGTGTGAAGTCATTTATGAAGTCATATACCTGTTTTTATTTATAATACTCGTCTGTTATTGATGGTTTTTGACTTTTGTGTATTAAAGTTTTTTTTTTAAAGTGTTTTTGCTTATGTTTTTTTTGTTGCAAATGATTAATAATGTTATTCGATGCGCTTCGTTACATTTAATTAAAATATTTCATAGGTTAATACAAATTATTTGTATAAATTAAAATATTTTCGCGGTGGAAAATGGTGTTGAGACATTTATTGCAACGGATATGATTTTTGTATTATATGAAACTATACGACGTTGGTCATTTGGTGGTCATGTGCTCGTTTAGCTCTTCAACAATATTAATTCACAATGGAAAGCTATAGAAAGTTCAACAGTTTTCACTACACGAGGAGCCCTAGCCGAAACTCACTGTTATATATATATGCCCAAAAAAATATTGCAAATATTTATGCTCTCAAATTATATAAAACTTACAACTGACATCATCACAAGAAATCTTCATTACCGTTAAGTCTACAGAAATTTAATTATGCCCTTTTTTCTCTTGTAAAAAAAAAAAAAATTCGGCGAAACAACTTCCAAACTACCTTTTACTGCGTATCTTCCAAAGTGGAAAAAAAATAGCCTTTAATTTTTAGGCCAAAAGCATGAGAAATCTTACAGTTAATGCACAGCCACCCCACCTAGCCGCTAGTCACAACATGCGGCACGTGCAGCAAACGAACTTGTTTTCAATAGCAGCCAAGCAGCCTTTTCTTCAATTTCACTACATGAGCCTTCAATATATCAATCAGCGAAGATTTAATGAAAGCAGTTTTTTTTTTAACGAAGAATTCATTAATTGACTATTTGATTGCAATTCGTAATGCATATTAAGTAATATTGTTAAAAAAAAAGATATTTAACTCAATATCAACTTCTCTGAGTTACACTTTTATGTAATACAACTGCAAAAGTTATTGAATGCATTTTTTTCTGTTGTAATATTTCTAAAGCATATTGATGAGTTGTATTGAGTTTATTTGCATTCAGCGTCAATACTTGAAGTGCTTATTTATTACAATTTGCAAACTGAACTTGAAGTTTATTGCACTTGACAGTTGAATTATATTTTTCCGCTAAATATTACTACTTGTCTCTATTTTTGTTTAATATTTGACTTATCTTGAGCAGTAGCTGAGTACCATTTTGCTACAATATAAAATAATAGATTACTAAGAAAAGGCGTATTAGTTAATAGCGAAAGTTACTATAAATAATATACTGGAATTTCCCAAAATTGTTTATATTGTTGTTTGTGCGCGTAATACATAAAATCAGCTCATTGGTTTTAAAAGTCAACTACTGTAAGATAAGCAGCTTTATTTTGGCAAAGATTTAGCATTTGTTTTATTAAAATCGAACTGTTAAGTCAAGAGTTATTATGGTTTAAATATAAAATAAATTGCTTAACACTAACGCTATGCAAACTGTTTGTCATTGCAAGTGCTTGTCAAACATATGTGCTAGTCAAACTGTACGAATCAATTGATGTCACGGCAACACTACACAATAAAAGCAGAGTATAAAGCCAATTTTTTTAAATATGACGATTATAACTGTTAACGGAAAGACATATACGTAGCTTAATAATTATCGAATAGTTGGCAATTGATCTAAAAGATTACTGTTTTCAGTCGTAAATATGCTATTTTGCTTAAACAATAATTTCTTGATTTATTGCAGGTGCTATTCGCTAATCGATGCACTTCAAAAAGTGTTTCAATCGCTCATTTAATGCTGTAGGTGCTTGTAGGTGCTATTCCCTAACCGATAGACTTTAAAAAGTGTTTCAATCGCTCATTTAATGTATTTCGATAACTTTTCGCTTTCGATGACATTCTGTATGCTGAGTGGCTGTGCTGCCAATCAATTGTAAGAAAAATTTCTTAAATTGATAAATTAATTAAAATTGAATATCGTTTATCGAAACTTTTCGATTGCGATTTCGATCACGAATATTCGAATATTCACAATTTAAGTTTGAATAAAATGGGAAAGCACAGAATTTTCAAATTATTTTATAAATATTTGTTTCTTTTTGGAGTTTAAACATTTTTTAAATTGAATTCTTTTTTTTATTAATTTAATTCTTTTATTATTTTTTAAATTAAACTTAAAAACAAAACTTACCCTTTTAATTCGTGGTTTCAATGCGGTTTTATATGATTTTTTAAATAAATTTTTAAAAATTGCCTATCATGCAATTTTGATGTTTTAGCTTTTAAAAAATATTTTAAACCGTTTTTTCAAAATAAATAATTTTTATTGTTTTTGTACTTTAATTGCTTTTGTTTAGTAACAAACAATTTCTTTTGTTTGTTGTAGGCGCTGTCTGCCAACGCGTTATAGTAACATTCTCAACTCGACGCAAAAATTCGTCATAATATTTATTTAAATAAGATTTTAGCAACTTTGTATTAATAAATTTATAATCCTGCCTTTATTTTTTTTTTAATAATTGCATATAGCAACAAGAAAATATTTGTTTAAATATAAATTAGCACATTTTCAATTAAGATTTTTAAGTAAAGCTTTCAAGTGAAAAATTTATAAAAAATTTATAAATAATTTGTTTTATTTTTTTTTTTGTTTAATTCTGCAAGGATTATAATTAGCCTTAAGTATGTATGTATATATTTCTGGCAAGTTTTTTTTTTTGAAATAATTTTTATTTGTAGTCTCGCGCCTTTTGTTTAAAATTTTTTGTTGTTAACTGTTTCGCGATCGTTTAGTGACTGATATTAAGCCAATGTTTGTGCTTGATTTTTTGTTGTAGCTGCTGCGCTATAAACGCCGACGACATCGACTGCAGCGGCGGCGTTGACGACGTCGACGGCAAGCATTGCTAACAATTAGTAGCTGTGTGCCAGTCCAGTCCAGTCCGGTCTGTCTATCTGTCTGTCTGTGTATGTACTGTGTGCATGTTGGGGGCAGTTGACGTATTACTTATAGCTCGCTCTCACTCTCCCTCCCCCCATAAAGCCGTTCAAGCATCTCATCGAACATTTAACTTAATATGTTGTATATAGATATTAGCGGCGATTTTTTTTTTTGCTCGCAATTTTTGGGCATTGTTAGACATGACAACTTCTGACGCGACTTTGGTGATTTACGCGCTCTAAACAGCGGCAACTTTTAGATTGCAGGTGCTTGTGGTGCGGCGCTGTTTAACGCTGCGTATGCGTATTTTTTTCAAATAGTATCTAACACTTATACGCACTACTGACTGCACTCACTAAATATGGAGATTTTTCTAAGCAATATTTTGATTTGTTGTATTTTCCTTTCTCTTTCTTTCTTTAACTACTTGTCACGATTTTAGCTTAACACAAGCGACAGTTGCAGGCGAGGATCAAGGAACTTGAACCCTTAAGATTTATTAGTCTTTAGGCATTAAAAGTTGTTTGGAGCAAATTGTAATAAGGTATTTTAATATAAACAATGACTCAGGCTTAGAATTGCAGGTGCGAAGGAGTAGGTTTTGTTACTCTGTCCAAATTTTTAGATTTGCAGGTGCTAAGCAGTATGTTTTGTTACTCTGTTAAAATTTTTAGAATTGCAGGTGCTAAGACGTAGGTTTTATTACTTTGTCCAAATTTTCGAGTAGCTTATCCACTTCGTGCCATATTATCTACTGCTAATATTGACTGCCTTTGCCAAAAAACTCATAAATAATCATAAATCATATATTATTATTTTTTTTTTTTTTATATTTACAACAATTTAGATGATGAAATATTAGTCATTAAACGTACAGCAAGGAATTTTTTAATACTCTGATAAGTTCCGTCAATGTCGAGCATATCAGTGATATATAAACTAAAAGATTTATTGTACAATCAACTCGTACGCAGATTATGAAATGTTCCGAATGACGTATTTATGCGTTGGTTCAATAAGAATATAATAAAATATTATATTATATTACTAGAACAAGCTGAATAGATAGAATTGCATTATCTATGTCACATACAGCGCGTACTAATGAAAAGTTCCAATCGAATCCAATGTATTGCAATGATATAAATGCGTTGATATGATATTTATTAGGCAAGCGTTTGTGATTATGACAGATAATTATTATTAATTTTCTACTTTTTTTTCAATATATTGAACTAGAAATAAGTTGGTCAATGATTAATTGCGAAAACCACAAAACCTGAGTTTATATGGCATACATTTTAAAGAGTCATCAGCCAGGAAATATATATACAAGCAGGAAAGTGCAAAATGCATATTTCATACATTTGGAATTTTTTTGGTCTGTCTCTTTGTTCGCGTTTATCTTCGAAACTGCTGAACCGATTTTGACGAGACTTTCTTAGATAGATAGAGCATGGCAAACAGCTGTCTTTAAGTGTAAGAAACTTTACAAAATTTTACTAACAATTAATTCTACAAGACTAATAATAATTTTTATGCTACTGGCTTTATAATCCAAACAACTAAAAATTATTAACTTTACTCAACACCTCAGCAACAAAAAAAGTCAGTTGCAAATGCGCTTTGAGTTTATATTTAAATATACACAAAACTTTTAAACTAATTACACTAATTATTATTATTATTTTTTTTTTTTGCAGTAAACCATTTGAGCTATAATATATCAATGCAAACAACGTCAATCATAAGCGTGATAAGCTGCAATGTCATTCAATTCATTCAAATAGTTCATTGCAGCAAAAACTTTAAATGCACATCACGTGAAAAGTGCGTTAAAACAGCTAAATTAGAGTAGAGGCAGCAACAGCGAAGAAAAAGGCAAGAAAATGAATTTCAATTTTGTAAAAATTTTCCACTGCACGCCCAATGGACAGACGAGCAGACATAGCTGAACAAGTCAATCACAATTATAGCCATTAGCTGCCGAAAAGAGTCACTCAAGGCGACAACTTAGACGAGATACAACACTCACTTAAAGACAACCTACAACAACAACAACAACAACAACAACAAAGAACTGCAATTACAAAGTGTGCCTCTAATTGTTGCAGACAAACCGTACCGAACTGCAACTAAAGCAAAGCAGGTTGTCAATAGCTGTTTCGTACATAGCCTGATTGGCTGGAATAGCTGAACATCGTTTTTTTTTTGTATTTTTTTTTCCAACAATAATTCTTGCAGAGTTGTAATTTTTTTTTATTTATTTTCAACTTGCAAAAATCTTGCCTTTTTTCTTGCCAAATGTTCTAACTATTCCATGAAAACAATGAGAAACAAGTGAAATTGAAATATAGCAGGTGCTTGTATTTTTTTTTTTTTTTTTTTTTTTAAATTTTGCAAACATCTATGCAACGTCTTAACGATCTTGGTCGGTTGTCTATTGTCTTTAATGTTAAGTCCCATAAAAATTACTTTTTTCGAATTACAAACTTGCCCCGTAAAGTGTACAGGGGGATGTAGCTCAGTGGTAGAGCGCTCGCTTTGCATGTGAGAGGCCCCGGGTTCAATCCCCGGCATCTCCAGTTATCTTTTTTTTTTTGATAATTTATTTATTTATACTTTTTACTTATTAGAAATATTTATTTTCTTTAGTTGTAAGCAAACTAATTGGTTACTTGACAGATGGACATGACCACCTACTATCATAGCACCTGATAAAGCATGTTGCCATAGTCGGCCTATAAAAAACCTTATGTACCACCTTCAAGTAGAGCTTGTAAAAATATCGATTTTTAGAAATCGATGTTTTCTCAGCTCTACCTGATATAGCTGTTGCAGGTGATACCTATGCATGAGCTTTATGTACACCTTTAAGTCATGCAAATACAATTATTTTACTTCGTTTACACTTTTTATTTTCTAAATTTTATCGCAATAGAACTTTTTTTAATCTAAGCCACATACTTTGTCAATTAAAAAACAATATCACAATTTATTGCAGGGAATTTACAAAACGTCTTGGCAGCATTACGTGACCTATTTAATAAAACCGCCTGAATACAAATTATTTATTTTTATTTTTTTTTAACAACTTCAACTGTCCCATTAGTATGCAATAAGGTGTTTGACACATGAACAAGGTCATAAAATCTAAAAAAAAAAAAAAAAAAATCTGATGCTTTTGATGATCTTTTATTTATGTATAAAATATTAGTTTTTTTTTTTTCATTGTTTATATTTGTATTGATTTATCATGCTCAAACTAAAGCATTGCATATTAATTTATTTAATTTTTTTTTCTTGACCATATTTAAATAAAATTTTTAACTTGAATATGACAAATCGGAAATCGTAATATACGGAAGTTAAATAAAAGCATGCTTACAATATATTGTTTATATTTGTTGTTGTTGTTGTTGCTAACTTTGTTTAAATAATACAAACAAGTTTAATGCTTTAATTTAATAATGACGACATGTATTGCATTTTAATTGAGTTAAAATTTATAGCAATTTGGCGACAAAATTCATTAGAATTTTTTTTGTTTGTTTTTATTTTTTCGCTGACGTCTTTATGTTAGCAAATTACTCTTTTTTTTCGCAAATTATGTAAATTTATTTATGCAGAAAAAAATCAAGAAATGTATTTTGAAGTTTTTTTTGTGACTTATCATTAATTCCAGGAATGCAAGTTCTTTGTCTTGCGCAAATTAATTTAAATTGCTTCTTTGTTAAATTTTTAAACTTGTCCTATAGCATATAAAGCTTAACTACTCCGAATTTTTTGTCAAAAATGTGCATTGTTTGGCGGTTATTGACATACAGAAGCGGCAAAAAAATAAATAATTTAAGCCAGATTTAAAGCTCAGCGCATTTTTTTGTTTTATTTTAAATTTTTGTATAACAAAAAATTTGGTTTTAACCAGTTTCTTAAGTGTTATACAAACACAAACACAAAATAAACAAGAAGTTACGCATTATTGACACAGCTTCTTCATGGCTTTTGTCTTTATTTGCGGTGTTTATTAAATTAAATTTTGGCTATTAAGTAGGTGGTGGAGTGGCATATTTTGTTAATTGTTTATGTAAGTTTTTAAACACACCCAGCAGACATATTTTTGCACAACTTTTAAACAATTTTACATTTCTCTTACGAAATTCTTTTTTTTTTTTTGTTTTGTCAATTGTTACAATCTCGCGTAATTGTGTGAAGGACGCATTAAATTGTTCAATGTTGCATAAAATTAAAATAAATAAAACAACAAATCCCATGAGAAAGCGACGACTTTCTAATTAAATGTTTCCGCATAGCTAGTCTAGCAGGCTGGCAACATTGTATTAAGAATAGATGCAAAAAAAAAACAAAATAATGGACGCCCGCAACATTTACCGTTAGTTGACATGTGTGTTGTTGTTAAATTATAATTTATTAAAGGAAATAAATGCAACAATGCAGTCAGTTAATTACATATATTGACGTGTGATTGGCAAATCTGTTAGATCAAGCACCTGCCAGCATGTTGCCAACATTTGTATAATAAAGAGTGTAAGACAGAGAGCGATCGGCGTGTGTTCTTATTTAATTACAGTAATTAGAACTTTTTATTGTTTGTTTGGTGGGCTATGCACATTTTTGTTTGAGTTTTGCACGTTTCTTTGATTAATTCGTCAATTGATGAAAATGATGCGTCACGTATAAATTGGGCGTCGATTTGTGATATACAATAAGCAGCGATAATTATATACAATTAGTAGTTGTCGGTCGTGCTTGCGAATAAATATATTTTTATACACTATACACAGCGTGCCATAAGCGGTATTGTATAGGGTACACCTTTTTAGCAAGCAAATTAAAAGTAAAGCCCTCTTTTGGAAGCCGAAATTCGAAATATACAAAAGATGCTGATACAGGAGCTTCATATGAAAACATCGATGCATCGGTCGAAAAATCGATGTTTTCCCAGCTCTAGCTGATACTTCCGGTCCTACTGTAAGGTACAAGGCATTATTGAAGCAGATGACATAGTCCAGCACATAAAACTCTAGCTCCTGCACCACATTCGAATGGTTGAAAGAGCTCAGTCCGTTTGATAGTTAATTGCTAAGAACTTTCTATTCTATAGCTCTTTGATTTCAAAAATCTTCTCAAAAGCATGTGTAGCGTATAAAATGGTCGTTTTTACTTATTTATTTATTCCCTCTGTTTAATTATTACAGATACAGATCGTAGCGAAAATAATTAGCAAAACGAGTTTAATAATAATTAACCTTGAACTAGTTTAAATAGAAAATATGGCTTATACAATATTTATATGAAATATTTGGCATAATAAACATTGTTTTTTTTTTTAAATTTATATAAACAGTAGCACTAATTAAAGTGTAACTAAAAGATTATATCTTTAGTTTAATTTGAAACGAAGCTAATTTATGTGGAAAAAATTAAAAAGACGACAGCTGAAGCGCATTTTAAATGAATAAAGTTAATTGCAGACATACATAGGCTTTAAAATCAGTTTAAAATAAATATTTGAACAATTTTCTACAATTATTTTATAAAATGCCTTAAATAACTTAAGTATTTACTTAATTATATTTAGCTCATAAGCAGCAAACAATTATATAAATTCTTTTTAATAAAACAAAAAATATCCACTTTTTGCCAAAAAAAATTTCATTTAATCTTCAAAACGAATCTCTCAAACCAATAAATGAACGTCTACAAAAACTAATAAATGCACAAATATACAAAAAGAAAAAATTAAACTTTAAAAACTCAAAGGATATTTTCTCTCTCCCTCTCTTAATAACCCTTATAGACTGGCTTGCGTTTCTCTGCAAAGGCTTTCAAACCCTCCAAACGATCTTCTGTTGGTATAAGCTGTGCGTAGCACACTTCCTCAATAGAATAGCCAGTCTTCAAGTCCACCTGCAAGCCTTTATCAACAGCCAGCTTAGCCATGCGTACGCCGACAGGACCATTTGGTAAAATTTCTTCAGCAATTTTAACTGCTTTCTGATAGGCAGCATCATTTGTTTCATTCTGTGCTACTACATGATTAACAATGCCCATATTCTTAGCTTCGTCACCGCCAAAAACGCGTGCAGTGAAGATAAGTTCTTTAGCAAGTGAAGGTGACAATATGCGCGGCAGACGTTGAGTGCCGCCAGCACCGGGTATTATAGCAAGACGTGTTTCGACTAAACCCATTTTAGCATTTGCTGCGGCAGTGCGTATGTCACAGGCGAGCGCCATTTCAAGACCACCACCTGGAAGCATGTAATTTAAATATTATTAAGATAAAGAAAATAAATAAAATAGACTTGACCTAGTGCGGCACCATCCAAAGCGGCTATGACAGGCATGGGCAATTGTTCAATACCAATGAGTAGATTGCGTAGCTCGGTAACGAATTTTCCAACATCTTCTGTGGACATTTCTGTTAAATGAAAGGAAATATATTAAAAAAGAAAAAAATAAAAAAAAAAAATTACTGGAGATGCCGGGGATTGAACCCGGGGCCTCTCACATGCAAAGCGAGCGCTCTACCACTGAGCTACATCCCCTTGTACTGCGCCGTTGACAAGTTTGCAATTCTAAAAAAACTGCTTTCTGATCTTAGCTCACCTTTACGCTCTTTCAAATCTGCACCGGCACAAAATATGCCCGCCGTTAAGCTGCGCAACACAACAACACGTGATAAATTATCACGTTTCAATTCTTCTAATATTTCGCTAAATGTTTGCACCAAACCACGACTAAAAGCATTTTTGGCTGCCGGCCGATTTAAACTCAAAACTGTTATGCCTTCCTGCGCGCCTTCGAGACGATCCACCAGCACTTCATCGCCCTTAGCTGCTGCAATAGCAAAATTACATTTTATTTGCATGCAACTGCTAGCTTGCAACGTATTGCGTAGCATGTGGCGCGTGAATTTTGTTAAATTTTGCATTATTAAAGACATTTTGAACGACAAAACAAAGCAAAAATCGCGCACGTAACAGACGACAGTCGGTCGAAACAGCTGTTTGCAGTGTTGCAAGTTTTTCTAGTTTTGTTACTCTTTCTCTTTTGCGCTTATAGAACTGCACTCAAAAAAAAGCTGCTGCTTGTTTAGCTTTACACACATGTGTCTGAGCGTGATGCATATATACACTTGTGCTGCCAAATTATAACACCGTACATTTTTGTTTATTCCGTGATTTGCTGTTTTATTGGTTTCGTTTCGGCACTCAAAAAGCTTTAAAAATTATTAAAGTACGCAAAATTTTATTGCAAAGTAGTAAAAAATTAATTGCAAACAGTGCAAACGTGCAAAATTTGTTGTTATTACGCTGTACTGGCTAGCAAAGGCTTAAATTTTGGTTAAACTCATATTGCTGCGCCGGAAGAATGACGTAGTCGCTGTCGCAATAGACCCAACAAGAAGAAAATAAGATATACAAATATTCTATTCTATTGTACAGCGCCAGTAGCAGCTGCACCGAACGATAAAATCAACGAGTCTCTGAGGTAAGCAGTCTGTTTGCTATTGATTTTGTTTGCCTGGCGTGCAAATATGCAAATCAATGATTGCTTTGGCTTATTTTTAGCAACGCGAACTTTGTCATCACTTTCTAAAACAAAAGGGGCAGCATCATCGGCACAGGCACAGGCTGGCGTTGCTAAACAGCTAAGAAGTAGGATGCTCTCACGCAGCGCAAAATTTCTACAGCAGCGTCAAAACGTAGTGCTACGTGCAACATTAAATGTCTGCCGTAGACAAGGACACAGTAGAAATGCAGCAACTACAACGAAGGCGAGCATGTGCCGAGCGTATAGTTTGCAGTCTGCAACAGGCACAACTGCGCGACGTAGGCTAGAATGTGGCTATCAAACATTGCGTCATTATACAAAGGATGAGCAAAAGGTGTATTTGTAGAGTTTAGTATTAAGTTTTAATTAAATAATAATGCAAACAATCAATCATTCACAGCTTGTACTGCTCACTGAAGCAGCTACAAAGCCAGCAGCAAAGGTGCCGGTCGCTGAAGTTACGCCGGAGCAGCAATTAGAGCCACAGTTGCCTATAACAAACACCGCGCAAACGCCAGGCATTGTACAAACAAAAAATTTCGAAGTAAAGACTGCTAAAGGTGTGCTCTCAATAACGACCACCATTGAAGATTCAAAAATCAATGACGTAGTCTTTGAGAAGTCGTCTGAAGTGCCACAAAAGAGTGCGCAAACAAATATTACCACAAAACCGAAAGTAATTGTTACAGCAGCAACAACAACAACAACACCAAAGGCAACGGCAAAGACAGCAGGCATAGTTGCAGCAACAACACAGCCCGCTGCAACAGCAACCGCAGTTGAAGCGGTAAAGCTAAAAATTATACCAAAATTTCTGCAAGCAAAAGATGCAACAACAACAACCAGCACAACAGTAGATGCAACAGCAGCAGCAGCAATAGCAGTAGCAACCTCAACAACTGCAACAATATCTACGGTGACAATAGCAGATGCAGTAGCAGCAGCCGCAGCAGTAGCAGCTACAAAGCCTGTATGCGGTATATTGCACAGTTGGCGTTTATTATTAATTTATTTACTAATTATTGCAAAAATTCTATAAAATGCAGAAACGTGTACGCTTCGATAGTAATCGCTCATCGCTTGAGCGTAATTTCATAACGCCAGCACGTGCTATGTCTGATTTTATGCTAAAAGCATCCGATTTGGAGAATTTGCCTAAGATTAAAAGACGTTCGCCGTACGAACAGGAGCCACCGATAACAGTCTACTGGCGACGCGATGTGGAGGCAAAAGCCATTGCTATGTGGGGTTCACGTGAAAATTTGCTAAAGGAAATACTAAAGCGTGAATGTGAACGCAAGCAGCATCAGCAGAGTAAGTTGCATATATTTATTTTATTATTTTAAATTTATAATTAATTATATTATAGATATATTTACTGTCAAACGGCGGCTGCGTGATTATAGACGTGAGATAGGCGCACACACGTTTAAATATTCCGATCAAAAGAGCGGACTGGGCGGCAAATCGGGCAAGGTAGTGTTGACTGCTATAGCAATGTAAGTTTTTTTTTAAATTGGGAAAATTCTTTTATAAAAATTATTTTATTTATTAACAGCAACGGCACAAATTTTCTGGTAAAACTTGGCGGTTGGATTTATAGCGGCTCACACAGCATGTTTGCCGAGTGCATACATTCGCTGGCAGATATGGTAAATCAGATAATACTAGCCTATGGCATACACAAATCGGTGCAGGTATGTTTAGTATATGCTAAATATTCAAATTATTTATTAATTAATTAAACTGTTTTTAAAGACTGCAGATTTTGAGCATCCTTATGGCTATGCCAATATGAAATATGTCTCAGCATTGATCTCTGGTGTTGGCATCTTTTGTGTCGGCTGCGGTTTATCTGTTTATCATGGCGTTACGGGCATTTTTCATCCGGAACCTGTACAGGATTTATTTTGGGCTTATTTCATACTTGGTGGCACTGTGCTATCTGAGGGTGCAACATTAATTGTTGCCATTAATGAATTGCGCAGCTCCGCCAAGGAGAATGGCATGACATTCAAGGAATATGGTGCGTTCTAAGCATATAAATATGAAAAAATGTTTTATAATTTGCCTATTTTTTTGTAAAACTAGTGGTTTCCGGCCAAGATCCTTGCGTCAATGTCGTACTCACCGAAGACGCTGCTGCTGTTGCTGGCGTTATACTTGCTGCTTCCTGTATGGGTCTAAGCACTTATACCGGCTCACCGCTTTATGATGCACTTGGTTCCATAATTGTTGGTGGCATACTGGGCGGCGTTGCCTCATTTATTATTTACACCAATGTACGCGCTTTGGTAGGCAAGACTATAGGCTCAGAGCGGCTGGAGCGTATTAATAGTGTGTTGGAATCTGATGTTATGATACGCGCCATACATGATGTTAAAGGCATTGATATGGGTAATAATTTGGTGCGCTATAAGGTATGTAGTTTAGTGTTTTATAATTTTAAAATTTTTTTTTAATGGCTTTTATTATTATAGGCCGAATTAGATTTTGATGGTCGCGAATTGACGCGTTCCTATTTGGATAAACAGGAATTGAATACGCTGTTGCAGGTAATTTTTGTTTGTAATTTGTTTAAATATAATTAATAATATTTTGTATGCTTGCCGTGTAGACCGTCAAATCATTCCAAAGCGTTGAGGAACTGGAAAAATTTCTGCTTGATCAAGGCGAGAATATTGTTGATATGATGGGTGGTGAAATTGATCGCATTGAAATGAATTTAAGAGTAAGTTTTATTGAAATAATTTTTTTTTAAATATTTAATTATATAAACTTCTTAAACAAAACAGAATCAATTTCCCGAAATACGGCATTGTGATCTGGAAGTACTCTAAGCAGTGCTTAGCAAACTGTGCGTGCTTACCCTGTGCTTATGCAACTGTAGACGCTCGCCTTTTGGTTTGTTGTTGTATTTATGTAGCGTATAAACCAAAAGCCATCCAAGACATTAGTGACGTTCACAATAATTAAAAAAAAAATCGAGCTACTTAATATTATTTAGTTAAACTAAAAAAGAAAAAAATCCAAGTTTAGAATTATATTAAGTATAAAATGTGTCTGGTTCTTATGCATATGTGAGAAAGTGATTTTTGTGAGATTATTTCAAAAATGAGCATGTATCGAAAAATTTATTTATACACAAATGTATGTGTGGACATATACTATATATATATATTTGTTAATAAAATTAAATATGAATTATAAATTTAATTTAATTAAATGGCGTTTAATTAAACTTAAACATATGAAGCAGTGCTTGTATAATATTTTTTGTCTTGAATAATGTCCTAAGCAGCGTATTTCAAAGTCGTGCAAGCATACTTGTTATTTTTGAAATCACAGTTTGAAAAGCTCAAGTTGAATGCAATTACAGTTTTATATGTACTGTACATATTTCTTGTTGTTTGTCCACTTGCAGTTTTATGTGCACTGTACTTGTTGTTTGTCCACTTGCAGTTTTATGTGCACTGTACATATTTCTTGTTGTTGTATTTGTTTGTCCACTTGCAATGCATTGAATGCATAAAATTGAAAGTGTTTTTTAAATACAATTCACAATTGTTTTTTTTGTTTTGTTTTTGTTCAGCATAATTGCTGCTCAGCATTGTTGTTGTTGGCGACATTGCTTTTGATTATGTTTGCATGCATTGCTTTTGTTGTTTTGCTGCTGTTAAAGTGTTGCTCTTTCTCTTTTTTTTGCTTTTGTTTAATCGCCAATTGTCACTGATTAGCATAATTAAAATTGTTGAACGTGATAAAATTTTATTCTTTTTTTTTTTAAATATTGTTTGGACAGACATACAATATTTACAGTTATTATGACAAATTAATGTACAATCAGAGACAGGTGTCATATGTTGTTGTTGTCTTCTTTGCTGTCTGCGTCGCCGGCTTTTTGTTGCTGCTTGTAGCATGGCGTCCAGCAGTCTCAGTTGTGAAGCGGCATCGTTCGGTGTTGGACCGAGTTGTTGGGTCAGTTTAAGTGATTTTTTTTTTTTTGTTTTTTAATAAATAAACTTAAGTGAAGCGTGCAAAAAATAGAATTGATCAATTGAATGTTGAAATTGAATGCCAATTGGGAAAATTTATTAAACAGTGAATATGTAAATTAAATCTTTAAATATGAATAAAATTGTAGTGTGTGGCTATAGGAATGTATTAAATGGGTTTTCTTGGGTAACTGTTTGTTTTTTTGGTTAAAATTTCCGAAACGGCGGAACCGATTTTGATGAGGTTTTCATTTATGCTTAGAAAAGTAGACGTTGAAGTTTCTGATGTTTTATTCTGGTAAAGTTCCGTCGAAAAATTTCTACTAGAACTGGGAAATCTCTGTATACATTTGGACGATTATCGCTTATCGATCCGCCGCTGTTTGCTGTCAGCTCTGTACAGATTCTGAGTAAAAAATATTCATCGCTTTTAATTGCGATTGCCAGAAATTGGGTAATTTGTTTTGAACTCTTGAACTTCAAATTGCTGATAAGAAAATGCTGATAAGTAAATAATTTTTTGAGTTCTTAGAATATTTTCTGTTCCTGGAATATTTTCTGCTGCAACTTAAAGCCGAGTTCAACGTATTCTGAACAGTAAATTGTTAAAAAATTTTAATTAAGACAAATTTTACTTTTATTTTGCAGAAATCTTTACCCTAAAACGTGTAAATAATCCGTAAATGAAACGAATTCTTTGTTTAAGCGACGAAAGCAAACAATTCTAAAAGATAAACAGTTAAAGGTGCGAATCATGTTTTTTGAAAGTAAACAAAAAGTTAAAAAAAAAATTTAAATAAATAAAAAAAAGTACAACTAAATATTTGACAGTTAAATGGGTTTTTTTTTATGTTTCGTGCTTGTTCACGCTTATGGATCTTCACACTTTACGCGTTAAATTTGCATAAATTTCGAATAAATTATTGTTAACTCGTTTTTATGTGTTGAATACTTTATACGAGTATACACTATATCAGTTCTGTCAACAAATTTGTCACACCTGGAAGAACTTAATAAATTAGACATAGCCTTCATTAGTTTTTTCTGTTTTATATACAAATTATAATTAATTAGCTAATCTATACATATAGAAAAACTTGTATTTTGTAATTTTTGTCTGTTTGTTTAATAAAGGAAGTTATTAAGCTTTATTTGTGTGTAACATTTAGCGTTTATTACATCAAAATCAATGAAAAGTTATTAAAAAAAGAAATTTCTAAGCTTAAAATTAGCTTAAGACCAATGCTATTCAAACTGTTTTTTTTTTTTTTTATAGCGCTTTTCAAACCTATGACATATGTGCTACTCAAACTTTTGTTTGCATGTGTAGTGTAAAAAAATTTTAGTAGAGCCGAATTAAATTTTTTTTAAGACCAGTTTTATTTTATAACGGTTAAATACTTTATAACTCATGTATAGGTCAATAAACTACTCAAACATTTTTTGGTTGTTGGCGCCAAACTTGACATCTTTTTTTTATGCCAGTTTTTTGACGACTTAAAATTTGAATAAAAAGTTCGGCTACTGTTTTACTTCAGACTTTATTTCCAGAGGCATTGAAGAAGCACAAAATATATCATAAAACTTTTGAAAATATTTATAAATGCTTAAAAATAAATTTTTTCTATAGCACCTGCTATGCTGCCTCAAATCAAAACGCATAGAAATCTCCGAACAATGAATTTGCTCCAATTAAAAGTTCAGATTTGTATTTTTTTTTTTTTTTTGGAAAAACTGCAACAAAAGCATTTAAAAAAAAAAAACAAAATCAATGTCATTTCAGCAGCGCTAAAGAGCGCGAAATAGATTGTTGCATAGCCCAAATGAGATGCAATTTTCAGACAAATGGGCGTCATGTGTAATAATTATGCATTGAGGTGAACTGAACGAGTGTGTTTAGAGAGCAGAGCTGGCTCTGACACTGACAGTTACAGTATTGACTCAAGCTTTATTGAGCACGGTTTGTTTTTATAAAAAAAAATTAATTTTTACAGATTTTCAATAGATAAAAATTTACCAAAGATGTTTCTTGGCATCCAAATGGCATTAAGTTGCCTCTTAGTGCTACAGTGCAGCGCCAGGGAGACCAGACCGCATATAATATTCATATTGGCAGATGATTTTGTAAGAAATTTACGCATTTTATGACAGCTTAATTTTTTAAACTTTTGCATATATTTTTCTGCAGGGTTTCAATGATGTCAGTTTTCGTGGTTCTGCGCAAATACCAACGCCAAATATTGATGCTTTAGCCTATTCGGGCATCATATTGAATCGTTATTATGTCAATCCCATTTGTACGCCTTCAAGATCGGCTTTAATGACCGGAAAATATCCAATACATACAGGTGAGTTGAATTTATTTAAAGAAAAGTTCAAAAAATTTCAAAAATTGCACAACTTAACACATAACTGTTAAGAAGCACGTTTAGAAAATAAGCACAGGTGCACACAGGTGCTATACGATATTTCTGTACGTGCTAAACTGTACAAATTAAATATTTTGTTGATAATCGGTCTGCTCGATTAATATCTGCACTTCATAACTCCTCTGTTAATAGCAGGTGCTTAAAACTCTTTTTCTTTTCAAGGCATGCAGCACACAGTACTTTATGGCGCCGAACCACGTGGTTTGCCATTGACTGAGAAACTTTTGCCGCAGTATTTAAATGAACTTGGGTAATATACGCAGATTTAAAATTTATTTTAATTTAATTAATTATTTTTCATTTCAGTTACGCTTCACACATTGCCGGCAAATGGCATTTGGGCCATTATAAACGCGAATATACACCACTCTTTCGCGGTTTTCGTTCACATTTGGGCTTTTGGACGGGTCATCATGATTATTTCGATCATACAGCCGTGGAGAATCCTTCATGGGGTTTGGATATGCGTAATGGTAGGTGCTCACTGTTCGCTTTTCACTTTCTTCTTCTCACTTTCCTCATTTCACTACTCTTTCCTTTGTTTCCTTTACCTTCTCACTTTCCTGTTCTCACTTTTCCTAATGTTTCATTCTCACTGTTCCCCATTTTAACTCTTAAGCCATCTTTTTGTACAACTTTCAAAACGTTTCTCTCTTTAAAGGTTTGGAGGTTGCATACGATCTGCACGGCAAATATACCACAGACATTGTTACCGATGAATCCATAAGAGTTATCAAAGCACACAACAGCTCAGAGCCACTCTTCTTGTATGTCTCACATGCTGCCGTGCATTCGGGCAATCCATATAATCCGTTAGCTGCACCCGATGCCGATGTAGCTAAGATGAGCCACATTGAGAACTTTAATCGACGCAAATATGCAGGTAAAAACATGAAATTTGTACAGTGAAGCGCACAAGTAAGGCACTTCTCATGCTTGTTAATATTTAATTAATTTAATTAGATTCACCTTCACTCAAATCATTTCATTTCAGCATTGGTTAGCAAACTTGATGAATCTGTGGGTAAAATTGTGCAGCAATTGCAACAACGCAAGATGCTGGAGAACTCAATTATTATATTCAGCACGGATAATGGTGGCCCAGCGGAGGGTTTTAATTTGAATCATGCCTCGAATTGGCCATTGCGTGGTGTTAAGAATACGCTGTGGGAGGGTGGTGTACGCGGTGCCGGTTTACTCTGGACACCGAGATTAAATAAGACTGCACGTGTGGCCGAACAGACGATGCACATTGCGGATTGGTTGCCGACACTCTTAAGTGCAGTCGGTGGCGAGCATTTAATGAAGTAAGTCAGCCGGATATAAATTTTATGGAAAATTTTCAACTAAATTACACTTAATTCTAGCAAAAATAGCACAAAATTGGATGGCATTAGCATCTGGCAGGCGCTTTCAAATGATGAAACTTCACCGCGTAAAAATATTTTACATAATATTGATGACATTTGGGGCAGCTCTGCGCTGACTATCGGCGATTGGAAACTCTTGAAGGGCACCAATTATAATGGTGCCTGGGATGGCTGGTATGGACCATCCGGTGTACGTGATCCAAAACTTTATAATGCACAACTTGTTGTTAAGAGTGCCGCGGGCAGCGCTTTGAATAGTTTAAAACTTTTACCCAGCATAGCACAAATGCAACGTTTGCGTGCACAGGCCACAATCGAATGTAACTCAAAGCAGACCTATTTAAAGCAGGGCACTGCTTGTCGGCCGCTGTTGGCACCTTGTCTCTTCAATGTGCATGATGATCCTTGTGAGCGTTATAATCTGGCCGAGAAGTGAGTGTCACAATTTGAACTTTATAGTCGTGAACTATAACATTTTTCGTTTTCAGTTATCCAAATATTTTGAATACGCTACTAGTTGAGCTGGCGCAAGTCAATACAACTGCTGTGCCACCTTCAAATAAGCCACGTGATCCACGTGCTGATCCACGTTATTGGAATTATACATGGACTAATTTCGGCGATTATGATGCTTGGAATAATGTTGTTGGTAATATAGAGCTTAAAGACTTTTAATTAAATAAATTTAATTATTTAATTTTAAAGGGAATTTTTTTTTTGGCAAGTTTAGCTTTAAAGAGTTTAGAAGTTTTGTTAAATAAGTGTTCAGCCACCATTCTCAATATTCATTTAGCACCTGCAAGTTTAACCAATACTTTCCGTTTTTTAAGTAAGTGTTCAGCCACAATTCTCAATATTCATTTAGCACCTGCAAGTTTAACCAATACTTTCCGTTTTGTTCCGCTGGTTTTGTCGCAGTGTTGCCATACTAAGTTTTGATTTTTGTCATTCACACATAACTGTAACATGAAAAATGCACAAATTGTTGCTTGAGCATCGAAAAAGTTTGTTTAACAAAAAATAAATTTGCAGGTGTTGTGAACGATCCTCTGCGTTTGTTGCTTCTAAGTATGATCCCAGTCGTCCTTCACCATTGAAATAATTATAGAAATTTGTTTTTTATTTAGAAAAATACTCTTTTATTTTACTTATTTCAAAGTAACACTTATATATCAACTAAGATAAGGTTCAGCTTAATATTTTTTTTTTTTTGTCATTGCCTAACTAGGACAACCGGTTTTTTTTCGTTGATAAATGCCTTCATAACAATAGTACGTATATATGTAAATAAAACTAAGGTCTTTATAGAGAGAAAGTACTAAATGAGGTAAGAAAAAAGTGAAAACTAAAATTTCAGAAATTCTATAATAAAAATATTCCCATGCCACTTTATGCCACTTGAACGCGAACTGCACAACCCACGAGACGTGAAAGTGCTCATGAAATTACGATGAGAATGTGAGAGATTTTTGTCGAGAAGAATATATATGAGATACTGGGCGAAAAAAATATTGTCTAGCTAAAAAACTAAAACTCCGTCTTCGAAATGTGCAATCCATTATGTCTGTATGTATGTGTGTGTGTGTGTGTGTGCATGTTGTCTAGTACCTATAGCCGCTGCCGTCATTGTCGCCATTCTGGCCGCCGGGACCAAAACCATTTGAGTCGCCTTGATTGTAGTTATAGCCATTGCCGTTGCCATTGCCGTTGCCATTGCCATTAGTACCCTGTCCATTGCGCTTTGGTGCACCACCACGTCCATTGCCATTGCCATTGCCATTGCCATTACCGAAACCACCACCCTGACCACCGGGACGACCGCTTGAATAGCCTTGACCATCTTCATTGTCCTGGCCACCAGGACGTCCACCACTATAGCCTTGACCATCGTCATTGAACTGACCGCCAGGACCGCCAGCACCAGTACCAGCACCTGCACCACCACGTCCACCATCAGGACGGCCACTAGAATAACCATTGCTGCCCAAATCTTGACCACCTGGACGTCCACCAGCGAAACCATTGCCGCCTTGATCTTGACCACCTGGACGTCCGCCGGAATAACCATTGCTGCCCAAATCTTGACCGCCGGGACGACCACCAGCAAAACCATTACCGCCCTGATCTTGACCACCTGGACGTCCACTGGAGTAACCATTGCTGCCGAGATCTTGTCCACCTGGACGTCCACTAGAGTAACCATTCTGTCCGCCATTCTGTCCATTTGAGTAACCATTTCTGCCAGCACCATTGCCATTGCCATTACGACGTGCGCCACCGTTGCCATTACCGTTACCATTTGAGGGACGACCACTTGAGTAACCATCTGCGCCCAAGTCCTGTCCACTTGGATAACCACCACCGCCAGCAGCACCGCCTGCACCACCAGCGCCAGCGCCAGCACCACCAAAGCCATCATTAGCCTCGCCTTCATAGCGTATCTGTGGACGATAACCTTGCTGATCTGCCTCGTATTCGACAATCTGTGAAATTAGCAGAGATGAAGCATCTTTAAAATCAAACCCTTTAAAATTACACATTTCTTGCGCTGCACATTTGGATTATAATAAATATTAGACAAGTTTAACTCGATCTTACTTGTTTCCTTCCATCAGGCAACAAGACATTGTACTGGCCGGTGGTGAAATCACCATCGCGCATCTCTGAATGCCCAAATGAGAGCCCGCTTGGAGCGTCCTCAACTTCGTAACTAAATTCATATTTAGCGGGTTCCTACGAGAGAGAGATATACCAAGAGAAAGAGAGAAAGAGATAGACATGAGGAAAGAAACGAGAGAGAGAGAGAGAGATAGAGTAGAGGACAAATTTTTACAGCTATGCTGTGGCAATTAAATGCGCTGCTTAAACTGGTGCAAGGTGAGTCTTTTGTGGTTTGAAAGCGTGAGAGACTAGCGAAGTGTGGTGCTTTGAAAGCTTTTAAAGCTTTTCAGTATAGTATTTTGTTTTTGTTTTGGTTTTTTTTAATAAGCTGCGTGTGCGTGCATTTCTTGTCTTGGCCGTGTCCATGGAAGGATTCAAGTAAGAACCGTTATACCGCTTAAACAACTAAAATAAGAAAATAAACTGCAGTACTTACATTGCTGTCGTAATCCGCACCAGCGCCGCCGCCACCACCTGTACCACCAGTACCAGAGGCAGGAGGACCATATGAATCAGAAGGACGTCCACCAGCAGCGCCACCACCAGGACGTCCACCAGCAGCACCACCACCACCAGCACCGGGAGCACCATAAGAGTCAGAGGGACGTGCACCAAAACCGCCAGCACCACCGCCGCCTGCAGCACCTTGTCCCTGTCCTTGTCCACCTTGTCCTGGCGCACCATATGTGCTAGAGGGACGTCCACCACCATTACCATTGCCATTGCCATTGCTGGGAGGACCATACGAATCAGAAGGACGACCACCGGCACCACCGAAACCGCCTGCACCACCAGCACCTTGTCCACCGCCTTGACCTGGCGCACCATATGTACTTGAAGGACGTCCAGCACCATTACCGAAGCCATTGCTGCCGCTACCTTGTCCTGGCGCACCATATGCACTCGAAGGACGTGCTGCACCATTACCGCCTGCACCGAAACCACCAGCAGCTGCGCCTACTCCACCTTGGCCTGGTGCACCATATGTACTCGAAGGACGTCCAGCACCATTACCGAAACCATTGCTGCCACTACCTTGTCCTGGCGCACCATATGTACTCGAAGGACGTCCTGCGCCATTACCGCCTGCACCGAAACCGCCTGCGCCACCAGCGCCACCTTGACCTGGTGCACCGTAAGTGCTCGAAGGACGTGCACCAGCGCCGCCTGCTCCAAAGCCACCACCACCACCACCGGCACCACCACCGCCGCCGCCGTTGCCATTGCTGGGTGGCCCATACGAATCGGATGGCCGTCCACCCTGTCCACCGCCACCGCCAGCGCCAGCACTGCCGCCGCCGCTGCCACCCTGTCCCGGTGCGCCGTAGCTGTCGGACGGCGGTAGATACGTATTCACAGGCGGTTCTGGACGTGCCAGCGCTGCGGTGGCTAACAGCAGCGTCACGCTGATAAATTTAAACATAATTAACGCGAACTGTTAATCCGTTGGATTTCTACGTTTGAAACACTTTCGTTCTGGACGATGTCGACGGAAGTCTATTCCAATGGTTGTTGCTCTTTAGCTATGGTTCTGTTTGTGGTACTCCTCCGAAACTCGCGCACTGTGCTGCACTGCGAAATTCTGACTGATTTTCAAACACAATTGCTGCAGATATTTATATGAATCTTGCAGCGAACGCATCACTCTCCATGCACAGCGCTGAAAGTCAATCGAGGATTAGATCGGCACGAAGTCAGATGTCGCTCACTCACTCGCACACAGTGTCACAGCAACAGATTCAGTTTTAGATTCAGATTCAGTTTCAGACTTCGACTCGACTAAGCGGCAACAACTCAACACAACTCAACTCAATTCAATTCGATTCAACACAGCAGCAGCAGCGTTGTGGCAACGTGTGGCAAGCATCAAACCACAGCTGCCACATACGTTCATCTTCAAAAATATGTGTTTTTCTTTTTCTTTTTTTCTATGATGATGTGCTGTTCTCAAAGCTCAATCATCATCGTCGTCATCTTCATTATGATTGTCGTGATTGTCATTGTTGTTGCCGCACGTGAGCGCAGCGCCTTCCATGCCGCAGCTATTGCTCTACTGAACTCACACTCGCACTGGTACTCGTACACCCCCGTTGCGAGGTCTCCTCACACACCGCACCGCCTTCACTTGATGTAGTGTCATAGAAGCGTACCCCACTCAAGTTTATGCCACGCGCAGACTAGACTCTTGTCTATTCTATCTCGAGCGTACACTTCACTGGCGCCGCTACTTCTGCCTGTCAGTCTGCTCCTCATAGTCTCAGTCTCAGCTTCAGCTTCAGCTTCTTCAGCTACAAGCGAGAGTGATTGTCTTTTTTTTTTTTTTTTTGGGGCCGCACAAAGTAGTCTACTCAGTCGCATTGGAACATGCGCGGTGAACGTCTTCGTTTCATAGCACTGCAGATCGTGCCACATACGACCCCAATTGACAATTTAATAAACATGCACAATGCGCATAAGTTGCAGCCCGACTGTGTAATCCTTTGTGTTTGGTAATATTGAATTAAATTTGTGTATTTCAATTTGGTTAAGCATGTTTTTTTGGAAAAGGATTCATGGTATACAGTGGCGCAAGTTCTGCGCGGAACTGTCTTGAAAGTTTTTTAATGTTTCAGGTCAAGTTAGCTTCTTAGTAAGTAGAAACCTTAAACTCTAAGAACTGAAGTGTACAAAACTTCGTGGTGTATCTCTACAATCAATATGAATCAGAAAAATCTTCACCTATACTTTGAAGAACACTTTTATAGTTGAGTTTCCTAAGAAAATTAGCACCTGCACAACGATAAAATAAATTCGAACTTGTATTTTTGATTAAAATTTATTATACCCCATTGAACATAGGAAGAGCATGCTTAAGAAGTATTACAGAAATCCCTAAAGATTTGTTATACGAATTTAATTTTAATTCTTAAACTGACAAGAATTTGTCAAAGTTTTATCCTCACTGTCACAGAATCTCCATTCGCGGGCGTTGCTTGTACCTATTACAAATACTTATCCATCCATCACTCCCAAGCCAGTACACTCTGTCATCAGTGATGCCTCCGTGTACTACTTGATTGTGTACAGGCTTAAGTGATAAAACCTCCCTTGATTCAGATATATAGAATCCGTCAGAAGATCAAAGATGTTCTTCTTTGCCTTTCAATATAAGGTGCTTGACTTTTGTTCATGTCAAGAAACATGGTTAATAGTCTCAAAATTGTGTTCTTTGGATAAATTTCTAGTTGGATGGTAACTCTAGGATTACTGAGACTTTTTTCGCCTTTTCAAGTCATGTAATTGTACAAAAGATCAATCCATAATTGGTCAGTGCAACGCGTGCCCGGCCGTACTCTATTAACCTGTCAACCTTAACGAATAACTCATACAGCTCTCACTAAGACTCACAACGCCTCTTCATCTCATCATCTCCTTCTCTTCCCCCACCCCAGCCCTTCCGCACTCCACTGTGGTCATATCAATGGCTATGATTTACAGTCTCCTTTCTAGTAGTACATTCTTAATTGTAGCACCATCTATTCTTAATTGTGGTACCTTCTATTCTTAATTATATCTCCTTCTATTCTTAAATATAGCACCTTAATTATATTCTTATTTATATCATCTTATAATCTTTATTATAGCACCTTCTAACCGTAATTGTTACATCTTCTGCTTTTAATTTCAGCACCTTCCATTCTTAATTCCAGCACCTTCCATTCTAAATGTACTACCTTCCATTCTAGCACATTCTGTTGTAAATTACAGCACCTTCCATTATTAATAGTAGCATCTACTGTTCTTAATTGTAGCACCTTTCATTTTTAATTATTTCACCTGCTATATTCAAGAAGACAAGACATATCTTAACTCCTTTTTTAGGCCCCTTTAATAGAACATTCTTAATAATAGGACCTTCTATTCTGAATTGTAGCACCTTCCATTAGCAATTGTAGCACCTTCTACATCCAAGAAGACAAGACATATTTTAAATCCTTTTTTGGACCCTCTTTAATGGAACATTCTTAATTATAGCACCTTCCATTCTTAATTATAGCACCTTCTACAACCAAGAAGACAATACATATTTTAACTCCTTTTTGTGCATAAATTAATAAAACAAAGCAAAAATATTTCTTTATCAAACAGCCGGAATTGTCATTCACATTAAATCGGCTACACTGTGCAATATTTAAGCAGTTACGAAGGCATAACTCAACATTTTTTTTTTTTTCTTTTTGTCAAAAGACACAAAACTTCAAATACAAATCTTTGCTTTGTATCTAAATATCTAAAGAGATGATGAAGATGTTAACTTTAACAAAAAGTCAAAACTCACAGATTATGCTACACGCACGACTAAAATATGCAACATGATAACTCCTACTCGTTAACACGACACGATATGACATGTCAAACAGAGACGCTGTAGTGAAATGTCTAAAATTAATTGCACAATCATGCAAAAATGTTTGAGGCGACAACTTCAAATGATTTTTTATGATGCGTTGGTGTCAGCAATGTTAACGGTAATAGCGGCTGAAGGCAGCTACCGATTTATGTTTAAAGACATACAAACGCGTAGCTCACTTAAAGTCAAAAAGTGAAATGATTTAGGATTTATGCATGAATTAGTGTCAACTTGGCTTCGCATGATATGCTCAAAATTAAAAAAAAACTTCGCATTAATTGTTTAAGTTCCTTTATTGACATATTTTACCTCAACCTTACGCCACTGACTATTATAGATCAGCCAGGTCTCAATTAACAGAAACTTATTGACAATGTAGATGAGAAAGCAGACCAAACAGTATTCCTCCAGCACAAAGAACAGCAGATAGGCCAGATAGAGTGACAGCAAATTAGTCAAAATTCCGAAGAACAATTGCAGCAAGCAGAGCCAATGGCGGCGTCTATAGGCTATAACAGATATATATTATATACAATATACAGCTATACATAAAAATGCAAGACAAAATACTTACACGAAAGGAAGAGCACACTGTAGAAGAGAAGACCCACCAAGCCATTCGACGGATTCCAGTGCGATGTGGTGCCAAAGAAATGTTGCAGTAGACCAAAACCACGTCCGTAGCTATTTGAAAATTGAAATTTAGGCAAAAATTTAACTCAGCGATATGCAGTTATGGGCTTACGTTGATCTGAAGACCGAAGTGCAGCTAATTTTTGGCGCCATATCGCAGAGTGCCGTATAGTTGGCATCTCTTTCGGCCTGCATTTTTACATAGCTTGCATAGCCGGAGATGATGAGGCCCACAATGCATATAATGCGAAAACGGTCATAGTTTTTGGCCATATTTGAAGTTTTTGTTTTTTTTAATTAAATTTTTTTTTCTTTTTTTGCGTTTGTTAAAATCTTCAGACAAAGTTTCCAGAACGTTGCATGCAACGACAACTGAGCAACTGTTACACGCAGCACAGCATCCTCAACTCATTTAGTTTGCAGAGACCACAAATAAGTGATTGAGTGTGTGGGTGTTGTAGAGTTGTCGAGTTGTTGAAATGCACTTTCTTTTGTGCTATATAGCAACTAAGCTGGTATATGTCTAAATTATATTTTGGTCTTCTATTGTTTTAGGGTTTCTAATTTTTCTGGAGCTAAATTTTTAGTTCAAGATTTCCAAAAAAATATTAAACAGCTTTTCTTAAAAAAGTTTTCTATTTATAGCACTCGACAACCCTGCACTTAGCACATGCGCATTCGTTTAACCCTGCTGTAGACCATTGTTTTGTTTACGTCATCTGTTGTTATACGATTTTAGTAGGTGTTTGTTGCATTAACTGATAAATCCATGTGGACAGTTGCACAGTATTTTTCTCAAGCAACAGGTCTATGTTTTGAAAATATGTAAAAAGTGGGTTAGTGGTGGGGGGTATACACTGTAATTGAGCTTTATGTTATGGTATATAGAGTTTGTCTACGTTTGTGAGACATTTTTATTAAATAAAATATATTGCGTACAGTTTGAGTAGCACTTAGGTTTGAAAAGCACTAGCAATGAGAAACAGTTTGATTAGCATTAGTGTTTAGCAAATTTTTAGCTTAGAAATTTAATTTTTTAATAACTTTTGTTTAAGCTGCTTGATTTTGTTGAAATAAATGCTAAATGTTACTCATAATATAGCTTCTAAGCTTAAATAATTCAGTTTTGAATGCATATAAACAAACAGTCCAAAATTTCGTCTGCTATTTTATTTTAAATATAAATTTGGTAAAAATTTGGTGTATCTTTCATGATTCCTAAGAAAATATTCCATTTAGGTCCAAATCGGAGCACTAGAATGAGTAATCCCCATACAAAACTGTCCCTTCTTCCTGATTTTTAAATGATTTATGCTATATTGTTCTACAGCATATCTATAATCTTAGCTTTTTGAAACACCTTCCATAACTTCTGTACTTCTCTTGTTAAAATCTTTATTTAGTTCCTTATTTAGGCTGGAGCTATTATTAACTTACAAAAATGCTGCATGTTTCCATTGTTTAGATCTTCAAATTTTGTGAGAGCATCCCACTTGGCTAAATCCGCAGGTTCCAAGTCTATGTGTTCCACCCAAGCCATTTAGAAGGTGCTACAATTATTTTACTAGCTTGGCGACTATATGCATATATTTGGCAGCACTTAAAATGCTTATCGTTTATCGAAATTTTTAAAATACCAAACTCGATCGAATGTTATCGTCGAGGAATGCCACTGCGCAGTAGAGCTTTACTTCAAATACCGTTAGAACAGTTTAGGTGCCATGTATGTATCGGAAATCAAGCTGTTGCTCTGTAATAAGACTTTCTTCCTACATAATAGGTAAAAGTCTTCGCAGAAATATAATTTCGTATAGTTTAGAGGAATATTTGTAGAAGAAGCTACGTCCTGAACTGGCTTTGCTGGCTTTCAGAGAAATTCTACTGAGTAGGTGCCTTCCAAACTCACTTTGTAGTACATAACTCTGCTGTATATATTTTTTTTTACAAATTATGATCTATAATCTCAGCTTTTTGAAACACCTTCCACAACTTTAGTAGCATCAACTAACCACCAACAATTCAGGGTCAATTGCAATAATTTAGACCACCCACCACCCATGCTAACAGCTGACATTCTATTTGCACCTTCACACTTAATTGGCGCCAGAAATAATGACTAATTAAAAAAAAAAAAAAAAAAGCATAAATAAGAAGACTCAAACTAATTGCAGGCAATTTTTGCAACTCGAACTCCTGCAGTCATTTGAACTGAACAGCAGCATGCGCTGCTGCTGCTGCTACCTGTCATGAGCGATTATTAACAGCAACAATTTTCCAAACAATTTCTGACATAAATATGCAGTTGAAATAATTTCCATCATATTTTTCCGAATGCGCGCGCGCAACTGAATAAAGATGCACTTAAAAAAATGACACAAAAGGTCATTAAATTACAACAATGGCATGAATATGCACAGCGATTATCGATAAATGCTGTGAAGTTATCGATAGCGTTTGATCTGAACCGTATATGTTAACAGAACAACAACAAAAACAACGGCGGCGACAATTTGCT
Organism: Leucophenga maculata; assembly: GCA_035044805.1. Taxonomy (NCBI): domain Eukaryota; kingdom Metazoa; phylum Arthropoda; class Insecta; order Diptera; family Drosophilidae; genus Leucophenga; species Leucophenga maculata. The sequence goes on from JAWNNP010002290.1 coordinate 1,716,868, forward strand.
AAATTGTTTTTATTTGCTTAAATTGTGAGAAGCGCAGCTAAGCAGTTAAGCAAGGTTTGAGTTAGAAGTTTCATGTTTTTCAGAAAATTATATAAAAGTTTTGACATAAACTTTTAAATAGCACCTGCCACATTGTTACAAGTTAGTAACTGCAGTTGCAGACAACAACTTCTTCGTCTTCAGTCATTTGAAGTTGAAGGGAATTTGGCAAGAAAAAAAAAAAAAGAGAACCCAAGTAGTGGTTGGCAACAATTTGTGTTGCTGTCGTTGTTGTTCGTTCATGTTGTTGTCTATCTTGTCTCAAGGTTGCGCAAATTCTCTCTCGCTGCTGCTTCGACAAGACAACAAATTCACTTTCAAAGTTTTTCTTGACATAAATGGGCTGATTTTAGTTGTTGTCTTTGTTGTTGTCTTTTAGTGAAAAGCGCTAAATAAAATAAAATGTTAATTTTTTCTACTCAGCTGCGGCTGCTGCTTCTATATTTTGAAGATTTTTTTTTATTCGTTTATTTTTTTGTATATTATTATATTCTGTTTTTTTTTTTTTTGGTGTTTGTCACACATTGCAAAACAAATTCGTGATGCTATAAATTAAAAGGGACATGCCAAATCGCGTTGCAATTGTCGGAAAAAATGATGATTTTAGTGGAGGAGGAAGTGTCAGCGGTGCGGTGTCATTGCTCCATACTGTTGCAAACCAAGTCAAATTGTCATAGAAGTCTAGAGTCTGGGTCTGGGATGCTGCCAAGCCAATCCAATCCATTAATGCTCTGGTCTGATCTCTGTTACTCTGGTACTCATGATTATGATGATGTTGATATGTGCCGGTGGAGGTTTTTTATTCTTCTTTTAATGTTTCATTGCTCTTCTGCCGCCAATGAATGCAGCAACATCAAACATTGCTTGCTTGCATGCATGAATGCACTCAAGCATAAATAAATTGAATTATTTGTGTAGCACATCACCTATTTTTTTTCTTCTTCTGCGATTGTTGTTGTTGTTATTTGTTTTAACGATGCGATAAATGCATGTTATACATAGATGTAGTATCTACTAAGCATCTAAATAAGTTTTGTGACTCGAAGTCATTTACATCTTCGTAATAACTTTCGATTTCACAGCTTTTTTGCTTATTTTTTTGGTGGTTGTAATAATTGCGAAATAGTTTTGAATTGAGCGCTTGTCAGTTGATGTAAAACTTCTTTTTTTCGATGTATTGAAAACTTTATTAAAATGGTTTACATCTCTTGTTAAAGCCTTTATTTAGTTCCTTATTTAGGCTGGAACTATTATTAATTCCCCAAAAAGTTCAATTTTTGCATTGTTTAGGTCTTGAAATTTTGTGAGAGCATCCCACTTGGTTAAACAATCCGCAGGTTCAGTCCTTCTATGCTGCTTCCAATTCTATGTGTTCCAACCAAGCCATTTAGAAGGTGCTACAATTATTTTATTAGCTTGGCGAATATATGCATATATTTGGCAGCACTTAAAATGTTTATCGTTTATCGAAATTTTTAGAATACCAAACTCGATCGAATGTCATCGACGAGGAATGCCACTGCGCAGTAGAGCTTTACTTCAAATACCGTTAGAACAGTTTAGGTTCCATGGATGTAACGGAAATCAAGCTGTGGGTCTGTAATTAGACTTTCTTCCTACATAATAGGCAAAAGTCTTCGCAGAAATATAATTTCGTATACTTTAGAGGAATACTTGTAGAAGAAGCTACGTTCTGAACTGGCTTTGCTGGCTTTCAGAGAAATTCTACTGAGTAGTTACTTTCCAAACTCACTTTGTAGTACATAACTCTTCTATATACATTTTTTTTTTTTTTCAATTTATGTTTCTTTTCTATAATAATCTCTAAATATCCTGCTTCATTTCTTTGCAACAAATAAATTGATGCACATTATACGCAGCTAACACATCGCCGGCGAACATTAACCTTGACAACTTGCACCATAATTCCAACTCAAATCATTTTTTTAATAACGATCAAGAATTGCACAATTTGCAACCACTTAAATGCACTTCATAAAGTTTTTGCGGCATGCCACAACGTCGCTGCCACTAATTAATTGCATAAAATATTTATGAACTTTGGCGCGTATTTATGAATGCGAATGCGAATCTATTGCAACATCATAGTCTCATATCAACAGCATCATCATCGCCATCATCATCAACCGACACACTGTCGAATTATTATTATCCGATCCGTAGGCAACTTAACTTAACCTTAACTTGCTGCAACGCCGCAACACGTGCATCGCAACGAGGAAACCAAGTCACCTTCACGCGTCTCCAAAATGAAAAGAAGCGCAGCAACATCATACATAGTCATGGATGGTACTTGCCAACGGTACGGTACGGCTCGTCATTATCATTGCTGCACTTTATAATGCACACACTTCAACTCCAACTCAACTGAACAATCTATGCATCTTCTTGCAGTACATCACGGATCTCTCATCTCATCTCAGCAGCTTTTTGCCTTCAAGCGCGCACGCGTTTTTGGACTTTTTTGAAAATTTATTAACATTTTGATTCTATTTTCATATATGAATTGCATTTTATGTGCGATTGTACGTGACTCAAGTGTGTTGTGTGTGCAATCTGTTGGGGAATGTCTTTTTTGTTATTTTGGAGATCTCTTTGAAAAGCTTCTTAGTTCCGTTTTCAGACAAGTTGTCAAGGTTTATGCGCTGTGAATTTTTTGAAGTAACAAAAGTTGCTTCTGCAATTTGAAGTACTTATTTGGTGTGCACGAGGCTAGCGCACAGCAGGAGTCTTAAATAAATTTATGGATTTTTTTAGATGATGATCCTTAAGCCAAATAAAAAATGTTAGGTTTGGGTTTTTCACACAAAATATATTGTACAAGAATTTAAAAAAAATATTGCTTCTCCGAAGGATATTTAAAAAATAACAGTTTAAAACTCAATAAACAAACTTCTATAAAACGCCTAAAAACACTTGCGATGCACCACGCTTGGCCCAATTTCATTGTACTCCGCCGCACTGATCCACATATTACGAAACATAGACAACGAAGCCAAAACAGAGCCACCAATCCAAACAGCATATTTACGTTCCGGCAATGCATGAATTCGCACTTTACGCACAGCGCACGGTGTCAGTGCCGTAATATTTTGTTGCATGCGTTCCATTAGGCCGGGAAACATGCTAGTACCACCGGATAGCACAATATTATCATACATTTCTTTGCGTATATCCATGTCACACTTCATTATGGAGGTGTGTACCGTTTCGTGTATACCCTGCGCTTCCACGCCCAGCAGCATTGGTTTGAACAGCGCCTCCGGACAACGAAATCTTTCATTACCCAAACGTATGACTTGTCCATCGGGCAGTTCGTAAGTCTGCTCCAAACTGCCACTAGCCGCTACTGTGCCCGGCGCAGCAACCAACTCCTGTTCATAGTCGTAGGCAACATAGCACAGTTGTTCCTTTATATTACGCACTATTTCCCGTTCTGCACTGGTGGTAAAGGAATAACCACGCTCGGTCAATAATTTCATTAAATAGTCCGTAAGATCACGTCCTGCCAGATCGACACGCACGCTGGCATGCGGTAGCGCAAAACCTTCGTAAATGGGTACCGTATGCGTAACACCATCACCGGAATCGACTACAATGCCAATAGTACGGCCGGAGGAGTAGAGCGAGAGTGCAGCTGCAGCATTTGTTATATTAAAAATGAAATTAATTCTTCTTCTTACACACTCTCCGACTCACTCACCCTGTATACCCACATATAATGCCGGCGTTTCGAATGTTTCGAACATAATTTGTGTCATGCGTTCACGATTATTTTTCGGATTACATGGTGCTTCGGTCAGCAGTACTGGATGCGCATTGGATGATATGCGCAGCTGACTGTACGTATGTTGCCAAATTTTCTCCATATCATTCCAATCCGTAACAATGCCATGTCTGATGGGATATTTAAGCGTTAGTACGCCACGTTTGTTTAGTGCTTCGTCGCCAACGTAGCCATCCGCACGCAATAAGTTGCACATGACGCTCATGTGACGTGGATGTCCTACAACAGATGGAAAGATGACACGCGGTGCAGCTTCATGTGCGAAGCCGGCCTTGCAAACGCCTGTGCCATTGTCAATGATTACAGGTGTGCCGTACTCTTCGCAATACAGGTTGCTTTTGCTGCTGGCTGTTAGATAGATTAATTTACATATTGAAAATGCCGAAATGTAGCAGTTTTGTACTTACAGCGTTCTAAGGCTTCACATAAAATTTTGTTAGCCTTGCAATTCGTTATGTGTAAATCGATTTTCGCGGGTAACATGAAATCCGACATGTTAATACGTAGATAAAATGTTTTTCTGTAGTTCTTTGTTGAATTTAAGTGTAAAATGTATAAAATTTAACAATTTAAAAGATTAAAAACTGACATTTCGAATCGAAAAAACGTTTTAGTGCTGCACAGTTTCCGGTTTCTGGTTGGCTGTGCCGGTTGGCTGATGCTCACGATGCTCGACAGTGTAAACGTCGAACACGGCGGAAACGAGTGGAGTGCCAATTCTAACCATCTGTACAGTTTTCACTATACTACCTTACTGTCAGTGTGTGCGTGAGCCAGTTGTTTCAGTTGTACGCAAAAGGGCAGCAAGTGAGTTTTCAATTTGTTCTAAATCGAAAGTATTGAAAAAATTCAAATTAAAAAAATATTTACAGTTTTTTTGGTACATACGCAATAAACACTTTAAGTATGCAACGTACATTGGCACGTAAAATCTTGGCTAACGCCGTAAGGTATGTAAAAATGTAAAATATATAACTTGTCAATTGCTGCCGGCGCCGCCACCGCTGCCGCCCGGCCGGTGCAGGTTGCGTCTTTGCCCTAGTGGCCATGATAATGATTACATAAATAGCAATAAATAACACAAACAAGCTTACACTGTACATATTTACATTTAATTATTTTTAGCACTGCCGTTCGCGGCAAGCATACACTGCCCAAGCTACCCTACGACTATGCTGCCTTGGAACCCATAATAAGCCGTGAGATTATGGAATTGCATCACACCAAACATCATCAGACGTATGTTACCAATCTGAATGCTGTCGAGGAACAACTCGAGGAGGCCAAATGCTCGAGTGACACCACCAAGATTATACAGTTGGCGCCTGCTTTGCGTTTCAATGGTGGCGGTCATATTAATCATACCATTTTCTGGCAGAATCTATCGCCCACCAAGTCCGAACCATCGGATGATTTGAAGAAAGCCATCGAGGAGCAATTCAAGAGTTTGGATAACTTCAAGAAGGAAATGAGTGCACAGACTGTGGCTATACAAGGCTCCGGCTGGGGTTGGTTGGGCTTTAATAAGAAGTCGGGCAAGTTGCAAATTGCTGCGCTGCCAAATCAAGATCCATTGGAGGCTTCTACAGGTGAGTTTGTGTACTAAGTATTATTGTATTTTAGTAAATATTTATATACGTTTTATACGTAGGTCTCATTCCGCTCTTCGGCATTGATGTCTGGGAGCATGCCTACTATTTGCAGTACAAGAATGTGCGCGCTCAATATGTTGAGAAGCTTTGGGATATTGCTCACTGGGATGACATCTCATGCCGCTTCCAGGAGGCTAAGAAATTGAAGTAAACATTTTTTTTTTTTGTTATTTGTGTGATATCACTTAAAAATCACGTATCACGTTTATTAGTCAGTGTGAAAAGAAATGCTGGCAAGGCCAGTTAAAACAATATAATGCAATTAAATGCTTTAAAATCCAATTTATGAACTTAATAAATAGCTATCGAATACTCTAAACAGCTAATTTGTAATGTTTTTTCTAGCATTTTTTGATACACTAATCATATATCTTCAAGTGATGTACTCTAAGAGCTTAGATAGATATATATTCAACAGCTACTAATATAATTTAGTTAAACTGAGCGCCATTGTATTGGAACCATTAGATCTGCTTGTACAGTGGCTTATAGAATCCATTTTCACGGCGAGCTAACGGTATTCATGGCCTATAGTTGTCTTTCTAGCATTATTTTCGAAGCAGAAGTTCCTTGCTAACAAATTCTTGTCATCTGAAGGTTTCTAGATCAGCATTTTCTTTGTTAGTGCTTTGTGCAGCGTATCTCATGCAAAAATAATCGGTCTGGCAACCATTTGCAACAGCTGTTAATTTCTTTGTTGTTTTGTTGTGTAGACTGTGTGTGGGTGTTTTTGTTTGTTTTGTTGCAGGAAAATTCAACTTTTCCGCCACTTCGCCTGCGCAACTTTTCTCAATTCGTCGTTACTGTTAGCCATTTTCATTCGGCTTATCCTAGTGCAGCAGCAGCGAAAAGCACATTCTCGCTGCTAACTTTATATGGTGCGGACGTCGTGGCGGTTGTGAATCACTTGAATAATTACTAATTAAAAGTGCAAATAGTATGTAAAAGAATGTAAGAGAAAATGCTATAAAATATAACAAAAAAAAAAGTGTATGCAGCTAATTACTTATATTTACTTTGAATTAAACTAAACAAAAAAAGTGCGCATTTATAAATAACTCGACTGCTGCAGCTACAGCTTATGTGTGTCATTTAAAAAACTTTTAAACAAATTATAGACAATAAGCAACTTTGGCGCTTGGGATTTAAATTGACATCGAGTAAGTGCAAACTTTTTAAATAAATATTTAAAACATTTTAAAAAAATGTTGATTGGAAAAATCAATTGAAATCAGCTGCTGTGCATATTGCAAATGCATGCCAGGGCTGTAGTGGTGGTTAGTTACAGCGGCGCTTGTTATCGATATATTAAAGCGTACCGATAACTTTTCACTTGTTGTCGTTATTATTTGAAATAAAAATATGCGAAAAAAGCAAGAAAACGCATTTAAATTTAATTGTGCGTTCGAAATGGCAACTTTAAATGCAAACTGTCTGTTTGACCTTTGCTACTGAGCTGCTCTATATATGCATAATGCATAATTAATATTAATGCTTACACTTCAGTGCTTATTTGTTGTTTAAGTATATAAAATATTAAGTTTTTACTTAACCACCCCCACACAATACGTAAAAGACAATTAAATGCAATGACGTGCGTTGTCAGGATTTTACGTCTCTCGTATTTTTGCAACTGCTGCTGCTGTTCTGTGGTGGCACCCACGCGTTTTTCATTTTCTATCTCGTTCAGTTAACTGCTTTCTATCTCTTTTGCACAGCGTTGTTGCGCCTGTTGCTATACTCCTTGTTTGACTATAATCCTTGTTATTTTGCTGCAATTGTTGTACATGCTGTTGCTGTTATGCTGCGTTTTGCGTATCAGCTACTTTGGCATACACTGCACGAAATAATTGTTTGACATGGTAGTTTATATGCTATATTATATAACTAAATGAGTTGTGGTGTGTCATTAGTGTTCGAAATTTGAAGATAAAAATTAAAGCCGCATTTAAGAACTACAATAGTTGCTCTGTATTGGGTTCTTCCTTTTAGCCAACAGAAGGAAACTTCATTTTCAACATTATAATAGAAAAAAAAAACTTCATTCGTATGGACAGCTGGAGATACTTCCATTGAAGTCCAACTGCATGGAACACCATTTAAGCATTGAATATATTTCTGCTTCGGAAAATCATCTGAGTGTATCTAAAATTCGAGCACATTCGACTGCCTTTCTTGCTTATTGCTGTCCTCTCCATTCATTTGCTTTATTAAAAGGATTTCAAACATTTCGTAGGCGTACGACTTTGCCATTTTGTGGTTTTTTTTCCTTTGCATTCTATAAATAAACCTTGTTCTGATTATATTTTTTGCTTTATGCTGCGCCTACACTACACTCTTACAACCTTATTGCATCCTTATTATGCCGTTGTTGCCATTTGTCGAATCAAGTCAGCTAAAGCATATGGTGTAGCATGTCTACAAAACAATACACTTCACTCAGTTCATTTACAAGCTGTCAGCAGCAGTAGAATTCGTCCTGCTGCTGTTGTTATCCTTTGCTATCATTGTCGTTCAATTTCAATTCATCAGCGCCAACAAAATGTTTCCTTCGTCATGTTCTACTTATTATGGTCAGTTGTTGTTGTTGTTGTATCTAGTGATTGCAAGGATTAACTGCTCTTGGCATTTTGACGGCAGGATTTGCATTGTTCGACTGTGTGGGCGAAGGTGTTGAGTGTGAGTGGCTTCTATAAATCATGGTTTTTTATTTTTGTTTTTAATCAAGCAAAACTTTTATGTTTATTTGTATTTTTTTTGTGTCCTTCAAGAGTGGATGGCACATTAAAGGATTTTTGTTTGGAATTATTGTTTTTAGAGAAAGCTATTTCGTTAATGGTTGTATATAAGGTTTATAGCACAAAAGACCAAACTATAAGCAAGTAACTTAATCTTCTTCCTTCAAAATTATAAACCACAATGATGCAAACCAAGTAGAATAGAACATGTACTCAATTTTCTACATTGGGGAGTATTTTCTTGAGGCATACATATATCATAACCACAGCATATTATTATGAAAATTATGCAATGTGGCAGAAAATTTATGCTGCTGCCTATATTGAGTGCGGTATACGCATGGGGCACTCAGCATAAAATTTGCCGCAACCACAATATAAAAGTTTTCCAGCCAAGCATTGAGTAGAAAACCGCAAAGGATTTCTTTTTGTATAGAAAAAAAGGCTAAAGCAACCCACTCGTAGCATATAACGCACGAAAAATGCAATTTTGGTCTCACTTTGAGTCACATAAGAGCGACGAGTACTTGGAACTGTAAACCCCCTGACAAAGCGCCGCCGGCAGCCATTTAAAACCAACAAAAAAAAAAAAAAAAAAAACTCAGTACGGCACACTCGCACGGTCGGTTGGACTTTTGTAATAAATCATTCACCCGAAACCACAAAATGCGCAAAACACCAAACGAAGCTGAAAAAAAAAAAAATGTAACAAAGTTCTGCTGCAACTGGCGCGCACTGCGCTCATTTGTGCACCGTGCAACATAATGTGTTGAGCTGCAAATAAAATTACTTGCATTGCAACGTAGAAAAAATAAAAAAAATATTTTATATAATATATTTTTTTATATTACAAAATGCACGCAAACAAGATTTTCGTGCCACAGCTGTTAGTGAAATGCATACAAAATGGCGTCACCAAGTTAGCAAAATGAGTTGAAAATGCGTTTCCGGTTACATGCACAGCAGCACAGGCAGCCATTTTGCAAATATGCTACAGTGCACGCCATTTTGCAAAAGTTTATGTTTTATTTGAATGTAAATAATTTAATTTTTTGAGTGCATACTTTGCTATGTTTTATGGCTTTGTTTTGCCATTTATTTCGTTAATTTTTTTTGTAAATAAATTCTGCTTAAATTTTACTTCCGGTTGGACTATACCATCAATAAATAAAATAAAATTTTGCAGGTGCTTAGTAGGTGTTTAAGTTATTTGAATTCCGATTGGACTTTTCATCAATAATTATGTTTAAATTTTGCAGGTGCTTAGTAGGTGTTCAAGTTATTTGTCTCTTACGCAGACATGAGTCAATATTTTTCAAAGTTAAGACTTGTGGAAAAGTAAAGCAAGCTATTAAAGTCATAAAAAATATAACTGTATATATATATAATACTTAAATATAATTACATATATGTTGCTTATAAGCGTATAAAATAAAATGACGTTAGCAAGCTTGCAATTTGACGCACATGTCAAGAGCAGCAGCACCCATCAACAGCAGCAGCAGCAGCTACTAGCGAAAGTTACTACTTAAGCTTGTTTAGACGACATAATCCTGTCGTGAATTTCCAGATAAATTGCAACAACAACAACAAATATAATCATAATAATAATAATAATAATAATATACTCAAGCCACTCAAGCAATATTAACATAAGAAAAATCTGTGTACAAACACAGCAGCAGCACTAGTCAGCTTGTTATTATGACATGTCCTGCTTATATAATCCCATCAATGCATGGTTTGAGTGCCAACGCACTTAACTAAACTATCTACACATGTCTATAAGTGCTGGCAAAAGCAAAATAGTAAGCGGTTTAGCTTAAAGGTCAAAGTTGAGTACATTCGTCTCGTGAAATCTGATTAAGAAGATGCTGCTTGATTAGCAAATAGCAATTAAGCAGATGTGGCATTTAATATTAAAGCACATACATAAGATATATCTTTTTTCCTTCTCTATCTGTCTGCTGTAAATATTTGTGCAAACGACCAATTTATCTTAATTTGTGTCATGCGATTATATTTGTGTTTATTTAGTAAAATATTCTCCAGCAAACATGCAGTGCAGAAAAATCATTCAATTGCCGAGTGAAACTAGTACAGAGCAGTCCGTCCAAATATAGATTACAACCACCCACCTATAAGTATATGCATTATACGCACGTGACGTCAAAGTTTGCCATATCAATATCATCAATATTGATTACTTTCTGCCGCTACCACTCACCTATCCTGTCACACTGTCAACCCCGAATTGTCGTTGTAGTATGTGTGTTGTATTAAATTTATATGTTAATGTGAATGAACTGTTTAATTTGGTGGGGGGAAATTCTTAAAAAAAGGAACTCTACTCGTAGGAAACTAAGTATAATAAATGAGAGAAGTAAGTGTGTCGTATGGAAAGAAGTAGAGGTAAGAAAAATGAGGTTTTAAATATAATACAACAGTCACCGGTGGTAGTTGGTTGGTTCGCTGCCTATACACCTGCAACTGGCGCATTTAATATGACGATGTTATTGGAAGGAAATGAAGGATGATTTTTCAAAATCTGGTCAATTTATTAGTGAAAAAGGTACAGCAAAGGGGCTAGCAACCGAGCCGAGGAAATTATGTCAGTACAAAAAAAAAAAAAAAAATCCATGGGTTCAATTCGGCAGACAAAAAAACTCGTAAATACTCCCCACCATATGAAAAGTACGCCCTATAGACACCCTGTATATATCGTATACCCTGTAGACACCTTTAAATATCGTTTAAACACTTCGTAGAAGTCCTCTATATACTGTATATCCTGTGGACAGCTTTAGACATCATTTAGACACCCTGTATACATTCTTTAAACACCCTGTATACACCCTGTATATACCCTATACCTTGAATACACATTTAGACACCCTTTAGAGACCCTTTATACATCCTGTATATACCCTATATCTTGAATACACATTTAGACACCCTGTAGAGACTCTGTATACACCCTGTATACACCTTGTATATACCCTTTACCTTGAAGACACATTAAGAAACCCTTTAGAGACCCTTTATACAGTCTGTATACAACCATTATATACCCTATACCTTGAAGACACATTTAGACACCCTGTAAAGACCCTGTATACACCCTGTATATATTCTATACCATGAAGACACAGTTAGACACCCTTTAGAGACCCTGTATACTCCCTGTAAACACCCTGTATAAACCCTGTATATACCCTATACATTGAAGACACATTTAGACACCGTTTAGAGACCCTGTATACACCCTGTATATTTACTATATACACTTAAATACATTATTTAGACATCGGGTAGGCAAATATAATTAATGCAAAGTATTGGTCCTCGCTAACTAAAAATTTGTTCCATCTCTTAGACAATTTGTTAATACCACGCCAGAAGAATTCCTTTTTTTCGAGACAAAACCATTCATTAAGATGCTAGTCGAAAGGGTCAGGTGTGCTGAACAAGCAAATCCCTGGTATAGCACCTTCCAGTTGAGAGGAGGTGAGAGGTGTGCTTGTCAAAATCCGAAAATGGGGAGACTTTCTTTTTGCGTCGCTTGATATTTTGCGATAAGGTATGATCCACATGCAAAAGAACATGCAAGTGATGAGCTTCAATCTTTCTGGGTTGAACTCTTCGGCTAAAATGTGGTGCTAGTTAAAAGCGCCAGGTGTGGTGAACAAGCATCTCTCAGGTATAGCACCTTCCATGTGAGTGTATACAATTCGTTTATTTTTTCAAGCTTCAGGTATGTTTGTCAAAATTCGAAAAAGGAGAGTTTATTTTTGCGATAAGGTATCATCTACATCCAAAAGAACCTGCAAGTGATGAGCTTCGACCTTCCTGGGTTGAAATCTTTGGCTAAAATGTGCTTCTTTGAACCGACGAAACCAATTTCTGCAAATTGTTTTCGATAAAGCGCGGATCGGCAGCCGAGTTCTTCAAACTGAAGCAGCTTCTCCCATGTTCTCTTTTTTTATAGACTAATTGCAAATAAATGCAAAATTTAAACTACTTCATTTGCCATTCTCCAAACCGTCTACAACATTATTCAATGTAGTGTAATCTAAGACTATTAAAGACCATCACGCCAACTTGAATTTCATGCTGCCGCCACGACATATACACGCTCACATTTCAAGCTATTCCGCTGGTAGTTCGTTCCATTCATAATAACCAAATACACAGCCCAGCAAAGCCAATGACAGTCATGAATTGCGTCGTTGAGCTTTTGTTACTACTTAGGACCGGCGAAGGCATGTGTTGGCATATGTTACAGGACGTTATACGATATTACATGTGCTCCTATATATAGCCGAGCCGCCTTTTTTTTTTTTTTTTTTTGTTTCAATTTCACGTAATACGCTATGCTCGCAACAGAGCGCAAAAAGTGTAAGGACGTGTAAAACCTGTAAGCCTGTAATAGGCTACAACAACATGTACATGGCTGAGGATGACGCTGACGCAGACGACTGTGTAATAAAGACGAAAAAAAAAAAACGAAACAAAGTTGAATGCTAAACAAAAAAAAAAAAAAAGAAGAGAAAAAAAATTATACAAGCGACATCTTGGCACCAAAAGTTACCAACAAAGTAGGGTACATACATTCTAATAAACACATTGAAACCATGGCATACAGACGCAAACTTGCAGACAAACACAAACGAAGGCATAGATTGGAGTACAGTTCGTCTAAATAAATAGAAATGAGCACAGTAGCATACATAAAGCCGCGGATTATGTTGCTAAAATATATGAGAGAAATTTTTGTTAGTGAAATTTCGGACTATTTTTGTTAGAAATTGAAGAAATTTAGATTTTGAGTTCTTTTTTATACAAAACTGTAAGTTTTTGTTTAGAAAATGTAGCACCTGTTTCCGCTTTTCACTTGTGCATTGATTTTCATTCGTTTACAGTTATGATACACAAAATGTTCATGCTTTAATGACTGTCGCAACAAGAAACGGCCACACTAAACATATTGTTCTAGCACCTGCTATTGAAAATAAGTATTTCTCGCCGACTTTTGTTAAGGTTGATCTGAAATATTTCATGCGTTTGAATCCTTCTTGGAAGCAAATTCTAGGTGTTATAACCTAGAAGGTGCTTCCAAAAAGAATTTGTGCACTTGTAGTCTCTGAGAGCAACTCTGATCACCATAACTCTGATATATGGTGTTAAATCCGAAAGCATTTACGAAGGGCTTTGCTTAGCTGAAAATTAGACTCAAGTAATCACAGATCAAAAACAACTCTAGCTCTCAGCCACTGCCTCATTCGTCCTTTAATCAAGAAGTTCTTTGATGCTATGTATATGCTAGGCAACTAATGCTTAGAGATATCCAGCAAAAAAAAAAAAATAAAAAACTCAACCCACATCTAATTTTAAAAGTTTTTCTAGCATTTGGTCTTTATTTCTGCCTGCCTGCATTTGTCCTCCTTCCTTGACAGCCTACAGAACAACTATTTGTACGAGTACATAATAACAACAAAAACAAACAATGACGCTAAGTACAAATACTGGGTGTTTGCCAAACTTGATGGAATAAAACAAATACATATATAAGATATATATATGAGAAAAAGGAAAAACTATTTTTGTAGACAAGGAAACCGCGGCGGCGGCGGCCCACACACTATTATTAAGTATACACACTCTCCCTTGCGGCTGTTTCGTTTTTCAATTCAAAGGCACGCGTCAAAAGTATGAATCACCATTTTGTATAGCTTTGTTGTTTTTGTATTTTCTTGAACTACTGCTGCTGCTGCTTCATTGCCAAAGCAGCCGCCATATTGCCTGCCTGCCTGCCTGCCGTACTTCCTTTTCCTCTTTTGGTTTGTTTTAGTTTTGTTTCATTTCATTTCATTCGTTTTGCTACTCGACAATTCGGTTCCTATTTCATATTGTTCATTGGTAGGGCGTGAGTATGAATGACAAAGACAACAAGAAGAAGCAGCAAAGAAACTTGCAGGCGCCATGCTTAGCGGGAACATTAGGTGGCAACGAGCCACCACGAGCTACGAGTACGAGTACACCTAGTCAGTCGTATTTAGGCGACGTTGAGCGTATGACTCTGTGTGTGTGAAAGCAGCAGAGTGTCTGCCTGCCTGTGTATACAACTGAGTGCTGCATGAATGAGTCATCCGGTTTTCGCATGACTAGAGCGCCAGAGAGTGAGAGAGTGTGTGTGAGTAGTGTAGTTGGTTTAGGTACGAAGCGGAAGATGTACTACGTGCAGGCTTTAAAGGAAATGAAACAATCATGGAAGCGCAGTGAATATAGTTGGAAAGGGTGTTGTTTTGGGAATTATAGAAGTTATTTTAATTTTTTAAATAATTTATTCAAATAAAAAAAATTCAAATGCAAAATAAGAAGTTTTTAATAGAAAAAAATTTGTATATGTTGTCAACTTCTTCCGCATAATCTCCGAAACTGTTGAACCGATTTTGATGGGACTTTCACTGACTGATTGCTGTTAAATTCGTTGAAATTTAATAAATATGCTAATGAGATGGGGAACATACAGCAATAAGTTTCTTACATTACATCATGCTTTGAAATTTTAGAATATTAGAACAATATCTATGTATTAAAAAGAGGCACACTTTGCGTGTATGTATCTTGTGAGTGCTGTAAGTGCTTTTGGCTCTTCTTCTTCTTTTTGTTTGACGACATTTTTTTCTCTAATTTAAATAAAGATTCGGATTTGTTTTATTGCAAAAGCAGAAGCTCAACTGCTTTAGTCTGAGTTAATGCGATTTCTTCTGCTTCCCTTTTAAGCTGCATGAATTTTTTTTTTTATTAGAGTCTATATTAGACTTGAATATGCCAAAGTGACAAGGGTATTAGCAATGAAAGGACATTTGTGCTTGTAAATTATATTAAAGGAGATATTAAATTGTCTTTATTTAAGCGCTGTGTTGCTAAAGAAATTAGTTTTACTGCTGATTTGCAGGAGTTTTTATAGTAGATTTTAAAAAATTATATAATTTGTGTGAATAAACACACATACGCAGAACGGAGCACACACATAGGCATAAGACTTTGCAATAGTTTACTTTGCCTTCAAGTATCTCCCTTATAGATCCAAATCCTAAATCTTTTAATTGCTTAAAAGCAATTTTGCCATTCACACGAAATGAAAACGAGTTGTTTAGTCAGATTCCAACTGAGTCAATGTAAACAAGTAAGGAAATTTCAGTCGGGCGTAACCGACTGTAAGAGGCCCTGTACCAGTTCAGTTCGCCTAACTAACACTTTAAATGTTTCCCGAGCTTATGACCAAACACATGACCACTTCTCACTGCGCGAATATGAATGAAAAGAAAAGGGGGGTCGTTCAAATTCAATTGCTTATAAAATCGTCATTTATTATCCGATTTTGATGAACTTTTCGGATTTTGGCTAAGAAGGACGATATCTCTATACTGGCATACTTACTTTTTTTTGTGCCGAAGAAATTTTTACCCTTGGGGGTGATTTTATGGGGAAGGGGGGGGAGGGGCAAGTTTTTAAAATAAACTTGTGAAATTCCGGAGCAGTCCTAGTCGAATGCAAAAAACACGAAGTCTCTATCTATTACCGTTTCCGAGATCCTTTCGTTCATACAGACGGACAGACGGACGGACAGACGGACAGACGGACATGTCTATATCGACTCCTCTATCACTCCTGACCATAATGGGGGTAACTTTGGGGGGTCTCCGACCATTATTTCTACCTGTTACATACATTTGCACAAACCCAATAGGCTCTTGTACCTTCGGTACAGGGCCTAAAAATATTGCTTGCCAGCACCTACCACACCAAACCCCCAAACCAAATGACAACCTTTGGCAGTCCAACCTATTTCAAATCTTTAAGCTTAAAACTTAATTAAAAGCAAGACACAACTACGTTCCGCCTTCCAGAAAACCAATTCGTAAAACGGTAAAGCACGTACAATTAATTAAATCAATGCCGAATGTTGCAGGTGCTCTTAGCAAATATAAATTTTCAACATTTTCAACAAATTGAAATTGGAAAAAGAAAAAAAAAAAATCAAATGAAGCACTACACAACACAAAACGAGAAGAAGAAGCAGAAATTGCACAAATATTAAATTGCCCATGAGGGCGATACGCCTGCAAACAGGCTACAAGTGGGGAAAATAAATAAGACAAATCGTATGCAAAGTCATGCAAATGTGTATAGAGGTGTACTTCATGCCTACTCATGCCATGCCATACACAACACAAAAAGTTGGGATAGGCGACGGCATTGTTGTGCTTCTAACCCTGTTTCGTCCTTTTCATTGATTGCTGCCATTCTGACTCATAGTTGCTGTAGAGTTGTGGCTTGCCTCTGGCTTAAATAGAATTTAAATTTCATTTCAATTTCGCTCGAATGAAGTCAGAGAAAGATGAAGGGGTTTGGGTGGATGAATGGATGGATGGATGAATGCATGGTTGGTTGTCAGCTGTGACGCTCTTCAACGCACATCGTCAACTTATGAAGTGTAAATGGGAGCTGTTTGACGTAAAACATTTGCAACGACGACGCCTAAAGTGTTTTGACACTTTATAAGTGCTTCGTTTGTGTATATTTTTAATTGCTTTTAAGCGTCAATGTGCCACGCCGATGTGTCGCATTTTATTTGGTCTTATTTGCACTTGTTAAATGAGATTTAGGTATTACTCGGGGGTATAAAGCTTAAATGGAGAATATATATGTATATACGTACTACTTGACATGTTAAAATCTTCACTTGATACTGTGGAAAAAATGCTTGAGTCTGAAAACACCTGCAGAGTAGTTTATTGCATTTTTGCCACCAGTTAAAGTTATAATTCGCAAACAGTTTAAACTAAAAAATAATGAAAGACAGTTCAGACCACTGACATGTTTCATTTTATTTTTAATATTAAGGCTAAAAATTGCAATTCACTGCAAAACTTCAAATAAAAAAGCATCACAAAAAAAAAAAAAAAAAACGCACAGACAGAAAAAGGGAGCATGAACTGTCATTGACACAGACGAAATGAAAAAAAGGAGCACAAATGCGAGTGCGCTACGACGACTTTGTTATTGTTTTTGTAAAGTTTGTACGCAAAGAGTCACCATCAACGAGTATGCTGTGATGGTGATGTTGCTGATGACGCTGTTTGTGATGGCAATAACCACAAAAATAACAAAAACAACAACAAGAAACCGTAGTACACCCCTAAAATGACCGAATTAAAATAAGTACAAAATATGAGCACTATAATAAATTAAAGTAACTATGAGTTAGATTGCACGAAAATATTTGGGGAAGTATTACCGAAAATAAAAGAAAATGTTGCTTGAAGTCGACTTTAAAAGTTGGGTAGTGAAGATTCGTGTGAAGATGTCATCAGTAGTCGGGTTTTCATATACATACACACTTTAGAATCCAACTCTCTGCTTATGAGTAAGAAAAAATTGGAGTAGCAGGTGCTCCGTTTTGAAAGAAGAAGGTTGATGTCCTTAAAAATTATGACTTTGTGCATATTTTGGATAGCAAACACAACCGTTCTAGAGGGCTTATATAAAAATTTTATGAAATATCGATATTTCTGCTCCACGAAAAATTTCTTAGATCTTGATTTTTTTCGAGCATTACATTCATATATAAAGAAAAACGGTGGACAGAGAGAAAAATACGGTGGACAGGAGTAAAAAATGGTGGGCAGGGAGCGAAAAACGGTGAGCAGAAGTCCAAAAACGGTGAGCAGGGTGCAAAAAACGGAGGGCAGGAGCGTAAAAACGGTGGGAAGGTAGTGAAAAACGTTGGAAAGGGGGTGAAAAACGGTGGACAGGAGCTAAAAACGGTGTGCAGGTGGCGAAAAATAGAGAGAAAGAGCTAATAACGGTGGGTAGGAGCTTGAAACGGTAAGCAGGCGTGAAAAACAGTGGGCAGGAGTACAAACACGGTGAGCAGGAGTCCAAAAAAGGTGGGCAGGAGTCCAAAACCGGTGGACAGGAGCTTAAAACGGTGGGCAGGCGCAAAAAACTGTGGACAGGAGTCCAAAAAACGGTGGGCAGGAGTTAAAAAAGATGGGCAGGGTTGAAAATCGTTGGAGAGGGCCAAAAAAACAGTAAGCAGAGGTGAAAAACGTTGGGTAGAAGTGCAAAAACGTTGGGCAGGTGTAAAAACTCGGAATGGAATGGAATAAGTACGTCAAAAAGACTTGCAGAAAATTTTGTTAAAATGTTTTATATTAAAATCCTTAAATTTAGTTAACTTCAAAGTAATACGTATTCACAAAATGTTTCTTCTTAAAGCTTCATGAGTGTTCACTACTTACAGGTTTTTTTTTTTTCGTCTGTTTTTCTTTTATATATGACAGACTTACTTTAAAAATATTTATGTACCTCAAATGCGTGCCTGCATGTCTGTCCTTTTGGCAGTTTGTCCGTGCCAGGCAAGCTGCGCATTTGGGTTCCTTTTTTTTATTCTTTTTTTTTTTTGGGTATTTTGGTTTTACTTTTTGTTTTGTTTTCTTTTTTGTTAGCAATCGACCCACGCACGCCTCTAAATCGAACTCTGAACTTGAGTTCGGTTGGCCAAATGCGTTTTTCATGCCTCACACGCACATAAGCAACACGCAACGCCTACGCGCTGTCGCGCTTACACACACTCACACACACACACCATTGCAAAACTGTTTGATGACTGTTGTTGTTGTTGTTGTTGTTGTGCCTTTTGTTGGCTGGCTACTACGCAGTGAAATAAATTTTACAGTTAGTAGTAATATTTCACTAACTTGATGATGTTCTCTTTCTCTCTCTCTCTCTCTCTCTTTCTCTCTACGTTTTACTGTGAGTAGATTTTCTGCTTTGCATAGATTAGCAGACACATACACATTGCAAAAAATTACGTTTTAATGGATTTTTATATATATATATATGCATGTGTGTGTGTGTCTGTGTGTGAGTGCACTTGTCGTATACGCAACGATTTATTTATATGCTTCATTTGAAATTCGAAACGTATTATTGGCAATTGTTGTTGTTGTTGTGCAATGGCTTATCTATATAAATAGGGTGATTCAAAATTTATGCAGGTGCTAGTATGTATGTACTTAAACTAAAGCCTGTAGACTATGCTGCACAACTGTATATAATGCATTTTCGGCACACCCTTTATTTTATGCACCTTCTCTTTGCATCTCTTTCACACTTTATACAATTCCGCGCGCCATACTAAATTATATTTCATAAATTTTTGTGGCTTTGCTATTTGTTTGTCTATTTGTTGACTAATTGCTAATTTGTAGGAATTGATTGCCTTTCGAATTGAGTACAATTGACTTTGATTATACCGTTAGGTATGAGATTACGAAGAGTAATCGAGTTTTTATCGATTTTTATTCGGAAAAAACAGTTGGTTAACTGGAATTGCATTGCAATATAAAATTTTATTTATGAAGCGCAAATGTGGCGGTAAGAGGAAAATGTGTTAAGGTGAAAAGAAAATGGGAATTCTTGTGAACGAGTTAGAAGAGAAATATTTTAAGATGCTTCCCTTTCTTTTTACCTTAAAACATTTTCCTCTTACCGCTGTACAGATTATATTTTACACAGTGCTTTGAAAACTTTTTTAATTTAAAATTTTTGGTTTTTTAGAGTAGGAAGACGGGTTAGCAACATGTTTGAGAGAAAGATATTCTGCTTCTTCTACTCCCTGCCACTTGACATAATTTTCTCCTAATTTCTATCAAACAAATCCCTTCATAATGCATTTGTTTAACAAATCATTAACAAATAATACACAAAAATAATAAAATATTATCTCCGCAAAACGTAGACTCATAAATTTTTTATCACACAATAAAACAATGAAAGCCCTAAATTTCAATGTCAAAATAATTAGATAAAACCAACAACAATAATAATAATGACAATAAGTTTAGCGATAATATATATAAAAAGCCTGTCAAACAGCCAGTTTGACGCGTCACGATTCGAAAGTCATAAAACTGAAGTGTCTTGTGTTCCTAAGCGAATATCGAACAAGTTGCGACATGAGAAATCAATAGAAATTTTATTTTACGTCATCAGGCAATGGCAGCAACAGCAACAAATAGGGTGAAATAAAAAAAAAAGATGGCTACTATTGAGAAGAAGCAGTAAGTGCCTACGCCAATGCGGTCCAATGCTTGTCATATCAAGCCGCCCCTTGTACAACGTCAGCCAGCCCGAAAGCAGTGGAAATATCGAACCGAGTTAATGGCACTCGGGACAAAACTAATAAAAGATGAAAGCAGAAACAGGCAATAATAAGATCAGACATTAACATAGTGCATGGCAAATTAGATGAGCTAAATAATAATATTAAAGTGTTTGATAAGAGAACATTTTTTAATATTGTTTAATGAAACAAGTAAAATTTGATGAGTCTTGCAGAAAATTTAAATAAAGCATAAAAATATGCTGCTGGAAAGTAGCCATTGGAGTTCTCAAGATGAAGTACTTTAAAGTATAAGATTTATCTAGAAAAGGACTCATATATTTCGGCATATTGGACTCTCAGAAAATTGTTCTATTTGGCTCAGCTGTAGTTGGAATGATTCTCCTAAAAATTTTTGAATTTCTGGACTTTTCAGCACTCTAGCAGGAATAGATAATCCTGAAGTCTATGAACAGAGTTTCACGCGCAATTAGAACTGCTCAGAATGCATACATCATTTTTGACGGTTTTCATGGTTGGATATGACTCCATGAAGAGAAATGGTCTTAGGATGTTGACTTGAGCGAACCCAGGGTACACGGGATAATTTGGGTAGGCAGAAGAAGACTTATTGGTTGTTATAATTAAGAAGTACTTTCCAGTTTGCCAGACTTGTGGATCATTGTGATCAACGCCGGTTTTTAAGCCGTAGGAAAGTATGACACATTTTTTTAAAATGAAGAGGAGAACATTTATGGGCGGAGCTCTTAGAATGCATTACAAATTATACCCTCTCCAAACGCTTTGTTCTTTTTGAGACCTTTTATGATATTTGAAATCTCCGTAATGGAAACTGAGGCAATAGAAATATTCATCTTTGCTGGAGATTCTTAGTAATTAAGACACCATTAGCTGAGGCAAGGTCAGCTTGCTCGATGTCAGAGCGATACTATCTTCCGTTACTATTTCGCTTGGCACTTTAAGTAGCCTTCAACAATGAATAAGTTGCATCTTTGTCTGTGTCCATATTTTCTAACATATTAACGAAGAAATTGGAACCGAGTTTCTGAAGTTCAGAGGCAGCCTTCAGCCATGCTGCCTTATACATAGGATGGTGCGTGCGTAAAGCTCTTCGTACTCAAAAGAGCGCGTAGTATAGAGCTCAGCGAGTACATACCACGTAATATAGGACGGGCAATTCTAAATGGTCTGCGTGGTGAACGTTTTTTTATGTCCGAAGAAGCTGTGGATGCATTCACAAGCCATGTTTTTTGGAGGTGTCTCTATCGGAGTGGAAAAATTGCTTCGAAAATTGATAGACCCAATTTTAGTCTGTTTTTTAGGGTACGTATGCTGTTAAAGCTGCTCATTGGTTTCCAAATCGAATTACTGAAAGATATGAAGCTTTGTTGCGTATAACATTAAGCGTTTATTTCAACAAAATCGGCCAGTAGAGTCAAAAGTTATTAACGTTTAAATATAAATGAAATTTCTAAACACCAACGCTATTAAAACTGTTTGCTACTAGCGCTTTTCAAACTTATGATATGTGACTGTGCTACTCAAACTGCATGCAGTGCAATTGCCTCAAACTGTATGTATATAAAATTTTTCATACTCGGCGATGCCTTACCTATAGAAAAGAAAGATAGGAGTGGCATCGCTGGTAGAGAATTAAATAACAAATGTCTTCGCTTCGTGTGCATTCAAGAGGTGCAAATTGTCGTTGACTTTGGCGCATAGATTAGAATAAATTTAAGTAATTTTTTGAAAGCCGTTTTAGAGAGATGGTAAATGGTTCTGAATCAAACTAATTCTTGAATGCAAACGTTTCTTTTTTTGGGCTTATGTATCGCGCTATAACCTGTACAAGTTCTTCTAAAAAAGATCTGTTTAAGAGGCTGAAAACAAGCAGCGCAAAACCCTTCCTGAAACGAATCACAGATTTTGGAATGCTTTCAGATATTAAACCGAACCATTGGCTCCCATTTTCAACAGATTAAAATTTCTTAAAGGTGAAAGAGTATTTAAAGTACTTGAAAACCCAAAGAAATTTTTTTTGACCATCATCTAAATACTACTCTGTCATCTTTCAAATATTTATGGAGTTTCCGAACTGTGATAATATTTTAAACCACTTTTAAGGGTTTTGCCATAGTAAGAGCTATTAACGTACAGTAGTAACGAAAATTATATGCGCTTGTACAGTGCTGTCGCATAAATTATGCCACAGAATAATAATAATGAAAAAAAAAAAAAAACTCCATAAATTTTAATTAAATTCATTTTGCGCAAAATATGACATTTGAAGTTTGACTATATGACGCTTTGAGAGACAGACAGACAGACGGACATGTGTAATATTTGAAATTTATTTACACACAACAGTCTGTCAGGCAGTCAGAGTTGCCAATTGCACCCACACAACCCACAAATGAGTAATTTTATATGCACTGCGCATGTCTTGTTTCAACTTTTCTGGGGGTACTACAACGAAATCCGAGCCGAGCTCACGAATACGGTCTGCCACGGACTGGCTGCCAGTCGTGCCTGGTCAAAACGTTGTCTACCCTTAACGGGTGCTGGTCGTACGCAGTCATTTTTCGCGTTGCAAATGCTTTAGAGAAAAAAAAAACAGGAAAAAAAGAAAAATAAATACTTGGCAAATGCTGTAGTCGTCGTTAGTCGTGGCCATCGATTTTGTGCAGAAAATAAAAGTGAAGAAAATTTTTAACAAAAGAAAATATTAAAGAAATGAAAAACATTTAAGCAAGCAATTGAAAAAAAAAGTGTGTAAAAAGCTAAACTAAACGAAAGAAAAAATTGTGCAAATTTTCGTTATATATATATACAGTTATATATATATATATATAAATACTTGTGAAATACTAAACAACTGCAAAGCAAGCCAAGAGCAAATGTGCGCATTTGGTTATTTAATAATATTTTCCCTAATTTTAACAACAATTTTGGTCATTTTCCTTATTTATGCAACAACAACGAAAAAATCCTTGTTAGATAGTTTAATTCTGGAATATAGTCAGGCGCAGAACGAATACGCAGATGAATCACAGCTTAGGATATGATTTTTTTTGCTTGTTGTCTCTCTTGAAATAATTTTTATACAACTACAAAACACAAAAAAAAAAATAAAAAATTGGTAAAATTTTTACAAAATTTTGTTTAAAACTAAAAAATAAATTCGCCAACATTAAAAAATTCGAATTAAAAATTTTTAGTTTTTTCATATCCTTTTTTTTTTTTTTTTGTATAATAAAAATTTTTAGTTGTTCATACAGTTTGGAGACTTTTCTATATGGCTGTGTGTGTGTGTAGAGTTTAGTATGTGTAGATTTTTTATTTTTTTTTTATTTTTTCCTGCCGAGGCAACATGAAAATTTATTAATAAAGGTCAAGACGACGACGACGACGACAGCGCACGACCGAAGGATCTATTTGCCTACATAGAAAATGGATTTAGAATTTTTTTTTATTTTTTATGTTTGAAAGCAAGAAATATTTTTATGCTTATTGTGCGACGTGCTTGTGCTATAAGTGAAGGCTGTTTGCAGATATATTTAAAGGAATATATTTTTATAGAAAGGACTTTTTTTTTTATAGTGAAAACTGTCTCAAGTGCTTTTGCTTGCTGCTGTTTGTTTGAGTTTTACTCGGCGTTCTTGAAAGTTCAAAGTTTTACGCTTTCTTGCTTAGTTTGAAGTCATTCATTCACTTGAAAGGACATTAGCTACATTGGAATTCATGTTCTGCGTACTTAGCTGCTATATTTAATTCATAAAAAATGTTATAAATAGCAACAGCTATTCTATGGGTGAAAAACTATCCAAAAGATGTCTTGTTATGTTGTCATTCTTGAGAAAACTTCACTGAAAGCAACAGAAGCAACTTTGACGACAATTGGTTATCTGTCTTGCAAGACTTCAATAGCCTACGCTGCATGACATATCAGCAGTGTTGTCTTTGAACGGTCTTAGACATGTTGCTGGTGAGGTCCATGAGTAATTTTTTTCATATGGAAAGTCTTTCTAAAGCTTAGCAGAAAGCATTACACGACATGTGATGTGCCCTGGTGTGTTCTATTACGGAATAATGAATTTTTTTTAAACCTATTTCAGATTTTTATTTGTTATGAAATTTCTCTTTCACGCTGGACGCGCTGCATGACATGTCATCAAGTATGTCACGACATAAGCAACAGCCGATAATAATTCATGTCATATATGATGATACTAAGTCAAATTGATGCTCTAGTTGGCAACATTTTACGCACAAGTTGACACCTTCATCAAACTTCAGGCATAAAAATACTCCATTTAAAATTTCTCTCCTAAGGCGTACTACTGACCGATGCCAAAGAAAATATGGCACAGTATTCAGTATTCGAGTTTCTAATGGAGACAGCTTTAGCATATCGAAGGCTCAACTGGCCGAACCCATGAAATGAAAATTTATCAGAACGAAAGTGATTATATTTCTGAATAATCACCAGAAGCAAACCAGAAAACGGTTGACTACTGAAAGCAGAAAATAGAGAACTTCGATGGTGCGAAATTGAAGCATTCAGAGTTGATTTAGATCCAATCGGAAACCAATCAGGAACGATGTTGACTTTGTATTACAGTTCCGTCATAGCAACTTCTGCTGCCGCTCTGAATCTCCTGAACTTCAACAAGACTTCGTTCTTCTGGCTAGATTTCTTCTCACCTTATCGATGCTTTCTGTGGTTTTCTTTTATAATATCTTAATAATATCCTAATTGGAGAGAAATTGTATTTTAATTTTTTCATTGGACCACTTCCTTAGCTGTGAGTCGTAGCACCGACGGTAAAGCTTGCCAAACAAAAAAAAAAAACCTTCCAACTGGTCTTAGCGGTCGTGTCTTTTCTCTATTTGGTATAAATGTTGACTGATAACATTTGAAGAACTATTTTAGTTATTTGCAGGTGCTATTTATCAAAATGAATGATAAATAGCACCTGAATTAAACAGTTATTAAACAATATAATAGCTTATTGAGCTGTTTCGGGATCCGGCAGTTTAATACAATTCCAAAATTTATACTAAAACATTTCAACTTGTTTCTAGCAGAGTTTTTTAGCTTCCAATTCTGCAATATATTCTCTTTTCCTGAAGTCCTCTACCATTATGAGACACCCTTTAGAAGAATATGTTGCTCATCTGAAAGATTTCTAACGGCAATTTATACTTTATAAAAGATTATAATAGATCTTAGAATTTTATTTAAAATAAGAGATACATGCCGTTTCTTCTAAAACCTCTTCAAAGATTTGACATACTTCGCAATGCCTTTGAACTTGAAGATCTCTGAGTTCTCAGCTTCTAAAACCTCTTCAAAGATTTGACATACTTCACTATGCCTCTGAATTTGAAGAACTCTGAGTTCTCAGCTTCTAAAACCTCTTCAAAGATTAGATACTACTTATCCAGATACTACTTACTCTAAGCAGCTATGGATAGGTTACATTAATCAGGTCGAGTTTATTCAGATGTTAGACGTGTTATTTGAGTTGACTTTTGTCTTAGAGAAAGTGTTGCATACTTTCCAGCTCCTCTTCATCGCAACAGCTGCGACGGACGCCTTTATAGGGAACATGCACTACTTGCGCCATTCGAAAAATGATAAAGTGGCTTGTTAGAACTTCTTTCAATATTTTAATCAAGTTCTTATTAAAATGTAGAAGCTTGGATATCTTTTTCATTTGATATTCAGGTCAATAAGCTTTGGAGACATGGCAGTCCGGCGACTTTGTCCACTGTTTACTCGCAAAGTCTCTGTTAATCTTAGCTAAGCCTGAGAGATTCTTCTGAAAAGTTCTGTTAATATTTGTCACAGCAAGAGTCACTGGAAGCACATATATCAAGCATTCAAGTCCATGTGCACTCGTTCACCTTCTCGTTCTCTAGTTCCAGCTGCATGGCTACGAACTAAAATGTGTTCGAGATGAGTGTTATTTTGGGCATGATTTGGTGCTGCCACGGTACTCCAGATGAGCTCACTTTAGGTGTTATGCGTAGATAATGCTCGAATATCTTTCGATATATATATACTAGATATGTCCATCTGAACGTTAGTTTGAGCAATAAAATTTTGGAGATGATAAAAAGTGAAATCCTTAAATTTACAGTCTTTAGGCTCTCCTATGCATTAATTGAAGAGCTTATTCCATACAAACTTGTTCCGAATTTTGGTATTCCAAATTAAGTCACAATTTTTGCAACGCTTTATAGATGGCAACGCATTCATAAACAACGGAGAACGCAAGCCATTTCGAACATGTTCCTAATTTTTACCGATTCGTTTTTTAATTTGAACTAACCATGTCTGATTACCTTTCCGCTTGGGGTGAGAAGAACATAGCTTGGAAAGATTGCAGTGTGGCCACTAGAAAGGACCACTCCTAAACAAAACTTAAAATTAAAGCAATTAAGTCAGAGCAATTAAATTAATTAGCATTAATTTGTCTTTTAATGGATTACTTTTTTTTATTTAATTATTTTAAACCTCTACAAAGTCTTCAAACAAAAAGTTTAAATGATTTTTAATAATTCATTTAATCCTTTTTTAACCAAAAATTGCCATCAAAATTAAAAAAAAAAAAACATTTTTATTTGTGCATAATTTAACAACTTTGTAGTTGTAAAAATTTCTCTACATCAAAAAAATTAAATAAAAATCTTTAAAAAAAATTTCTCGATTTTCATCTAAATGTGTGCATGCGTGTTTTTTTGTATAGAAAACTTAGTTTTAGTATGAAAATAGTTAAAAAAATAAATAAATAAATAAAGAAAAAAAAATACTTTTGCATATTTCGAGAAGATTTGGCTCTCTTTTTTGAACATACTCTCTCTCTCGCTCGTGCTCTCCAATGACTTTTGCGCCTTGAAGTATGCAAACATGCGCACTGCTAAATTTTGAGGCTGCTAAAAAGTATAAATTTGTAGACTTTTTTTTTATTTTTTTAATTCAAATGTCTGTCCGTCTATGCTTGCAGCTGTCTGTCTGTTTGGCTGTCATGCTGTTGCTTTTGTTGCTTTTGTTGCTTTAAAAATTTTGACAGCAAAATATAAACAAAAATTTCTAAAGCAGAGCGTGAGCACGAAATATGCAGAGTATAAGCATTTTTTTTATATTTTTTTTTTTGGAGACTTGACTTGAACGTCTTTGGAATTTGGTTTTTTTCTTTCTTGCTTTAACAAATATTCTTCAAATACTTTAGAGCGCACTGTAGGCCGTGTTGTAGTGTAAAAGAAATAAATAAAATAATTAAAAATAAAAAATATATTAATAAATATATTTATAAAACCTTAAAAAAGTGTTACATATATAGGCAAGCCAACTGAAATATCCTGTGAAGTGTTTTTGTGTTGCTCCTCCGAATTCAATGTGCGCGCAAGCAAATTCAAATATTTAGTTGCCTACTTTCAGGCGCCTGCTTATATGCTGCTGCATTGAAGGTAATCAATTGCTGCAAATATTTAATTTATTAAATAAAATTTTACTATTAAACATTTTTTGCTGCTTTGTGGGTGTGTTTAGTATATTTTTATTTCTTTATATGTATGTGTGTATATTTCTTTTTTTTTCTTTCTTTCTTCGTTGCTTTGTATTCGTTGTTGGATGACTCATTCAGACTCAGCTGCGCGTGTATTGGAAGTGGATTGTGGAAGCAAGTCTTCATTCTTGTTGAGAATTTATGTCTGCTGTTTCTTTTGTTGTTGTTTTTGTTGTTGTTATGCATTGTATTCATTGTTTTAGAGAAGTTTTATTGAAATCGTTTGTAGACAATGAATGCATAAAGAATTTCTTTGAGTTTTTTAGTAAGATTTTTTGTGTCAAACTGAGTGGGAAAGTAAGTGGAACAAAGCATAGGTTTTTCTTTTAAGAAAACAGCTGAAATATTTAAAAAAAAGTAAAATTTAAGGCGCTTGGAAATAGGACTCTAGAGTATATATGCCTAAAAAAAATGAAATAATGTCAATGCCCTAAAAAAATGTATATTAGAGCATTACCGTTAGAGGTGTTTAAGTAGAGTAAAAATGGGTGGATATACTCTACTCCTACAAAGCCCGCAGATGTCACAGGAACAGTAGCTTGTGTGATAAAGCTTATGCAGCAGTTTTAACATTGGATTATGGAGATAGATAAATAAATCATTCGTATCCTAACGGTGTTCTCTATGACTAGTTCCTCATTTTTCCCTCAATAATTCAGTTACTCAAATGACAAGGATTCCGAAGTCGTTTATCAATTCATACAGATAACCGCGGTAGTCCAGCTCAGCTTGTTTAGTCTAGTCTTAAGCAGTTTTAAGCCTTCTGGATCGCTAAAACTTCTTAAGGGAGTCTTCTTGAGGAAGTCTTTATCAAATTTATCTTTCGCTTTTGATATTGTATGAAGTTGCAGGTGACAATGTGTGTTTCCTGCATAGAGCATCACCAATGCATGTTCAAAATGGATCTCTTAGAACAAGTAAAAAGTGGCATGGTGCTTCCAGACATCCAACAGGCTCTTCTTTTGATAAAGCTCTTACAACATTAAAAACAATCATCTTCAGTAAAATTTTCTGCGGTAGAAAGGTAGAAAGAAATACTGCGGTTCTGATGAAGTTTCAGTAGGAAGACTTGTGAAATGCAGGTTTAAAAACCACTAGGATGCCTGTTCGATGCTTTTTACACAAGAAGATTTTTGGAACCTAAATCAAACATCGTTAGTAGGCGAAATAGTATCGAGATGTCTTAAGTCTTCCGGTTCTGATGACAGCAACCAAAACATTTCTTGGCTAGAAGTGAACTACAGTATACAAGCAAAGCTTGAGAACGGATTCAATGACATTTTGAGTAGAATCCTCTTTCAAAGATACTTTGAAGAACTCGTTCTAACACACAACTGCACAACAACCAGCACTGAAGATATGCATCCTTCCATGGTTATAGAGCAAATAAATACGCCTCACCATCTTCTGTTGGTTACACACTTTCTTTTCATAATTAAATAAAATTTTTGCTACTGTTATGAGCTGATTACATGCCTGACTTGACAGCTTTTCTGCCAAGCCGATACTTTTGAGTGCATCTATTCAAATTTAAGAACTTTTCTATACCTTTAATTCCTTTTTCTCAAATAAAATAAATATTTTAAAAACAAATTTTCAACAATTCAGCACATAAAAACTTATTAAAACTTTTTAAAAAAAATCTGTGCTACTTTAGCAGTCAGTAATCAAGTCAACATGTCTGCCAAAACAAATCACCAATTAAAACTTTTTAATAAAGTCACAAATTAAGTGCTCAACAAGGAAAACAACTAAGCCGAGCCAAGCCAACTTCAAATACATTCAGCAGAAGGCACTCACATTATTTGCATTACTCATGCGAGAAGCCAGAGCAGCCAGCGAAAATAGCAGTCACAGTTGTTGGTTATTTATGATACGACAGGGTCGTATTTTATATATATTTGTGTGCTTCCTTATGCGAAAAAAAAAACAAAAAACTTTTAAAACGCTCATATTACAGTCGTAAAACTGCTGAGGTAGTCTGTCGTCTGCTGTGCAGTGAGCTTTATTGACACTCAAATGCCATCCACACCCACAACTAATAGTTTATGGTTTTGCGAAAAAAATATGTTTCTTGCAAGTTTTATAGTTTGCTGGGAGTTGGCAGAATATGCGCTTAATTTGCAATTAGTTGCAGCGCTTTCTAAACTCACTGAAAAGCCCATCATTTAACGCTTTATGCTATTAATTTTATTATTTTTTAGCTTGCAAACACCTGCCAGAAGTGTCATTGCCAAATTAACAGTTGCGAATTCTAAAACTCAATTAAACTTAAAAATTCTTTTATAACATTTACTAACCAATTCTTTTACTATTTTCACATTTTCTTACAGTTTATTGATTTCCGCATAGTAAACAGCCCTCAGTGGGCCTCTAACCGCCAAGATGTCGTCCGTAAAAGTGGCGGTACGAGTGCGTCCCTTCAATTCGCGTGAAATTGGACGCGAGTCAAAATGTATTATAGAAATGGGCGGTGCCACAACCGGTAAGAAACAACAAATATTTCTCTCTGTGCAGCATTATTTATGCAATTTTTCGTAAAAAAATTTGCAGCTATAACCAATCCAAAGGTGCCACCTAATTCCAGCGAAGCGGTGAAACGTTTCAACTTTGATTACTCCTATTGGTCACATGATGTAAGTTTAAATGAAATATTTAAAAAAAAATGTCTATCTCCACATTCATTTCTCTACCTCTTCTTCTTCATATTTTACAGCCACACGATGCTGAGTTCTCCACACAGGAAATGGTCTACAAGGACATTGGCGAGGAAATGTTGCAGCATTCATTTGATGGCTACAATGTTTGCATATTTGCCTACGGCCAGACTGGTGCTGGTAAATCATATACAATGATGGGCAAACAGGAAGAACAGCAAGAGGGTATTATACCAATGATATGCAAGGATCTATTCAATCGTATACACGATACAGAAACTGAGGATCTGAAGTACTCGGTGAGTGGTAGTTGCGTCGTACTTGAGCTAGTTGCTTTGTCTAAACAAATTTCTTTTGTTTTGTTTACAGGTGGAAGTCTCCTATATGGAAATCTATTGCGAACGTGTACGCGATTTATTGAATCCGAAGAACAAAGGCAATTTACGTGTACGTGAACATCCACTCTTGGGTCCGTATGTTGAGGACTTGTCTAAGCTGGCAGTGCAAGACTATCAGGATATACATGATCTTATAGATGAGGGCAACAAGGCGCGGTAGGTTGAAAAAATAAACTAAAGATTTAACTGTATTTTAAACTATAAAAATTTACCGCTCCGCAATCTTTAGTACCGTCGCTGCCACCAACATGAACGAGACTAGCTCACGTTCGCATGCAGTCTTCACTATTTTCTTTACACAGCGTCGTCACGATTTGATGACCGATTTGATTACTGAGAAAGTTTCGAAAATTAGTTTAGTCGATTTAGCCGGTTCGGAACGTGCTGATTCTACTGGCGCTAAGGGCACACGCTTGAAAGAGGGCGCCAACATTAATAAATCGCTTACAACACTGGGCAAAGTTATCTCAGCCCTGGCAGAAATTGTAAGTATTTTCCGTTTGATGTGCGTTTGTGCCTGAACATAAACTCATTAATTATGCTTTCTTTTCTCAAACTTCTGCACTCATGCGCAAAATGCAATAATAAAAAAAAAAAACTCAATTGGAAATAAAAACGAAAAAAAAAAACACAACTTTTCAAAAATTAATAAAAATATTTTTGCAAATGCTTAAATGAATGTTGCGTACATATCTACATCAAATATAGTCTGTAAGTATCAAGAATAGTTTTTTTTTTCAATAATTGTACAGTTAAATTGCAATGAAATACAATTGGGTTCTTGATACTACATAGTTCTAAGCTAAAATAAGAAGAAAAAAAAAAAAAAATGTTTATATGAAAAATTCAGCAAAGAGTTGCAGGTGCGTATATGTTGTAGCACTTGCAAGTTTTAATGCAAAAAAAAATCTATAAATGAGTTACCGGTGCTTATATGTTGTAGCACCTGCAAGTTCTAATATAAGCTAACAAGAACAACATTTTGTATGGTAAATTCAGAAACAAGTTGCAGATGCTTATATGTTCTAAGCAAAAATAACAAGCAAAAATAACAAGAACATGGGGAAAAAATTTTGTAGGTGAATACAGAAATTAGTTGCAGGTGCTTATATGTTGTAGCACCTGAAAGTTCAAATGTAAGCTAAAAAGACACAAATTTTGTATGAAAAAAATCAGAAATCATAAGCTAAAATAACAAGAAAATGGGGAAAACAATTTGGAAGGGAAAATACAGAAATTAGTTGCAGGTGCTTATATGTTGTAGCACCTGCAAGTTTGCGTTTTTTGCAGCCAGACAGACGGACCTTTCTATATTCAACTGACTTTTTTATATCAAATTTGGCATTGCTAGCGGCATAAAAACAAAATATTTTTCATACAAAAACCCACAAAAGAGGGACAGTTTAATATGGGGTTCAATGGAATATTTTATAAGCTTAAATTTGAAATAGACCAAATATGATGTTTTTAGTAAATTTAAGAACATCAATGAATCCATAAAGAATGATTAGAAGAACCATTTCTATCTCGCCTCCTTCTGTCTTATTTTTATTTTATTTGTTTAACTTTTAGTCCTACCGACTGGTTAAAAACCTTTCCATTCTGTTCTCTGGTTTACTCATTGATTCTATAAGACTCTCTTGCCCACAGCTCTGTGTACAAAAAAAATAGCACCTTCAACTAGCATATAGTGCATACATTGTTCGTATACTTTTTATAATGTGGAAGGTGACTCATTGGGACATATTCAAAACGTAATTAGTAATTAAGCTCTACTCAAGCACACTGCAGGACTCTTAAGGACTAACAAATAAACGTAGTTTAATTTTGTTAAGACATACAAAATCATTTTCTACTGAATATAATTTTTCCCACCTTTTTTGGCTAAAACCAAATAAAATCTAAACTTAAACTTTAAAAAAATTTAAGGCTGGCAAGAATAAGAAATCCAAGAAAGCCGACTTCATACCCTATCGCGACTCTGTGCTGACATGGTTGCTACGTGAAAATTTGGGCGGTAATTCGAAAACGGCTATGATTGCAGCTATTTCGCCTGCAGATATTAACTATGATGAAACATTGAGCACATTGCGGTAAGTTAAATGAAATAATTTATAAATAAAATATTTAAAATATAAATAATTAAACAGTTATGCCGATCGCGCTAAGCAAATTGTCTGCAAAGCTGTTGTCAATGAGGACGCCAATGCTAAACTTATACGCGAACTCAAAGAAGAAATACAAAAACTACGCGATTTACTCAAAGCAGAGGGTATTGAGGTGCAAGAAGGTAAGTTGTCAGCATTAGTTTAAGGCGTACTGTACAGTAAAAAACCTTTCGAATGATTTAGGCATAACTTAGCAGCAGCTATTTACCAAAAAAAAAAAAAAATTTAAACCAAATTTTAGCAAAATTCTAGCAGTGCACCATCAATTTATGTATTGTATATATCTTAAGTTAGCCTATTAGTAGTGCCTCTATCTCTCTTAACCTTTTATTAGTTGTGTGCTATAAATTACAAAATGAAATATTTCATTTAGGGCCCGATGGCAAAGTGGTTTGTGAGAAGCGCGATCCGAATAGTAAGTAAAATAAAATAAAAAAAAAATAATAATATGCGAAATGGCTTAAAATACAACAAAATATGCAAAAACTACAACAACACTGCCGCATAATATTCAAAAAAAAAAAAGTTATATATCTAATCCAATAACGATTTCTCAATCTGTGTGTGTGTGTGTCTGTGTCTGTGCCAATGCAGTAAACGTTTACTTTGTGCAATTATCTAAGCTTGTCAAGTACTATACACTATTTATTTTATATACTTATATACTATATATTATATAGACGTACTTAAAGATAATATGCTTACAGGACTTGCGCATCAATATATGCACTCAACTTAATTCAGTTGGTCCTATTTTTGTTGCCAATTTTAACTCACACAAAAAATACTTCAATTCTATATGTTTTATATTATTTTGCGCTTCAGTATTACGTATTTATGTAATTTTTATAAGAACTTTGGCCAAAATTTATAAAATTATGTTAGTTTGTGTAAATAAAGCTGAAATCTTCAAAAATTATGTTAAAGAAGTTACATAGGCAAATGCAGCACCTGCGATTTAAAATAAATGTAGCACCTTATAGCATTAGCTATCATGCAGTGAAAGTCTCGTCAAAATCGGTTCAGCTGTTTCGAAGATAAGCCGGAACAAACATTCGAACAGACAGCGAAAAATTTTTAAATTAAGATTTTAACAAGATCTTCAGCGAACATTAATTTAGATTTTAATTTAATTTAGATTGAAAGAACAGCTAAGAATTGCAAGTTGGCCGTAATTTGTTTAGGAACTTTTTTGAGAGCACCTGCTATAAAATACAAATAAAATCTATGCAATCTCCGACAAATCCTAATGTGTCAGAAATTATAAACTCTTCGATTACTGTAGAATATTGTATAACAGTTAAACTTAAAGCTGGCCATACACGTTTAGTTTAAGTGAATGGCAAACTGATTGGCAAATTTGTTATTTCAAGCTGAAAATAAATAAAACCAATAAAAATTGTGTCAAATTATGAAGAACTACTAATCAGTAATCAGTCAGCAAAAGGATCTGCTGAACTTGAAAGAAATATAACATGTATGACCAGCTTTGGGGGTACCAAAAAAAAAAACCCTTTTTAAACCATTTCATATGCCTGAAAGTCAACACAAAATATTCAACTGCACAAAGATTTACTGTTATACGTTTTAGTAAAGTACATTGGCCAAGCTTTGTTCATTTGTATATAATATTTATATATCACAATTTTCTATAAACATATATACAATACTCTCCATATATATATTATGAAGTAAACTTATATCCAATAATAATATCACGCTTTACACTGCGCTTCAGCTTAAAAAAAAAAGTAAACATTTGGAAACTGTTTTAATTTATTTGGTTCTCATTTTTACAGAGGATGAGCTCAACAAATCTTCGGTTATTAAATCTTCACCAACTAAGGGACGCAATCGTAATGGTTCCACTACAGAAATGGCAGTGGATCAGCTGCAGGCCAGCGAGAAGCTTATTGCCGGTGAGTAGCAACATTTAAAAAAAAAAAAAAAAAAAAAAATTACCTAATGCAAATCTTCTCCAACTCTTTTAGAACTCAATGAAACCTGGGAGGAGAAACTCAAACGTACCGAAGAAATACGTCTACAACGTGAGGCAGTCTTTGCCGAAATGGGTGTTGCTGTCAAGGAGGATGGCATTACTGTTGGTGTCTTCTCACCAAAGAAAACACCACATTTGGTGAATTTAAATGAAGATCCAAATCTTTCCGAATGTTTGCTCTATTATATTAAAGAAGGCATAACACGTCTGGGTACACATGAGGCTAATGTGCCACAAGATATACAATTGTCCGGTTCACATATACGCAAAGAACATTGTACTTTTGAGAATCGTAATTGTACCGTTACATTGATACCGCATAAGGATGCTATGATCTATTTAAATGGACGTAAACTAGTTGAACCGGAAGTTTTACGTACCGGTTCGCGTGTTATTTTGGGCAAAAATCATGTTTTCCGTTTTACTAATCCGGAACAGGCACGTGAATTGCGTGAAAAAATTGCTGAGAATACTGCAGAGAATGAGGTGGAGAAGTCCGATACACAGCAAGTGGATTGGAATTTTGCGCAGTGTGAGTTATTGGAGAAGCAGGGCATTGATTTGAAGGCCGAAATGAAGAAACGTTTGGATAATTTGGAGGAGCAATATAAACGTGAGAAGCAGCAGGCCGATCAGCAATTTGAGGAGCAGCGTAAGTCGTATGAGGCACGCATTGACGCGCTACAGAAGCAGGTGGAGGAGCAGTCGATGACTATGTCAATGTATAGCAGCTATTCACCAGAAGATTTCCATCAGGAGGAGGATGTTTATAGTGAGTTGAAAATTTTGAAATAAAAAAAATCGAATTTAAAATAATCACAAATTGCCGTATATACAGCTAATCCTTTGTACGAGTCCTGTTGGACTGCACGTGAGGCCGGTTTGGCTGCTTGGGCCTTCCGTAAATGGCGTTATCATCAATTTACTTCCTTACGTGATGATCTCTGGGGTAATGCTATATTCCTAAAGGAGGCTAATGCTATTTCCGTGGAGTTGAAGAAGAAGGTAAATAAGTAAATGTGTGTTGTATGGTTTTTTTTACTTTATAATAAATTTTTTACCCAGGTACAATTCCAATTTACGCTTTTAACCGATACGCTCTACTCACCGCTACCACCGGAATTGGCTTCCAGTGTGGTGCCACTACAGAGTGAGGATGAATTCGGTGCACCACCAGTTTCGAAAACTTTAGTTGCTGTGGAGGTGACCGATACCAAGAATGGTGCTACACACTATTGGTCACTCGAGAAGCTACGGTTAGTATGGCATATATTTTATTTATTAACAATAAGTTGAAGGAGTTCTAAAAAAAAATCACATTCATTATACAACTTTGCACCATGTTTGGTTTTAATTATTTAATTAGCTAAATTTAAATAATTTAGTACATTTCTAAAGCGGGTAGTTAAACAAAATTTTTGCTGTTTTAAAGGCTTTGTATAGTGTGTCTAGGAAATCTGTTGAAAATGCACTAAAAAAAAATTTAGTACATGCTTTTAGTATAGCTTTTAAGTGCTTAGCAGCGTTTTAGCTGCTTAAATGTGTTTAACAATGCATAAAAGGTTTATTTAAGTGTGTACTAAAAATGTACTAAAATTTAGTACATGCTAGAAGTTGGACTAAAATGTGTAGGCATTGATTTTTAGTTACATATATTGAAATTAACATATTTCTGCCAATAATTGCATGTACTAAAGGTGTACTAAAATTTAGTACATGCTATAAATTGAACGAAAAAGTGTGTACGCAGGGTTTTAATTGTCATCTATTGAAAACAACGAACTTTTGCTAAAGGTGTACTAAAGGTGTAATAAAATTTAGTACATGCTATATATTGAATGAAAAAGTGTGTACGCACTGATTTAAGTGTCATATATTGAATAGAACGAAATTTTGCCAATTTTTGCATGTACTAAAGGTGTAATAAAATTTAGTACATGCTTTTAGTATAGTTATTAGTGCTAAGCAGCTTTTTAACTGCTTCTATATGTTTTAAAATGCATAAATTGTGCATTTAGGTGTGTACTAAACATGTACTAAAATTTAGTACATGCAAAAAATTGAACTAAAACTTGTACGCAATATTTTTTAGTGGCATATATTGAAATCATGTTGATTTCTGCCAATATTAGCATGTACTAAAAGTGTACTAAAATTTAGTACATGGTTTTTAGCATATTTAAAACATGTGCACTTCGAACTGAGCAGCATAAGTAGAAAATAATAGGTTTTTATCAATATTAGCATGTACTAAAAGTGTACTAAAATTTAGTACATGCTTTTTAGTACAGCTAAAACTTTTTAATCCAAATTTTTTAAGCAACACACTTTGCAAAGCCTTTACTAAGCATAAAATCCTCAAAGGCAGCTAGCTAATTTAATATTAAAAAAATTTAATAAACTCTATTATAACTGTTATAAATATAATTTATTTAAAAAAAATTTTATTTTTTGGAACGTGCATGCATGGTGGTTGTAGTTAACTTAAAAAAATCTATATTTTAGAACTTTTATATTAATTAAAATAAAAACAATATTATTTGCGCTCTTAAAAAATTTGTCAAGTGTCTTAAAATAAAAAAAAAATATAACTTTTTACGGAAAACTTGTAACCAAAAAAAACTTTTTTGCGCAACGATGCCGCCACCATTTACGCCGTAATCACTGCTAAAATTTGCATACTCATCTAAACCGAAACTTTAAGTTAACTAAGTACTAAGCTCTCTAGATTTGTCGATTAGTATTTTAATTTCATAATTTTTTTTTTTTGTATGCTACTCTATTACATTCCTACTCCAAACAAAACCCATCCATCCAACCAACCATCCATTCGTATCAAAACTATGCCATACCATTTTTGAAAAAAACTTGCTTTTCGTACAACAACAAAAGCTATCGTCTCGAACTGATGCGTCAGGTTTATAATGTCGAGAGTCCACCATCATCGATGCTATATGATACATCATCACTTATTGAGAGTATGCAACATTGTGAAATTTTTACCGGTAATACTAACAAACAAAATGGAACTACGACTCCGAATATGTTACAACAACTTCAACAGCAACAGCAACAACCGCAACAGCGCATGCTTTCGAATACGAGTTCCCCAACGCGTTTAACATTGGCGAATCTAATACCTTCTAGGTTTGCTTTCATTAATTGGAGGTTTCTATTATTTCAATATATACTTAAAACTTATAATTCTTCAAAACTTCTAAGCTAACAAATGCAATGTGTAGTGTTTTTTTTTTGTTGTTTTATGTCGTTGTGTAGTGTTGGAAAATATTTCATTTTTGTGTGTGTGTGTGTTTTTTTTATTTTTTTTATTTTTGCCTAATTGTGCCTTTGAGGAACGCTACATTTTTTTTTATTTAATAATTTTTATATGCTTAAAGTTTTTCAACACTGTTTTAAATGTCTCAAACTGTTATACAAATCTTTCTTTCATGACTTTGTAATTTTCGCTAATGAAAGGTGCTAAAAATAAAATAAAAATATTGCGAGTTTTCCAAGCATAAATTTCTAAAGCAGCCTAAAGCTTTTCGCACGCTATAAAAATCCAGCTTTCTCCAGCAACTCTCTTTTTGTCTCTCTATTTAAATTTTCTTATTAGACGTGGCTTTATAAATTGCACAACACTAGCCTTAAGCAATTTTGCAACACTACTAAATATATATTTTTTTCCCTCCTTTTCTTCTTCCTCTCAAAATATAGACAACGTCTTGAATTAATGCGTGAAATGTATCACAATGAGGCTGAACTTAGTCCCACTTCGCCGGATTATAATGTAGAAAGCCTAACCGGTGGTGACCCCTTTTATGATCGTTTCCCATGGTTCCGTATGGTGGGTCGTTCGTTTATCTATTTGAGTAACTTGCTCTATCCGGTGCCATTAGTGCACAAGGTGGCCATAGTCAATGAGCGTGGCGATGTGCGCGGTTATTTGCGCATAGCAGTGCAACCAGTGTTGGTAAGTGTTTAATTTTCTTTTTCTTAAATTGTGCTAAACAAAACTTCACCATGCAGGATGAGGAATCAATTGATTTCAACAATGGTGTCAAACAATCGGCACGTTTGATCTTTAATGAGGATGATGCCAAGCCAAAATATCGCGCTTTAAATGAGAAGGATGATGTACAGCGTTATATTGACAATGGTGGTTTGGATACTAAGCTGGAAGGTGCGTGCTAGTCAAAACAATTATTTTTTTTTTTAATAAAATTAAAATAAAATTACAGAACTTGAAGATGCTGATTCTGGACGCGGCATAGATTCAAATTCAGCTTCGGAATGTGTAGAAACTGCAGAAGAACCTGGTGAACATTTGCAGGTGGGCAAGGAATTTACCTTCCGTGTTACAGTCTTGCAGGCAACTGGCATAGGCGCAGAGTATGCAGATATATTCTGTCAGTTTAAGTAGGTCCTTTTGAAGTATACCTTGCGGCATAATAAATAAAATTATAGTCTTCATACAAATAGCTTCTTGCATCGTCATGAGGAGGCTTTCTCTACGGAACCGGTTAAGAATACTGGCTCGGGAGCACCACTTGGCTTCTATCATGTGCAGAATGTAGGTCTAACTAAAATTTTATGCTAAAAATATTGTCTATAAGGTACTCCACCACATACTTGCAGGTAACTGTGCCAGTCACCAAATCGTTTATTGAATACTTGAAGACGCAACCGATTATGTTTAAGATTTTTGGACACTATCAGACACATCCTTTGCATAAGGATGCTAAACAGGAATTCGTATCACGACCACCACCAAGACGTATGCTGCCACCAAGCATTCCAATAAGTCAACCGGTGCGCAGTCCTAAATTTGGACCGCTGCCATGTCCACCATCGTCAACAGTTTTGGCGAAGCATGATGTCTTGGTGTGGTTTGAGATTTGCGAATTGGCGCCGAATGGTGAATATGTGCCAGCGGTAAGTTGAAATGGAAACA
Organism: Leucophenga maculata; assembly: GCA_035044805.1. Lineage (NCBI taxonomy): Eukaryota > Metazoa > Arthropoda > Insecta > Diptera > Drosophilidae > Leucophenga > Leucophenga maculata. The sequence goes on from JAWNNP010002290.1 coordinate 1,757,054, forward strand.
ATTTATTTTGTAATTTTTTATAAAACTCTTTCTTCTGTGATATACAGGTTGTTGAGCACAGCGATGATCTTCCATGCCGTGGTCTATTTCTACTGCATCAGGGCATACAGCGTCGCATACGCATTACCATTGTACACGAACCTACACCAGAGGTTAAGTGGAAGGACATTAATGAGCTGGTTGTTGGACGCATACGTAATACGCCAGAATCTTCGGATGATCAGGATGAAGATGCTTGCGTACTCTCATTGGGTCTGTTTCCCGGCGAAGTGCTTGAGGTGCCCGGCGATGATCGTTCGTTCTATCGTTTCGAGGCTGCTTGGGATTCGAGTTTGCACAATTCGGCGCTTTTGAATCGTGTTTCACAGGGCGGTGAAACTATTTACATAACACTGAGCGCTTATTTGGAGGTTTGTCTGCTTACATTTACAAGTAAATAACTGAATTAAATTATTTTATTAAACACGCCACAGTTGGAGAACTGCGCACGTCCTGCAATTGTTACCAAAGATCTCAGCATGGTTATCTATGGACGCGATGCACGTACTGGTCCACGTTCATTGAAGCATTTGTTCTCCGGCCAGTATCGCAATCCGGAGGCTAATCGTTTGTCCGGCGTCTATGAGCTGTCCTTGCGTAGAGCATCCGAAGCAGGTAGTCCAGGTAGAAATTCTAAATGTAGTTGTGCTTTTTCTCGTACGCTGTTGTCCATGCATTGTGCAAATTGCTTAACAAAGCGCACAAATTGCTTAAACTAAAGAAAAAAAAAACTTAAATAATTTTATTTTATTTTACTTTTCTTAATTTCTAATAGGCGTACAGCGTCGCCAGCGTCGTGTGCTTGATACCAGCTCCACCTATGTACGCGGTGAGGAGAATCTACATGGCTGGCGTCCACGCGGTGATTCGCTCATCTTCGATCATCAATGGGAGCTGGAGAAACTGACACGTCTCGAAGAAGTTGGACGCATGCGTCATTTGTTATTGTTGCGCGAACGTCTCGGCATGGATATCAATCCGAATCCTACAACAAAAACTGAAAAGGATGTTTGCAATCTGGCAGCACGTGCAGCCACATCACCAGTACACATGGTTATACCGGCATCACCACAAACGCCGGTTAAGGATGCGCAACAGATTGTGCCCGAACGCGAGTATAATCAGCGCGAACAGGATTTGATGAATAAGTGTTTGAAGTTGGTGCAGGGTGCGTTAAATATAACAGTTACATATTTATCGAATTTTATAACTGTTTTTTATTTTTAATTAATATAGCAGGACGTTATAACAAAACCGAAACAAATGATACACAGACACAATCCGATGTTTCGCCGAGCGATGAGGGTTGCGCTGATATGACTGTCAGCTGCATTTCCAGCAATTCCATGGAGTACGTTTATTATATAAGCATGCTATAAACAATTAGTTAACCTAAAAAAACACACACTTAACTGTACATTAACTTAATTATTTATTTTATATATTTACTTTTTTACTTACTTTTGGTTTTGTTTTTTCTTTACAACTTTTAAACTTCTACAACAAAATTACACAACCGAATTATTAGGCGCAGGTAAATTCTTTATTTTTAAGTTTTTTTTTTTATGTGCAATTAATGCTTGCTTTTACCCAAAAAAAAAACGCTTTTCAAAATTAATTCAAAACCAATTCTGCTTGTTTGCGCTTTGTGCCTTGAAGTATGCTACTAATTTTTTGTTTTGTATAAAACTACTCACAGACTTTGCTCGCCGGATCGCGCTGATGCACCAAATGGCTGGGAAGCACCAGCACCTGCTACACAGCCTGCATTACCGCTGCGTCTTTATGTACCCGAATTGGAGGAGATACGCGTTAGTCCGGTTGTTGCACGCAAGGGTCTACTTAATGTGTTGGAACATGGCGGTTCAGGCTGGAAGAAACGTTGGGTGGTATGTTTAAGCTATTTATTATTTATATAAAATACTTGTATTAATATTTTTATTATTTACTAGATTGTGCGTCGCCCTTACGTTTTTATTTATCGCTCGGAGAAAGATCCTGTGGAACGTGCTGTTTTGAATTTAGGCACTGCACAAGTTGAATGCAGTGAGGATCAGGCAGCTATGGTTAAAATACCAAATACATTCAGGTATATTATATTATATTATATTCCCAATTAATACTAATGCAATTAATTTCGACAGCGTGGTTACCAAGCATCGTGGCTACTTGCTGCAAACACTCGGCGATAAGGAGGTGCACGATTGGCTTTATGCAATCAATCCACTTTTGGCTGGACAGATCAAGTAAGCTGAGTACTTTTTAGTTATATTTTTTTAAATTAATTACACTTAAAAAAATTTTACAGGTCAAGACTGGCACGTCGCACACTGGAGCCAGCATCGCAGACCGCTTCACAGATACAGGCTACAATTGCAACACAATCGCCGCAAACAAATAAATGAGATACAATTACGATGGAATCCGTTTTAGTCTATTGAGACGAGTGTTACTGTTGGCTGCGACAACAACAAAACCGTATTGATACCCTACAGTGGAAAATCAGAAATAATAGTTATCAGTTCTACACTAAAGCGCAGCAACAGCAAACCAAACGAAATTAACTAAATAGAAAAAAAAAAAGAAAAGAATAATTATTAAAACTAAAAACAATGCAAACAGTATCGAATATGTGCAATAATTAATTAGTAAAAGCTAAAGAACAAACAAACAGAAACTGTAGAAAAGCGGAAGGATTCCATCGTTGAGCGATTTATATATTTTGTAAGCGTTAAAAGGCAGCAGCATTGAGCATTTGATGCGAAATATTTTCTAAACTTAAAACATAAAAAAACAATTGCAGAAAAGTACATATATATATAGTATATATATACATATATATATATATATAGTTTATATTCTATACATATATATATATATATAAAATTTTGTTCTTATTTATATTAAACAATTTAATATTTATATATATATAAATGAATGTAATTTTTTCTAAATGTATTTAACTGCAAACAAAAGACATAAAAGTAAAAAGTTTGACAACTCTCTCTATATACGCTAGAGCTTGGAAAAACAACGATTTTTGGACCGATTGAAAAATCGATATTTTGCCAGCTCTAATATACGCTTCATTGTTAAATATTTTTAAACCAAGAACGAACAATTAAATTAGTTTTGAACAAGTATTTGATATATATTAAAAAAAAAAAAAAATTAATTAATTAATTTTGTATAACATTTTTTTTGTTAGCATTATTTTGTACATAGATTTTTTTTATAATTGTTAATTAATTTAAAAAATAAAGAAAATGCAATTTTTAAGTGCTTTAATTTTTATGCTAATTTGTGATATTTTTGTTTTGTTTATTTTAAATATTTAATTTATTTAATTTTTAATTAAAACTTTAAAAGAATTTACAAGTCAACACTTTAAAGCACTCGATGTTAGCCCGATATATATATATATATATAAAATAAAACTCTATATATGCATTTTAGTAATATTTAAATGTAAAAAAAAAGAAAAAAAAAATTAAGAAATATTTGCTGTTTATACTCCAAGACAATTATTAAAAAAAAAAAATATATACATATTAATTAATTATATATAAGTTAAAAACAATAAACAAAGTATTAAACAATAAAAACACTTAAAAAATAAAATACACTGCAAAATATTAAGCAGCAAACAGCTTTAAAACTATATAAAAAAAAGCTTACACTGCACATTTTTGTTTTTGAAATATAACGAAAAAAAGCTTGTTTTAATTTTTAATTTTTTAAATAAATACAAACCAGAAACAAAGTTATATAACATTAAATGAAAATAAAAATAAAAAAAAAATAACAACATATAAAATAATTCAAATAATTGTTTAATAAATTACATTCACAAATAATTAAGTATATATATATATTAAATATTATATATAAATAATTATGCACAGTGTATGTAAGAGAATATTTACAACTCTTATTATTTGGCTTTTTTTGCAGTGTATAATTAATTTTGTTTTTATTTTTAAAAAATGTAAAGCTTTTCTTAATGTGCTTAAAATTATTTTCCAAAAAAAAAGCTTTAAGCTACACCGTAAAAAAAAAAAAAAAAACACGTAACTCGTTTGTAAAATGTATAAAACAAAACAAAAAAAAAAAGCAAGCAAAATATTAAAACAAAATAAATGCGCTTACAATGCAATTTAAATTTAGTGCAAAAAGCAATTAATTATTTAATTAAAAAATTTTATTTTTTTTAAATATTATTTGCCATAAAAACAAAAATTAAATGTTGCTGACAAAGCTGGAAAAACAACGATTTTTAAGACCGATGCATCGATGGTCTGAAAATCGTTGTTTTTCCTGCTTTGTCTAGCACAACAACAAAGCAAGTACGAGCTTACACTGTAAGAAATAGCGAAATGTTTGTGTATATTTGCAGGACTGCAAATAAAGGAGAGTTCTTTCGTTTGTATGCCGCACTCAAAGCATACAAAACGTTAAGAATTCGGGTTGAAAAATTGAAAATTTTGCGCATGAATTAAATTAAATTTTATTTAGTAAATAATTGTTATTACTCATATTTATTTTACTGTATAAAAAATTAGTAAAATTAAAAATTCTATTACTCAGTTTTATTAAAGAAAAAAATTAATAATATATTATATGTAGCATTATTTTCTGTGTAAAATGAAAAATTAATATTTAAATCAAGTCAAACATTATACAATGATGAGAAAACCAAATATGACGTAAACAAAAAAAGTATATATTGTATTTAAATATGTCTATATATATATATTATATAAAAAGAAATTATGCTAAAAAACAACAACAACAACAACATATATAGTAAAGTGAAGAAAAGTAAATAGTTATATGCAGCAAGCAAAGACAAAAAATAGTAATACAAGCAAAGTGTATACTTCTTGGCAAAAAATATAAAATATATAAAAAAAGGAAAATTTAAAACATACAACATACCCTACTTACAAATAATTAAAAGGAAAAACTTTCGGCGTCTCTTCATTGACAATGAACAGAAAGTACAGCGCAAATTTGTTTAATATATCTATTTATAAAACCAAAGCAAAAATACGCAATGAAACAAAGACAATTTTAATTTAATTTAATTTATTTTCAAAAATTAAAGCGTTTAAATGCAAACGACAGCAGCGGCAGCAGCAGCCAAGTCACAAAATCTATGTAAGAGTCAAACAAGCAAGCAAAAGTTTAAGGTAAAAAGTCTATAATTAAGTTGCATAGCGGAAATAAAACTGCTATATATGTATAATCCATACAGAAGATATATACTACATATGTGGCGTATCACTATTTAAATGAAACATAAATTAAAATAAATAAAAAGGCTTTAAATAAAAAAAAATAGAAAATTTTGTTTGTGCTTATAGAAAAAAAAAAAAAGGAAAAATGTAGAAAACAATATTTTATGACTTCAAAATACGCTGCAAACTTTATTAAAGCCTAAAGTTCAAAGGATTAAAATAAATAAAAAACCAAACTGTGTATGTAGCTACCCTTTATAGTGTGGTTGGAGCATTTATCTAATATATTTTAATTGAAGCGCTTAATTGTGCGTTTGAATATGCCTATTTGAAGCAAATCGCTTTTATATCCTTCGAGTTATTAGCGTGCAGACAGACGGACAATGTCATAATTTGTAAATTTTTAACCAAATAAAAGCTAGTTCGTCTGTCTAACGACCAATTGACATACTTTCAGGCTGTAGTTTGAACATTTATGCCTGAAAGTAGGCAAATTTTATATAAATTCGTAACAGCTGGCATTTCTCTTCATACAAAAAGCTTGCGCTTTGTAGTATGCAGCATTTTTTAATTAATTTTTAATGCAGAAAATAGCAAGAGGCATAAGAGCAAGTCCCTCTGTCTAAAGTTCGATTGAAATACTTTCAGGCTGTAGTTTGAACATTTATGCCTGAAAGTAGGCAATTTTTATATAAATTCGTAACAGCTGGCATACTACAAAGCTTGCGCAAGCTTTGTAGTATGCAGCATTTTTAAATATTTTTTTTATAGCTGAAAATAGCAGTAGGCATTATGTAATGCAAGTCCGTCTGTCTGAGTTTAATTTATCAGAGACTATAAGAGATATTTACTTCCGAATTCCCAAAATATATAGTAAAAATATTGAGAAATATATGCTCATAATTACTTTTTAAATATCTCACATAGTTTCGGAGTTATGGGCATTTAAAAGGAACAAAGCTTAGTTATTGCTCAAAATTCAACAAGGAAAAGTGTGAAATTAGACGACTTTCAAACACGCTGCATACTTGTTTATACAGACGTAGATATTCTTTAGTTTGCAGCATGTAATACTTAATCAAAAAAATCTGTTATTACTGAAAAATTTAATTTTTTTTCATACGAAAGATGTCTGCGAGCTTCTCGAACCATATTCAATTAAATAAAATCGTACAGAATTTATGCACACTAATTGTCAATTTTTTTTCAGTGTACCTTTCCAAATATTTTTACACTTAAGAGCATATAATAAAATGCTTCGAATAAAAAGTGCAACAAAACAATATACCTGTGGGATGATACGAAATCTGATAACTTATAAGAATTTTAAATAAACAAATTTCGCTTAAAACAATCCAAAAATAATCAAAAAAAAAAAAATAAACAGTTTATTTTTTTCTTCAAACAAATCGTAAACTGTAAATTGTAAAAGTTTGTAAACTATTTACAAAAGCAAATATGATAAATTATTACAAACAAGTTCATAAAAATGCATTTCGTATAAAAGTGCGCTGCACTGTACTGCAGTTCTTCATATTAAAAATACCGCAAGATGAAAATCTTCTCCATTATTGGTTTACTGAGTTTGCTACTCATAGGGACAGTAAGTTCTGAAAATATTAAATATAAAGAGTTCTGCCAAAATTAAATAATTTTTTTTCACAGTGCAATGCGAAAATTACCGAAATCGCTGTACCTGTACGTCCAGAAGTACAGCTTTTGGGCTTACTTCAGTGTGCGCAGGCTGTTGCCGAATCGTCGGTCATAGTCACGATTAAAGTATTACCCGAATTGCCTAAATTGGCCGCATGTGGTCAGGTTATATTACCGCTTGAACTTAGTCCGGCTAATCCAAATATACCTGATGTGGCCACCGTATTGAAGTTCTTGAGATCAGCATTGGTCGAATTTCCACAATGTGTAACCACAAGTTTGGCAATTATTATAGATAATCTGGAGGTGCTTAATCAAAAGCTACAGAAATGTACTTAAAAAGGTGTAAAAAACTGAAGAAAAAAACATATTGAACAAATTTTCTAACATGCTTAAAATATGCTTATAATGTAGGGTATACAAAAAAAATTTATTGTTTTCTAAAAATTTTATATACAAATAAATGGTTTGGTTGGTATTATACAACGTCCTAAGGCTTAATTTTATTTTAATCTATACATTTAAATAAAATTCGACAGACGGATGACGAATCCCCGGACAGAGATATGCACGGATGGAGAAATCCCCAGACCAAGAAGTCCATAGACGGGGATTCGAAGCGTTTAGTCATTGCTCCAACGACATAGAGTAACAGAAAGCCTGTGTTAATGTTTATTTAACTTCAATTTACGACTTAAAATCGCTTATAATTCACAATTAGTTTTAACATGCCTCTATGCAATTTTTTAAACATTTTGCAATGCAGTTCTATGTCAGCTGAAACTGTCATAATTTATGTATGGTACGCAAAAACTTATCCAATCTATTAAAAATTATATCTCTATTCATTTAATATTTAAATTAGCTTTCGGAACACGACTCTAAAGTCGTGACTTTAATTTAAATAGATCGTGCATGCACTCATTACTTCTTGAGAATAGATTTTACTATAAAATTGTTGCTTGAAGCTTATTCTCCAGCAGGTCTTTGCTAAGCTAAAGCCAAGTGAAGTGAAGTGTAGTTAAAATGGAGCTCAGTTACAAATTTCTTTTAAAAAAAATGGGTAAGACTTGCTGAAGGAACATATTGTATTGCATAAGGAACATATAAAACTATTTAATATGCTTTCTAGTTGCAGCATTGCTTATTTTAGTCTGGAGCAGCTGGGTTAAGGCCTACGATAGACGTCGCCTAGTGACCGATGGCTAATAATTGTTGCCAAAATACAAAAATAATGGAGCAATACCATAAATGGATCAATTATTTAATACTTGAATAAAGTTTATTGCAAAAAATTGTTTCTTCTGACTCAATTTCGATTATTTACTAATATATTTGAATTAACCGGTAGCGCATTTCTCTGTGAATGACATTTTTTTTTGCCAATCAAAGAAGTATTTTTTCTACAAAAATTCCTATTTGAAGTTTAAGTACTTCATTTTCTACTCGTTAAAGCTTTCAAAGCAAATTGTTCAACACTGAGTAGCCCTTCAAATTATTTTCATTAACAAATTCAAAATCCAGACTACGGTGTCCAAATTCGCACAATCTATTTTATTCTGTAATTTTTATTCTATCGTTGTATGTCTCGGGAGAGTTGTTTCTCTTATATCCTTTCCTTTTTTTACGCTAAAGACGTGCCATGAGTTCCAAACACTCAAGCATCAGTAAATTTGCAGTTAAGAGCAACGTACCATATCTGCTGACCAGCACGATACGCCCCTGCAACCGTACGGCCAGTACCTGGAATGGCCGTAATACATCGCTGAACACTTCGGCGCTGTTGAAACTGCGAAATGTGGCTATGCGGCGTGCCAGTCCGGTGAGCAGCGGTGATGAGTTTTCAACGAAGAGTGGCGGTGTTCCCGGCGGTGGAGGCGGCAGCATGCATGCAAAGAGTTTACGTGTAAGTGTGGGCAACGACTACTGTACTACACCCATTACGAGCATTGGTGGACCGGCTACGAAATTGATTGGCATCAAGAAGACTTTGATCAACCAGGTGCAGGGTATGTCGAAGGCCATGTCCAAGAGTGCACCGCAAGCGTTGATGCCCAAACGCTGCGTACACAGCAAGAGTGCTACATCCTATAAGATTTTTGGACAGACGAGTAACTTCTCCAGCACAAGCAGTATTACCAGCGGTAAGAAGACCTTGGGTCGCGAACCAAACCGTGTTGCAAGCCAAACTACGACCAGCAACAACTATAACACAGGCAGCGGCTTCAATCGCTCCATATATGATAAGGTTGTACGCACCTTCTCCAAGAAGTCGGGCGCTGCAAGTGTACGCAGTGCTGAGGTTGATGTGCAGGAGATAGTTGACGGCATAAGCGGTGAGTTGATGCCCATTAATAGAGATACGAAACAACGCTTGTCCAAACGTCCGCCAATGCTGAAGATGCCGGTTTGCGATCAGGACGAGGAGCTGAAATTTCCGCCGAAGCCTTCGAGAGAAATGAGTAATTTCCTGCAACAGCAACAGACGTACATGCAATCGCATCCGGAGGTGAGTCAGCGTCAGCAGCGTTTTGCCAAGCGCACAGAGGCAGCATTTACCGGTGAGGATTGGCGTCCACTGGCGTATGGTGAGCGACCATTGCGTAGCGTAAACGTCAGCGGCACAGGAAATTATGAAAGAATGTTGCGTCCTGAGGCTGCTACTAGCAGCAATAAACGTACCAGAGACATCTCACCCTATGAAGTGCAGAACAAAAAATCAAAGCTGAACATCACCAGAAAGATGTCAACGAAGTCAAAAACGCAGCTGCTGCAACAGCAGCAAGAGCGCGAGGAGCGTGATGCACGTCTGCGTCGCAGTGTTAACAATAGTCTGAAGAGCATGTCGGTCGGTAAGGATAATACTGCAAAGTCCAAGGATGCACCAACAGCAAAATTGCTGAAACGCCAAACAAGCGGCGAGGAGCGTGAGCGCGAGCGCACAACGCAGCACAGACAGCTGCGTAGCATGCAATCGACACAGCTGCGTGGACAAGGCTTACTGCGTCACCGTAGTGTGGACCAGGCGCCCGAAACAGTGCGTCTCGATGCGGTACACTACAATGAGCGTTTGCAGCCGGTAACACCGAGCGCAGCACACATGTGGCATCAGCCGCGCAACACTGAGCCGGAGCCAGTGTCCAATCGCTACAAACGTCGCAGCAATAGCAAAAAAAACAATTATGAAGATTATGATGACGATGAGGCTGATGACAATAGATCTGCAGAAGATGAACCAACCGCCGAGTTGAGTCAACTGATGAAGCTACCCGATACTAGAGACAAGAAGAAAGAAGCAATTGCCAAACTGCAACATGGTAGTGGCAAAAAAACGCAACAGAAGTCCAGCATGTCGAGACCAATGCCGCGTGAAGAAAAAAAATCTGCTGCTGCACGTCAGGAGTTGAGCAAGACTAGCTTGCTGGCGGGCACCATTAAATCGGGCATAGCCACAACAGCTGCCAGCAGTGATAAGAAATCAATGAAGTCGAGAACTTGCACAACTGATACCAAAATGACGCATGCTGCACACCATTATCAGAAGCAATCCGGCGTGCGTCAGCTGCATGAAAGCAAACCAGCTGAGAGTCGTGTTTCGCATATGATTCATTTGCGCGAACGTCAGAAATATAATTGAGTGGTGGAGTCGCATATTAACTGATATGAGCCCTACTGACCAGAAGTAACTTTATTTGAGCCAAGAAAAAAAGAATTACAGCGTGAAATGCTTCTGAAACAAATTTCTTTTGCAAGTCTGCAGCAAATATGATTCGCAAATCACTTTTCCTTGCCTCATCATTTCATACTATTGAATGATCTTCGAAAACACTTTCACAACAAACCGTTTGATGTAGTACATACTGCCGTGCGTCCGTCCTATTCGATATATCAAGAACTTTCGGAATTACAAATATTTTAAATGCGTATGAAACACTTTATATTTTTTAAGAGCTAACAAGCCAAGTTTTCAATTTGTACAAAATTTGATGTACTTTTGGGCGTTTATAAAGAGAAATGTGTTCAATGTTGAAATTATTTGTTGTTGTTTTTCTTTATTTTTAATATTTATTTAACTTTAATTTAAAATCGATAGTTTTCGGACCGTCGTTTTGTCTTGTATAGCAATGATCGATTTGTTATCGAAATAGCATGTTGATGATGTGTGAAATTTTATAGTCCCAATGTGCACATTTTATTTGAAATTCAAACTCAATTCAATACCATTCAAGCTTATAAACCTGCTTTCCATTGATCGGATGGTATTTTCGGCACATCCGGCAATTCTTCGGGATTCTTCTTCTTGGGTTCTTTAGCTGTAACCGCTGTGGACAACAGCAAAATGCCAATAAGTATAATTGAAAAACGAAGAAACATCTTCTGCTTTGTTGTAAACCTTGCAAACTGAATGATGTTTTATAAAATAAAGACGAAACTAATTAAAAAAAAATTAATTAAACGAAAAACCTTGAATTTAAATAATTTTCTATGCTGCTGCATGATAAATGCATTAAGTTTCTAATCGCATCTAAAAGCTTTCCTTATAACTGCGACACATTGTATCTCCATTTATTAAACGTTCAACACGGAGAGATGTCTTGGAAATTTTATTTACTGCAATACGTGTCCATTTTGTGTGGTATTTTGCTGTTGTCAGCTAAATTTGGAGAATGCATTAAAGCAAAGAATCCTAAAGAACTTCCACAGGGAATTAGGATACCAGATAACGCCTGGAAGTTGGAGAAAAGAAGATAAAACTATGAAATAAATTCTGGCATATTAAAAAATAAAAAAAAAAGGCTTTCAATTTTGTAGAAAATGCTGTGAATTTTGATTTTGGGTTGGTGTGCTATTGGGAACAATTCATGATATTATTTTAAAGCACCTGCACATAAATTTTCTTGAAAAATGTGCTATTGGGAACAATTCGTAAAATTCTTTTTAAGCACCTGCAAATGAAATTTTTGGACAGTATGCTATTGGGAAAACCCCGTGATATTATTTTTAAGCACCTGCAAATAAAATTATTGAACAGTGTGGTATTAAGAACAACTCATGATATTGCTTTTACGCACCTGCAATTAAAATTCTTCGACAGTGTGCTATTGGGAAGAACCCATGATATTATTTTAAAGCACCTGCAAATGCAATTCTAAAGCACCTGCAAATAAAATTCTTCAACAGTTTTGCATTTATTTTAAATTTTTACGAAATTTTTAAATTTAGGTTTTAAAAAAAAAATCCCCTAATGCGAAGTCTTAGCAAAAAGATGCTTTTCTCTTGGGTGCAAAATCAATTCACTTGATTTGTCGCACATTTAAAAATAAATCAATTAAATTTATAATACAATGACGACATTGAACAAGCAATTTGGCAACGGTAAAGTTAATGACACTGAAAATAGGAAAGGCAACAATAAAGCACGGAAGGCGTTGGTGTTTTGCTTTTCTTTACTTTTTTCTCTGCTTTGACAGCACCTGCAACCGACTATAAATACGACCCACATAATAGAAATTTGTATTAATTGATTTTTAATCGAATTGTCGTCGACAACAACGCCGACCAGCGATTAATTTAGCAATTTTGTATACGTCCTAGCGTACTAAAGGATACTCATTGAATTCCCTAAGCCGAGTACACATAGAAGCGTAGCGGTCTAAAAATACATAATTCAAAATGAAGATACCCAAATACGAATCGGACGCATTCGACAATGTGGAGTACGAGATGCGCATGACCTATACACTTGAGACCGATCGACGTGTCATGAGTTTCTGCGATGCCATGTGGGGCATTGAGGTGACAGGCGGTGTAGATCAATTTGAACCGTTGACCATTGTGAATGTCATACCAACGGGTCTGGCGAAACGCGCTGGCATGCGTATTGGTGATGAAATAACGCAGATCAATGATGTGCCCGCCTTGGAGTTGACATTTGCTGAGGCGCTGAATCTGTTTCGTAAGAGTGGACGCTATGTGCGTGTTTATGTGCGTGGGTAAGTATCAATGTTTAGTGAGAGTTATTGTGCTGAAATATGATTTTAATATGTGCACTGCCTATGCAGCGATGACGATGCACCCGGTGATGAGGATTGGACCTGCGATTGCTGGTTCAAACCACGCAAACCATGGCGTCGTGATTTCACGCCCATACAATGGGTCTTCCCTTGGAATGATCGTCGCAAGCCGATCTATAAGGAATCGAATTGTTTCATGGTGCCCAGCGTTATGGAGGAGAAGATACGCCAGCGTCGTGCAGCCACTTCACGTGTACACCAGAAGGAGGAGGCAACACCGAAAACGCGTTCACTGACACCAACACCACGTCCCAAGAATCAACCGGGTCCGAATCTACTTGAGACAGTGCTCAGACCACGCAATGGACGTCCTCCACGGCATTGAAACTGAAAGTTTTATTTGATGCGCAGCTTTGTAGCCCGAAAGTGAAAAATTCTGCTCAAATACAACACAGATTTCTGCAAGGCATGACTTACGTTTTGGTGTTGTACGAGCGCCAAAAATACAAATGAAGTACAGAAATGTTTTAGGTTTCATTTGTTGTGCGTTAGCAGGCGACGTGTGCTGAGTATGGCATGTCTGCAGTGCTTCGTTTTAGCATCTGAAACAAGTAAAATTTTATGTCTAGAGTTTTGCGTTTGTCTAAATTTAAATTTGAAGTCGATTTCGGTTAGCATAGCACTGAGCTATATCGCCTTGATATTGAGTCAAGACTATGGCACTGAAATAGCGGTTGTAGTTGAAATCACAGCATTTTATGGCAAAAAGTTGACAATTAGCCAAAAATTGTAGAGCTTTAAATAAATGCAAGTACTGAAATATAATTAAAATTGTTTTAAATGAATCAATTTCCTAATTTAAATTCATTTATCGAGTGCCAAAGTCAATGTATCGATTGTTCATTGGCACCTTTGGTGTATTAGCAGGTGAACAGTGTTTTAAATGAATCGATTTCCTAATTTAAATTCATTTATTGAGTGCCAAAGTCAATGTATCGATTGTTCATTGGCCCCTTTGGTGTATTAGCAGGTGAACAGTGTTTTAAATGAATCGATTTCCTAATTTAAATTAATGAGTGCCAAAGTCATTGTAAGAATCGTTCATTAGCACCTTTGGTGGAGCACCTTTGGCAGGGTAGCAGCAGTGTACAGTGTTACCTCTGTGTTTGCAACAAAGGAGTCTATCAATCAGCATGCGTACAAAGAGCTTTTAAAGCTTTTGTTTAAGCTTTCAAGAGTATTTTTGAACCATGGATGCATCCCATCGACCAAGTCACAGTCTTCGCTTATTAATGCCAACCTGCAAGTCTTGAGATATTTCAACGATTTACTTAGTTTCTTCTCAGTTATTAAACTGTTCTAATTTTAATTTGTATGCTTAAATAATTAGCAGATACTTAAAAAAAATAAACTTTTTTATTCTCGTACTTTATTTCCCTAAGATGAGAACTTATTTTGCGATTTTACTCCATTTAACAACGTTCATAATCAACTGCGATGCTACGTTTAAGAAAGAATTTCCGTATATGGTGAAAGTTACCAGCATTTTAAGTGACACCGAATACAGTGACTGCAGCGGCTCCTTGGTTACACGAATCTGCGTACTAACCGCAACGAATTGCATCAAAGATCGCGATAAGGCCAGCTTCTCAGTACTCACCCGTAAAGGTGCTACATGGGAACGCAACGCAGTGGCACGTGTGGCCATATTTGTACCCGGCAATGGTAGACAATATAAACATTTGGATTTGGCTATGGTAGTGCTTAAACGTCCCGTAAATACGTTTAATATAAAATTTATGACTATCGATTATAAGTCCTCATCTAATCCAACTTTAACAATGCTTGGTTGGGAGGCGAATGCACTACTGAGAGCGACTGCAGCAGATAAGCTGCGTGTGACAAAAGCAAAAGGTGTGCCTTTAAAAGTCTGCCGGGAACATCTGCCCAATGTATCCAGTAATATGTTCTGCGGTCAAGTGTTCTTTAAAGAATCTCGTTATATTGAAGCTGGTGGTCCCGCCTTGAATGCCTTTGGTCATCAAATTGGTGTGACGTCATTTTTAATAATACCAAAAGTTAGCAAACCCAATGCTGCGGCGTATGGCGTGTATACACGCTTCGACAGTGCTGATGTGGCACCTTTTCTGAAAAGAGTGATGCAGAAATCGTGCACCTATATCGATGAAGAAAGTAGTGGTCAATATTATTGACCACGTTAGACTATAAGAATCCATTAGCTATAGTAATATCCATTAAAATAATTCGTTGCGGTCATAATTTATTACCAAAATAAATTATGGAAAAAAAAAAGAACACAGACACCTTACTTTCTTGTTCCATATGGAACATAAGCGGTGGATATGGAAATTTCTTGTGAAGGTTCTTAGAGTTCGTTTGGTGTTGCTTTAGAAGTTTGTCAGCATGACAAGATGGTACAAGACCATGTGATGTAACAGAAAAGAAGCACCAAATATTTTTGTTTATGGTCTTTCTTCTTGAACTGAAATATAAATGCCAAGTCAACAGAGATCTCTCCACATATGATAATTCCAATGCCTGCCCGATTGTGCACACTTTAGGTCCTCCATGTAAACCATGCCGTCTGAAGCTCTTTTGTGCATAAGTATAAGATGAACAGCCCACTGCAGCCGCTGGATTTATGTTAATAGCATTGAATAGCTCATACAGCTCTATAAGATCCAGTTTAATATTTACCGAAACCTTGAGATGCAACTTTCTCCCAAAGTGTTATAAAGCTGTTTCAGCATACATGAGAATCCATGCTTCCGTGTTCTTTTTATAGATTTTAATTTAAGTCATTTGAGAGAGGTGACTCTTGATGCATTTTTCTTCTTGCAGAAATTTGTGCATCATCGTCTGCAAGTATTTTAGAGAAGTAATTCCCCCATATTCTCAGTCATTCTTGTGCATCCAAATTTTCGTTTACATCTCTATTCAAAGTAACTATGGGTTTAAGTCCTTCCGTCTTCTCAACTGTAGCATGGTAACATTCGTTGCGGGAGTAAGTCGCAGGTCCTCCTAACAAATGGACTTCTTGCAGAGGTGGTTTGCGATTTATCATGTAAAACGTAATCCTTTTTCGAAGTTTTTGTATTAAAAATTTTATGAATATTGGGTCTACTCAAGGTTAATTCTTATAAAATATTTTATTTAGTTACAGTTCGGTCCACAAGAAGTGGTGGTCCCCATATAAATCTGTGCCATTTTTCAGAACTTTTTATAAAAAAAACTTGAGGCTAATTCAGCCAAATTTGCATTAGTATCCTAAACGGACCACTAAAAGAGTTGGTCCTCCTAAAGAGATGTTAACAAGAACTTGGGGACTATAAAATATAGAACCTGCAAGTTTGTATATTTAATGTTTCCCATTCCTTCTTTATTTCCAGTTCGTTCCACTAGAGGGGATGGTCCCCATATAAATCTGTGTCACTTTTCAGGATTTTTGTATAAAAAAACTATTTGGTTGAAGTTAATTCAGCCAAATTTGCATTAGGATCCTAAACGGACCACTAAAAGAGTTGGTCCTCCTTCACAAGATCAAGCCAATAAAGAGATGTCAACAAGAACTTGAAGACTATAAAAGATAGAACCTGCAAGTTAGTATATATACTATTTCCTAAACTTTCTTCAGATGGGTTGTATGTAATGAATGTGTTCACTCTTCTCTAAGGGGAACTGCGCATAGAAAGCTGGACCTCTTTTCTGAATTTTGAATGACAAACAATTTTTTTTTTTAGTTTAACTAAAAGCACCAAAAACCCATTGGTATGCTTCCCTGCAATAAAGGCTGTCAACTTATCAAAAAAAAAAAAAAAAAAATTAGCAGTCAGTAGAGCGACTGTACAGCTACTCGTTTCGCGATTATTCATCCAAGTATTACTGTACTTCAGTTATTCGTTGCATAGATATTAAAGAAGCATGTCGCAACTCTTTAAATTTTTTACTAAACGCCTAATCAAAATTTGTTTACAGTTATTAAAGCATTAATTTTAATTTAAATAGTTTTAATAATTAGTGCACTAAAATGTAGTTCAACACGGTCGCAATATTTATTCTCGTAGTTTATTTCAAAAAGATGACAACTCATCTCATCGGAATCTTATTCTATTTCGCAACGATTTTAATCTACGTTGATAGTCGGAAAAATACTTTCGAACAACTGGCATATATGGTCCGAATTGTACAATCGGCACCAAATAAAAATATTACTGACTGCAGTGGAGCCTTGCTGACGAAAAAGTGCATCATAACAGCCGCGCATTGCGTCTATGGACTTAGGTCAAGCAGTTACTCCATAGTAAGCAAATACAAGGATAAATGGTTGCGCAACGAAGTGGAAAGAGTGATACGATTTAAGCCAAATGAAGGCGTGGTAGGTGCTGATTTGGATGCAGCTGTTGTGATACTAAGGGGACCTATACGTGCGCAGCGTGTACAAGCGGTTAGAACTGTTAGTAAAACCATTGTCACTCATGGTTTGACAATGGTTGGCTGGGAGAACTTTCCATTTGGAGGTACACCGACAGATCAGTTACGCGTCGTAAAAGCAAAGATGATATCGCACAGCGTATGCGAGCGACATCTGCTGTATTTGTCGGTCAATATGTTCTGCGGGCAACTGTACTTTAAAGAATCGGATTATGCTGAGGCAGGTGCTCCGGTGTTTGATGCTTATCGTCAAATAATTGGTATTACCTCGTTTTCAAAAATGTCCGCAATTGAAGATCGAAAGATTGCCGTCTTTTCACGTTTGAATAGTAATGATGTGGCACCGTACCTGAAGAGAATCATCGAAACAACGTGCAGGTTGTAACGAATTCGATTAGTGTTGGAAATATTTTGAAAAAAAAAAAAAGCTTCACCTTATATAAGAAAAATAGTTTATAAAAAAATAAAAACCTGAACTACTGAAGTAGTCTCTGGATTCAGTGGTTACTCAGTGAATACTTGGATCTACGAATTTTTGTGAGCTGTTTAAGCCGTTTGCAAAAGAATTCATGCCCTAAAGAATGAAGATTAATAAACTTCTACACTAATGTGAACTTCTTCTAAATATTTCTCAATTCAACCTATATAAAGATCTTTATTTTCAACTTTCCGATTACAAAGCTGCTTAATAGCAACGCTCAGATATTCGTTGACATTTGGCGCACCAAAACGCGTAGCAACGTGCAACGATGCTTTGGCGCGTCTTGAAGTCAAAGTAAATGTACTCACACCAATTAGTTTACTATAGACAGACAATAAAGCACCACCAGGTAGTTCCGCTGTAGGGTCACGACTTTCACCACAGTACATATTATTGGTGAACACCTTCAAATGTTTGCCACAAACAGAATTCGGTACAATCTCCATTGGCTTACGTATCAAATGATGTTCTGTTGCATCGGAACGCTTGTTATGAGGACTCCAAGTCAATGTATTAACTATATCCTCCTCTGGTTCATCTTCACAGAAATTCATTTCCACGCGTTCAACATCATTGTGACTGAATGGTTCATTAATCACCACTATGGCTATATTAAGGTCGATATTAGCCTTTGAATAACCATCCGGTACGGAGACAGCATATACATTATATTCTCTATTATCGGCCAGCACTACTAGATGATCATAATCGGCGAGTGCACAACTAGCAGCAGTTACTACACATCTCTCGGAAATCACCGAACCACCACAATAAAGATGTTCTGCACCAACAGTTTGTCGAACTTTTACATAGAAACGATATGTGGAAGAATTAGCATGCTCGGCGGTAATTGAGTTACAAAATGCTAAGAAGCACAAACAGAGAATAAACATTTTGAAAATGATGTAGGAAATGGTTGAGGAAGTATTTCTGAAAGTTGCTTATTTTGCTTGAAATATGTGTAAAAATTTGAATTTTGAAGGTCTTAAGGCGAAATATTATAATTTGGAGCCTAAAAAAATAAAGTGAAGTGTGAAGAAGCGAATGCAATCTTCATTTTGTTCTTAACGAAGCAGTAATACGCTTCAAATATATATTTAAAGATATAATGCGTTTGGAGTTCCATTTAAGAAGTTCCTTTTGAGAAGGAAATTTCTCAGAAGTGATCTGGCAGAAAAGGTCCCAACTTTTCCAACGTATATTACTTCTCCTGATCCCATTAACAGGTATAGCAAATATCATCCCTATACCTCATATGGGCAAATATGTAAGTATTTCAATTTTATGAGCGTGGAGCACCGCCTTTTTCGATTTTAAATAAATGTAGCGCATCATCAGCTATCAGACAGTGAAAGTCTCATCAAAATCGGTTCGGTCGTTTTGAAGTTACAGCCGTACAAATAAAAAATGAAAAAGAAAAAAAAAAATTGGAGACCATAAAAGTTAGTGGCTTCAAGTTTGATATTTTATATGTTAATGAAATTTTATGTTCCTTTTCAAATATGTAGTGTTTAGTGACTGATACCACCCCTCTGTAAGGCGTAGTACCCATTAAAAGTTTACCAACCCATCTGAGTTTTTGAATGAACAATTTTTTTTTTGTTATTTTAGCTAAAAGTGTCAATTATGCAC
Organism: Leucophenga maculata; assembly: GCA_035044805.1. Classification (NCBI taxonomy): domain Eukaryota; kingdom Metazoa; phylum Arthropoda; class Insecta; order Diptera; family Drosophilidae; genus Leucophenga; species Leucophenga maculata. Next base: position 1,776,565 of record JAWNNP010002290.1, read on the forward strand.
CACCTTACTTTAATTTTAATAAAACTCTTCTTTCGCAACACCAGAAGGGATCGCCTCCATACAAATCAGGTCCTCTTTTCTGATGTTTGTGGTATAAACTAATCCAAAAATAAAATATACCGCACGGTTCAAGTTTGTAATACGTGCTACATAAAACTTTAATATTTCATATTGATTTAGCATGGAGACCAACCATGCTAAAATTAATTTCGAAACATTAAAGCGTGACAATTTTTATTTTCTCAACGTAGAAGACAAATTGAAATTGACTATTTCCGAAAATACTTAACAGTAAAATGTCACCAATAGTGTATCTCATTTTGTATTTTCTCAGTACAGTGAGATGTTTTAATATAACAAATTTATTGACACAGAAAAGAACTATAAAAGATGTCACCGTAGAGAACTACCCATTCATGGTGCGCATATCGCACGAAGAACGCCGCAAGAAGTCCTATTGTGGCGGTGCTGTCATAACGAAAAAGTGCATAATAACCGCAGCAAATTGTATCTTCGGACGTGACATCGAAGGTGTACGTGTTGCACTTATGATGGGTAAAAATGAAGTCAAAAATTACCGTGACGTTAGGAAGATTATATTTTATCCAAAATATGATTTGGCTTCAAGAAGCGGTGACTTTGCTGTCTTATTGGTAAATCAACATTTCAAAGATAATGAAGTTCTACGTATGCCGGTCTTTATGTCGGAAACTGATCCCAAGGAAATTACATCAATCGGTTGGGGCATTTGTGTTAAGGGCCAGCGTTGTGTGGATTCATTGCGTATCATAAAATCACAGACATTGACACAGAAGCAGTGTCAGAAAAATCTTGGCGTTAGAGCGACCAATGTACACTGTTCAACACCGGTTGTCGTGCATTCGGAAAAATTTGGTGATTTTGGTGGTCCGGTCTTTAATAACAATGGCGATATGATTGGTGTGGGTACCTACTTTGCGTCGAGTGACAAGAAAATGCCGAGTGTTGCGCCATATGTGCGTTTTGGCGATCCGGCTATTGAAACGTATCTGCGTGATGTTTTCAACGAAGAATGTCATCCTTATCCGGATGATTGATTGTTGAGGAAGTTTGTCATTTGGGAGTTAGAAGTAACGAATAAAAATGTTTATTAAATTTTTAATGTTCAACTTTATTTGAAGTGTCTGTTTTTTTTCAGGAATTTTGATAGCACCTCGCCTAGCAATGGTTCTTCAAAATATGTTTAATAAATTTTGATATCTCAGGACTACCCAGACGCACGTATACTGGATATATTAGTCCATTTTTCTTATAATTACGCGAAATTATGCCAACTTGTTTGTTCGATGCAGTTGATATAGCCGGTCCACCATAATCACCCTGATCAGGTCGTTGTTCGTTTGGTTTAGCACACAGATTATTATAGCTGATGCCTCGGTCCACTTTCATACACTCTACAATTGGATACGGCATCGATGTGATCATACGCAATGAATTGGAGTTCTCTTCATCCGGCGCATTAAGACCATAGCCGATTGTATAGAATTGTTTCGGGTAAACATCATTCAGTTCCAATTCCATATTTTTTGCCTCCGTAGGTTCTATACTTTGTTCTAAAATCAAAATTGCTATATCGCCCCGTACTTCATTCGACCAGTACAATGGTGATGAAAAATTCTGTTTCACACTTTTCTGGCCAACGACTTTATTATAACCAGACATGATGTTCACCTTCGTCCTACTTACATCATTCGTCGCTAAACATTGCGCTGCGGTTAGCACACATTTACGCGAAATCACAGTTCCTCCACAATATTCTGTTCTATCTTTTCCTCGATTCTCAATAACTTGCACCATAGCAGGAAAGTGATGTGCTTCGATAGTTGAACCATGGTGTATACGACTTTGAATTTTAAGCCTAATTCTGGTGGTGAGGTTTTCGCTTATAAAAGTTACTAGTAGCAACCAGCCAATTATTTTGGAATACATGTTCTATAGAGAGAAAAAAAAAAATGGGGGCACAAATTTACCAAAGTGGAAAAATCGTATTGCTATACGAATACTGTTAAAAATTTATAATTGGCGAAATAATTAGATTATGTTGTTGTTTGGAAATTTTTAAATTCGACCGGAACATTTCTCAAGATTTCAAGGTTACCATATTATTGGAACCACATATTACTTATAATAAGTTCATCTAAAGCTGCCCAATAAAGTCTTTCAGTCTCTTCTTATGCTAGTTTTTCTTTTTAAATTTTGTAAGCAATTATAATTCGCAAATAGTTTTAAAATATTTCATATAAGTATTACAACAGTCGTCTGTACACTTTTTGGGCTTTAGCTTATATTATGTGATTAAGTGACAAAAAGTAGACAAAGAGTAGGCGTAGCAGCGCCAGTTTATTTATAGAATATTTAGGAAAACCAATATTTTTTGTTTTTAAATTTAAAGTCCTCTGAACAGAATCTTCTTAACAGTAGTGGGCCATAGTATTTTTAATAAATTTTGATATCTTTGGACTGCCCAAACGTGTGAATACAAATAAAGCTTTACTTTTGTTGATGGACTCATGGCCCCAAGAAATAACACCAACTTGCTTATTCGTTTCATAATCCATTGCCGGTCCGCCGGAGTCACCACGATTCGTTTTCTGATAGTGCGGCACGGCACAAAACATATTCATCGTGATGCGACTGTCTATTTTCAAACACTTCTTTTTTGGCAAAAGTGACGATGTTATCAAGCGTAAGCCCTTAACTTGTGGTTCTTCCGGCGCTTGGTGACCCCAGCCGAGTGTCATAAATTGTTCCGGGTATTCATCGTCTAGATCCATTATAACACTTACTGCTTCCGGATAACGAAAAGTGCTGTTTAGCAACAAAATAGATACATCTCCGTCGTATTTGTTCTTTTCTTTGTACCATGCTGGTGTAAAAACTATTTTCACACCACGTTCCACATTGGCGGTGTTATCGGCCTTAATGGTGACCACTCTAAGACTATGAATATTAAACGATGCCACACAATGCGCGGCGGTCAGTATACATTTATTCGATATAGCAGTGCCGCCGCACTTGCCCCAATGTGAAGGCGCATATCGCATAATTCGCACCATATACGGATATTCTCGAGGCGGTACTAATTGTCCATAGTTTATGCGTACTTCCACAACCAATTTTTTTGGGCCTATCGTATTTATTAAAGACGCAAAAAGCAGCCAAGCAACTAAGCCGTAAGACATTTTGTTGTGAACTGGAAATTCGAAAAAGGTTTTCGATTTAATTCATAATTTCTATGGTTCTACATAATTAAAACATAAATGAGTAAAAAAAAAATATTGTTTTTCGAAATAAAAATAAAGAAATTACGTATTGTTCCACAAATTATTACGGTCCAATTTACAGGAACTAAAAGTATGAAGTAAACATGTATATGAAGCCTTATTACTCGAAGTATGGCAAATTATGTTCCATTATTTAAATAAGCCAAACAAATGAGTCAGAAGTGTTTTCTTACTTCTTTGCATTTGTCATAGCTCATTAGTTGGACCAAATATTCTTCTTTGTTGCTTGTAAAATAAAATCTCTTCAGTTGCATGTATTCAATTTTGAAGTCTTCAGGAAGTGTTCTGAGGTCTATTTATCCAAAAATCGGTTTATACAATAGGAGTTAGTCACAATCATGGAGCTCACCGAAATCTTCTTCAGCTAATTACATAAGACAACGATTTGAACTATGTACGAACTTCTTGAATATGGATATGTAGCGCTTAAATATTTTATGAAGCGTCTTGCCTAAAAAATTCATAGGGATTTAGTGACAGTGATTGCAACCATTGAAGTACCATTACAGCAGTAATGTTCCTTAAGAAACTTCTAAGAATTAAGCCAAAAAGCTATTCAGCTGTTATGGATTTTCTTCATGGTAGAATTCTGTTTCTGAAACTTGATTGGAACATATTATTCCCACATTGTTCTTCTTCTTATTTTTTTAGCTGAAGATTTGGTAATAAAACTTCGTTGCAATCATTGTAGAAGATTGGAGAATTTTAAGACTATAATAGACTTGACTGTTTAGTTTCATCTATTAATTTTTCAGGTTACTTGAATACAATGTATGTGCTTGACCAAACCTCCGTCAACTTCCTCAGGGAGAGGGCTGAGTCTTACCATGTAAACCTACTCAACATTCTGAGTTTTTGTATGAGCAAACATTTTTTTGGAAATTAGTAAATTTATGTACTTTGCATTAATTCTTATAAAAAATTCCATTTACGTACAGATCGGAACACTAAAAGTGGTAGCACCCATACAAATCTGTAACACCCTGCCGTGTTTATAATGAAAAAATTCAAAAAATTCAGAATTTTGTGGGAAAGCTAATAAAATATGCCATTAGAGTTCAAATAACAAAGGTGGACCACTAAAATAGGTGGACCACTAAAATAGGTGGACCACTTAAAGAGGTGAACCACTAAAAGTGGTGGACCAATTAAAGAGGTGGACCACTAAAAGAGGTGGACCACTAAAAGAGGTGGACCACTAAAATAGGTGGACCACTAAAATAGGTGGACCACTAAAAGAGGTGGACCACTAAAAGAGGTGGACCACTTAAAGAGGTGGACCACTTAAAGAGGTGGACCACTTAAAGAGGTGGACCACTTAAAGAGGTGGACCACTAAAAGAGGTGGACCACTAAAAAAGGTGGACCACTAAAAGAGGTGGACCACTAAAAGAAATGGTCCTCCTACAACAACTCAAATCTTTATATTAATTTTGAACTGCCTGGCAATGAACAACAACAAAATCTTGGAGAAGGCTCTAGTTTTTAATTTTTAATTTCAACTATTTCCGCTTCTTTAAGGTTGAAGAGGTGTCTTTCTTTCCATAACACAGAATTTATTTATAATATTTATAAGAATATATAAAAAAGCATCACTCAACAATATGCGCTTAAAGTTGTTTTGACAAACTTTGATATGTCCGGATTACCCAACCTCGTGTAGACAGGAATAGTTGTGGAACTTCTTTTAATATGTTTTGACCAAGAAACCACACCAATTTGTAAATTATCTTTCACTGAAATTGCCGGACCACCAGCATCGCCATCTTCAGTTTGCACAATATGCGGTTCGGCACAGTCGACATTTGAGTCAACTGCTGAACGTGATGTCTTACATGCATCCAATATCAAAGATTTGCTCATTTTACCTTTGGTCCTCTTCGACTTCTTTTCTTGCAGTGTTGCGCGTCCCCAGCCAAGAGTTTTAAATTTTTCGGGAGTCTTATCGCTTAGATCAAGTTTCACAACAGTTGCCTCCTTAGCATCCAACGGTTTATCCAATACCAAAATAGCTATGTCACCATTATTTTTCGATGCCCAATACATGGGTGGTGTAAAATTTTGCTTCACATTTTTATCCACATCAGCTTTGCTACGCGTAGCTTTCAGTGTGGCCACTTTTAAGTTCTTGAGATCAGCTGTTTGTAGACATTTGGCCGCGGTTAGCACACATTTCGGGGAGATGACAGTACCAGCACAGATTGCCTGCTCATCGGTTCTATCCTCAATGACTTTCACCATAAATGGATAACTTTTTGCCACGACAGCATCGCCGGAATGTATGCGCGTATCAATTGTTACGTTGAGATTTTTGGCGTATATAAGAGACACGTAAAGCAGTGCGCCAAGCAGCTTGTACGACATTGTCACGTAGTATGTTGAGTAAACATTTTCGTTTGTTTTGGTTTAATTTAAAAGAAAACGATTCGTTCCGTTGGAGTTAAAATAATTATGTTTCACTAAATGGCTTTTAATACATCTCTGTTTTGTTGCTCCAGTCTAACGTTCAACGTTACGGCGGAACCGATTTCATGCATTGACTTGCAGTTAGGCTTCCGCCATTATGGCGTGAAGAGTTCCTTCATTTATAACAAAAACTTTTAACTGAAATATGTCAAAAATGAAATATTAAAAAAAACTTCAGAAATAACTTTCAAAATTTTTAGCAACATTTTAAATTAAAAGTATTTAGTCTATCTATGAACCACTTTTGCTTAACGGTAAACGAAGTAGCGCGTCATGATGAAACGATTTTGTAAGCTCGGCAATTGTGTCATTCAATGTAATACAATGCTGCGCACACTGGCCACACAGCCGAAGATTCCGCCCACATCAACCATACGCCAATGTTCCAAGGTGGTTAGCACCCCTGGAGCAAGTATCTTCGGTACAACATTCGCCAATAATAACACAGACAAGAACCGCGTGAAGGTCTCCTTCGTGGTGAAGATTCAGCGTTGCAAATCACAAATGCAAGAACCGCTCGAAACAAATGCCGTAAATCTGGACGATCAGTTGGTCAGTCTGGGCTTCGGCCATAAATCGAATGAAGAAGAACCGGATGACGAACAGCAGAAAATCGATAAGATTAGCATTGTCTGTGCCGGCGATGAGGGCATGACCATCTGCGCCTATCTGCTGAGCAGTCGCATTGCCAAGGAGTTTGTCATTGTGCGCATGCGCGAGGATTGGGTCAATGCCATGGCATTGGATATATTGCTGGACACGCTGGAGCTCGAGGATTGCCTGATAACAACCTGCACGACTGGCGAACGCACAAACAACTCAGATTTTGTTATCATTGCCGCCAATGCGGAGCCAGTGGGAAAGTCGTACATGGATATAGCACAGAAGACGGCCAACTTGCTGAAGAGTATTGTGCCGCAAGTGGCTGAGATCAATCCAAGTGCGATTTTCCTGGTGGCTTCGCATCCCAATGATACCATGACCTGGGTAACGCAGCGCGTTGGCAATATTTCGCGTTCGCGCTGTTTCAGCGCCGGCTGTCATCTCGATACGGCGCGCTTCAAGTACTACATAGCCAAGCGATTGGACGTGGAGCCTAGCACTATACAGGGTTATGTAATAGGTGCACATGGTGAACACTCGGTGCCGGTATGGTCGAGTGTTACAATAAATGGTGTACCCTTGCTGAGCATACAACCGGATGCTGGGCTGCCAAGCGATCCCGATCGTTGGTATCAGGTACACGATCTCGTTGTACAGGCTGCGCTCGAAGATTGGGTTGCAGCGCAAAACGATGCCACTACAAATTGGTCCATGGCGCTAACGGTCGCCGATATGATTGAAACGATTTCGGAGAGTGGCGTCATGAGTGTGGGCACCGACATCAGCGGTTTCAGTTCCATTGATGAACATGTTGTGCTCTCGTTGCCGTGTCGCGTCACGCCGGGCGGCATAACGCATATAGCACGTATGCCACTCACCAATTGGGAACGAGATCTGCTGCTGGAGGCAGCACACAATCAATTGGACCAGCAGAGTTCATTGAAATTGTAGTCGAGTATATTTATTTAACTGAATGGATTTTTTGGTCAAATTTAAATTAAATAAAAAAAAATATGCCGTGAAATTAATGTCTGCTGTTTGGGCAAATAGTTTGGAGATAGTCTGGAGACGATAAGCGTTAGAGCTTTCAAGTTTGGAGATTTATTTCTGGTGTATAAACTTAAACTTCCTGAACTCATGAATGAAAGAATTTTTCCTTTCTTCTGTTAAATTTTTCATATAGGTCCAGAACGGACCACTAGAAAGTCTGTATAAACTTAAGCCTTCTGAACTCATAAATGAAAAATTTGTTCCTTTCTTTTGTTAATCATAAAATTTTTCATATAGGTCTGTTCCAACTTTCCAAGTTCTTCTATGAAAAATATTTCATTGTGATTTAAAAATATGAACCACAAATTAATAGACCGTCTAGACTAGTCTTTGAACCCATCTAACTTCGTTTTATTGTGGAACTTATTAACTAAATTTTTATCCTAACATTCTTTCATGATCTTTTTAATAAACTTGGCTACTTTTGGAGCACCTAAACGTGCGTACACAAATAAAGCCTTGGGTGCACCCCAAGACACCACACCAACTTGTTTATTATTTACAGTTGATACAGCCGGTCCGCCGGAGTCACCTCTACCTGTACGGCTATGATGCGGCTTACCGCATAACATATTCTCGGTAACCAATGTATGTAGTTTCTGACACGTTTCTATGGCTAAGGATTTCGATGTGATAACGCGTAACAATTGCCCTTCATCTGGTTCATCTGGTGCTGTGTGGCCCCAGCCAAGTGTTGTAAATTTCTTCTTAGATCCAATTGTATACGTTTTGCTTCCGAAGATTTTATTAGGCTGTCTAGCAATAAAATCGAAACGTCTCCATCTTTTTGGTGATACCATGTTGGTGTGAATTTTTTTAAGACCTTTCTTTTTTGATTGATTATATCAGAGCCTCGCATGGTGGCCACTGTTAAGTTATTTATATCATCTTCAGCTACACAATGTGCTGCGGTTAGTACACATTGGGGCGAAATAACTGTGCCGCCACAAAATGCTTTACGTTTCCCACGTCTCATGAATATTCTCACTAAATACGGATAGTCTTCAACTGCAGCTTGTTGTCCGTGTTGTATGCGTGCCGTAATATTTATACGTAATACTTTTGAAGAGATAATATTTATTAATGACAGTAAGAGCAGCCAAGCAAGCAATTTGTTCGACATTTTGTTGGAAAGTGCTTAAAAATGGGATACGCTTTAATGGAAAAGTTTATGGTTCATAATAATTCAAAAGAATGTATGCATATTGGCAGGTAGGGGGATGGGTGTTTATTAACAAAAAGTAGCCGATATGCTTTTGCAACATCTCAGCTATTTCTAAACTAAAAACCATACAAATTGGCAAAGCGGTTTAGGCGTGATGCGCGCACAAACACTTAAAACTTTATAAATTATATTTTATATCGAATAAAGAACCACTAAAAGTGCTAAACTCCAAACGAATTTGTGCCCTTTCAAGTGTTTTTGTTGGTTTGTTATGTCTTCTACTAAAAAACTGCTGTGCAGCGTTGCCACATATTTAAAAAAAATCAATATTAAAACTTCTTCAACTTTTAATAGTTTATACGCAATACTTATTAAAAGTATCTTTCAAAAATTTTGTTATGCGTGGACTACCCACACGTGTCAAGATGGTAACACTTGGTCCCTGGTTAACATTCGGCGGCATCAACATATACGAAACAACACCAACTAAATCACCATTTTTCAAGAAAACAGGTCCACCCGAATCAGCGGTATCCGCACGTGATATACTCGCCTGTGTGCACATCATATTATCATTGTAAATGGAAACAAAGGATTTGCACGCCTTTGGCTTAATAATATTCGTCTCCAGATAACGCAGAGACTTCGTATCCTTCTCACCCTGTGCAGCATTGCCCCAACCCACATATATGATGACAGCCGGTAATTGATCGGTAAGATCCACAGCAATACGTTCCACTTCATGCGGATAGAATGGTGTTTGCATGCTAATAATTCCGATATCGTCGCGCTTAACATCCGCCGGTATAAAGGTTTGTTTTATGCGTCGCCGTAGACGTTCCGTACTATTGCCCTTCATGATGGCCACACGAAATTCGTCCAATTTCTTTGAAGTAATACACTGTCCGGCAGTTAAGACGCAGTGCCTCGAGATGACCGCACCGCCACAAACTGATGTGCCGCGACTGTGTTCGCGTATGATTTTAACAGCAAACTTATAATTCTCAACTACAGTTTCCGTGGCGTGATGTATGCGTTTCTGTGGTCTCTTCGTGTAACGCCAAGCAGTGTGGCTTGGAGTTAGCAAATAAAGTAATGTCAGTAGACCAATAACCGCACAATTGAAGCACATTTTTATATAATGAGAAGGTTTTTTTGTTATATTTCATTGCTGCACTGTTACAAATCTGCAGGCGTAACTAATATAATACGCTAAGCTAAACTAACGCGCGTTAAGACAGTTTCGCGTTAGATGCCAATTTATAAAGCCCGACACCTGCTCACTACCCAAGCGTGTGTAAATAGTAAAGACCTCCCCATTTGGATCATTACTGTCCTTCGGCATTAGTACAAATGATATAATGCCTATCTGTTCGCCGAAACAAGACAACGCTGGTCCACCCGTATCACCATAATCCGGCCGTTGTACACCGGCACGTGCACACAGTCTATTGTCATCCTTTAGATTAATTTTGTCGCGACATTCCTGTGCAGAGAAAAGATTTTGATATATATAACGTAAACCGTTCTTCTTCGGTTCTTTTGGCGCCCTACGTCCCCAGCCCACCGCTTGTATGGTACGATGCTCTGTATCGGTGAGATCCATGCGTACCGGTGGTACTGCCTCTGGTATTAGGTCTTGCAACGATAGTATGGCAACATCCATATGGCGTTTGCGCATTTCAAATTCCTCGGGTATGAGCACGTTTTCTACTTTGAATGTGCCCGTATAACGCATCTGGTCGTCCAACATGCCCACCGTAACATCTCTGGGTCGTCCACCAACGACACAGTGCGCTGCTGTGAGTATACAATTTTGTGAGATGACTGTACCACCGCAGAGATAGCCACGCTTCTGTGCACGATTTGTATAGTTGATGACACGTACTAAGTACGGAAAGGCTTTGATTTGCGCTTCTTTGCCGAAATGCATACGCCGTAGCTTATCCATGGGGTTGAACTGCTTCCGCAGCGCTTGACTTGTGTAGCAGGTAAGTGTGCCGTAGATCAGTAGCGCTTGTAGTGGTTTGTTGAGGAATAACATCTTAATTTTATTTTTGCCCTGTACAAGTCAATGAAAGATTTCCGTAGTAGTAAGTTAGGCGTATATGGTAAAAATTTAGTAGATTTTATAATCGAATTTGTGTCGCTTAAATTGAGAATATTTTCTAATATTATGGAGGGAACTTAATATTAAGCAAAAATGTTTTAAAATAAAAATGGGTGAACTATGACGAATGCCTTTTAATATTTATCAAAGAAGTAGTCGAAATTTTTATGGCGGTAAAAAGTTCTCTCACACTTTAAAAAAGTATGTCCCTGCCCGGCCACCATCGATTTTTTGTGAAATAGAAATGTGTATTGTTTTTAACTTTAAAAAAGTATGTCCCTGCTCGGCCACCATCGATTTTTTGTGAAATAGAAATGTGTATTGTTTTTAACTTTAAAAAAGTATGTCCCTGCTCGGCCACCATCGATTTTTTGTGAAATAGAAATGTGTATTGTTTTTAACACTGTTATTCCTGCTCGAGCGGTAAAATATTTTATGTAAGAAAAAAATGTTTGTATTTAAACAACATAAACCCATGCTCGGGCGCCAAATTTTTTTTAACACTGTTATTCCTGCTCGAGCGGTAAAATATTTTATGTAGAAAAAAAATATTTTTATTTAAACAACATAAATCCCTGCTCGGGCGCCTAACTTTTATTTGCAACGTATATAGTTCCAAGCACCAATATCGTACGGTTGCCTTATTATGTTTTTTTTTTAATGAAAATGTACAGTTTTATACACTGATGTACTGCTCGGGCGCCGAATTAATTTTTTTTTAGTTAAACTTTTTAAGCATTCATGCCTCAGCTCAGGCGCAAAAGTATTTTGTGTAGGAAAAACTGATTTAGTTTAAGCACGGCTGATGCTGCTCGGGCGCCAATGTAGTTTTTTTAACATAAAAAGCTTACGAAGTTTTAAGCATTGCTACCACGGCTCGGGCACCAAAGCATTTTATTAGGAAAAGAATATACAGTTTTAAAAACTGATATCCCTGCTCGGGCGCCCAACCATTTTAAAAGTTTTCTTCAACTGTAATTTTTAATATTATATTTAAGAGCGCTGTGTGTTCTTTAATTTAATATTTGATTTAAATAATTAAAATTTTTATGTTTCTTCCTTCGAATCAACGAAATCGAATTTTCTTATGCCACACTTCTGCTTGATGGACTTCAAAAAACGAGTGATTGCGTTGCTGCCCAATCGTGAGTATGCTGTCAACTCCATTTCATCGTGACTCCGACGTGTGTCCATTAAATGTGAAATAATGGCGACTATACGACCCTCACATGAAATGGCCGGCGCTCCGGTATCGCTGTGCGTAGAGTACACGATGGACTTTGTGCAAATAAAATTGTCATTATTGGCGGCATGTGCCGGACAATCTTCCTCGACGTATAAGTTCGCGACAAAATAGTGTACGGCTTTATCCCACGGTGTCTCCTGCCAACGATCTTCGAAACTTACTGTCTGTACCGTGTTCATGGTCTGATTGCGCAGATCTAATACAGCAAATGGAAATGACTTCGAGAAGATCTGCTTTACACGCAACACTGCAACATCTGGATTCTTAATACGCGCAGTGAATCGTGATGGATGATAGACATCAGTTACAGCCAAAACCTCTGCCTCTTGCAGATTGTTATCCAATAATGCAACCTCTGCCAGTTTTGCATTCTTATCCCAGATACATGAGCCCGCTGTGAGTACACATCTCTGTGATATAACCGATCCCACACAGTTTTGCAGCAGGTCGCCATATTTGTCCAAGCGCTTGACACGTACCACATAGGGCCAGAGTGCTGCTCTGGAGTATCTTGGATTCTCCAATCTTTGCGAGACTTGTGGTCTTTTGTGATATCTTTTGCGTGCATTACGGCCGTACGAAGCATTGCTCAACGTGCAGAGAAATATTAGCAGTAGCACAGTTGATGTTTTGAGTTTTAAGCGAGACATCATTTATTGAAAAAAAGTTTGTATTTGTTACTTTTTTATATTTGTTACGGTTTACACAGATCTATCTTCCCTACCGGCCCTTCGAGCCGGATAATTAAAGAAATAATCAAATTTACGACTTAATATGTTTTGCAGCAAAGTTTTTAATTTATTTTAAAAACCAAATTCGTTCCGCAAAATTTATTACGTCTTAAGAAATAAAATACGGAAAGCACATTTCCATTTGTTACATCAGAACTTCAAAATGTGGCAACATTGTCAGACGATGTTATTCAAACTGCTACTACTTCAGCAATGCCAACTGCTGCTGCTCATCCTACAACACGCCGTTGCCTACGAACGCTTAGTAAATGCCGCCGATTTTCCCTACGTAGTGCGCATACAGTATCGAAATATTGAGGATCGCTACAGCATTGTACGGGATCGTATGTGCACTGGCACACTTATACGTCCGAATTGTGTACTCACTGCAGCATACTGCATGCTCGATGTGGAGCTGCCAACGATCATAGTACACGGCTTGCCGAACTCCGTTGAATTCGCTGTGAAGCGTCGTGTGCGAGTCGTTGAGATTCCGGTTGACTATGGTGAGCATGACGAGGGCGGTGCAGCGCAACGTGCCGACTTGAATATTGCAATCTTAGCGTTGCATAAAAAAATGACGGTAAATAGAGAGCTGGGTGCACAACTTGATGTGCGACATGTGCATCATCATGACTTGCTCACAGCCTTGGGTTGGACGCATACAGAGGTGCAAGAGCGTTGGCAGAATGCGACATTGCGTGCCGTGGATACGCTTAGCATGCGCCATGATAGATGTCGCAGTCGTATAGCTGCGTCCACTACGAATAGCAGCAGTGAGCATCAGCCACGCTGTCTGGCTGAGACATTTGCAGCAACGAATGATTTGGGTAATGTCGACTACGGTGGTCCAGTATTGCGTGATGGACGTCAGGTTGGCATTGTTACACCTTTGCAGCTGGAGTCACTATTTCATAAGAACGTATTTTGGAATACTTCTACGTATACGAGCCTACATGCACCGGAAGTGCGTCAATTTTTGACTTCACGCATACAATTGCTGTGCGATGCTTGGCCAACAAAATGAGGTGTCTTCGAAAATTCAGTTCACAAATGATTTAAATGTGACATCATCAAAATTAAAGATGATGAAACTTCTTTCCAAATATGTAATCCCAAAAGATCTAATTTTAATAAAGTAAAAACTGTAAGAGTTCTGCATGCTTCTGGAGCAAGTCATGACACTTCAAGCTATAAGAAGTACATATCGTCCAAAACGAAAAATTTGCAGGGTACATGAGTATGAGGCAGAAGACTACAGAGCGGAAGCCGAACTGATTGTTCAGTACATCGCAATGATCACCAAACTTGCAATGATAAATTTTTTTCAAATCTTCAGTATCGAGTGCAGAAGACTAATCAGTCGGTAGGATTCATGATCCAACTCTGATTTGCTAGGTTTGGGAATCATGACAATGTTGAGTGAGGACAGCACCTTCTATGTGCGATTACAGATGTGCTGTGTCAAGGATGCAACATATTTTTGTGGACCAAATGGGTCTTTGGGCAGTTTGAGCTGAATTATTGTTGACGGGAAGAGAGTCTTATAGCATCTGCCACTTCGTCTAATAATAAAAGGGGTTGAATCTCTCATTGGGGTGTGCTTCAAAAGCATCTGTTTGCGTTTTTGATGGGTGTAAGTCGAATTGAATTTCGTCTGCTACTTCTTATGGCGACTGATTTCGTGCCAACATGTTCTCCAACATATTATAGATCTGTGTAGATCTTCTTGGAGAATGGTTGTAGTGCATCGTCAATATACTGGCTTGATTAGAACTCAATGCTTTTGAAGAGGTGCAGGTCCATATTCCGGTGCCTCATTGCCTGATGATAATGTTTGACAGTGTTACGAGCTGAGGTCTGTGTGTTATGTGGCAACTACTACTAATACTTCCGGGTATTATCTAAATACCTAGATCCTAGCCTCTTCCGTCGCTTTTGGCGTAGCAGTAAAACTCTTAGATTTTAAAAGACTTTAAGCCAATATAATAGTGTCTCGCTTTGACAAGCTCAACAGTAGCTAATTGAATTTTATTTAAAATTCATTCGATACACAGTTAGGCATTACAAATCAACGATATAACCCGTGAAAAATACGGACTTCGAATCCAAAATTGCATAGGCAAAGGGATGATCGACCTTGAATGTTGGCAAAGCTGATTTTGTCTGACCAACCAGACCTGTAAAGACAAATAAATGGCACAAAGCATTGAAACTTCTAGAAAACTTAATTTTTTTTCTGTGTATCTCACTAACCCGTAGAGGCTCCTCCCTTAGCGCCTTGTTCGTTGACCTCCAAAAATGCTTCATGTGCTACTTTACTCACATAAATCGACTCCTTCGATGTAGTCAGAGGGCTATAATTCGCAGCACCATCTTTAAAAATAAGCTCTACACCCATTTTTTGTAGTACATCATTCAGCTCAACTTTAAAATTGACTTTGAATTTTGGTAAAGAAAGCTTGGTGACTTGTTCGCTTAAGCCTTTTGCAAGTTTCAGCAAACATTTGCCTTTTAATTTTCCTAGTAAATTGCGTAATGCTGCTGTGCCATCCAATTTTTCTAGGCTTGGTAGAAGGATCAACATTTGATACTCTTCACCGGCAAAAGGCAGCGATAGGACTTGTGCATTTAGTTCAGCATTGAAGGCTTGTTTATAGGCATTTAGTGAATGCATCATGTCTACCTGCACAGTTTTTGTCTTAGTTAAATGAAAATCAGCTTTTGTAGTTTCCTCCGGCTCAAACGGGCTCTGCCAATTGCCTTTGAAGTATATGGCATTCACAAGTACAAATTTGGTGAGACTATCAAAACTTCCAGGTGCAAATAATTCTTTAATTTTCTCTGCTGTTTGTTGCGAAACCCAATCGTTGATTAGCTGCACTGTTGCCTCATCGCCGAAGTTCACATTTTGTGCTTCACTTGCAAAATACTTCTGTGTGAGCGCATTGTAGGACGGACTAATGGGATAGTTTTCTGTAGCATAAACACGATTGGCGAACTTCATGGTGACATTTGGATTATTACGTGCTTTTGTTAAGAGTGAGTGGAAATTCTCAGCATTTGTCTGTTTATTTGGAGACAAATCAAATGTCTTTTCCAGTTCTTCAGCTGCGGGTCCTACTAAACCCAAATGCAACATAGTTAATGCAGCACGTATGGAGAATGATGAGAAAAGCACATTTTTGTCGGGAAATTCTTCGGCAAGTTTCTCCAAGAGATGTGCAGTATATTGACTTGCAGTTGCGTAGTTCAAGCTGGCATATAGTATAGCAGTCACAACGAGTAGTCGCACTTTACGTTGTGTGTTAGAACAATTTTATTTTAGCATAAATATAGAAAAAAATCTTAATGCTTTATTTTAATACGTACCCCACATAGTTGATTTTTAGAGTTTTATACGACACACTGTTCTTTGTATAAATGTTGTTTTGTTGGCCATTTTTTAGCTTTTTATAGCTGTTAATTTGTTATTGTTAATCAAGCGTTATTAATTTTACCCTTTATTAATTTTTGATACGCCTAAAGTTTTAGTTATGCTTCGCCTTTTTTATTTAATTTGATTTTTAAAGCAAGAAAAAATTGCATTGGGCAACCGAAAAATTGTTATTTCAAGCAAAACCATTTATAATTCACAACCAGTTCTTACCACCTGCAAGCAAGCAAACTTATTGCGCTTTAGTAGACATATATACACAGCAGTTACCGTTAAATGTAAACCTCTAAAAATGTACTCTTTTAACAATGTTACGCATAAATTGTTTATGATTCGCATTTAGTTTATGCATTTTATAAACAAAAATAAAAACTGCCAATTTGTATAATCTTCTTCATAATACATCAAATTTTAGTACTTTCACATGCCTTACTTTAGGCTTCTATTTATTTACGCACTTAACTAACCACTTACCTACTTACTTACTTATAAGCATCCACAAATTATGCCCGACTTTAGCTACTTAATATTAATTTAAATGTCCTCGTCACAAAAATGCTGTTGAAATTTGCATTTTATTAAAAAATATTTGACAGTCGTTAAAAAAAAGAAGAAGATGTAGCATGGAGCGCAGTGTTGTATTTTTAACTTGCAAGTTAAATAAACTTTTTTTTTCGCTTGTTTTTTATTACCGTTACTTTATATTTGCTTACTTTTTATGTTTATTTTTGCATCATTTTGTCGTTGAAATGTTTTTTTTTTGACATTTTTATGTTCCAATGAGGGAAAGCTCTTGAGGCATTTTAAATGAAAAGTCACTTGAAGAGCAAATTATAATTTGAAAGATATTAAATTTGTTTTTTTTTTTTTTGGCTTATTTATGGCGCTACGCAGTAAATATTTGCCGTGCGGAATATGCGGAAAGGGAGTACTTACTACAGTTCACATTAATAAAAGGTGTTTATTTGCTTTAATTTAGATAAAATAAGTTCAAAAGTGCTCTTAATTTGAAGTTTGTAATATGTTTCTATGGGATTTTTATGAGGATTACTAAGGGGCTTCTGAAGAGATCTCTATGGAGGTTTCTATAGGCTTTCTAAGGGGTTTCTGTGAAGATCTCTTTTTGCGTTTCTTAATTTTAAATTAAATAAAGCTCAAAAGTGCTCTGAATTTGGAGTTTGTAACAAATTTCGATGGGATTTTTATGAGGGCTACTAAGGAGTTTCTGAGGAGTTCTCTATGATGGTTTCTATTGGGTTTTCAAAGGGTTGCTTTGAAGATCTCTGTGGGGGTTTCTTTAATTTAAATTAAATAAGTTCAAAAGTGCTCTAAATTTGAAGTTTGTAATATGTTTCTATGGGATTTTTATGAGGATTACTAAGGGGCTTCTGATGGAGGTTTCTCTATGGAGGTTTCTATAGGCTTTCTAAGGGGTTTCTGTGAAGATCTCTATTTGCGTTTCTTTAATTTAAACTAAATATAGCTCAAAAGTGCTCTGAATTTGGAGTTTGTAACATATTTCGATGGTATTTTTATGAGGGCTACTAAGGAGTTTCTGAGGAGTTCTCTATGATGGTTTCTATAGGGTTTTTAAGGGGTTGCTTTGAAGATCTCTGTGGGGGTTTCTTTAATTTAAATTAAATAAGTTCAAAAGTGCTCTAAATTTGAAGTTTGTAATATGTTTCTATAGGATTTTTATGAGGGCTACTAAGGTGCTTCTCAGGAGATGTCTATGGAGGTTTCTATAGGGTTTCTAAGAGGTTCTATTTGAAGATCGCTATGGGGGTTTCTTTAATTTAAACTAAATAAAGTTCAAAAGTGCTCTGAATTTAAAGTTTGTAATATGTTTCTACGGGATTTTTATGAGGGCAACTGAGGAGTTTCTAAGGAGATTTCTTTGGAGGTTTCTATAGGGTTTGTAAGGGGTTCTTTGACGATTTCTATATGATTTTCTATAAGGTTTCTTTTTGGTTTTTATGGAGCTTTTAATGAGAGTTTCTGAGGAACTTTTCTATGGAACTTTTTATGGAGGCTTATCTGTGCTCTCAATTGGAGTTGTGATGATGGATTCTATTAGGAGTTTTTGTTTTGGTTTGCACATTTTTCTGTATAGGGTATGCATTACTAATTTAATATACAACAATTATATAAGGTTGCTGTAGCGAATCCCAATGAAATTTCATTTCATTTACAAAAAGCTGCCATTATACAGCAATAAAGAGGCAATTGAAGTAGCAACAAAACCATTTTATATTAAAAATTGAGTATTAAAAAATAAAATTCAATTATGAGTGGTATGTATAGAGTTAAAAAATTATAAATTGCTTAAATAATTAATATAAATTATGTTATACTATATAATGAACAGTGCAAACTACTCGTCTAATCGCTGTGACTGCTATACTATATGCCAGCTTGAGCTACACAACTGCCAGTCCATATACAGCACATCTCTTGGAGAAACTTGCCGAACAATTTCCCGATAAAAATGTGCTCTTTTCAACATTCTCCATACGTGCTGCATTAACTATGTTGCATTTGGGTTTAGTAGGACCCGCAGCTGAAGAACTGGAAAAGGAATTTCAATTAACAGCAAATAAGCAGACAAATGCTGAGCGTTTTCTGGCGCTACTGACTAAAGCACATAATAACCCAAATGTTACCTTGAAGTTGGCCAACCGTGTCTATGCTGCAGTTGACTTACCCATTATACCATCATACAATGCACTCACACAAAAGTATTTTGCAAGTGAAACACAAAATGTGAACTTCGGCGATGAGGCAACAGTGCAGCTAATCAATAATTGGGTTTCGAAACAAACAGCACAAAAAATTAAAGAATTATTTGCACCTGCAAGTTTTGATAGTCTCACCAGATTTGTACTTGTGAATGCCATATACTTCAAAGGCAATTGGCAGAAACCATTTGATTCCAAGAAAACTACAAAAGCTGATTTTCATTTAACAAGGACTAAAAGCGTTCAAGTGGATATGATGAGTTCTACCAATGCCTATAAACAAGCCTTCAATGCTGAATTAAATGCACGAATTCTTTCGCTGCCTTTTGCCGGTGAAGAGTATCAAATGTTGATCATTTTACCACGCCTAACACACGCATTGGATGGCACAGCAGCACTACGCAATTTACTACGAAAATTGAAAGACAAATGTTTGCTGAAACTAGCGAAAGGCTTAAGGAAACAAAATGCCGAACTATTATTGCCCAAATTTAAAATTAAATTTAAAATTGAGCTTAAAGATGTACTAAGTAGAATTGGTGTACGTAGTATTTTTCAAGAAGGTGCTGCGAATTTTAGTAGTTTGACTACATCGAAGGAGCCGATTTATGTGAGTAAAGTAGAACATGAAGCATTTTTGGAGGTTAATGAAGAAGGCGCTGTGGGAGCAGCAGTTACTGGTTAGTATTATGGCAAGAAAATGTGTACTAAATGCTTTAAGAAGTTTAATTTATTTGTTTTACTTTGTAGCACCAGTTAGCACGAAGAGATCCGTTTTGCGTAGTTTCACTGTCGATCATCCTTTTGTGTATGCAATTTTGGATTCGAAGTCCGTGTTTTTCACGGGTTATATTGTTGATTTGTAAAGCTTTGTAAAAAATTGGAAATGTATATAAAATTATATAATATATCATTAGTTTCTGCAATTCTTTTTTGGAAACAATATTTAATTTAATTTAATAATTTATAAATTTAAATTATAATTAAAAAAAAAGCTTAACACTTCAAATAAAGCATTTTAAAGGTTGTATAACATTATTTTTAAATTTTAAACTAGTTGCGAATTATAAGTGCTTTTAAGTTGTAAGTGGCAGCAGTACAAGCAGTTTGTTTGATTCTTGATTCTTCGCAGCCATTAATGGAAATTATTCTATCTCGCGGCATATAACTCTGTTAGCACTGTAAGCTGTTAAAATATTGGCTAAATCTGTGCCTGCAAGTGACAAAAAAAAATAATTTATGCTTGTAAGCACTTTGCATAAATTTTCGAGCATATTTTATATAATTCCACTTCCAGCTTATGGCAATAATTTCTGTTTATTACTCCCCCTCTGACTGCTATTAAACTGGAACATTAGAATAGTCCTTATTAAGTGCCCAAAGGCAATATTGTATTTAATTTTCTTTGTTTTTCTTCAAGCTTAATGCAGAAATAATGAATTTGCCGGAGTCTTCTAATTGTGAGTTTCTGCAGAAATGTTGGCGAATTTCTTGCTTTAAGTTCTGCTGCTGTGAAATGCATTCATTTGGAATGACACAGTAAAAAGTTGCTTAAGCACATGAATTATTCAGCGTGCTCTTAGCATAAAATAAAAAGAAAAGAAATATTTAGCATGCGTATGGGACAAGGACACCAGAACGCCAGGATAACGACAAACAAGAAAGTGTATGAATGTTTAAAACAGCAAATGTATTTGCGTCGTCTAACGAGTTTAGCATGAATTATCGTTTAATCAGAATTTATGTAAAGCAAAGAAATCTTGGATCAGTGGGAGGGAGAAAGCGGGAGAACATTGCTGAGCTATTTGGCAATAGAAGTTGCAAAACAAAGTCAAAGCGAAAGGTGTTAAAAGTGGATTAAAGTAGTTTTGTATATAAGACATTTTTAATAAAAGTAGCAGTGCTTAAATGAAAATTGGGCAACGTGACGAAAATGGGGACGGCTTTGTTTAGTGGTAAATTTAATAGTAGGAAAGCTACCAACACATTCAAACGTTAACTCTCCCTAATGCACTCTGGTAGAACCAATGTACAGTCACTCCAGTGAAAAACAAATTTTCTTCCAAAAAATTCACAAGCTTTTTATATCAAATCGAAACACTAAAATGCCAATATTTTCTTTGAATGTTTAAAATTTGTACGTTTCAATGCATTTTTCAATTTTCCAATTTTTCTTCTTTTTTTTTGGCTTTTCACCATCAAACGGAAAAATAATTACACGCTGTTTGGTGTGTTGTAAACTTAAAAAAAAAACGAAACATATTGACAACGCGGATTTTCACATTGTTTTGCCACAACAATTTTTTCGAGTTACGCGTGCAAAGCCCTTACAAATGCTTTCCCTGTTACTATACCATGGCACGCGTGCCTCAGCGCATATATATTTGTTTTTCCACGCTAAAATTCGAGTAGAAATATTGTTTTCCCAGCGCAAAATAGCGAATGTATTCGATAATGTTGTGCACAATGTTGCCAGTTGCTTCTCAATGGGGGGAGAACTCCCAGAAATGCTGTCGCAATAAATTTTAACGAACGCCAAAGTGATAATGAAAGTGTTTCCTTCCGTTTTCATTTTCGACATGTAGCAATTTTTTTTTTCCATTGTTTTTTGTAAACAAAGTGAAAAGAAAATGCTGTAAAACTGCAAGGATTGAAGTGCTAAGAAGTTGTTGTATACAAAAAGGATATGTGCCAAGCAAATATACTTTCTCTTATAATAATTAAAATGAAATAACTCTCAAGTCAACGTTTAAACTTTATAGTTCAAAATATCAAGCTTCAATTGTCTCACAGTTAAGTCATCAAGCGTCGAAGCCAAAGCCAAAGCCAAAGGCCAAAGTCAACTTAATGCTCTCTTAAGCCAACACAGCAAGCCACTTGGCAGCTTATTTGGGATTTAGTTACAGTAATTAGCATAAAATTAAAATCTCTTGCAACATTTGTTGAAGTTGTAGCAGGAGCAGAGTTTCAATTAGGCAAGAAATATATAAAGAAGAAGTAGAAAAAAATGAAGAAATTAATTTACCACAGATTTTCTTTACTTTGCGTACTCTACTGTGGGAAGCAATCAAATGTGGTAGTAAATCAGTAGTAGGTCTGCTGACTAGTTTAAGTTTAATTAAAGCTTAAAAGAGGGAAAGTATTTAAAGTTAATTAACTACGATTTATAATGAATTTATTTCTGTGACGATGCCAATAACAGCAAATAAAATTGTCTATAAATTGCTTTGCTTTAAATAAATTTGAATTTTAGCACCTGCAAGTGTCTCAAAAGCGTTACTTAATATATTTCAATGCCTTAAACTTTGATTGAACTTTCTACTTGAGTAATGTAGAAGAGCGAAACAGCAAACAAAAAGAAAAATCATTTGCAGGTGGCATGCACTTTAATTCGTTTTCTCTTCTTATATTACCTTGTGTTATTCAATGCATACGCGTGTACAGTGAGCTGCTGCATGCAAAGAACACGATTTGAGCTAGTATGCAGCTAGATAAATGCTCCTTGTGAGACACTTGCAGGTGCTAATATCTATAATTATATTAAGCAAAGCAATTTATTATAGAAAAAGAGCATAATTAATTGCTTTGCTTAATATAATTATAAATATTAGCACCTGCAAGTGCGCACAAGCGTTTCTTAATACGTTTTAATGCCTTAAACTTTGATTGAACTCTTTCATTCATGCACTTGAGTAATGATGAAGAGTGAAACCATTTAACAAAAAGAATAATCATTTGCAGGTGACATGCACTTTTTATATTACCTTGTGTCATTCAATGCATACAGTGAGTTGCATGGAAAGAGAGCGATTTGCAGCTAGAATTATGCTGCTTTCTTTTTCTCATTTTCTATCTGTATATTTCTCTCTCCTTTCCTCCCTACTTATTCTCACCCATCTAGCTTTGACAGCACTTAAGCAAGCAAGACCATCGACATAATTCAGCTTAAATAAGTATTCAACATAGTTCATTTATCTTTTTTACTCTATTCGCTACAATTTATTTCTTCAAAATGATGCTTCAACACATTTAATTGCTGCTAATAAATTTCTAATTGCAAAAATAAATGCCTTAACCGTATAAACCGGGTAAAATATTTTGCTACAAGTTCAAAAGAGCAGATTCTGCAATAAATCCATTTATCAAGTCTTCCCACAGCAAAATTTATTTTACGGTTTCCGGTTTGCTTTTCAATTGCAGAACACAGAACAGAATAATTTCCTTTCAATTTATACCTGGCTTAAATTCTTAATTAGACCGACTAAGTCTGCTGTTGTTGTCTGACAAGATGAAGCAGCAAGAAATTGAAAGCTCAAATGCGAAAAAGGTTTTAGCCAGAAATGTACTTAATTACTGTTTAGGCAACTAGCTACGCAGCAGGATATGCCACTGGATGCAGTAGTAAAAGGCAGACAAAACACCTCAACTAATTTAGGCAAATTGTTTTGTATGCCGAGGACATTCAAGTGTGTTACAATTAGAACAATTCTGTGTAGTTTTGCACTGTTTATTTGACAGCTTAATGAAAGCCAAGCAGGACACATTTAATGCAGTTTGTGGAACTAATTCGAAAAAGTAAACTTTAACTGGAAACTTTTAATTTATTTTCTTCTCCTTTTTTTCTGCATATTTACAGCACATTTTGGACAGAAAGTTTGTCGAACAGTGTACTTTAATTGCCTTTGAAAGTGGCAAGAAAGACAAAATGGCGACGCTTTGTCAACATTTAAATGTGGCAGCCGCCATTTTGTTTTGCGTAATTAAACGCAGACTAAACTAAAGTTTTAAAACTGTTTTCGTTTTACGCTGTTTTAATTTTAAGTATCTCCGTGAATAAATACAAATTTACATCGTTTTGATTATAAGCAGAAGAGACTACTTTTAGGTTATTGAACTCTTAAGAAGAAAAAAAGCAGAAAATACGACAATATTCAAATAGCAATGCTATATAAAAGTTGAAACTTGTTGCTTTGAAGTAACTCAACTTTATTGCCGTCAAATCTCTTAGCATATTAAAAATTATAAACTGAAGTCCCCCAGCCTGGCATCCTCATTTTATACGCAAACTTTCCGAAGTTGCGTTGAAATTTTGTTGAATATTTCTGCTTTGATTTTTATGCTTTTGGCTAAAAAGTTTCTACGCTCCTTTTTTTTGCTCTTCCCGGCGCTCAAAAGAAACTTTATCCAGCGTGAATTGCTTCTTTTTAAGTTGCGCAAAGCGCAAAGCAATGATCCACTTGAGGTAGAAGTATTCTCAGTGCGGTGCAACTTTTATGCTAATTTAGATTTGAGAATTCAAATTTAATTTCAATTTTTTTTAATGAAATTTTAATAGTTGAGGTGCAGAAATGTGGTAGTTAGGCAGGTATCGATACTTACTTGCAGGTGCTATAAATAAGGAATGGGTTTCTTCAGCTTATTTGTATATACGAGCTTTCTACAGTTGGTTGCGGCTTTCTATTATAGCTCCCACCTGTCAGCAGGCGCACAACCGTTTAAACAGGCGATACTTTCTTGCAGGTGCTATAATAAGGAATGGTTGGCTTCCGCTTATTTATATATTCGTGCACTCCACAGCTGATTGTGGCTTTATATTAAAGCACCTACCTGTCAGTAGCTGTACAATCATTTAACCAGACGACCAAACTATGCTTCTGTCAGTTTAAAGTTATTAAATAAAGACTTTCAAGCGACTATCTTATTGAAATAAAATCTTTAACTTTAAAATATGCAAATATGACTTTTATACAAAATTAAATTACACAAAAGTATTTAAAGTACACACTTCAACTTCATATTTGCACCTCATATTTTATTATATTTTGCACGACATCTGCATGCAGCAGTGCAGCAACTTTCAATGCAATTAAGCGTGAAAACACGTACGAGAAACGAGCCAAGTTGACTCGAGTTGTGCTGGCTTGCTAGCTTGCTTGCTTGCTTGGACTACAAACTTCAGCCAGCAAGAAGGCGAAGTTTGTCACACAACGTTGAATTTGTATTATAGTACATACTAGCACCTGCAATGTGCATAAGCTAGAACTTGTATATATATATAAGATATATATGTACAGACGCTAGCAAACACTAATCAGGCTCAGCGCAGCTAATGACTCGGAAACGGAACGCCAATCGTTGCAATTAAAATTAATTATGGTATTTGTCAGCTTAGTGACTATTTTTCCACAATTGAAAAATGTTGCATGTAATGTAATTTATATGCACGAGCACAAGGCATCCTTCTTCAACATAGTGTGTCTCCACCTCCTTCAACAACAACAACAACAACAACAACAACGCATTTCATTCATGCATTGATTCATTGAACTGCGAATTATGTTACTTGTATCGAAGGTTCCGTCTTTGCCGGTTTGCCTTGCGTTTGCCACGATTGCAATCTTGCGCACGTTAATTAAATGTCGAAAGGAATGTAATGATGCGTTTGTTGTGTCCCTCTATTCGTCCCACCGTTCGTCCGTCCTTGCGTTTTCTGTACTGCGTAAAGATTGCGCGCATGGATAAAAAGTTCAGCCGCGTGCTGCGTTGCTGTTCAAACGAGTGGGCCAATATTTCTTTGCCAACATCTATAAAAAAAAAAGAAAAAAAGAAACATACATAAGTAGAAGAAGTTCCATGGCCTTCCTTCTGCTGGCGCTCTATTTATAGCGCACTTGTATCGAAATCTTGTCTTTCCATTCAATTCGAAGCAGGCGTTGGCGTTCCGTCCGGCATAGTTTCTACAAAGGCAGGCGATTTTTTAAATCATTATCGCACTTGATCTTCGCAAATCGCAATCGCAGCGAAGTGTTGCGCCCATGATGCGTTTTCCGTTGGCGTGCGTTGCATAAAAATTTCAAAAATTCGCAGAGTGGAACTGCACAAGTTAAGTTCCAGCGAGTTAGTTTAGTTTAAATTCTCGCCATTACGAAAGGTGTTTCAGCAGTAAAATATTTTCCGTGAATATTCTTAGACATATTTGCACCAAAGAAGGAAACATATTTAGCGCCAGACTTGCTAAATGAGTTGTTACTTAATAATCAGAAAGCAAACAACAATAAATACAGCGAAAGAAATATGAACAATGCAACGAAAAGTATTACACGCAGGTGCTATCTCGCCCGCTGTCTTGAAGTTTTTATTTTTCTGTCTGCATACAAGTTGCGTATTTTTTATAAATTTCGAAAAAAAAAAACCCACCAAAAATACATCTCCAAAGCCCACCGCTACATCATGCATCATTCGACAGTTTTAGTGCTTCCGTTTGCCAATATTAGCTAACTTTTGTGTAGCATCTTCACTAAAATGTGGCTTATTGATTTTGAAGATGCCTTTTTCCTTCCATCTCTACTTTCTTTATTTTTTTTTTCGTCTTTCAAAAGTTGCCGAAACGTGTGCAGCTGCTGTGGCTGCTGCGCTTTATTTGTGTCAGCAGTAAAGATTGTTGGCTGCCTTGGCATTTGCTGCTGACTTTACCTATTTGCATAGAGAGAAGCTTTTTGTTGTTGTTGTTGTTTCTTCCTGCAGAATTGTTTTTCTATAAATTGTTTTTTTTTTTTCTTATTTATTTTTCGGTTCAACTATGAAAGTTGGCAGTCAAGCTACTGACGTACAAACGTGCAGCATATATGCTAGGTAAATAGCTGTTAGCGTGTAAATATTTTCTTGATGCTATTGATGATGCTTTTGTTGTTTGTGTTGTTGTTGTTGTTGTTGTTGGTGCTGTACCACTGATGTGCACTTGAGGTATGTGGTAATTGCGAATGGCATTTTGTGATGTTCTCTCTTAGTTGTCTTTTTTTTGCTGCACTTTTTAGCTTTTTCTTAAGAGGTTTTATTTTGCTGGAGATCTCCGCAATAGTCGTAGGTTGAAGCTTGTAATTTTCAGTAGTTTGAAATTGCTTAAAAGTACTTCATAGTTTGTTGTATAATGGAGATGATTATTGGTTTTCATTTTGTAGCGTATGGCAACCCTAAGATGGATTGTAATGCATGAAGTGCCTGAAATATAAGAGAAAGAAAGAAATGGTTAGAATGTACATAATATCTTAAAATATATTTAAAAAAAATATTTTAGCAAAAATTAGCATATCTTATGCTTAAAGTCTTACTTAGCACCTTTCAGAGAGTCCTCCTAATCCTAACGACCAGTCTCTAGCTAAATCTGTAGTGCATTGGTATCTCGAGCTTGGATCTCTTACTAAAGCTATTTCTCTTAGATTTCGATCTCACTATCTTTCTCCTAGTTTTTCTTTGACATTAACACCCCATACCCCCACTACAACCTTGAGTCATCGAGCTTTCAACACAAAAGGCATCGACCCTAATTGCAGTTCAAAGCCCCTTCCTAGGGGTCATCAACACTTACTAGAGACAAATCCATTCAAACCAAGTGGAGTTAATTAAGTCCATTGAGCCATAGAAATTAAAATTATAAAATTATTTCGCCTAAAAGTATGCAACACAAAAATAATTTTTTTTTAGCGCTCTCCTCGGGGATTCTCAAAAATTGATATACCTAGCTGATTTTACTGAGGAAAACTATATTGGCCGGAGGGTGGCCGGAGGCCAACGGACGCGGCCGGAGCTCGGCGAACTTGGTCTCACTTCGCCGGTGGACATCCGTCGCCAGGGAAATACCTCCGTTAGGAGACGCCCTTGCCTGGTGCTTCCCACTTTCCGGGGATTAGTTCTCTCCGTCTGGAGATTCCCTCTGTCCGGGCATTCCCACTGTCCGGAGATTCCATCTGTCCGAGGATGCCCGCCGTCCAGGGATGCCCGCCGTCCGGGGATCCCTCTGTCCACGGATTCCCTTTGTCCGGGGATCCCTCTGTCCACGGATTCCCTCTGTCCGGGGATCCCTCTGCCCAGGGATTCCCTCTGTCCGGCGATTCCCTCTGTCCAGGGATTCCCTCTCTCCGGGGATACCCACCGTCTGATGACTCCATCCGTCCGGGCATTGCCTCCCCGGACCATTGACCACCGGGGACAATCACCTCTGCCACCCGGCGTTCATGAC
Organism: Leucophenga maculata; assembly: GCA_035044805.1. Lineage (NCBI taxonomy): Eukaryota > Metazoa > Arthropoda > Insecta > Diptera > Drosophilidae > Leucophenga > Leucophenga maculata. The sequence goes on from JAWNNP010002290.1 coordinate 1,804,448, forward strand.
CCTTGCCCGCCGGGGTCAATGACCCCCGGGATCACGGGGTCAATGACATTTGACCCCCGGGGTCATGGCGTCAATGACCTTGGCCCCCCGGGGTCACGGGGTCAATGACCTTTGACCCCCGGAGTCACGGGGCAATGACCTTTGACCCCCGGGGTCACGGGGTCAATGACCTTTGACCCCCGGGGTCACGGGGTCAATGAACTTTGACCCCCGGGGTCACGGGGTCAATGACCTTTGACTCCCGGGGTCACGGGGTCAATGACCTTTGACCCCCGGGGTCACGGGGTCAATGACCTTTGACCCCAGGGGTCACGGGGTCAATGACCTTTGACCCCCGGGGTCACGGGGTCAATGACCTTTGACCCCCCGGGTCACGGGGTCAATGACCTTTGACCCCGGGGTCACGAAGTCATTGACCTTTGACCCCTGGGGTCAATGAACTTTCACCCCCGGGGTCACGGGGTCATTGACCTTTGACCCCTGGGGTCACGGGGTCAATGAACTTTCACCCCCGGGGTCACGGGGTCAATGAACTTTGACCCCCGGGGTCACGGGGTCAATGAACTTTGACCCCCGGGGTCACGGGGTCAATGACCTTTGACCCCCGGGGTCACGGGGTCATTGACCTTTGACCCCCGGGGTCATGGGGTCAATGACCTTTGACCCCGGGGTCACGGGGTCAATGACCTTTGACCCCCGGGGTCACGGGGTCAATGACCTTTGACCCCCGGGGTCACGGGGTCACGGGGTCAATGACCTTTGACCCCCGGGGTCACGGGGTCAATGACCTTTGACCCCCGGGGTCACGGGGTCACGGGGTCAATGACCTTTGACCCCCGGGGTCACGGGGTCAATGACCTTTGACCCCCCGGGTCACAGGGTCAATGACCTTTGACCCCGGGGTCACGGGGTCAATGACTTTTGACCCCCGGGGTCACGGGGTCAACGACCTTTGACCCCCGGGGTCACGGGGTCAATCACCTTTGACCCCCGGGGTCACGGGGTCATTGACCTTTGACCCCCGGGGTCATGGGGTCAATGACCTTTGACCCCCGGGGTCACGGGGTCAATGACCTTTGACCCCCGGGGTCACGGGGTCAATGACCTTTGACCCCCGGGGTCACGGGGTCAATGACCTTTGACCCCCGGGGTCATGGGGTCAATGACCTTTGACCCACGGGGTCACGGGGTCAATGACCTTTGACCCCCGCAGTCACGGGGTCAATGACCTTTGACCCCCGGGCTCACGGGGTCATTGACCTTTGACCCCCGGGGTCACGGGGTCAATGACCTTTGACCCCCGGGCTCACGGGGTCATTGACCTTTGACCCCCGGTGTCACGGGGTCAATCGACCTTTGACCCCCGGGGTCATGGGGTCAATGACCTCTGACCCCCGGGGTCACGGGGTCGATGACCTTTGACCCCGGGGTCACGGGGTCATTGGCCTTTGACCCCCGGTGTCATGGGGTCAATGACCTTTGACCCCCTGGGTCACGGGGTCAATGACCTTTGACCCCCGGGGTCACGGGGGGGGTCAAGGGTCATTGACCCCGGGGGGGTCAAGGGTCATTGACCCCGTAGGGGGTCAAGGGTCATTGACCCCGTAGGTGGTCAAGGGTCATTGACCCCGTAGGGGGTCAAGGGTCATTGACCCCGTAGGTGGTCAAGGGTCATTGACCCCGTAGGGGGTCAAGGGTCATTGACCCTGTAGGGGGTCAAGGGTCATTGACCCTGTAGGGGGTCAAGGGTCTTTGACCCCGGGGGGATCAAGGGTCATTGACCCCGGTGGGGTCAAGGATCTTTGACCCCGTAGGGGGTCAAGGGTCATTGACCCCGTAGGGGGTCAAAGGTCATTGACCCCGTAGGGGGTCAAAGGTCATTGACCACGTAGGTCAATGACCCTTGGGTCAAGGGACATTGACCCCGGGGGGTCAAGGATCTTTGACCCCGTAGGGAGTCAAGGGTCATTGACCCCGGGGGGTCAAGGGTCATTGACCCCGTAGGGGTCAAAGGTCATTGACCCCGTGGGGGTCAAGGGTCATTGACCCCGTAGGGGTCAAAGGTCATTGACCCCGTGGGGGTCAAGGGTCATTGACCCCGTAGGGGGTCAAGGGTCATTGACCCCGGGGGGATCAAGGGACATTGACCCCGGGGGGATCAAGGGTCATTGACCCCGGGGGGATCAAGGGACATTGACCCCGGGGGGCCAAGGGACATTGACCCCCGGGGGTCAAGGATCTTTGAGCCCGTAGGGAGTCAAGGGTCTTTGACCCCGGGGGATCAAGGGTCATTGACCCCGGGGGGGTCAAGGGTCATTGACCCCGGGGGGGTAAAGGGTCATTGGTCCCCGGGGGGGGGGTCAAGGGTCATTGACCCCGTTTGGGGTCAAGGGTCATTGACCCCGGGGGGTCAAGGGACATTGACCCCGGGGGGGTCAAGGGTCATTGACCCCGGGGGGGTCAAGGGTCATTGACCCCGGGGGGGTCAAGGGTCATTGACCCCGGGGGGGTCAAGGGTCGTTGACCCCGGGGAGGTCAAGGGTCATTGACCCCGGGGGGGTCAAGGGTCATTGACCCCGGGGGGGTAAAGGGTCATTGACCCCGGGGGGGTAAAGGGTCATTGACCCCGGGGGATCAAGGGTCATTGACCCTGTAGGGGGTCAAGGGTCATTGACCCCGTAGGGGTTCAAGGGTCATTGACCCCGGGTGGTCAAGGGTCATTGACCCCGTAGGGGGTCAAAGGTCATTGACCCCGTGGGGGTCAAGGGTCATTGACCCCGTAGGGGATCAAGGGTCATTGACCCCGGGGGGATCAAGGGACATTGACCCCGGGGGGTCAAGGGACATTGACCCCGGGGGGGTCAAGGGTCGTTGACCCCGGGGGGGTCAAGGGTCATTGACCCTGGGGGGTAAAGGGTCATTGACCCCGGGGGGGTAAAGGGTCATTGACCCCGGGGTGGTCAAGGGTCATTGACCCCGGGTCAAGGGTCATTGGCTCTTGACCCAAATTTTTCTTTTATTTTGATTGATTCACTTTGGGTGATTCACTTTAGGGGATTCACTTTGGGTGATTCACTTTGGGTGATTCACTTTAGGGGATTCGCTTTGGGTGATTCACTTTGGGTGATTCACTTTGGGGGATTCCTTGGGGTTACCCCAGACAGTTGAATTCCCTGGGGTCAATGACGTTGGTCGCCGGGGTTAAAGAAGAAATGCCGCCCGTCGAGTACTGGCCCAGCCTCTCTGCCAACCCTAGTACCTATATATGTTTTTTTACACTTCCCCCGCATTTTAGCGATTTTAAATATTCTTATTTTTCCTTAAACTTGTACAACATAATACATTATTCTGCATTAAATCTTAACTGATATATATATGTATGAAGTATATATTTCTATGAAGTATATATTGTGTTGTTGAAAAGGGTTATGCGATGGTGGGTGAGGCAGAGCTAGATCTATAGAGGTAAATGTATGATGTGTGCTGAAGTGGCTTGGTGAGCCATCATTGAGCCATTATCCCCGAAATATATCTGCAAAATTTCTAAATCCAATGAACACTAATGCTTAGTATTTTTGGACAGCTGCCTTTCTTTCAGTTGCATCAAGAAGTGCACAGCATACACGACGAAAATTGTTTGCTATAAAAAATGCCGCCTGCTGCCGCGTCGCTGCAGTCGTCATCTGTCAACTTCAAAGCGCTGCCAACCATCCATGAGCAGTAGTCAAAGTGTGTTGTTTCATTCATCATAAATCTAAAATGCTTTCCTTTTTTTTGCGCTACAGTCAAATGGATGCAGACATGAGCTGTGAATACGAAGCCACCCAAACACCCTACACAGCAACGGAATTGTAAATTTGGTTATTAAGTGTTTGCGAAATTGTTGACTGAACTTGAGCGCTTTTTTTTTTTTTTTTTTTGGAAAAAAAAACTTATTGCAATAAATGTTCCGCTTTGTCACAGCTGATCATGACGTCGCAATTGAGCTGAAGAAATATTACTCAATGGTGCGGAAGCAAGTTGCAGTAATTCTGAGTCATGTTGCTTTGCAGTTCATTGCACTGCATTGCAGAGCAAAAATTCATTGCATAGCTTGAGGCGTTGATTCTATTTTTAAACCATTTTCGATTATATTTTGGCATTTATTTTAATTACAATTGCTAAATTATGCAACAATAGTAAACAATTTAACATTTTTGGAATATTTATGCGTCATTTTGGTATTTTACAACACTGCAATTAAATAGGCTGCTTAATTATACATAAATAACAACAAAATGTACTTGTTTACAATGAAATACGATTATTTTGTTATTTGTTTGTTTTTTAATTTATTTATGACTTTTTAATTAATAAAACCATAAAAAAATAATGTGGAGTGCCACACAGCCGTGTGGAGTAGTCCGAGCAGTTAAATTGTTGCAAATGGAAATTGAATACGATTTAGTAATAAGTTAAACTGGGGTATAAACTGTAATTAAAATAAATTAAATTGTTTCATGGAAAAAATTTATGCATAAAATATTACAAAACTAAAATCATTTGTTCATATTCTCTAGATTCATCAGTTTATTTAAATGCATTAATTTTAAATAGTAATATGCTATAATTTATGATTTATGGCGCCCAACGTGGAGCTGAACTGCAATTAATTTAATGCATAAAACCATATTCCGCTTCAATTACCAGCAATAATTAAAATATATTTTTTTTCTTCTTCGCTCACATAGCTAAAACCGTCTCCAGACTATGTCCCGACGTTTCATTACGAACCGTTATATCTTCATGTAGTATTATCTCCAATTGTATAGAATCTTCATTTGGCGCCTGACAAGCCTCCACATCGGCTGCACTCAGCAGTAAATAATTCGTATCATTTGGTATAAATTCGCGTACATTCTGCGGTGAGTCGAATTGATGGACCAAACGTATGGCACTACGTGACTGTGTAAATAATTTATCGAATACCGTTATGGTGGCGTATAACTTTTTTGCATGATTAACGCTGTAGCACCATATTATAAAGACATGTTGTTTACGATCTTCTAAAGGTTCTTTGCACAATTTAGCCAATTCTTTATTTTTGAAGAACGCCGTCCACGAAGTACGGCATATCATAATAATTACCGGCATATGATTCTCCAGTAGTTCGTAGCCCTGATGTAGTCCGGTATTTTTAGCACAAATATAACGTTTGGCTGGCATTGTAGCTGGTTCGTTCTTAAAGCCTGCATAGGCCAGTATGCCGAGGCAGGAATTTGTATCAAATTCGCAACATTTTGGCGAAATGGACATAATTGTGCGTTCAGTGTTGCAGACGGTGCGTAACTGTTGCAAATGATTAACAGTGTGTTTGGAGAGTATATGCGATAATAAATTTGAACCGAAAATTGTTTGGCTACAATGTTCAATTAGACATTTTGTTGGTGTATAGCTCAGCGAGTATAGATTTCGTTGTAATTGATTTTCGTCTGCATCCTCTTCCTCCTGCTGCTTCATAAGCCTGTTGTTGTTGTATTGCTTAACCTCTGTCATTTTAGTTTGTATATCTAAAAATATTGGGGAGGAAGAAATTATTTTTTGATGCTTAAAGTACTGTCTTGAAATTGGGAGAACCACTAAGTCGGATAAGATGCTTACCTAGGGTTTCACTTCTCTCTTTTGTTGGTTTTTTTCTTAACAAATACCAAGAATTTATATGATTCGGTAATAATTGTCACAAATTGTTTTTGTAAAATTAAAAAAAAAAAAAAAGTATGTAGTGTACTGGATGGACTGCTTCCACCTATTCAATATGTGCAGTTCAAATATTCTATATTTTTTCTGTTATAAAGATTTGAAAGGTAAAGCTTACTTGGGATATAAAAAAAAAAATGTTATTTAGGCAATAAACTTTCTTAGAAAATTTTGCTTTATTTAAAAATTTTATTTAATGCTAAACTTTGCATCAGTAGCTCTAAAATACTGTAGCTGTTCCAACCGCAACATACACACCAATGGCTTTCCAACTGTGCTCAAACACATTCGCTTGCAATATGTTGCAACTGAGATTGTTGCAGCACTTCAAACACACAGCAACATGTTCGAATAGCCGCTGCACAGTGGTTGCTTTTGTATTGAAAAAGCGTCCAAAAATACTTCTAGCAGAAATATTTGTCTAAAATATTAAAAAAGAAAAAAAATGGGGCGTGGTTCTACTCATGTACGCCTACATATCAGTGTTGAATTGGTAAAAAATTAGAAATTAAATAAAAATTTAAAAAAATTAATTGTGGCGCTGAACAAAACGGAATTTGTTACAGAATTTTCTTCTTGATTTTCAGCTACATCAAACAAATCTTAAAGAATTGTTTCTGGAAGAATGCTATATACCGTTCTCTCTCTCAACTCTCTCACGATCTATTGCTCTTATCGTTTACAAGAGAGAAGATATGCATGCATTGGAAATTATTTCAACATGCTTATTTCACAATTGATAGTTCTCCATGAACAGCAGCAACAAGCACATATCTCTCTTACTCATGCATAAGCACTCATTCTTTATGCTTCAGACTCTCAGGACAATGATTTGCCTCACTTGAATTTCGTTTCACTTTGCACAGTTTTGAAGTTGAATATGTACTAAACACATCACATAAACATCCTTACTCTTCCTCCATTAATTGCAAGATATAAGGCTTGCTACGCGCGCATTTCCCTTACTCTACCATGCTGTACTTTCACCTAATGTTTCTCCTCTCTTCAATTTTTGATTTCAAAACGTTGAAATTTAAGTTCCGTAAAGAATGTTCACTTCAAAAACCTTAATCAAACCCAGAACTCATTAAATTTAATTATTATTTAATTGTTTAGTTTCTTTGCCCAGTAATAAAGCGATTCGAACTTGTGGACGATGCTAAACTCACGAAACGATTTTCGTGGATCATCTTTTGTAAGCACTTTTCCACAGAGCTCTCAAAAAGTGGTCCCTTTTATACATATTGTCAGCAAAAAACCTGTTGCTTGCAGATACAATTCGAAACGGTCTTAAAAAAATACTCAAACATTGTTTCTGTTCGGCTTGCTCATCGCGCAAGCAAGGAGCGGTATGGCTTGCTGTCTCTGCTCATCGGTCCACTCAAGAACCTTTTCTTCGTAAAAAATCGGCAAAGCGTGTGTGGATAAGCAAACAGCAAGTATGCATGAGATTATGCCTATCCCTCTCTCCCTTCCTTTACCATGCTTTGCCTGTGATGAAATATTTAAGGCAATAACTTAAGGCAAACGCAACAACAACAAAAAAGACATTTTTTGCGGACACTTTGCTCGTGTGGGTCAGTAGCTGAGCGACGAACGAGTCTGTTCGTTTAGAGCGGTCAACAAAAGACCGATCGTGCGTTTCGCTCAACCCGACATCCGAGAGCGAGGACACCAACGAAACGAAAAATACGGTTGTTGTTGAGATCGTGAGCGTCTTGTTTAAATTTTGTCGGTCTTTTGAGTGAGCAGACCGTGCAGAAAAATTTAGTTAAGCATATTTTGTGAGCTCTGCTTTTCCAACTCATTCATTTAGCAGAAGAAGTTTGATTGAGATCATTTTTCCATTACCTATAGTAAAGTCCAAACAATTTAAATTGTTCTATTAGATACTACCCCTAATATGTGCTCTAACACAGTAATTTTTCCCTTGATATACTTCACTTCATCTAAAGCCAATTGAGTGGTTTCTCTTTCAAATTGAAATCTCCATAAAACTGCAACCACTGTGCAGCAGCTACAATAGTTAGTTCGAACATGTTGCTTTGTGTTTGAAGCACCGCAACAATCGGAGTTGGAACACAAATGTGTTTGAGCACAGTTTGAAAAGCATTGACTGATTTGTTGTGGTTGGAACACCGTTAGTAGTTCGAACCTATTGGAGTTTAGAATTAATGAACTGTAAAAATTTAAATTCAAATTTTTGAATGAAGTAAAATATTATAGGGGAGAGCCAGAAAATTGGATTTGGTAATCTGAGAAAAAAAAGTTATCAATTTATTTAAACTATTTGCACAAAATATCGTTTTATGGCGTTCTCCATCACTTTATAGAAGAACTTGGGCCAATGGTCTTTGGATTGATTTTCTTTTTAATTAAACTGGAAATATAAAAAAAGAAGAGGACCGATGGGTTAAAATCAGTGGATTTAAATCTTAAGGAGGACATTTGGCAGCTACATTGAATATCTAAGCATGTAGGCGTTATCTCTTATGGTCTCCAACATCATACACACCCAGACAAACGGGAAAATTTAATAAATATTAATAAAAAACTAACTATTTCATAAGAGTCCAAATTGGACCACTTAAAGAGGTGATCCACTACAAAAAGTCAAATCGATACAGACTTAGCAATATGTCTGACTTTAAAATATTTCATAATCCTTTATGGAGTTCATCTATATTTGATTTTATAAAATTTTTTTTTTTTTTTACTTGAACTTACCAACTCTGTTACAGGGGAAACCCCATACTAAATACTAAAATAAATTAGTACACATAGTTCCCGATTTTTCCTTGTGTCCATAATAAATATTAAAAAAAATTTTCATTTATAATTTTTTTTTTTATATCAATTTTTCCCCATCAACATTTGCCGGCACGCAACGCTCTCTTCGAACATTTGCTTCGTTCGAGCTGTCATTCAGTTTTGCGTCGTCGAACGCGTTGGATGTGCACGTCGGACGCGCGTCGTTTAAAAATTTAAAAGCAAAAGAAAAAAACAGTTATTGGTAACGTGTGAATTGGCTAAAAGTGAGAGAGCGAACGAGAGAGGAAAAGAGATAGCAAGCAATAACGCGCATTTCCTGCATTTGCCTGCGGCGATAGCAATAAGAAAAACAAAAGCAACAACAACGACAAGTGTACGAAAACGAAAAACCATTAAAAAGGAATAAATTCAAAAAAATAAAATAAATAAAAGTAAATCAAAGTCAGCTGTGCTGTGTTTGTCTGGCTTGTTGGCTGGCTTTGTTGTTGTTCTGCTTGTGTGCAGTTGCCAACACAACAACAAAAACCGCAACAAAAAGTTGTAAAGTGTAAAAATATTTAAATAAAAGAAAAATAAGCCAATTGCAAATAAATGCAAATAAAAAAATTTAATTCAGATCAAGTGTGTGCTGCCTTTTTATGCCCTACGAATCGAAATATTTTCAATGAAATAAATTAAATAAATTTTGACAGCAAAATCAAATAATTTTAATTGTGCAGCGGGGGGGCTAATTTACATAGCAAAGCAGCTTCGTATATATGTGTGTGTGTTAGAGCAAAGAGTGCAGAGCAAGGATATGTACAAACGCGCTCAGCAGTACATGCAAAACTGTGCCGGCAAGGAGTAAAAAGTGTGCAGCAGCGCAGCAGCAATTATTTAAAGCAAATACAACGACGTCAAGTCAAGTGGGTAAGTTTGTTTGTTTGTGTGTTTTATTTACCGTTGGCTATTGTCTTTGTTGTTTGTATTTGCGCATTATTGCGTTTGTTTATTTTTTTTGTTTTTTTTGTTTAAGTTTTGTTGACAAATTTTTCTTTTCTGAGTTTTTTCCGTAAAGTCGCGTGCCTGCATTTAGTCGCAATGTGTTAGAGTGAGACAGGCCAGACAGACGCCGGCTGCACTTGTCGCCCACGCCGGTTGCGTGTGTTTGTATTTGTTTTTGTATTTTGCCGGCTTGGCTACTGCTTGGCTTGATTTTTTTTCTTCTTCATTGTTGTTGTTTTTGGCCTATTTAAGACGACGACTTTGTCTGTCTGTCTGCCTGTCTGTCGCCTTTTGCCCTTTTCTCGCGCTGAGTTCAGTTTTTTGGCCACTTGCTTTGTTTGTTACACGTTGTGGTTGTTGTTTTTTTTTGTTTTAATTTTTTTTTTCTATTTGTTTTTGTCTGCTGCGCGTATTGTACCGTTAGTTCGTGCTGACATTTTGTACTTGTTTACCGTTTGTCAGCACAAGAGCAGAGAATTTTCTTCTATTTGTGCGGGTGCACACGTTCATTGACTTGCAAAAATTTTTTTTTTTTTTAATTTTTGTTTTTTCATTTTTTTAAAATTTATTTGAAATTTTTTTTGAAAGCTTTTTCTTGGCTAACTTAAAAGTGTAAAAAATGAACCGTTAACAATTGACATTTTTCTCTTTGGTTTGAATCAGCTGACCAAGCGCTAAAACAAAGTGTAAGCATAGATGTGTGCTCAGCATGTATGTGTGTTTTGCAAAAAAAAAAAAAAAACAACAACAACAAGAAACACAATGCTTATCAAACTTCGGTAGCAAACCAATCGATAACACAGGCCGACAAAATTTAACAAAAGTCTAGACCCAGAGACCAGACCTGACATACACGAGGGATTTTGTTGGACTAAATCCGAATTCGTGCTCCTATACGTCTGGTTTTCGAGATATTCTAACCTAAAAGTGAAAAAACGCGTTTTTTCGTGCACGGCATCAAAATCTTTCGGGTATGTCAGGTCTTGATATTTGATTCACATTAAAAGTTATATCGATATAGACATGTCCGTCTGTCTGTGAAAATGGAGTTCTTGGCGACTATAATAGCTAAAGTCTTCAAAATTGAATATTTAGATTCTCATATTCATTGTTCAGAGAACTTGTACTCAATGAAGGTGCTAAATCCACATCCCTAAGAGCGGGCTGGTACCTCATATTGAGTTTTTGTATGAAAAAATATTATGTGATGTTGTCTAATTTGGCTCAAAACACCAAATTTAGTCCACCTAACAGTGATACAAATAAAATATTCTTTTTAAATCCAGTTCGCTCCACTGAAATGGGTGGCCCATATACAAATCTGTTCCAACTTTCAGAGTTTTTGTACGAAAAAAAGTTTGTTGTTGTTGTAATTTAGCTAAAAATGCCGAATTTGTTGTATTTTGAGTTAATCCTACAAAATATACCCTTAAAGTCCAAATCGGATCATTAAAAGTGGTGGTTACTCTACAAAAAGTCCATCTTACTGGTTTTGAACAACAAGAATTTGGAGTCTATAATAGGTAGAGTCTAGAGGATGATGTTTCTTACTTAAATACTAATAAATTATTCCTTATAGGCACATCTCGTTATACCAGAAGGGTTGGTCCTCATACAAATCTGTCTCCCCTACTGTGATTTTTTAAGAAAATTATTTTATGGTATTTGAGTTTAGCTTGAAAGAAGAAATTTAGATCTAGATTTTGCAGTAAGGAACATATTCCCTATACATCTTTAAGGTTTCAGTCAAGTATATTCGAATGGGACAATCTTTCTTGGCTTTAATAGAACATTTTGCATATTTTGTAATAGAAGTGTATCCTATATTGTAAACGAAGTTTTGTCTCACGCTTGTCAACACTTTTTATTCCATTTTTTTGAAAGAATGCTAAATTTTTTTGAGGTCCTATTTTTGCTATTTTCATGTGATGTGTAGCGAAACTGAGATGAACAGATGCAATATGTGGTGATATCGACAGCTGGAGTAAAACTTTCTAATAAATTTTGGTCGGCATCATGCAGGAGAGTTATTTTGTTGCATCTGGAGCACACTTTTTCTTGAGCCTTCGAACAAATATCATAATTTTTGTTAGTTAGACAGCTTCAGTATGGTTTTGATCCAGTTTGAACAACACATAATAGAAAACTTCAAGTTGTTCCCACCAGAAATTCAGAGAATTCTCTATGAATATTTGACTTAGTAGTTGAATTTGAAGCATGAACAGCTGTCCTCCATGGAGTCTATCTTTTTTGGGTTGATATACTACATCCATTTTTTTTTTTTTGGCAGACGGTTGAGGGCCACATAAGTAAGTAAGTATTTTTTTTGTCACCATTGTCTATAAGTTACAGAAACAACTTTCGACAACTTATTCTTTTTTTTATATTATAGAGAAAGATTTTTCGATGAAGCCTGAGAAAACTTCACCATTTCGTTGAACGTAAGCTTTAATCTAAGCTCTGCAAGCATTCTGAGACCCGAACAACTTGTTTGCATTTCTAAACTTTTGGACTTAGAGTTCTGTTAGCACAGAAAATGCTTCTAAAGTTCTTTAGGTATACCACTCCAGAAATTAAATTTCAAAATACTTTAAATATCTCATCTAACCATTCGGTCGCGCCAGAATTTTGAAGCACTTCAGGCGCACGAATTTTTTATGTAAGCTCAGGCAAACAATTAGAAAGAAATTAAATGAAATATGTAATCGAGCGGAAGTGGCAATCATCTGCGTGCGGCGGCTGCTGTTCATTGTAGTCGTTTGTAGTTTGATATTTAGTTGGTAAGCAGTCTACTTCTACGCTTCACTCAAATAAAAGTGCCTTTTCTGTGCACACTACAGCTACAGACTGGAAGTGTATATTCAATTTGTGCTAAAGTATGTAGCAGTCGGAGCGAAGTGCATGAAGAGTGGCAAATGCTGATACATTCGTCTGGAAGTCTGTTTGAGTAACGCGTTCTTACCGACTATAAGTGCTAACGCCTTGAAGTTTGCATATTTGAATAACGTTCTTCGCGCTGCTAATTAAGTGTCTTATATAATAAAGCTTATTGCTTTTTAAATACATTTAGATACGTCAAAGAAAATGTATCTTTTTTTTAATAAAAAATTTCGAACTATAGCAACCTAAAAACTCTTTGCTGCTAGACTGTATAGCGTATCTCTTAGTTTAGCATACTGCACTGCTGTCTCACATGCCAAAGTACTGAACTAAAATTCATTCACAGCCACGACTTGACTAGTTAGAATTCTTTGCTTTGAGTTGTAGTCGCAGCTTAAGAGTTGTTTGCTTTTATCTAGGCTTGTTGTATATCAACTATTTTTCTTTAACTTAGAAATTTTTTTTTTTATAAATTTCATTGAACGTTTAATTTTTGTGCGCTGTATGTATCTAACAGATACGCAGATACGTTCGTTTCTCAGCGTAAACAATTCACAATTTATAAACATTTTTTCCATATTTTTTGTTGTTGCTTTTTTTCTAATACAATATTTTAGCACGATAAGCGATTTTTTATAGCTTCGATGCGGGCAACAGTCGGTCGCAACAGTATGCAGTGTATGGGCGGCAGAGATAAGCCAAAGTGCGTAGCCAGCTACTTTTTCATTTGGCCGATAAATTCTATAGCATATATATATATATATATATATATATAACACAATTTTTTTTTGCTGTTACTTGCATTTATATATATATTTCTCGTTCTCGTTCTCTGATTAAGTGCGAATATTTGTTTTAAGCATGAGCGAACAAGAAATAAAAGCAAATATCTTGTAGATACTTTTGTATCTTTTACTGTGTGCAATTACTTTTTTGCCGTTTCTTAGCCGTACATATCAATTTCTTAGCCTTGTTTGGCATTCTCACTTCTCGTTACAATTCAATTGACAGCTCGTAGCGGGTGCTTTTATTTTTAGTCAGTTGAGTCGACCTGATACCGTCGTCAGCGTCATCGATAGCCGTTGTTGTCGTTGATAAATATATATAATAAAAAAAATAAATAATTTTTTTGTGTTTGTGACAGTTGCAGACTGCTGTTGCTGCTGGTTGTAGGTATACAAGGTCATTTGCCTGCCATGGCAAATTTGTATCTAGATACATTTTAGCCAACTACATACATTCGCATTTGTTATACTTACAAACAAGCGCGTTAATAGCTCATTTTGCAGCGTGACAGTGAGTGACAAGCGTTTGTACGTATAGAGAGACCAGTTTTGCATATCAAATTTAGAAATTATATGCACGCGTATCTGAAAGATACAAATTTTAACACATGCATAACTCGCTGTTAAAAGGCATTTAAGAAGAAAAAAAAAAAACTGGTAACTTTTAGTTACATATGTATGTACTTCTCTTAGCTGTGGGAGCGCGCGGGTGCTGCTGTTAAACAATTCTTGAAGTTCTTGCTTTGGAATTGTTGTTGTTCTTGCAATTACTTCGCCTTCTCCTACTCGACAACGACCTCAATCTTTGGTTTTGCTGCTCTTCAGGCTGCATTATCCAGTCATTGTATCCCCATGGGGCAACACCAAGCTAGCAAAGCATCTTAAAAGCGCGCACGACTCTAACCGAAAAAACTGAAAAGAAATACAAAAAAAAAAAAAAAAAAATAAACAATTTTCTTGTATAGAAAAATCTTCTAAAGCTGTTGCATATAACTTGTTTGGCTATTTGGGTTTTTCTGTGTTTTTCTGGCTAAACTATGTGGGTAGTTTGAAAAGATTTTGCATTTGAGAAGTTTGAAAGAAAAAATTGGTCGCTTACAATGCCCTCAACTACGAGTAGAGTCGCTATAGAGACAATTCGTTCCATACATATTTTCTTAACGATTCAAAGAAGGACTTGTTTCTCTAAGTCGACTGTACGATGGTCTGATGCGAGCTGTGTAAGAGTATGTAAGACTGTGTTGGTAGCACTCCCACTCTTCAATTATTGCCAACTCAAAGCCGTCCCCGTTTTTGTCTCGGTCCACGCATTCAATCTGCCGATTTACACTACCAGGCTTAAAGAAGTTTCACTTCAAAAGCATTATATTAAGCTTCTGCAAATATATGTAATAGGCAGAAGCAAGCGAAGAGGACCCCCTAAAGTATGTAAATTCTTGATCAGCTTTAAAAGTGTAGTCGATATAGACATGTTCGTCTATAATAGATAATGCCTGCAAGTTTAAATATTTATATTCTTCTATTCCTTCTAACGATTACTTATATTAAAAGTTTGTTTCAAACCCCTCTCCCTAGAGGAAGTTTGAGACCTACCACGCACACCTCACAACATGCTACTTCTAAAAAATTTTTCATTGGCACTTGTTATCGTTCCATTTATTGTATTTGTTATCGGTTTCTTTGTTAACGTTGCTTTTGTTATCGATAACTTCGGTGCCTGCCTTTGTTATCGTTGATCTAGTAACTGTAAATGTTTTAGAAAAACTCGGTATTACTTAAAAAATTATAAATTTTACAGCCCAAAATTTAGTAATTATCGATAGTTATCGATAGCAAGTATTGAAAACATAAAAACGCTGACATATACAATACTTTTCCATTTAATAAATTAATTAATTATTTATTGTCTACCACTTTCTGCCTAAGACCAACAAACAGCTGTCAGAAATTGGTTTAGAAAACAGCTGATGTACTTATAGGAGCGATTATTTATAATAAATTAAAATATTAGACGTCCATGAAAGCCTATAAATAAGAGCAAACAATTAAAAAAAATATTATTTCAATTATTAGACAAATAAATAGCAGCCTGAAATCAGCTGTTGGTTCAAAGAAACAGCTGTTTATTATAGAGTTTAAAGCAAATAAATAATTAAGACCGATTAAGACCGATTAAGACCGATATTACGCGAAAGCACCTAATTAATACCATTTCGAGTAACATCAGCTGTTAACTGTTAAAAAATTTCTGTTTAGCTACCCTTTTTATTATTTTTCAAACTACCCCTTAAACTTTTGCCAATTTTTCAGTTATTTCTAGGCACTACAACATCTACTACTCGCTACACTCCTCCCACTTACGACTGCGCTATAGCCATATAACAACAACAGCTTGATTATTTGTATCCAGTGAAAATTTGTAACTAATCCAATTCAAAAGCAATTTCGCGTGTAATTTCGTAAAGCACTTTAGCAGAAGACGACGAAGAAGAAGCTGCTGCCGCAGAACCACCTTTAACTACAACTCGATTTGCATAATGTCCGTCTGTCCGTCCGAATCGTACAAGCATTATTCAAGCCATTTTCTAATCTGGTAGTCGTAGTCGTCGTACTTCGACTTGAACATAAGCTGTGCTAGATTATATTTTTTTTTTGCTTCTTCACCTTACAGCATCCAGATTTCTGCACATTTTGGCCACTTAGCAGCCTAGCAGGCAGGCAGGCACATCTTCACCAACTCACTCCCACTCCCACTGCTGCTGCAGAAGAAACATCGATTTGCTTGTCTGCGATTTGCTCCGCTTTCCTTCTAACTTCGATTCGATTCGATACTCTGGTCAAGTTTTGTGTGTTTTTGTGAAGTTTTTGGTTGTTGTTGGTGGTTGGTCTGCAAATGTTTTTCTTATTGCCATTGCCAAAGCGCATTTGCGTTGCTCGAAGAAGCGTTGTTGTAGGCTGTTTGAGTTCATTGAATTCTTGAATTCGCCAAACTCGTAAATTTTCAAACAACAAGACGACGTCGAAGAAGACGACGACGACGCAGGCAGTTGATGTCTCTTTGGTGTGGAGGTTTTTTTTTTTTTTGTTTGAGGAAGAAGCTGCAGAACAGCAGCAAAACTGGTTCCTGTCTCTGGCTGACTGTCGTCTCTGGTACACTACTACATTGGTTCGTTTCGGTTTGATCTCTGGAATGCGGCAGTGCAGTGCAGCAACGTGAAACATCGGTTTTAGTCTTAAGCAGCGTCTCAGCGCGTCTCGCATTTGGTCGTTTTTGTCTTTGGTCTTTAGACTTCAATGGCTCTTTCTTGGTCGTTTTCTTTTAGTTAGTTTTTTCAGGTGAAATTTATTTGGAAAGAAAAAAAAAAGATTTCTTTTAACTGTTTAAAAATAATTACATGTGTAGGGTATTCGCCTAAAGTCGTCATTGCTTTGAAAGTCTTGTTAACATGTCAAATCAAGAGCCTCGTTGAAGAACTGTCAAAATGGAAAGAAGCTTAGTTTATGGCATAATTTTTAGGTTTACTCCACAACTGAAGAATTCCCACCATAGGTTAGATGAAGTTATGTAGGCTGACTGCTTGGGTGAGCTCACATATGAACCTTAATCACTTGGTCACTTGATCATGTAGGTTTCTGGATCTTTGCATGGTTGGACATCTTGTTGTTCGCCTCTTTCAGTGCAGTATGCTAGGATGTATCAAAATATTTTTACTCTTGAAGATGATGTGTTCTAAAGTTTGGGTGATCCACGTTTCTTTGCCATTTCCTGTAGCCGTTCAAGTTGTTTGTGACTAGCTTTTTAGTTTTGGAGGCTGCTTTTCATCATCTAGCAGCCACCCACGTAAAAAATATTTGCAAAAATAAGGGAGTTACCGAAACTCTGGAACACCTCAACTGGTAGAAATGCTATTAAAAACCTATATTCGCTGCTTTGAAGCTGCAGCAAGTATTTTGATAGTTTCTTGCTTAGTTTCTTGCTTAGTTCTTTGCGCAGCTGTTTGAAATTTTGACCACTTCTTTTCAGCTTTGATTCGGAGAACCTTCTCTACTTTGCTAAAGAAAGTTTTTAGGGAGAATGTTAGAATTTAGCTTTGTTTTGAAGTAGCACATTGCCTTCTTTTGCTAGACCCATCGTGCCAGCGCCTAGAAATTCAGAAGATTTGCATCATTTTTGAGTTGCTAAGAACATCAGCTGCTTTGCTATTCAGCAGAAAATTCCTAGAAGTTATGGAGGCAGCCTGAAAGACTTTTATAGTAGCTTTGCTGTAGAAAAAAAAGATTATTTGGACTTCTTCTGCTGTTGTTTCAGTCCTTTGCGTCAGTCTTTTGATCCCAGTAATGTTGGCGTTCCATAAGAAATTGGTTCTGGAAGTCAGGCATACCATTACTGAACTAACTGCCAACTGCCTTTTGAAGACTTTAAACTAAAAATTATAATGGAGACACCCTATTTGGTCGACCAATACAAAAATCTTCATCAGTAAAAAAAGTTATTTACTTCAACTTGGCCGCATAGTGTGCGTGACCAAGATAAGATAATATATAAAGTGAATCTTTACCTCCTCCGATTTGAACCAAAATTGAAAGGTTTAACTCCGATACTATGTATTCAAAATTTTATCCCTGCATCTCCAACGGATGGAAAGATACGACATATTTTGTTTATTGCTTATATGCAGGGTGGTGCATCATCCCCTTCGATTTTTACTAAAAGTAGCCTTTGTTCCTTTCCAACGTCCCATTTTGTTCTATACAAAAATTCATACATATATGAGCACCTCTTTCCACTATTTAATGAAGTTCTATCTCCCTTCTTGAGGTAGAGAAGTACTCAATGAATTTGTTTCATTTACAGATGAAGTTTTTTCACGTTTTATTTAGTTAATTTACTTTGGTGATGAAAGAGCGACTTGTTTTTCAATTTTCTTTAAATTTTCATTTAAAGTTTAAAGCCATTTATAATTCGCAACTAGTTTAAACTTGGCTATTTGTAATAATAGCACTTTTATGCATATCTAGTGCTAAATTAACAGTTATACTGAATGCCTATATTTAAAAAAACACACCAATTTATGCAAAACAAACGATCTACAATGCTTTGATTGAGCTTAAATTAGTTTTAATAGTCGAAATCTTGATTAAATGTTTAACTATGCAATTCGATTTCTAAATCAACCAAAATTTTAGATAATTAAAAACAGTAAAACTTTCGCTGCACATTTAGAATAAAAACATTTTGTCTCATTAATTCTAAGACAGTGCTCAAGTAGATACTCTCTCAAAAACTTAAAACAAATCGAAGCACTTCAGAAACCGAAACCACTTGATTTGCATATAAATGGAGACTACAACAAGCAAGAGTAAACAGCGGCACATGTCTTCAACGAACTATTAAGCCTGTTTATAACAATGACCCAATCATATTTATATCTTTCTTAACATGCAGATGCTTAATCGTTATGTAACACACAGAGATACACATTTCTTTATAGATGCATTTTAATTAATTTGAATTAGCATAAACGCTTTCAACTTTTACCAAGTTCACTCACACAAAGAAGAAGTCGGACGGGTGGACGGTTGACGTCGGGCGCCTAACCACTAACATTTCATAATTATTTTTAATTGCACTGCTTTCTTTAATGATTAAATGACTTCAAATCTGCATAACAATGACAACAAATGGTGTTAGTGAAAAAAAGATACAATATCTTATAAATAAAAAAAAACCCGTTTCTGATATGAAACCGGTCAATGAAATGTAGCTGAATTCATTAAAATCATGTTTGTTGCCAAAGAGCTGGGAGAGAGAGATGGTCAACAGCTACTTTTACTTAATCATAATTGTTTATTTTTTTTTTTGTTTTTATGAATAGTTATTAGTAAAAGTTTATGATTTTGAGGGTCAACAGTTTTAAATTTAATTAGTCAGCCTAACTGTTTGTGGAGAAAATGTGCGCATAAAGAAAAGAAGATATAGAAAAATTAATGTTTTAATGAAGTTTAAAAATAGTTCGATAAGATACTTAAAAAACTTAAATATATTCCGTATAATAAGTTAAAAACTGTGGAACTTGTTTGGTTGCATATGGAGAGAGTACAGCTAACATCTTTGCAATGCATTTGCATTAGTTTCACAACCTTTTTTAAGCAGTTGACTGCGTCGTCGATAACGTGCTCCAGGCCTTTGATAGAGTAGTCGATATAGCCATGTCCGTCTGTCCGTCCGCCCGTCCGTATGAACGAAAGGATCTCGGAAACGGTAATAGATAGAGACTTTTCGCGCTTTTTGCATTCTACTAGGACTTCGCCGGAATTTTAAAACTTTATTTCAAAATTTTGCCACTCCCCTTCTTCTCCTTTTTTTTGCACTGCTTGCACATAAGCTAGGGAAATATTTAATGTGTTTCATAGGCGAGCTGTACTGGTACAGGGGCCACTTACAGTCGGTTATGCCCGACTGTAATTTTCTTATTTGATTTATTTATTTATTTTTTTCTTTTGGTTAAAACTAATCTCATAATTTAATTTTATATTTATTTTATTATATAAAAAAAACCTCCTACTAAGCTAAGCTTATACAATTAATAAACTTCTCCCTTGGGAAGTAGCACCATATATCTCAAAGCTGATCAAAAATCAATCGATCAATATCTGTAGCAACACTTTAAGAACTATCAATCAAAATTTTGAGCAGACAACTTTAAAGTTAAGCTCGACAACAAAGTCAGTCAGCGGCAAATACATGTCAAAAAAAAAAAAAAACTATCACAAGTGATGCTTTTTCTAAACAACTCAATTTACTTTAAAACTTGCCACAATAAGAGAAAAAAAATCTCTAATAACAAAATTGCGTGTAACACAAAACTTCTTTCGAAGCCAAAAGCGCAATTGAGCAATAAAAGTCAAAGAGTATCTAGATACATTTTATGTAGCTATGCACTCAATGCGTAACAACTTCAAACAAAGCAAATCGAATTTGAAAAATTTTTGATTGATGACTAAACTTGTCTTAAAGAGCAGATAGAGCTGCTGTTGTTGTTGCTGTTATTGTTGTTGTTGTTGATAACTCCCGGGGTGCGGCTGACGGAAGTGCTTTGTTAGCCAAGTCAAAATAGTCAGCAAAAGTATCTCAAGCAAAAATCTACAAAATATTTTTGTTATTAGACAAGAATTTCTTACATTTCTTTTTATACATTTCGGCTACTTTTAAGTATTTTCCAGCTGCTTGTGTGCAGCTTGTCTAAGTTTATTCCAGAACTCTTTGAGTGTTGTTGTGCAATTAGTCTTTGGATGTATTTAAGCCTGGTCTATAATTATGTATCTTCAAATTATTAAACCTTTGACAGCAATGTTTAATAAAAATATGAAATGCTTGTCGTATAATGCCAATGGAGTGTCAAGAAATTGCTTACAACTGAAAGCCGCTAAAAGTTGTTGAAGTCATGCTTTGAAAATTTTCAACGCTCATTCATGCTGCATTTTATGGCATTCGACAACGCTTTCTTATTTTACTGCGGTACAGGCATAGATACTTTTTTTATTTTTTTTTTTATGTGCACCTTTCATGGTTCGCTTGTATCTATTATTTGCTGTCTGACACATCGCAAGAAAATGCTGTTTTAGTGTTATAAGGCATGAAGATACAACAACAACAAAGCTACAACATGATGCAGCCAGAAAAATATGGACAATAAGTGGGAAAATGATATGCCACACAAAACGTTGTACAACAAAAAAAAAAAGAAGATATTTTATTGGTGACAAAAAAAAAAAAAGATTATAAAAATTTGCTGCTGCGGATGTTGTCGTTGAGGTTTGATGATGTGAAAAGAAGTTGCTTGTCGCTAATGCATTTGGCAATTTGTCGTGAGTAACAATTTTTGAGATACAACAGGCAAATGCCGGCAGCTACTACCTTCGGGAAGGTAGCTGAGAAAAATATAAACAAAAAGGAAGCAAATAAATCTAAATAAAAGAAAAGTACGAAATGACTTATTCGTATCTTTTGCTGCATTTAATTTACAGTTTACAGCAAATGTATCTGTTGGCCTTAAATCCTTTCGTTAAGCTGGCTTGTTCTATTTTTGTTCTTTACATTCCGCTACTAAATACCAAAACAACTTGTTTTCACTCAAATTGCGAAGCATTTGCAACAAGAAAATGGGTTCATTTTCGCTTTCTGTAATGTAGATACTTTATATATAATTCATGCAAATACAGATTATCGAGTTGTGTCTCATTGCTGTCTCATGTGCGCACTCAGTGGCCCAAACGAACTAATGAACTCATTAACGAACAAGTCGTTCGCTCGGTCCGCAAAAAACATTATAATTAATGCTGCACCTTATGCCGGCAGAGTTGAGCCGAGTTGAGCCGAGTTAAATCGCGCGCGTCACTCTCAGAGTCAGTCAGGTTCAGGCATACATTTTTTCCAGCACATTTTCACTTTCGTGCAAAAGAGCCAGACGGCGGCGCAGGCAGCCAACCGACCGACCGACCGACCGACCGACATTAACAAAAGTTACCTAATTCATAGTTAATGACTTACTACAGTTAAATAGCAGAGCAGACCACAGCCGGCACAACTAAACTAAAACTGAACTAAAGCCGGTGGTTGCTGATGGTTGATGGTGTATGGTGGTGCGACCAACGTGCCTGAAATACTTGCTGGCACCTGAATGAATTTTTGTGCATTTTTTCGCTCTTTATCTCTGTTTAAAAATTGTTTGACTCCGCACGTTTCCTGCTGCCTATCTGTTTAAAATGTAATTATGCTGACAATTGCAACAAACTATCTGTAACTACGAGTATGTATCTACAAGAGTACACCACCAACACCAACACTGAACATCGAACACTGCACAGTGACACCAAATAAAATGATGCAAGCGCAAGCAATGTGATAAATGACAGCAGCAACAATTGCAAAAGATACTTCACAGCCATGCGAGTACACTCACTCCACTCCACACAACACAACACAACACAAGTTGAGAAGCGCACATAAGATACAAGATACATATTATGTATCTATAGGCCTGCTTGCTGTAGTATCTTCTGCTGCTACAAGATTTTCTTTATTTCTGCATTTCATTTGTTATTTTTAACACTTTTTGCAATTGTTGTTGTTGCTGTTGACATTTTTATGCATTATTTCGCATTAAGTATCACCTCTCGTTTTTCTTTATGGGAACTCAACTCAGTACAGGGAGACAACAACATAGGCACAACAAGAAAGAGACAGACAGACATAGAGACACACAGGCAGATAGATAGGCAGGCCAGGTCGCATGCTGCACCTTTGGGATTGTAAACGTTATGAAAAAATGAAGTGGGGAGCTTTAAATTTTTTCATTAAAGACAGAAATTTTAGAGACTTAAAGCGTAAAAATGAAGGGTGGAACTGATTTTTATGGAGGCTATCCCCTTTAGTAATCCTATTTTGGAGGTGAATAGAATATTTTAATAGAAAAAGTCTTAGCTGTATATGGTAAGCGCAATCAGCAATAATTTCTCAAACAACATTGGGTTGGGTTAAGTCTTAAACTAGAAGTTTATCTTGTTGTCACCTGGTATATAACTTCTATGGAGATGGAGTAAATGAATGAATAAGGTTTAGCTGTATATGGTAAGCGCAATCGGCAATAATTTCTCAACCAACCTGGAGTTAAGTCTTAAACTAGCAGTTCATCTTGTGGTCACCTGGTATAAAACTTTTATGGAGATGAAGTAAATGAAATGACAGTTGCTATGAAGATTTCTTATAACCTGAAACAAGCATCACATGAAGGACGTTGTGTTATGTTTACTAAAAAGTGTAAAAGATAATAAATTTTGACTAACTATACTCTATATTATCTATTTTTGTTCCATTTGCACTTCAGACAAAAAAATTAAATTTCAAGTTCATATATATATTCAGCTATAACTTCGGAACCAAAAATTTTTGAGCTATGCAACTTACATGCAAATTTGAGTTAGATAACAAGCTATTCTGACACCAATTTTGAGCATAAAATTTTGGGCTCAATTTTTGGCAAAACGCAAAAATATCATTTTTTCAATTAACTATTTCAGTTCCAGCAAAGCATTGCGTTATCCCTTCTATGTAAGACTTAAACAAAAAAGAATTTGAAATTCTCTTGTAAATTAAGCTATAACTCCAGAACTAACAACTTTTGAGCTACATAACATATATTAAAATTTGAGTAATACAATAAGCTATTCCTACACCAACTATGAGCATGAAATTTTGGGCTCAATTTTTGGCAAATCGACAAAATATGTTTTCTAAAATTAAATATTTCAGTTCCAGCAAAGCATAACGTTATTTCTTGTATGCTGGTGTAAGAAATATAAAACAAATTTCGAATGCTGTTGTAAATTACACTATAACTCCGAAACCAAAAACTTTAGAGTTGTATAACATATATCATATTTTGCGCATTACAACAAGCTATTCCTACACCAATTATCAGCATGAAATATTGGGCTCAATTTTTGGCAAATCGACAAAATATAATTTTTAAAATTAAGTATACAAGCTTAGGTATCTGCAAAGCTATATCTAATGCCCTTTTAGCTTGTGTAAGACATTTAAAAAAATAAAAAAAAATTTCTGACTTTTGTAAATTATAACTTCGAAACCAAAAATTTTACAGTTATATAAAATATATCATAATTTGCGCCATACAACAAGCTATACGTATACCAACTATGAGTATTAAATTTTGGGCTCAATTTTTGGCAAATCAACAAAATATGCCATACAAAAAATTTTTTTTTATGAAATATAAACTTTTTAAAGCTGCAACACTTCTCAAATGCACCACGCAACATTACCAACCATAAACCCCAACTGCACTTGTAGTCTTTACAATTTTTGTGGCATTTTAATTTTAAATAACTGAAAATACCTCGTATTGCGTTTCGTTTCGTTTCATTTTCACTGCAACTGGTATCTACGACTATATAAATAGTTGCTTGTAGACTCATTGGTGGTGGCATCGCATGCGTTGCTGTGTAGGCCGAATCATTGCAAAATGTTTCCTGACAAGAAGAAGACGAAGACGGAGAAGCAGAAGGTGTACAATAATTTAGATGCGAGTTGCTTGCAAACGCATAAATAAATTTAAACATTTACAAATTTGTTGTTGTTTTCTTTAAAGTTGAAACAAATTTGTTTATGGCTGCTCTTTCACCGAGCAAAAGTTTGTGGCAAGTAATAAATTTTTTTTTCGTTATTTATTTATTTTCGAAATGTCACTCTGTAGTAGCTAAGCGTTTCGTGGAGCTGTAAGTGGAATGACGCATCTGTAAAGGTTTTTTTTACAAGAGTCATCAACAGCTTCAGTTGATGATGCAACACATTTTCGTTTAATTTTTTTTTTTTATGCTTAAAGATGAAAAGTTCAGCTTATGAGTGAAGGTCGGCGTCGAAATGTCAAACTTTTCAAACAATACAAACAAACGCCAAATAAAATAAATATCTAGAAAAACCACTCAAATGTTCCAATGCAATGCTTGCTGTCCGTCCGTCCGTCGAATGCTGATATTTTAGACTTTAGAAATAAAAATATCTTTAAGCCTGTTTCCATTGCCGGATTTGTGTTAAATGAGTTGCCTTTAAAATAATAAAAAATAAAATAAAAAATAAAATAAATATCTCCAACTAGTTGCAACAGGTTTTCTATTTGAATTTTATTCGTGTTCGCTTGATTTTGGTATTTGTTTGAGTTTTTTCAGCTACTTATTCTGTTTCATTTCTGTATGATTTGTTGCTGAAGGTTGGTGCTACTCATCATGGGTTAGTCTTGGTTGTTTAACTACTTTTTTTTTTTTGTAGTGTATCCAATTTCATTTGTGGTCGTTTTTTTTTGTTGTAATAATTCTTCTTTTTTCTTAACTTTTTTTCGAAGCATTGTTAATTCTTTGTCTTTGAACTCTGTAATGGATGATGCTCTTCTGCTGTGCAAATTATTGCCATTTCTGTTACTGCCTGCTAATTATGTTAATTAGTTCTATTAATTATAGTGGCTCGGCTTTGTTGGTTAGCAATTTTTGTGTAGCGCTGCTAATGCGTTAATTAAACTTGATTGATTTGGAGTGATTGGAGAGGAAATGGTTTTTTGTTCGAACATTGTTCTTGGAAGAGCGATAATGCGGCAGACATGGTTTTTCTTTTTATGGCAAAGATTAATCAATTAACTGAAAATTGTGTAGATATATCTTGGGTATATTTAATTGAAATAATTATTTAGCGTTGAAATATGCAGAAAAGCTTTTAACAAATGAAATATTTAATATTTATTGCAAAGCTATGGAGACACCCTTACACAAAAGTTGATTTCAGGTTGATTTTATGGGGAAGGGGATTGAGTTGCCAAATGTTGTAATAAATTTGTAAAATTCCGGCAAAGTCTTAGTAAAATGCAAAAAGCGCGAAGTCTCTATCTATTACCGTTTCCGAGATCCTTTCGTTCATACGGACGGATGGACGGACAGACGGACATGGCTATATCGACTACTCTATCATTCCTGACCATAATTTCTGTGTTTCTTTCTGTTTCCGTGTGGAACATGAAGTTTTTTTATGCTCCTAGAGACAGCTAGAGAGTCGGACATAGCTATATCGAGTTGACTTTTTATAGGGACCACCTCTTGGTACCATTTGAAGATTTATGAAATAATTTATTAGAAATGATGCAAAATACAGCAAATTTGATGTTTCTGGCTGAATTAACCAGAAGAACCATTATTTTCATAGAAAAAACCTGAAATTTGAGGAAAAATTTGCTTAAGGGCTAGTCCATCTTGTGGTCTGATCTAAATATATAAATATAAATATATAAACTTTAAATAAGGTTTAGGTTCCAATGGCTGAGATCATCCTCCTTAGGGAACTTTTTTCACGCAACATAACTGTTTACAGAACAATTGGTTGCGATTCGTACGACCATATTTTGCTGGTAAATTAAATGAAGTAAGAAATAATGTTCATGATGGTGAGCGGAATGAAAGAACTTAAATTTTGAAACATGAATTGGTACAAAAATTGGAAAGAATTGTGTTGAAATATCTACAATTGTATATGGTTAATATTTCATAGATGATGCCATAAGTCTGCAGATATAAATTGCACAAAGTTTTGAAGAAACTAACTGAAGAGCAGCATAAAGTGAAGATTTTCGCTAGTTTCAGAAGATTTTATATTTTCTGCAATGCTTTCTGACTGTATATGTAAGCTGAGTGACTCATTATACTCTTGAGTTACAAAGACAAACTTCTTAGCAGCGGTATTACAGTTCTCCAACCTGCAGAAGTTTTTTACGACATGTTTCACTACATGGTGAAGTTTTGTGCTAATGAAAAAAACAAAAATTACTCATAAAACATGAGAGAACAACATTACTCTTATTTTTGTAATGTTACTCATATCAAATATGTATATTAAGTTTGTTCTTCATGTTGCGTATGTTGCTATATCTCCGTAACCAGACTTTTAATAGCATTGCATCATATATCAAAATTTGCACAATGTCATAATCTATTATTTATGCAAATATAAGCATAAAATTTTGGACTCAATTTTTGGCAAAACGCCCTAATGTAAAAACAATGATATATATTATTTTTTAGTTGGTTCCATTACGCTTCATACTAACTTCCTCGACTTATAGAAAAAATAGAAAAAAGATTTTTTGGTTTTTCTTCATATTTTGAGGAGTATGTTAGGCTGTTTTTAGTTGAGAATTATAATAAAGTAATATGCAAGTGTAAACGTATGTGTGTGCTCTATATGTATATAATTTTCCTAGCTACAAATACAACAAAAACAGTTTCTATTATTATTATTATTACATAACTGTATAATTTTTATGCAGTTATGAAGGCATAATAATTTGATTGAGCTAGCTTAACAATTATTCTCACTATTCTTCGACAATTTAAAGACCAACATTAAGCAACAGAAGCACATATTATAGACCTATAATGCTTTGGGTTAGGGTAAAGCGATTTCCAATAATTATGTGGAATTTTATTTTTCTGTAAACAAAGACAAAAGCAAAGCAGTTTGCAATGCTTAATAAAATAATTTACGCACTTATGTGTGCGCTATTTTAAAGTAAAGAAAAAAATTCAAATAATTATATATCAAAAGGCAAAAAAGGGGCGAAGAAAGGCAGAAAAAAAATGTGTATTATAAACAAAGGTTTATACAAATTTAAATTGCAATATTTATAAACATAAAATATATATAAAAAAAAAGCCAATCAAAGCGGGTTATTCACCTTTAGTGGAGATTTCTTGGGCATTTCTTTTTATTTTTTTTTTGTTTGTTAATTTTTACGCCTTTGGCTTTTACTGATTTTACGACAAAAAATTTTTTCGCTGAAACGTGCAATGCTTGGCTAAGTTTGGAACTGCCCGAAATGCTGGCTTAAAGTTGTTGTTATTTGCTTAGTGCCGCTGTGGCGTGGCTGCTTTTCCATGTCAATTGGATTTGCATGCGTGAAGTCGAACAAAAATCTGGCCAAAAAGTTTGAATGAAAATAAAAAAAAATAAAAATAAAGAACAGAACACTAAGCACCTGTCTGACGACTGACTGTGCGCCATTTGGAAATGTGGTGTGTGTTGTTGGTTTCTAGTGTTAATTTGATTACTCGGACTGACCTAGTTTTGATACGTTCTTGCTTTAATTTTTTTTTTTTATACCATTTAGAGGAGAGTTGTGTGCGCCACTTGCCGCGTGCTTTGCCGGTTTATGATTTGTTTTTATTTTATTTTTTTTTAATTTTCATTGGTATTTAAAGTAGACGCCTGGTTGCGGAATTTTAAAAGTGCAGTTCAATAGAAAAAAAAAACATCAAAAAATCAATTAGTTATTTGAATTTCAATTTAATTGAAAATTGCATTTATAGAAAGTTTCCTGAGCAGTTTTGCATGGTTGAATTCGTTTATTTTGTGCATTGAGTGCTTTATAAATGGGTTTCTCACAGAATGCAGAATTTAATACGAATTTATATGGAATCTCAATGTTTATAATAGTACAAACAAAATTGTCTGAGCATTAAGCATTTAGATATATTTAGATATATTTGGCAGCAGTTTTCTTAAAGCATGTTCTTAGCTGCAGTCGAAACAATTGTCTCTGTAGCTATGCATGCTCTGTAAACAAAAGCTATGTAGACAATTGTTTTAGATTCATTATTATTTTTAGAATTATTATAAGATTGTGCAATGTTACGCTTTGCAAAGTTGACAAATGAAACCGAAACAATTGTCTTTATAGCTATTCAATCTCTGTTATTATATGTGTAGAATAAACCGAAACAATTCATATTCTGTTTTTAAGTATGTAGAATAATTCTGCAACACTTTCATATGAATTTAGGTTAAGTTTGTTAGATTTCAAATCGAAAATTTGGTTTGTTATAAATGTAGAAAGTTTGCAGAACACTTAAGATTTATTTGGTTCAAGTATTTCAGAAATAAACACAAAAATGGAAGATTTTTTTAGTTTGCAGTAAAATTTTTTTTGTTTGCTTACTCACTGCCCACTTTCACTAGCACCAAAAAAAAAAAAGAAATACCTTTCCAAAACTGAATCTGCAAATCAAATTTTATAATTTTGCACATCATCATCTCGAAAAACTGGTTTCATCTGCAGCAGCAGCAGCAGCAAAAGAAATGTTGATATCATCATCGAATGAATGAGTTATGATTATTTTTTTCCCCTCCTATTATAAATAAATTTTTTGTATAATATTTTAGTAACCCATAACCATTTGTTAGTTTATTTGTTGTTGCTAGAAGCGGAAATGTATACCGGAATGAGCACCGAGCTGCTCACATCGAATTGTTTATAATTTCTTTTATTGGTTCATTTTGTAAATAAAAAATAAATAAATAAAATAAATAATAAATTATTGCATACAAAATAACAAAGCATTGGAAAAAGAAAAATAAATCATAAATGAATGAAGTGAAAGATATCGAAATATTATGCAATCCATGTGTATAAACGGTGTACTTAATTCCGGTTATGCAGTTTTTCGGAGGGTTTTTTGTGTAAAAGAGAAAAAATATTTTAGTTTAAAATTTTTGTTAAATATTTTCCATCAAAAATTATTATGAAACAGCTTTGCTGCACATGAATTTTTTTTTGGGTGAAGTTTTGTGGGCAAAGAGGATTTTAATAGACTTTAAATTTTTCCACTGCTATATGAAAATTATTTGAGGGAGAAATTTTAGCTGGAAAGAGTAAATAGAGTATCACCACCAACACTAGTTTCCTCTAATGAGCTATTGTACCATCACTAACAAGTAAGAACATCCACAATACAAACCTCCATTAATAATTTATATAAGAAAAACTTAATTAAAATCATGCACCACAAACTTCTGCATTTTTTTTTTGTCATGTCTATCAGTCCATAGTATTATGGTCGACTAGGTTCAGTGCTTTTCGAAAGCCACACACAACGTCGCTGCGTACTGACTCATCGTACTTAAAGTATCACCATCTCTAGTTTGTCACCCATCACTAAAAAAAAAAATTCTTAAGAAACTTTCGAATAAAACTCAATTAAATGCATTACTCATCACTTCTGTATTTTTGTTTATTTTTAAATAATTTCTAACCTAAGAAAAAAATTAAATAAAATTTAATTTTATGAAAGTTTTCTCTAAACCACACAATAGGGACCGGAAAAAATAAATGTGCACATTGAAAATTTTTCTCAAACCAATCCACAAATCTTCTAATAAAAAAATCCAGTTAAAAATTAATTTAATTCTGTAGACACCATGAAGTCACAACTATACACAGCTCGTATTCTAATTTCGGACTGGTTTCATGCCGGTTTGTCTACGGGAGGTACAAAAAGGCACATTTATAGTCTGAACAGCTCTTAATAACAACTTTTATTTAAAAATATTTCAATAGCTATAAAATATTTTGTTTCGAATTCACACAATTTTCGCACAGACTAGTCTGTGACTGAACACGACTGATGCAGAGTCGAGCTTCTTCGGAGATTCTTGATTTTGTTTTGGTGAACCCGAAAAAAAGGGAACAATCAATACGATGGCTTATTATAGATGGATGCTCATTATTTTTTATACCAATGAGTGTCTCTCTCCAATTTTCTGGGTTGTTTTTACAACAAAACACCGCCTCCATAAAAATTTTTCTATGAAAAACTTCTTTATTTAATATAATATCTTAAAGCTGACAAGTTAACTACTTAAGATGTAGCTCACTTCTTTTGGAGATAGCACACATAGAAACCTACTTAAATAATTTTGTATTTATTTATTTTTTTTTCTTTAAGTCAAGATATGCTTAGAAGTAAAATAGGTGGTTTATTATAGATAGACGCCTTACTTATACTAAGGGTTGTGTCTACTACTTCTCTGGTTAGTCTCTATAATAACAAAACGCACACTTATAGGTTTTTGTACGAAAAACATTTTTATTTAATACAATATCTGTTTAGAAGTCAATATGAAGGCTTATTATAGACAGCCGCCACATTAATTTATACTAATACGCGTTTTCCACACCTTTTTGGCATAGTCTCCATACCAGCATACCACTTCTTTATAGCTTTTTTGTATGAAAAACTTCTTCATTTAAGTTAATTTGTGCTTAGAAGTGTAAAATGTGTCTTTTTAGAGACAGCTGCTTCACTAACTTATACTAATGATCATCTTCCACCACTTTTTGGGATAGTCTCCATACCAGCGTACAACTTATTTAATGATTTTTGTATGAAAAACTTCTTCATTTAAGACAATTTGTGCTTAGAAGTGGTTAATGTGTCTTGTTATAGACAGCTGCTTCACTAACTTCTACTAATGATCATCTTCCACCACTTTTTGGGATAGTCTCCATACCAGCATACCAATTATTTAAAGCTTTTTGTATGAAAAACTTCTTTATTTAAGACAATTTGTGCTTAGAAGTGTATAATGTGTCTTGTTAGAGATAGCTGCTTCACCAACTTCTACTAATGTTCATCTTCCACCACTTTTTGGGATAGTCTCCATACCAGCATACCAATTATTTAAAGCTTTTTGTATGAAAAACTTCTTTATTTAAGACAATTTGTGCTTAGAAGTGTATAATGTGTCTTGTTAGAGATAGCTGCTTCACCAACTTCTACTAATGATCATCTTCCACCACTTTTTGGGATAGTCTTCATAACAAAACATCATCCACTTTAAATTTTTTTTTTTTTTTTTGTAATCAATATCTACTTTAAAGACGAGCCAACCACTTCATATACTTACAATCGTGTGTGTCTCTATGCATTTGAATTTGGACCACCTCCAGACAAAGTGAACCTCCGTTTATAGGTTTTATTTATGAAATCTTAATTTTTAGTCATATTTAGTTTGTTTGCTTCTTATAGACAGATAACAATAGACATTTTCCAGCTACTATTTGGAGTATAATAATTTACAACATTTAAGTTATACAAAAAAAGGTGTTTTTTGTGGCTATATGCACTATTTTGTGTAAATACTAGGTAGTTCTGCCGTTTCCTGTGGTCATTTAAATTTTTTTAAATTTTTTATATATTAAAAAAAATACTTGACCAATAATTGTGTGCTTGCGTGTGCCTTTTGAAGTAGTTTTATATCAAAATAATTTAAAAATAAAAAATTAAAACACGACTATTTTGAGCTTTTGGCATTAAATTGAACTCGCTTTTATTTGTATGGATATAGTTTAAGTGCCGTAGAGCATACTTATATCAGTGCTTTTTTTTTTTTTTTATTTTAATTTTATTTAACAAAAGTAAGTTTTTTTTTATTAAATTTTCTCTTTGTGAAAATTGTGCACTCATTCATTTATTTGTTTCTGTTTATAAATAAAGTTTTTATTTATTTTTTTTTCGCCTTCTCAATAAATTTATTTATAAATTGGCAACATCATCAATAAATAGTTGCAGCTATACTTCATAGCAGAAATGAAAACAAAAAAATTTAATTTTTTTACCAAATTTTAATATAATTCTCGACTATACACGCGCCACAGCTGAGCTGAGCTGAGTAGCGACGCAGCTGTGCCAATAAATTTAAAAGCATAAAACAATTCTTTAAATAAATAAAAAATAATTTAAAACAATCCGAATTAAACAACAAATTGTTTGCATAGCGCATTGAGTTTAAATATTTACAAAAGTCGAATTGCCGTGTCTTGTTTAACCAAGTCAAATATAAAGCATCTTCCGTGCATATATATCTCTTCCGGTGTTTATTTTTTTTTTTTCCTTTTTTTTTTTTAAATTGCAGACTGATAAGCATTTAATTAACTTGTAGCCAAAGTTTAATTACCTTTTGCTGCAACTTGTTTCGTGCCCACAGGGTAAACAGACGACGTCAACTTTGTGCTTTATCGCTGGCAAAATATCTTCATTAATTAATAGCGCTCTACTAATTGGAACATCACCGTACAAACTGGTTCCTCAGTGCGTCGCTACGAGAATTATTGATGAAATACTTTTTTTTTTTTTGTAGAAGAAATTGTGCTCGAAGTGTTTTTTGGTTTTATAACAAACAGCTTTTTAATAGATCGGTGATAGATTTGTGCTTTATATAGAGTGTGTGATATTTATTAATAGTAAGTATTAATGATAGTATTTTTTTTTTATATTTAGTTGTAAGAAAAAATGTCAAACTAATTAAGCCGTGTTTTTTTTTTATGTCATAAGAAAATGTTTAAACTTTTTCTTTTGCGAGTGAAAAGTCTTGGGGAAAGCATTTCAATTTGTAGTTTTCACTGATTGTTGTGCGTGAGCTGAAGTGTGATTTATTTATTTACTTTCAAAATTTTCTAGCAACAATGAAGGAAAGTATATAAATAATTTTGGAGATATAATTCAAGTCATGTATGAACTGTTTAAAGTCTTTAAGTTGCCAGAAATTCATTAAGCTGCTCTGTTGATCAACTAATTCAGTGCTAGAAAGTCATACGACGGATTTCAATAATCTTCGAATTTCATGTAAAATGAAGATTGCATAAATATAACCTAAAAGCGGAGGGTGGCTTTGTATAGAGGTGGTCCAAAAAATGCGGAGAGACACCAACGAATGTAAGTACATGAAATGGCTAGTCCTGCATCGACTTTAAAGTAGATATTGGTAAAAAAAAAAATTTTTAAGTGGGTGATGTTTTGTTATGGAGACTACCCCGAAAAGTGGAGAAAGATGATCATTAGTATAAGTTAGTGAAGCAGCTATCTCTAACAAGACACATTAACCACTTCTAAGCACAAATTGTCTTAAATGAAGAAGTTTTTCATACAAAAAGCATTAAATAAGTTGTATGCTGGTATGGAGACTATGCCAAAAAGTGGTGAAAGATGATCATTAGTAGAAGTTAGTGAAGCAGCTATCTCTAACAAGACACATTAACCACTTCTAAGCACAAATTGTCTTAAATGAAGAAGTTTTACATACAAAAAGCATTAAATAAGTTGTATGCTGGTATGGAGACTATCCCAAAAAGTGGTGGAAGATGATCATTAGTAGAAGTTAGTGAAGCAGTTGTCTATAACAAGACACATTAACCACTTCTAAGCACAAATTGTCTTAAATGAAGAAGTTTTTCATACAAAAAAGCTATAAAGAAGTGGTATGCTGGTATGGAGACTATCCCAAAAAGTGGTGGAAGATGATCATTAGTAGAAGTTAGTGAAGCAGCTATCTCTAACAAGACACATTATACACTTCTATGCACAAATTGTCTTAAATGAAGAAGTTTTTCATACAAAAAGCATTAAATAAGTTGTATGCTGGTATGGAGACTATGCCAAAAAGTGGTGAAAGATGATCATTAGTAGAAGTTAGTGAAGCAGCTATCTCTAACAAGACACATTAACCACTTCTAAGCACAAATTGTCTTAAATGAAGAAGTTTTTCATACAAAAAGCATTAAATAAGTTGTATGCTGGTATGGAGACTATGCCAAAAAGTGGTGAAAGATGATCATTAGTAGAAGTTAGTGAAGCAGCTATCTCTAACAAGACACATTAACCACTTCTAAGCACAAATTGTCTTAAATGAAGAAGTTTTTCATACAAAAAGCATTAAATAAGTTGTATGCTGGTATGGAGACTATGCCAAAAAGTGGTGAAAGATGATCATTAGTAGAAGTTAGTGAAGCAGCTATCTCTAACAAGACACATTAACCACTTCTAAGCACAAATTGTCTTAAATGAAGAAGTTTTTCATACAAAAAGCATTAAATAAGTTGTATGCTGGTATGGAGACTATGCCAAAAAGTGGTGAAAGATGATCATTAGTAGAAGTTAGTGAAGCAGCTATCTCTAACAAGACACATTAACCACTTCTAAGCACAAATTGTCTTAAATGAAGAAGTTTTACATACAAAAAGCATTAAATAAGTTGTATGCTGGTATGGAGACTATCCCAAAAAGTGGTGGAAGATGATCATTAGTAGAAGTTAGTGAAGCAGTTGTCTATAACAAGACACATTAACCACTTCTAAGCACAAATTGTCTTAAATGAAGAAGTTTTTCATACAAAAAAGCTATAAAGAAGTGGTATGCTGGTATGGAGACTATCCCAAAAAGTGGTGGAAGATGATCATTAGTAGAAGTTAGTGAAGCAGCTATCTCTAACAAGACACATTATACACTTCTAAGCACAAATTGTCTTAAATGAAGAAGTTTTTCATACAAAAAGCATTAAATAAGTTGTATGCTGGTATGGAGACTATCCCAAAAAGTGGTGGAAGATGATCATTAGTAGAAGTTGGTGAAGCAGCTGTCTATAACAAGACACATTATACACTTCTAAGCACAAATTAACTTAAATGAAGAAGTTTTTCATACAAAAAAGCTATAAAGAAGTGGTATGCTGGTATGGAGACTATGCCAAAAAGGTGTGGAAAACGCGAATTAGTATAAATTATATTCCATTATAAGCCTCCATATTGACTTCTAAACGGATATTGTATTAAATAAAAAAGTTTTTCGTACAAAAACCTATAAGTGTTATTATAGAGACTAACCAGAGAAGTAGTAGACACAACCCTTAGTATAAGTAAGACGTCTATCTATAATATACCACCTATTTTATTTCTAAGCATATCTTGACTTAAAGAAAAAAAATTAATAAATACAAAATTATTTAAGTAGGTTTCTATGTGTGCTATCTCCAAAAGAAGTAAGCTACATCTTAAGAACTCACCTTGTCAGCTTTAAGATATTATATATAATATATATAATATTATATATAATATTATATATATTATATATAAATAAAGAAGTTTTTCATAAAAAAATTTTATTGAAGGCGGCGTTTCGTTGTGAAGACTACCCTGAAAAGAATGGAGATTATATAATATGCTTCAACATCTTCTGAAATCGCTATCCGCTCTGTCATAAAAGTCGTGAGTACCCCTAAATTAAACAATTAATTCAATTAATAGCCTGCTGTCGGTTTTTAATAAACATTCAAAGGCAAATTTTACATTCAGCAAATTTCTAAACGCCTAATTTAATTTGTGGCGCGATTAAAAGCTTATTGTTTTGTATTTACTTATTTATTTTTTATTTTTATTATTAATCTCAGAAATTATATTATTGTATCTTCCGCCGTTGTGCTTCTTCACCTCTAATGAAGTCGCTTGTTAGCAAAACGCTTGCGTTTTTAATTTTTAATTTTCAATACAGCCAAACTGAAGGTCAGCCGCCGCATATTTATGTTCATTCTGTTTCGTATATATTTCGTATTTAATATTTTATTATTTTGTAGACGCTTCTTCTTTTTCAGAGCTTAAAAATAAATTATTTTGCATTTACAAACTCGCCGTACATCGTTCGGTCGGTTCGCCAGTTTATTCATAATCGCTGACGTCTTGTTTGCAAACCTGTTTAGTTACTTTGACTGCTGCTGTATCTCATTTTAATATTTTTTTTTTTATCTGTCTCGGGATTTGTCTTTGCATAGTTTGAGTGAGTCTCACAGTGAAGTTTTCTTAGGTACCCAACTATTGATTTCATGTTAATGTAATCGGATACTTGCCATGCAAAGCGCAGTTTTTTCATTTTATTTTATGAATTTTATGAATTTTTCGACTCTTTATAATTTATGAGATCTCAGGTTAAAGAGCATTTAGTATGCAAATTGAATTTTTTTTAAGTGTGTGCAACTAAAAATAGAAACAACAAATTACTTGACTAGAGTTGGCAGCTTTTTTAGCGCAGTATGAACTAAAAAATGACATTTCCGCTGCTCACTTAACTCACTCCAAAGTTTGACTTAATATTTGCATTCCTTGTTGACACTTTTATCTCACATGCTGTCCTATTAATTATTTTTTTTTTTCATTTTTACCACCGCAGAACTTTAAAGCTTAACTTGTTATTGACTATAATAAGCAGCTTTAATTTAAACAAGTTCTCTCGTATAATTTAACCAAGTGGCAAGTGGCAACAACTTCTCCAACCGCCGCCCGCCCGCAGTAAATTAATGCATATGCCAAAGCCACAACTTAATCCAATTTGTTGTGCGTTTATACGAGTCCGTGTCGTAAGAGCGAAACAACCATTCAGCGACAATAAAATGAAAGATCTCGTAATACTTTATTATGCCGCCTCATGGTTGGGCTTCGCTATCTGTCGGTAATGGCATATAAAAAGAGTTTATAGGCGGCATGCCGGAGATGCGCTTGAGATACTCAGCCTACATATATATAGAATATATATCTCTGATGTCTTTTTTTTTTAGCGAAAATTTAATTACAAACAATACTCGTAAAAGCAAGAATGTACGCTGTTGGTAATAAAATTTTAATGTAGGTGCATAGCTGGTGGCAGGCAAGAGTTAAGTCACCTATTTCCTTTAAATATATCTAAGCAGTACGGGTAAACTTGGTAGCAGCAGGCAGTTAAGGACATGATTTCTATTTTAAGCGCCCAACTCAGCTTCAAATTGCTTACAAAATTGCTTCGGAAAATATAAAATCTCATTAAAGCTCTGATTAAAGTTCTGATTGCTGGAATGAAATATTTAAGTTTAAATTTTTTTTTTGAAAAATAGTTGAAACTGCTAAAAATATTCATTACACAGTTATTCGACTAACGATTTCACTCAATACCGGTAGTGAGTACACACACTCGGTCTAACTAACGTTCATACCTAACTAAAGTTCTCTAGCGAAAGGCAGCACTAGAGCGGTACGACAAAAGTAAGTGAAAATGAGAGCACGCCTGATTGAGTGAAAATATTGATCAACGTATTTTTGTTAAATTTTTGTGTTGCGAACGAAATTTCGGAGGCGCAGTTTTTTATGTGTGATATGCCTTCGAGAAAAGTTGGCACGTACAGTAAATACTAATCTGAAGAGGGAATAGAAGAGAAACAAATTTTTTAAGGTTGAAATTTCTCTAGCATTTATAATTTCGAAGTTCTTGTTGTTCATAGCCCGACAGACGGACAAGTCTATATAGACTTGACTTTTTGTTGAAGCCAACCTCTTCTAAAAGTCTGTTTTGAACATTTATGGCATATTTTCTAAGGATTTATGCAAAATACAAAAAATTTGGCGTTTTAAGCTAAAAATTTCAGAAAGTTAGGACAGATTTGTATGGGTGCTACACCTTCTGGAGGTCGGATCTGGAACTATATGCAATATTTTATAAAGTTTAATATAAAGTAGCCAAAATTTGATAAGATTTAATTCAACTTGAAAACAATACACGCTAAACTACAGCAGCTCCGATTTCATGTTCGCACATCATGTAGCAAATTTTAGCAGTTTACATCCTCAACGCCCTCCCAAACATTAGCTGCATATAACTAATACTTAGGCTAGTAGCTCTAATTAAGTCGTTGCATGTTAAATGCATTCCATGGTCAAGAAGCTACATGTACTCGCCTAATTGCATTGCATAAACTTCACCATTCAACGCACAGCTGCACAAAATTAACACACAGCGATGAGGTAATACCGACTACAAATTAGAAGGCAGTTGTTAATTGAAGAAGAAAACACTGGAAAAACATGGAAAAATCAACAACATTGCATAATAATTAAGCAGAAAAATAAGTCCGCAAACTCGCTGCTAATGGAGCTCGCACGTAGACACTTAAGCCTATGACAAATGATGTGCGCTGGCCACCCACCATTGCGGCTCAACACATCACATCATAAAAGAAACTTAATAAAAATTAAAATTAATTTTGCACTGATTTGTTTAGTAATTTTTTTCATCTTAAAAGCGGCTTAAATGAGTAGGCAAAAAAAAAAGATTTTAAATTTAAGTTCTACAAAAAATGGTGGTGAATAAAAAAAATAATTTTAATGGTGCAAATTATTTATTAATGAACAAAATTTTGTTTGCTTGTTCTTCATTATGTTCAACAAGAGCCGAGACAAGTGTGTGTCTACAAAAAAAAAAAGCTTAAAAAAATAAACAAATTAAACTGGACAGTTCGGATCGCCCATCCTCCATGTTCTGCTAGTAGACAAGTCAGTCAAGTGAACTTGACTTGATTGCTTAGGAATATGGCTTGTTATTTATTTTGCGTGCCGCTGTCTGCACTCAGCAAAAGTCATTAAAAATATTATTTATTTTTTTTTTTTATTATAGAATAAAATTATTATTTTGTCATAAACAATATTTTCAGGTACTCAAAGCGTATATTATGAGGTGCCACTGTAGCTTTTAGTGGCGATGTTGCTGACCAACACTTCAGACAGCCAGCATTGATTTCTTTATTATGAAATCTAAAATCCTTGACTGTGTGGTGCGTGTATAATTTTTTGCGTTTAATTGAAAAAAAAAAAAAAAAAAAAGATGAAGAAAAAAAGTTTCTGGCACGTTTGTACGTGTTTTTTTTTTTGTATGCATATCGAACTTATAGGGTATTCACGAGCATTTGGAAAAATAATTTAGAAAAAGGGTAAAAAAAAATTCTAATACGAAAATAAAATTCAAAATAAAAAAATTTTGGAACATTATATCCAAACAGATTTTCCAAAAAAAATTCCCAAAAAATCAAGCTCGAAAGATGTGAAGATAAGCCTCGTTCGGAAATATAGCCACTGAAGATTAAGTGAGATTTGTTCAGATGTTAAGCACCTGCTACTAGTCAATTCGTATGATTTTGTTTAAAATTTTAGACATAAGCGCGTTTCATAAAAAATTTGATCCAAAAGGCTCAAAATTGAGAAGGAACAAGTCGGCGAATTTACACGACTATAGCGCGCCATGGCAAAGAATTGTAGTTGTAAACGAATTTATGTTCAAAAACTCAAGAAACACCATCACGGAACCATCGTATGGAACAGTTTAGATGCCATACGACTTTTGTACTATTCCCGAAAACTTGGAAAAAATTGTCAACAGTAGTAAAACTTTTTAAGGGAATTCAAACCAAACAATTTTGATTATATTTCCATTATATTATAGTATATTATAGTATGTTGTTGAGAAGC
The DNA here is from genome assembly GCA_035044805.1 of Leucophenga maculata. Taxonomy (NCBI): domain Eukaryota; kingdom Metazoa; phylum Arthropoda; class Insecta; order Diptera; family Drosophilidae; genus Leucophenga; species Leucophenga maculata. Next base: position 1,844,091 of record JAWNNP010002290.1, read on the forward strand.
GAGGAACAGACAAGGGCCTTTAATAACACTTTAAAAATTTAAAAATACAGGCATGCTCCCATCACCCATTGTATTTTGAAGCAACTAAGAAATATTTGCATATTTTATTGCATTTATTTTAATGGAATTTTAAAGATGCCTTATAAACCTTAAATTCTTTTTTTTTTTTTTATATTTGCAAAATTTGGTTTGCAAATTGCAGCCATTTCCAACTCTCCACACGAATGCTTTTGTCTTAAACAGTAGGAGTAGCTCTATGCACGCCCATACAACGCCAACATTCCAGCTATATATGTAGCTCGGCACTATAAATGGTCGGAACAACTTCTTTTGCATCATTCGTTAGCCGGAGAAGAAAAAATCAACGGCGGCAGCGGCTTCGGCTCAAGCAAATCCCAAGTAAATCGCAGAAATATTTTAAGTAAAACCAGATTTATGCTCATAATTCATAATAAAGATGTCGTGGAACTTGACGCATGCGCTTCTGCAGCTTAGTTGGGAGGCAACGAAGAAGTCTGTTGGTTGCTTGGTTGCTTGCTTGCAGAAGCTGCTGCAGTAAGCGCAGCATTTCGTTATATAGCAATGCTGTATATATGGCGGCGCCCTCGTTTATCAAGTAAACCGCAGTCCTTCACCAATTGTGGTCAACTCTTACGAAGCGTGCTGAGCAGCGTAATTACAAGTTTTATGCGCATTTGTAAGCTTTGAAACTGGCCATGAATGGTTGGATGCATGAAGATGACCAGGCCTAAGAAACCGAAAGACGACTCTTCTGCTGTCTTTGGTGAGATTCTGTTGATTTGAGTTATGGCGCTGCTTGCTTAACTCCTTTTTAAGCGCAGCTGTCCTGCCGTCCGATCGTCCACTTTGTTGTTTGCACAGTTCGCTAGTTTAGTCTGTCTACAAAAATTCGATTCGATTCGATTCGATTTTATTTATTATCGAGCGTAGACATTGCTGCTTCGACATTTAATTTTATGTTGAGTCAGTTCTGTTGATTTGAAAAATTAGTCCGGCCGCAATTTTGTGTTTTATCATAAATCAAATGAAGAGCATCGTAGGCATCGATGACGACGACGACGACGACGGAGACGACTCAACGTTGAAATTAAATGCAGAAATTGCATGATTTGCAATTATTATATGGCAAATCCGATTTGCTTGCAGATGTCGATGATGTCGATGTTGTTGTTGAGGAGGACGACCATGTTGTTGTTGCATGTTGAATTTGCTTTTAAACAAATAAAACATTTTGTTTGTGCTTACAGCAATGAAGTTTCTATAGAAATTGCCAAATGCTCTTAAAATTTTTTTTCTTCCTTTTTATTTGTTTTCTTCCTTTTTTTCTGCCTTTAAATGTTTTATGACTATTATACGTCGTCATGGCAATGCTTGTTAGTTGGCTTGTAAGAAAAGCAGTGAAATATTCTTTGGTAAATTTTATTTTTATCGTAAAGCTGGAGAAAATTGAACAGAGAACTGTGTACGATGTGCTGCTGTGACGCACTAACATTGAAGAGAAATAAATGGTTTTGGCGTTTGTTTTCTTGCCCGCATAGTCATTTGTGCTGCGCTGCATTCTTATAATATTTCAAGTTGTCTCGAACTGTGTTCCCTTTTAATGAAGTTCGAAAATTTTTCATTCATAAATTTTTCATTGAAAGCCGAAGTCCTCTGCAGACCATACAACATGCATCACGCATCCTTTCAAATTTATTGAGTAGAAAAAAGCTTCAAACAAGTAAGAAAATACAGTCAGGCGTAACCGACTGTAAGAGGCCCTGTACCAGTTCAGGTCTCCTAACAAACACATTAAACGTTTCCCGAGCATATGACCAAACACATGACCACTTCTCACTGCTCGAATATGAATGAAAAGGAAAGGGGGGTCATTCAACTTCAATTGGTTATAAAATCGTTATTTATTATCCGATTTTGATGAACTTTTTGGATTTTGACTAAGAGGGACGTTAACTTTATACTGGCATACTCAATTTTTCTTGTGCCGAAGAAATATTTCTCCTTGGGGGTGATTTTATGGGGAAGGGGGGGGAGGGGCAAAATTTCAAAATAAACTTGTGAAATTCCGGAGCAGTCCTAGACGAATGCAAAAAACACGAAGTCTCTATCTATTACCGTTTCCGAGATCCTTTCGTTCATACGGACGGCCAGACGGACGGACGGACAGACGGACAGACGGACATGGCTATATCGACTCCTCTATCACTCCTGACCATAATGGGGGTAACTTTGGGGGGTCTCCGACCATTATTTCTACCTGTTACATACATTTGCACAAACCCAATAGGCTCTTGTACCTTCGGTACAGGGCCTAAAAATTGACTATATTAAGTTTGGGTATAACATCTCCGATTTGTTTTTTCTCCGAATGCCGTTTACACATATACTAAATATAATGCATCTTTTTTCTCCAAATACCCTTTATATATGCACCGAATCTTATCCATTTGCGTCATAGTATCTTTTTTTCTTCAAATGCCCTTTACATATGCAACGAATCTCACGCATTTGCCTCATAGTTTCTTTTTTTCTCCAATTGCCCTTTACATATGCACCAAATCTTATCGATTTGCATCACAGTTTCTTTTTTTTTCTCCAACTGCCCTTTGCATATGCAACGAATCTCACGCATTTGCGTCATAGTTTCTTTTTTTCTCCAATTGCCCTTTACATATGGACCAAATCTTATCCATTTGCGTCATAGTTTCTTCTTTTCTCCAAATGCCCTTTACATATATACCGCAATTCAAGTCGAGTTATCATCGTCTTTGGTGTATTTTGCATCAATCCTAATAAAATATTTCATTAAGTTTCAAATTGGTCCACTTAAAAGGTAGCCCCCTACAATTTGTCCGTCTGTCTGGCTGCGCGAACTTGTAGACTATTAAAGATAGAGTCTTCTAGTTTAGATATTTGCATTCTTCTAAGCTTTCTTCAGATAACTTGTATACAATATACATATATGCCAAACCACCTTCTATAAGTTTGGGATAGCCTTCATATAAATCTGTTACACTTTCTACGTTTTTGTAGGAAAACAATTTTTTTTTGTGTTTTAGTTTAGCTTGTAACCATTAATCGTTCACTAATCGCTAGAAAATAGCCCAGAAGCTTGCAGATGCCTAGAGATTCTTCAGAAAATTCAAGATTCATTGACATGTTCAAATTAGACATGTTTGCTAAAAGCTTAAACCAAAGTGTAAGCACATGTGTGTGCTGTGTGTGTGTTTTGCTTAATTTTAGTTGTATAATGGCTTCTTTTTAAGAAGTCTACGTAGCTTGTGCAGCTGTGTTACTCAACTAATTTTGAGTGCATACTTGAAATGAATTTTTATCTACGAAATGTAGGTCAAGTATTTTTAAAAATTGGTTTAAACTTTTGACTCTTTTCATATATAATAAATTCTTTAAAATTTAATCAAATTTAATAAATTTAATAAATATTTCGGCAGTTATATAACACATTCATTGCCCAATAAATTGATAGCGCATATCATTTATATGGAATTTAGTTTTTGTTTTTCTGCGCAATCAAATATTGAACATGTTTCGTTCAAATTTAATTAAAAGCGCGATTTTCAAATAAATTAAATTTATTTTTCTTTGGAAAACCATATTTTCATATCGAAATAAATGTACAAATAAATGCTTATCGCTGACCATTTCCATTTTTATTTTATTTCAGTTCACGAGACGAGATAACGCCGCGGAAAAAATTGGAAAAATAATATTAATTTTGCCGATAAATAAATAGCGAAACGCAGGTGAGTAGCCAACGAGGCAAACCATATACCCCGCATAGAATATAATAAATATTTATTTATCAAACCATAAAACGACCGACCGTAAAGCTATAGAAATTATATTCTAATTTGATTTGCAATCAACCACAAATCAAATCAAATCAATTTGGCTGGGTTGCTCGTTTGGTTGGCGAATGAAAAATTTTTATGAATTCAATTTTATTGAAAAAAAAAAAGGAAAACTTTACACAGCGCATCTAATAAACACCAAATATGGCAAATAAAATTTCACTCCGCGCCAACTATGAAGATGTTTTGTCATTGAAGTTTGTCTGTCCGGCTGTCTGCTGCAGCTGCAGACAATGGAGATACTTCAGACAATACAATAAATAGCAATGCAATGTTGTGCCAAATGACCATAAAAGGTTAATTGGGTCCTTAACAAGTTGCAAGTAACATTGGCAGCAAAGAGGATACACACTATTGAAAGAGAGTTTGTTTTTGTAGACAAAAGAAATCTTAATTAGTTAATTAAAAGCAGGCAATACCGGAGAGGAGAACTCTGCACTTGTGTACTATGTAGTCAAAGTCTACTGAATAATTCATGCGATTTTAATGAGATCTACTGTAAAAGAGGAAGAGCGAGCGTATGAAACGCCTTTGGCCTCTAACGAGCAGCACTGGCTGGCACACAGGTGCCTCATGGCTTAGCTAACAGCTTCGTTTAAGTTTAGCTCTTTGACTGCTTTGCTGTGTGTCCCTTGAGGTGACATTCAACTATGAAAAGCATTTAGTGCAGCGATTTATGACATTTCTGGCACTTTTATGGCTGCCACAGATACAACGCAAACACAGTGTTGTAGCGCAAGTAGCTGACCATTGACAATAATAATGAAAGGCAGGCAGCTAGGCAGCCAGGCAGGCTCTTCACTCTTTTATACAAAAGTAGTGCAGCAAGCTAAGAATTTCTACACTATATCTCTTATATATAGTCTCTTCGTCTGTCTCTTTTGTAACTTAAAAAGCGATAAAAGTTTATGCATCATTAAATTCAAGTTAAATACTGCTTATGTTCTTATTTATTTTGCAGAAGTAAATTAAGCGTTAAAGATTTGTGTTGAATGGTTCGGTGATGTGTTGGTAGGCTGTCTCGCTAAACACATGAACACATATGCCTTGCCATAAAGCGCACATATAAAAGTCATAATTATGTCACTGAAAGGCTTTTAAATATTAGGTTGTACTGGTTTATGTTAAAGAATTGGTTTATACATGAATAAGCACTAGGTATGCCGGCAAAGATCGTTCGTTCGTCAAAGTAGGAAAGAACCACTTCGAACACTTTGATAGTCGGGCTCAATCTTGCAAGAGGAAGTGATGCTGCTCTGTACAAAGGAACGGCGAGTCAGCAAGGCGTTCTCAGAGATTGAAAAATTGTCTCGGCTTATGGGTCTAGCGGTGAATTGGTGAATCAGGACAAGACGAAACACTTGTAGTCTTCTCGCACTTCGTCAACGCGTCTTGCACGGTCAGTGACGTTGGAGAGCTTCAACTTCAATGTTGTAGAAAACTTCGTCTATCTTGTATACGAAATGACCAGCAACATCAACGTCAGCCTGGAGATCTGGCGAAGATTTACGCTTGCAAAGAGATGTTTCGGAAGACTAAAATCAAGCTCTATAAGACGCTGATACTTCAGGTCCTACTTGTGGCGCAGAGACATGAACCGCAATTTAGTTAGACGAAATGGAGTTGGCAGTCTTTGAGAGGAAGATTCTTCGCATGATTTTCTGTCCTATTAGAGCCGGCGGTGAGTTTAGGATCCAAATGAGCCGAGAGCTGTATGAGCTATTCGATGAGGTAGACATAATTCAGCGCATTAAATTTCAGGGGCCAGGCACTTCATTCGAATGGATGAAAGAGCTCCATCACGCAGGGAGGACGCCGAAATAGAGGACTTCCGGGCCGTCTCTCCGTCTATTAAGCTGTCTATATGAACTTTGAGAACTTGAAGACTATAAGCTGCTTTTACCTCTTTTCCATCGTCTCATAACAAAATTCATACCAATTGGTTAATCGGTTCATCCATTCATCCATCCATACATCCATCCATACATCCATAAATCCATCCATAAATCCATCCATACATCCATCCATACAAACTTTCGCGTGTATAATATTAGTAGGATATAGCCGAAAAATTTGATTATTTAGATTACATATTTTATTAGTTCAGAAGATCTCTTATATTCAATAAACGTGTAAATCCCCTCTCTTTAAGGGTCGTTGGCACTTACCATGCTCACCTACTCCTCATTTGGAGTTCTTGTAGGAGAAAAAGTTTCATATTGTTTTCAATTTTGCTAGAAGTATCAAATTTGGTCTGCACTATTTTAGTTCTTATAAAATATTTCATTATGCTGCAGATCGGAACACTAGAATGCATAGTTCCCGAACAAATTTATTCCAATTTTTTGCGATTGTGTATGAACAAAAGTTTGTGAGTAAGAAACACCGAATTTAATCAAATCGAGCGTCGAAAAATAATTTTTTATTGGGATCTAAATTGGACCACTAAAAGAGGTGGTCCCCATACATATCTGTCCCAACTATCTGCAATGTTATATTTTTTTTTTTTTTTTTCTTCCATGTATTATACATCTGTCAAACAACATTTAGTACATTTTATAATAGTGATTAAGGAATAAAATTAATTTTCAAAAGAACAATTTCTTTAAATTATTTGTCAACTAAAAAAAAAAATATACTGTACATGATAATATGCATCCACTCTAAGCAGCTAATACTTACGGCTGCCCCACTCTTCATGAGATACCGTAACGTTCACTGCTAGATATATAGCATAATCATCTTACATTACATTTGAAAGTGATGTTTATAATTTATTTCTACTTATGATTAGTTTAGTAGATCTACTGGTCTGATCCTCTTAAGACGCCGTCTGGTTGTCAGTTCCACAATGGGTAAGTTGTTTATCTCAATGTTTGAGTGAGCTAAAATTCGATGATGATGCTTTGTGCTTACTGCCACTATTTCCTCTTTAATAGTGGGTATTTTAAGATCTCTGTGTAAGTCTGCGTTGGAAATGTACCAGTCTGCTCCTGATATCTGCCGAAGAATTTTTGATTGCTGCCGTTGGATAATATTTACATTTGATACTTTTGATGTACCCCATATCTGTAGACCATATGTCCAAATAGGTTTTATTACGCATTTATATAATAATAGTTTGTTGTACATCGATAGCTTAGTGTTTTTTTTCATAAGCCAGTACATTTGTCGGTACTTTTCTTTTATCTGATTTTGTTTTTTCTTAATATGTAGCTTCCAAGTCAGTTTACTGTCTAGGTGGATTCCTAAATACATTGCCGATTTTTCGATAGGTATGTCAAGATTATTTATTTTTAGAGGAATGGGCAAGAAAGCGCGTCTAGTTGTAAAAATTACTTGAGTTGTTTTATTTTCATTAATTTTAATTGCCCACTTATTGAACCAGGTAATGGTTGTATCTAGTATTCTTTGAAGATTTTCGGAAGCAATTGTTAAATCTTTATGAGCATAAAATAAGATTGTATCATCTGCAAAAGTTGCAATCATAGAACATAGTTCATCCGGTTGAGGTATATCATGTGTATAGAGTACATATAGAAGAGGTCCTAGTACACTCCCTTGAGGGATGCCTGCCTTTATCTGCCTTATTGAAGATATAGCATCTTTGTATTTTACATAAAAGTGCCTATCTGATATGTAACTTTTTAGTAATACATAAAAATCATAAGGGAGAAGGGATCTTAGTTTATATAAGAGTCCCTTATGCCATACTTTGTCAAAAGCCTTTTCAACATCTAAAAAAATACCTACACAGTATTTCTTATTTTCAAAGTCTGTAGAAATTTTATTCACAACTCTATGTATTTGTTCAATAGTTGAATGGCGTTTTCTAAATCCGAATTGATGATCGGGTATAATATAATTGTTGTCAAGTATGGATTGTAGCCTATTTTGAAATAAACGTTCAAAAACTTTAGACAAAATGGGCAAAAGACTTATTGGTCTATAAGACGCTGGACAAGTAGCATCTTTGCCAGGTTTCGGTATTGCTATGATCTCGGCCACTTTCCATGTCTTAGGAAAATATTTTAGTCTTATCACAGCGTTAAATAAATTTCGGAGGTAGCATAGAGCACTCAAAGGAAGTTCTTTGAGCAGTCGTCCTGTTATCATATCGTAACCGGGTGATTTTTTTACTTTTGTTTTGTCAATAATATTTTTTATCTCTTTGACAGTTACATATCGAATTGAAATATTACTGACTGAACTGCTTGAAATTTCAGGTGCGAGAACGCAGTTTTGAGGGTCGTTAGTAAAAACTTCTTCATAAAAGCCAGCTAAAACCGAAGCCTTGTCAAGTTCTGTTTTTGCCCAAGTACCATCTTCCTTTTTCAATGGAGGATTGTGATTTGTAGTTGTGTTTAATTGTTTAGTGACCCTCCAAAGGGAATAGTTTGTGTCTAGGGTTGGAGTCAAATTAATTAGATAATTTTCAATATTTTTGTTAGCGTTTTGCTTTAAAGATTCTTTTAATTCCTTAATTGCTCGATTAAGTCTTTTTTTGTCCTCTGGACATCTAGTAACTTGCCAGATTTTTCGAAGTTTTCTCTTGTTTTCAATTTTCTGCCGAATTGAGGCAGGTGTATAGTGAGAAACCTGTTTATGAAGTACAGATGGAGAAGAATTGAGCGCTGCTTCAGCTACAGTGTCATTGAAGTATATCACGGCACTTTCTATGTCATCTGGAGATTTTAATAAAATGTCCGATCGTAAATTTGTATGTAAAAACTCTTTGTAAACTACCCAATCGGTTTTTGCATTACAAAGTGTTGGCGTGGAATTATTTGTTACAAATGTTGTACTATAATCGAGCTGAATTGGAGAATGGTCTGAAGACAATTCAAAACGGGATTTAATAGAAAAAAGTCTCATATTTATATTTTTAATGACACAAAAATCAATTAGATCTGGAATTTTTTGACGATCTGTTGGCCAGTAAGTCGGCTCGCCAGTTGAAAGGTGTTTGCAGTTATTAAAAAGAATTGATTCGAGTAGTATTTTTCCTTTACTGTTTGTCAGGCGAGAACCCCATGCGATATGTTTTGCATTAAAGTCCCCAGCAGCTATGAATCTTTGTCCTAAAGAATTAAAGTAATTATTGTACTGTGAAAGTGTAATTTTATGTTTAGGAGGACTATACAAAGCTGAAATTGTCAAGGGACCAATATGGTCGTACACAAGAATATTGGTAGCTTGAATATATTCATAGTTATAATTTTCAACAGAGCTACTTTTAATTTTATTTTTAATAATAACTGCCGTACCCCCATGACCTGAACCGTCCGGATGATTTGTGCTGTATATGGTATATCCTGTGAATTTTAAAACATGTTTATTTGTGAGGTGTGTTTCTGATATTAATGCAATGTCAATGTTATTTTCAATTAAAAATTGTTTCAGTTCCAACACATGTTGAAACAGTCCGTTAGCATTCCAGATTATAATTCGTAGGTTATCTAATTGCATGCCTGCGAGCCTAACTTAGACACAAGAAGTGTAATCACATTTAAAATAGCTGACATTTGTTGCATTAGTTGTTTCATCATTTCTTTCAACTCTTGCATGTCATTGTTTTCATTAAGCTGAGAACGCTGATTGCTTGGTAGGATATTTTGGGGCACTATTTGATCAATGGATGTTGTAGGGAAGTTTATTGATTGGATGTGTTTACTTGGTTGAATTGTGTTTGAGGAGGTAGTGGCAGGATTGGTGTGCGTAATAGAGGGAAGTGGAGGAAAGCTTTCAGAATTTGGCTTTGAAGTTTTTGCCATTTCAGCGTAGCTTTTAGCTGGATTGATTTTGGCACTATATTCTTTACTTATATTATTAGTAGATGTAATTTGCTTACTCTCATTTATTTTTGGTAAACTCTTCTCACGAAGTGCTGGAAATCGTTGGACTTTAAGAGTTTTATAAACCTCACAACCTTTGTAATTAGCTGTGTGATTGCCACTACACAAGGCACATTTTGTAAGACCTTTGTTAAAGGTTAATGTACAATCAATAGTTTTATGCGATCCAGCGCATTTTACACAAACTGGATCCCTTGTACAATAATTTTTAGTGTGTCCGTACTTTTGGCAGTTTGCACATTGCGCTAAAGTACGTTTGATGTGAGGAGCTTCAAATGAGATTTTAGTTTGTAGTAGGTGGGTTATTTCATAAATATTTTTGTTATTTTCTTCACTTCTGAATTCGACAGAGAACAAAGGGAGAGGAATTTTTGTAGTCCTTTGCTGAATATTATATATATTTTCTACGGTATGGCCTAATTCTAGAAGTTCTGTTTTTATTTCTTCTATGTCTGCAGATGGATGCATATTCCTTAGAATTACTTTGAAATTTTTGTCTTCTTTTGGCTTAAAAGTGTAATATTTAGTTTTCCGCTGTTTTAACATATTTATAATGCTTCTATATACGGTCGAGTCGGTTGACTGGACTCGGACTTCATTGTTGGCTAATGCTTTCAGCTCGAAGTTTTTTTGAGCTACTTCCCTAAGAGCATCATTTAAAATTTTAATTTGCCCAACACCCTGGACATATATTGGAGGAGGTCTGTTGATTTTTTTTTTTGAAACCTGCTCTGTTGTATGAGTGATACCTGTTGCACTGTTAGTTTGTTTTTCAGTCTTGTCGTCAGTGTCTTCTAAAAGTTTGAAACGGTTTGATGTATTTGGATTGTCGAGCCAGTATTGTTGTAATGTTGTTTGTGTTGCATTTTTTTTGTTTTTTTTTGAGTTTACCTTTTGCATCTTTGGCGAGAGCAAATCTCGACTCCGTTTTAGAATTGACTGAGTGTCTGTGTGGTTGTTGGTAGTGTTTACGTTTTTAGTTTTATTGTTTGTTGTTGGGCTAACGGGTAACAATGACTCATCAGATGAGGACAAGGTTTCGGCATTGTTTTTTGCACTTTGTACTTGCATGTTTGATCCGTTAGAAAAATCTGTAGCCAATGAGGAATGCGATGACGTGATCGACGATTGTGAGGTGTATACACTTGTTGTTGTTAGCGTTGATGCTACTGTTGTTGTATAGCCACTCTGCGTTGTTATTGTTGCTGATGACACTATTGCTGGTTGCGATGATGGGAGAGGAGTTGTCGGGGTGGTACATTGGACACTCCACGGTAGCAAGCATTGCTGGGAGTGAGAACGAGAATCCATTGTCCGCTCCGAAGTTGGAACAGACAAGTTGGAGTTGGTGTCATTGTTTTTGTTGCTGCACGGTGAGACAAAAGAGAAATATGCATTCCTCGATGCAACCGATTTTTGTTGATTAGATGGATGAGCGTTGCTCATCATTAAATCATAAAAAAAATTTTTTTTTATTTATTTTTTTTTTTTTTGTTGCTTCACAAAAATTTAAAAATGTTTGAATGAGTCTCTGTCTCTGAATATTTAAAAATTTTGTTTGCACTTTTTGTTTTTCAATTTTAATGAACGAATTAATGCACGGAGCGAGTTATTAGTACGTCTATGTCGCATGACAGTCAACGATCGATGAATGTTATATATAAGAAAAATTTTGTTGTTGTTGGTTATTCAGCTAGAAACTCCGAACTACTTGTATGTTTCGTCAAACGTGAAAAATATTTTATTAGGGTCAAATTCGACCACTAAAAAAGGTGGCGCCCATACAAACCTGTCTCAACTTTCTGAGATGCTATATGAAAAATGGTTGCTGTTTTTGGTAAAACAGCTAGAAACTCCTAATTTATTGTATTTGGCGTCAAATCTAAAAAAATTTTATTGAGTTCTTAATTGGACCACTAAAAGAGGTGGTCCCCATACAAATCTGTCCCAACTATCTGCAATGTTATAGAAAAAAAGAATTTTGTTGTTGGTTACTCAGCTAGAAACTCGAAATTTATAGTATTTTGCATCAATCCTGAAAAATATAATATTAGCGTCTTAAATGGACCACTATAAAGGTGTTCCCTATACAAATCTGTCTCAACTTTCTGAGTTGTTTTATGGAAAAAATACTCTTGTTGTTGTTAATTCAGCTTAAAACGACGAATTTTCTATTTTTTGTGTATAATCTAATTTGGACCACCCCACCACCTTTGACTTTCATATAAATCTGTTCCACCGTTTTGCTATTACATATGTATGAAATTTTTTTTTTTATTATAAACTATTTTATTCATCAAAAAAAAAAAAGAAAACCTTCTCCAGTTACACTTTTCCAACTTTGCCGTAACAAAACTTCTCAACCATTGCCCGGTACTATCTCTCCGGTACTATCTCTCTCTCTAATGCAAATACCATTAGCAACTAGCAACGCGCAAATCTTTTGCAAAACTTTTGTCGCTATGCAAATTATGCATAACAAAGAAGTGTATTGCATAAAGTTGTATAAAAGAGGACACTTTCCAACGGAAATCGCACACCCACAGATACAATATCTGAAAAAGTTGCAATTTTTCATAGTTTCTCACTTTTTCTATATAATACTTTGTAGAACTTTTTGCTGCAAATACCAAAGCGATTTCTTGCAGGAGTCTATAATCATTATACAGAGATATTAATATGCGTGCAGTGAGTCAAGGACGAATCAGAAAATTAGAAAAATCTTTTCTTTAATTTTCGTTTGAGCAAAACTTTTCATATGTCACGCAAATGGCATAGTATAGACCGCAAGTTAATAAATTTTATAGACTAAGTCACGTAAAAGCCCAATTAAAACATTACAGACTACTCTGCTGCTGTGGTATTACTTAATTAATTCGAGTGGGTGTTGTTTTAGTAAATTTTACAGAAATTTCTCTTACTGCACTTTTGGCAGCAATACCACAAAATGCTTTTGAAGTCAAACTGTCTGTCCGTCTGTCTCGTGTAAGTGAAATTGCTTTAAACCGCAGCTAGGTGTGCAGAGCAGCATCATCATGTGCATCATGATCACGACGTGGTTTTCTATTCAGCACAACAGACATGCACTGGAGTTCAGAGTTCAGCTTGGGCAATTTCAGTTTATTGGCAATTGTTGTGGCATAGAAGTGTGTACTTACACATGAAGTTCGCTTGGAGCATAATATTATTTCAGTCGGTTTTTGGTTTGACTTCCTCCACCATTAATAAAGTCATTTACTATATTTAACAATTGATGCACTTTGTCATAGCCTGCTGTGTGTTAAAGGTGAAACCGCAATCTGCTACTTGCAGATGCTTATTATATTATAAAGTAGGCAGCAGGTTCAAATTTTCTTTTTCAAAGTTGAACTTGGAAGTATTACAAATGATAACTTTTTATGTTGGAATGATGATGGAAGAAGAAAGCCTTTGAAGCTTTAATTTGGAACATAAATTGCGCTGAAGTTTTTTAGAGGAAGACAACATTGTGAAGTTGCTCTAAAATATACAAAAGAAGTCTTTTATGAAGGGTTCAGTAAAATATTATTTGTTGACGAAGCTTGTAATAAATTTTATATAATTTAATTCATATAAATGAATAATAAAATCTGTTAAGCATTGTGAAACTCCCAGATTATATATATATATAAATGATATATAACAATGAAAACTGTATATTAAATTGCTAGCCCCCCACTTATTATTATTTATATATTACCAGACAGACATCATTTCCAATTCAAATAAGCTGCTGGCAATAATAATTCATTTTGCTTCATTGATGTGCCATTCAAAAGCAGAAAATTCTCAGAGACAAACCGACCAAGAAACGAATTGTCTTGAATATATTTGCAGCAGTTTCAAGTTTTAATAGTCATTCGGAGAGCAAGTGCAAACAATTAGAAATGTACAATGAATCATTTTAATCGGTAGCGCACTCAGTCTCTCTGCAATTCATTATATTTTCTTTAAATAGTTTGGTGCAAGCGCTACTACTAGCGTCTAAGGCAGCGGCCAAATAATACTTTTGCTGAATTAGTTTTTTATTTAATTTGAAAACTTTGCAGCAGCAGCAGCAACTGCAATGCACTTTGAGTCCTTAGCAACAAATACATATACATGCACACGTTTATCCTTAGAATACAAACAAGCACAAGCTGGCATTTGGCCAGAAAATGGCGGAGCTGCTTTATATATATATATATATATATATATATATATATATATAAAATTTATATATATAGCTACTAAAAAAAAAAAACAAGGACTAAAATCAAATTTATTTTTGAGGAGGGCAACTGAATTCACTTTACAAGCAAATAAACCCTAAATGAATTAAGAAAGCAAACAAATAGAAAATTGTTTTACGCTGTTTTTTTTAGGGTCAGCTAACTAAACGAGGGTCGACAAGTGCATTGCAGCAGCGAATTTTCCAATTCATTGGCAGAAATTCAGTACCAAAAATGAGCACACTTTGGCGCACAGTCAGGCACGCAAATTCATATGCAAATTCTCAGGATTTACTTTGCTTAAAACAGTGAAATAAAATACACAATGCGCGTTGGAGTTGGCTTAAAAATTATACAATGGCCTTGAATTATTAAAAATCAAGGACATTGCATAAAAGTTTACTGCTTTTCTTTTCTTTTGTTACCGCGTTAACATGCAAATTATGTGAATTTTAATGCTGTGCAGTGAAAGTCTTTTGAAATTAAATAAAAAGCAACGCTAAAGCATGGCATTAGGTTGCTGTTACGCTGTTAAGCTTAAAGCTTTGATAGGTAGTGCCATATAAATCGTTTTTAAAACTAGTTGTGTATTATAAGTGACTTTGAACTTTAATTGTAAAAATTTTACTAAGTAATGAAGCAGTTATATAAAGAAGTTTAAAGGCTTGCATGTAAGATGTAAAGCAGTTTTATATAATTTTCTGCCTTAAGTTTTTGGACTTCTTGATCAGCATCAGAAATCGCGTCGATATAGATATAGCCATCTGTCCGTCTGTCTGGAAGTTCCTTTGAAAATCAAGATCTTGCAGTTAAGGGATAGAACCTGCAAATTTGAATATTTTGTTTTTCCCATTCATTCTTTAGATCACTTCTATACAATGAACACACTAAACCCCCTACCTTAGGGGCAGTGGCTACTTACCATGCAAGCTTACTGTTTATTCTTTATTTTTGTATGAAAAAATATTTATTACTGTCTTTAATTTTGCTAGAAACAGCAATATTAGGTTAATTAATATCATATCTTATATTCGTTCATATCATATATTCCATTTAGGTCCACTAAAAGAGGTAGTCCCCATACAAATGTGTTCCAACTATCTGGAATGTTATATGAAAAAAAAATTTTGCTGTTGTTGTTAGCTAAAAACAACGAATGTGTTGTATTTTGTGTTCGTAAAAAAAAATATTTTATTTGAGTCTAAATTGAACCACTAGAAGTGGTGGTCCCCATATAAATCTTTTTGTATTTCTGGTGTTTTCTTGGAAGAAAAACATTTTGTTATGTTTGAGTATAACTTCTTATACTAATTCCAATAAAATATTCGACATGGCTCAAGATGGAAACATTCAACCTATACAAATTTTAGCTGCAATGGTGATACAGGGTGATACACATAACCCTGCAGCGTTCTTTCTTTTTTTGTATTTCAACCAAACAGTAAATATTTTGATACTCCTATTCATTCTTTAGTTCAATCTTAATTCATAACATTTAATCCATTTTGGTCAAGATTGGATCACTACAAGGGGTGGTCCACATAAAAACAGAGCACTACTTTCTGAGTTTTTGTATGTAGAAATAGTTGTTTCTCTTCTGGTTTTAGTTAAAAATACCAAATTTTGTTTAACCTAAGTTTTAAAGCAATATTCCTACAGTTTGGACCAATAGAGTGGGTGGTCCCTATATAAATCTGGAATTTTTTGTAAGAAAAACATTTTCTTTTGTCTTTGAGTTTAGCTTGAAACGATATATTAAGTGCATCTTACATTAATTCCAATAAAATATGCCACACGGCTCAAGATGGAAACATTACCCCTATAAAAATTTTAGCTTCTATGGTGATACAGTGTAACTCGTAGCTGAGCACCTAACAATGCATTTTTTTTTGTTTTATATGCACCTAAGAGACTTCTGAGACACAGTTAATAAAATTTAAAACTTTGTAGATGCTTCTTCAAAACTTCCCAAACTATATTAAAATTTAGAATTTATTTCTCCAATTTTTTTTCCCATTTCAGTTTAACTCAAAATTCTACAAAGTATAACAAAAACATATCAATTCAAAGTATTAAATTTTTGTAGAACGTTTATATATAAAAAAATATTTCAGTTCTCCATTTTTTTCGTTGTAAGTTTCCATATTTAATCTCCAATCAACTTTGCTTCATGCAGCAAAAGTTGTAAAGCAAAATAAAAGTTTATAAAGTTTCGAAGATTTGAAAGCATGCAGCTGTGTGAGATATTATTATTATAAACTTTTGTTTGCAATAAACATGCTTAAAAGTAACTTCCATTGATGTAATATTATGCTCAATTTCACATAAAATATTAAACGTTTTTCGCAAAAGCAACATCAAGGATTAAATGCTATTGCACGCATTTAATCCTTGCTATTAGCTAACAAGTCAATATTTTATAACCAAATAAAATATTCAATATCATTCGCAAACGTATCCAATAAACTAAAGTCCATTAAAATGTGCTGCAGGCCATGAGAATATATAAAAAAAAAAAAAGAAAAAAAATAGCAAAATATACAAAAACATACAATCAGGACAAAAAAGGAAAAGCTAAAAAAGGATGATGTTCAAACACACTCTTCTATAAAAACATGAAAAATTGGATTTTCGCTAACATTTTTAGTTGAAGAAGCTGCTGCTGTAGAGCTTAGTAGACATTGAATACATATAGAAACTTCCAGAGGTGTGGGTAATGGTTGCCAACTTGGTCAGATTTGGGTCACTTTTGGGTTAAATTTTTCGCCTCGGCTGATAAGCTTATTCTTTGTCATCGTTTTTTCTTTTTTTTTTTTAGGCTAATTTGTGCGTTTTATGTGTGAAGAAGAAAGAAGATTTAGAACTTTTTCCATTGTCATTGAAAAGCATCAACGAGATTAATGGCTACTCAAATGCCTAAAATGAGCCAATTTTATTGTTAATAGCTGTTGCTCATTTTGGTATAAAAACTTTTAGTCGGCTTATTGTGCTGAAACTATTTTATGGGGTTGGATTTTGTAATGTGTCTGTGATGTTTTTTTGTTAAGCGGTGATAATTTTGATATATTGCTGTCATATAGATGTACTCGTGTGTTGTTAATTAGCTTAATTGGTTTTAGGTTGAGGTAAAAATGCATTAATTAAAGGCTTTAGAAAGAAGGTTTTTGTGCTTAGACATCCTTATATGTTGGAGTCTTCTTGTGGCCACTTAAGATATTTTAAAGCAATTTTATATGCATTTCTTAAGCACTTGTCTACACTTTTTTGCTGCCATACAACACAAATACCCTACAACTATCTTTCGCACGGCATTATTAGTTGGCAATTTCAAAAATAAGTAATTACGCCAAACAAAATAACAAAAGATAAATTGCTTTTGCAGAAGCGAATGCAATTAAATTACACTTTTTCGTTGAGAGGAAAAAAAAAGAGAAAGAAAGTAAGAAAAAAAAACGCAGCTTAATTACTGCACAGCATTTGGCAAGGATGCTACAATATGAAAGAGCATATACAGTGCTGCCAACTTATAGCAAAAACCAATTGAAAATAATAGAAAAATGGTTGAAGAATAATTGAAGGAGCGGGAGAATGACGAGGTAAATGAGTAGCGCAGAAAGCAAAGAAGCGCTGACACAAATGCAAGGCAACAGCAAGCAGCAAAAACGGGATATTATTACCAACTGCTAGCAGTGAAGAAGAGAAGCGCGCCGAGCGTGAAATAAACAGTTAAGTGTAAAACGGTAAATAATTGTCAAACCCGTCGTCGTCGTCTTCTGTCGAATGTCTTCGCAACAACAGCTTTGCCATTGCCAAATGCAGCAGCGGCATCAATGATAAAAATGAGGTTTGACTGGTTTCAATAGACAAGTTGCAGTTGTCGTGACAAAAGGAGCGAACATACCGGCATGACCTGTTAAAGCTGGCAACACTACTCCGCAACGGATGTGCAAATATTTTGATTAAATTTTCACTCGTGCAACTTTCTTTATGTGGCAGACAGACAGAAGAATCTCCACCAATGATTGCTGCTTGTGCGTGTGTTTGGACAATAATCTCGCAGCAGCATCATCATCATCATCAGCATCATCATCATCATCAGCATCATCATCATCATCAGCAGCATCGTCTTTATCATCGACAGCATCATTATTATCAAAGTCATTTCCTGCTGCTGCTACTTCGTACTACAACGAAACACGTTTTTGCTCCACAAAGGTGCAGTGTTGCAATAAAAAAATGTATGCTGCCAACCCGCGCGCAACAGTAATTGCATCAAAGTAGCTGCCTTACTCTACTTTGTAAGGATGCACTGTCTGTGATTTTGGTATGCTTCCAATCAGCAGCATCAGCAGCAGCAGTAGCTTCAGTGTGGCCTCTTCTCCATACGTTAGCGGTAGAGGACGCAAAATTATTTAGTGGCTATTAAATTGTAGCAGTACATGCAGCCAACGGGTTGCCATGCTATTTTGTTGCAGTGTAGCATCAAGTTTTGTTGTAGTCATAATTTATAATATTGTATGTTGTTGGTTGTTAGACTCTTTGCTGCTGCTCCTGCTGCTTCATTGTTGCTTCATGTCGTTTTAATCCTCTAACGTTTGCCTCTAATGAGTATATATTGCTGTGCGTTTCTCGAACAATGTTTGCTTAGCATGGCATTTTGTAGAGAGGGCGGTTGTTGCATGCTGTACTATGTATATTGATTGAGTTCCAGCCTCCGATTGATTTTGAAGGCATGCCATGAAGCATGCAGAGATTTGTATAATTAGAATGTGAAGATTTTGCCAAGTAATATAATGTTTAATTGTTATTTCTATGCGAGTAGAGCAAATAAATTTGGAATAGTAATAATCTGCAGGATTTGTTTAGAATTATGTTGCAAGTAGCTTAGTTTCAGGGATGGCTTAGACTTTCTAAGCAGAATAGGCTTTTGGAGTTGATACAGTGAGAGGTTTAGTGTAGATGCAGCATTGATATTCATAATTTACTCATAATTTACCGTACACAGTGATAGAATTGTAGACTGGCTTAGTGAGAGAGAGAGAAAGAGAGAGAGAGAGGGAGAGATTGTGAAACCTATAGAGACGAATAGCACTTTTTAAAAAGAACATAACATAAACACAAAACTTATTGCTAACTTGTTGCCGTGCGTTTTCTTTTAAATTAAATTTTTAAATGGTAAGCGCAAAACGTAATAATATCATTAATATCATTTTTATATGCTCGAAAATGATAAAAAAAAATACAAAACTCATTGCTCACTTGTTTCCGTGCGTTTTCTTTTAAATTAAATTTTTAAATGGTAAGCGCAAAACGTAGTAATATCATTAATATAATTTTTATATGCTCAAAAATGATAAAAAAAAATACAAAACTCATTGCTCACTTGTTGCCGTGCGTTTTCTTTTAAATTAAATTTTTAAATGGTAAGCGCAAAACGTAATAATATCATTAATATCACTTTTATATGCTCAAAATTGATAAAAAAAATATTTTACTGTTAGAATAAAATATTTCTTTAAAAAAAAATGCTGTGCAATGAGTTAAACGCTATGTAGTACTGTTATGTTGCACGGTCTTAGCTACAAAAGGTAGCAAATATGCTAACAACGCAATATCAAACTCCAAATATGTTCTCTGCATCCAATGAAAAGGTTTGCATTTTTTTCTCAGTGTCTTGAACATAAAATTCCTTTTTGTTTACCCTTAAATAAAAACTCTTAAATAATTTATCAATTATCGACATACTTCGAAATGAGTTTTAATTGAAAGCTTAAGCTTTACAACGTTACTACAACAACTTTGCTTTACATCTTAGCAAAACTTGCTTACTTACTAGTCAACTTAATGCAATCCCAAACTTTCCCATGAAAATAAGAAGAAATTTTTTCCATTTTTTTTTTCTTAGAAAACTTCAAAGTTAACTTTTTCATTATAAGCTTAACACCTCTGCTGTCTGTCTGGCCTGCTGGCTGACTGTACTTGGTCGTGTATGTATCTCTGTACTTCCTTTTCAAGCATGACGCGTAAATTCAATTAACTTTTATCTTATCGCGCACAACCAATTTTTTTTCTTTCTGAAGTTAACTTCTTGCAACAAAAAAAATGAAAAAAAAAGAAATAACTCATATCTCATACGATTGCTTTCTAGTATCAAACAATTAGCTTTGGAGATAAAAATATACAACTTACGAAGAGATACAACTAGCAACGGTGTGTGTATGCCAGCGACATGAGATATAGACAACGCTTATCAAATTGCTTTTGAAGACGACATTAAACTATGCGGAACGTTGTCGATTCATTAAAATGTGGCGTAGACCTTGTGTGAAGGCATTTTACCCGCATTTAGTACATACGGCAGACACGTAGCGATTTTAATTTGTTTTGGTTTTACGGGTGATAATGGCGTAATTAATTGTTTTCAATTTGGTGCGACTAAACAGAGATTTAGAAACGCTTAAACGTGGGCTTAAGCGCGTTCAATTGCGGCTTAAGTTATTGTAAGAAAAAAAAAAAAAGAAAACAAATTGTTTAAATATTTTTACAAATTTTGTTTATCTTTTAAAAACTTGCAAGTTGTACAGTTTGTAGCAAACAGATTGCTGAAATTCGCGGAAAACTAATTTCTTAAGAAATGATAAAAAAAATTTATTTTAAAAGTACTTCAAACTATAAAGATAAAGAAATTATTTAATTTTAAAAGTGAATTTTTTATTTTAATCTTAACAGTTTTGATAAAAATGAATTGTTGAATTGTTCGAAAAAAAATGTGATAAGAAAAGCTATTATTAATGTGCATATGAGTAAAAATATTTTTATATGCTTCAAAAAGTGTAAAAATACAAAAAAAAAAATTTCCCTAGTTATAAAAAAAATTTCCCACAAAGGGAAATTTTTTATTTTACAGTGATTTTTGTGTGTTGGTGTTTATAAATATTTTTAAGAGTTGAATGGTACATTTTATTAAATAAATAAAAATTTCCCTTAGAAGGGAAATTTTTTTTTAAAAGTTTTTTCATAGCACAAAAGTTAGTAAAGTTGTTTTAAATAATTTTAGCATGAAAAAAGTTCTATAGTGCAGATTTTTATAAAAAAATAAGTGTAGAAGTTTTATTAACTCAAATTAAACTATTTCTAACTTTTAGTTTGCAACTACGGCAGCATAGCTTCTAATTTGAGCATGTGTGTGTGTGCACGCATACAACTTTGTGTTTTATATGCAAAGAGCAAATAAAATTAATTAATGAAGCACAAATAATTGATGTTGCACAATCATATTCATGCATTATATGGCTCATTTATTTTTGTTGACGTCTGTACCCCCCTCACACCTACTAGACTAGTTGCACAAAGTGCGCAAATAAAGTGTTTTACAAGAACAAATTAATTTTATGCTGTCACTCGTTGACTAACGCGCCACTAGGTATATATATATATATATATATATATATATATATAGAATATAGTATGATATGATATGATATGATATGATATGACATGTTTCACAGACATTTGAAATGTTCTTTATTATTAAAGTATCTATAAGCGTGGAAATATGACAACGCATTATACCTTAAATTATTGTTGCATGTATCTCCATTAATTGGTTCGAGGCATTAAATTGGAAAATATCCTTTCACTTGCCACAATGCATAATAAATAGGTGTAAGCCAAAACACAGCAAACAACTTAATGCCATTAATTCGAACAAAATCAAATGTAAATATTGATTTTAATTTAAATTAAGTTGTATCTATGTATCTGCTGCACGTATGTATGTATCTATAAATTGAACAAAACCTCAACATGAACTCTCTTCGTCGTTTGCAACAGCAAATGACATTCAACTGTGACTAATGTCAATATTAGATAATTGAAGCAAAAAACAAAAACCGCAAAACTTGTGCAATTTCCTCGCGCGCGGGCATGAATTGCAAGTTGCAACGCACCAGAAGCAGCAGCAGCAACACCAACAGCAAATAATGCAAATAAATTTTCTCACACACACACGCTGCACCAAAGAAGTTCACTTTTCTAAGAAGTTTTAGTTATTTACTCTCACAACACATGTCTCTGACTTTTGCTATTTCTTCTTGCTTCGCAACGTTTCAGGCAATTGGCTGTCAAATGATATTTTGTGTTTAGGGAAATTGCTGTCTATGCATTATTAACTGAAATATATACAAATTTATGGCATTGTTTGCAACTACAAAGCTTGAAGATACAACATAGATAATGGGTATAAGTTTGTAGAGTGTGGTGTTGTTTATGTAATTTACAGTTTGCTTATTTTGTTGTCGAAAATAAAGTTTACATACATTTTTTTTTTTTTTTTGGCTTTAAAGTTAAAATAAAACTTTTTTATACAATTTGAGGCTTTTCAGATAATTTCCCTTTAAGGGAAATTTTTATTTAAAAACAAAAATTTTTTGCTTTAATATATATATGCATGTTTAAGTGCAATAAATTAAATTTTTGTTAAATATAAGAATTTCCCTCTTAAGGGAAATTTTTTTTTCTAGCTTTAAATGGCTTAACTAATATATTTATAACAAAAAGATAATTTATTTCAGCTTAGCAACTTGCTTGCTTGCCCTCTTAGCTTAAATTTTAATTAATTTCACAAGCAATTTAAGAATTTTACCAAATTGCATGAATTTTTCATGGTTTTAATTAAAAAATATTTAATTGCATTTTATAAATCAAATTTGTTACGCTTTACCATTCAAAAATTTATGCATTTGTTGCATCGTCGTCATTAAGACAAGTAGCTTGCCCGCGGCGCTGCCATTTGATGTCAAAAGTTAAATTAAAGTTGCTAGTAGATACATAGTTTGCTGTTGTACGCTCAATCATTTTCGCCTTGGCAATACAACATGAAAGCCAAGCAAACCATCGGCAGATACTACTTCGTTCGTTCGTAAAGTTGCGTGTAACTTTTTGCATTCACATACTAAGTAGAAAGAACAAGTTTGCACGTCAAAGTTTGTGTGTGTGCCGTGAAGCGCAAACTTTGTACATACGTCTGGGTGTATCTATGTACAATATTTATCTGCCTGTCCGTTTGTCCGTCTGTCTGATGAACTATCAAACTGTCCATGCAATGCGGTTCTGGTCTGGGGGAAGGTTAATAGTAATAATAATAAATATAAAAACTAATAAAACATGAAAAATTAGCTGATGCAATGCTTGTGTGCGTGTAGTTGTGGAATGATGCGCATAGCGCATGAAATGAGCAAACATCTAATGGATCTAGAATGTTGGATGTGTAGCTGTTTGCTTGAGTTACTAAACACGTAGACAGTTGACTGTGGCAAGTAGCAGCCAACTTCACTGCTGTTGGGTCGTTTCTATTTATTACTATCTGCTGCTGCATCGCTTGCGCCCATTGTGATGCTTTGTTTGTGCAGCGCATGTAATCAGTCACTCATAATTCCGCTCTAGGTATCTAGCTTTAAATTACTGAATAGCAACAACAGCAGCAACAGCAGCTGACTGAATGCACATAGAGGCCAACGAGTTAGTATTTGCTTGGTGCCAGCCAGCCAGCCAGCCAGCTGCACTTGACTAGCAATGTGGCATGCCACTCACAGATGATGATGATGACGCCGACGACGCTGCACAAGTTATCAATTACATGTCCAAGTACAACTTTATGCTGCACTGATTTCGTTGCAGTTTGTTAGGGATTTGAAGCACCTACCAGCTACCAGCTAAATGCAAGTTAATTACAACTTGTTTCCGACTGCCTTCGCTGATTGCCACTACACGAAGGTCAACTATGGGAACAGCATTTGTGTAGTTTGTTGTATCTACGGCAGCAACTTAGCTAAGCATTTTATAATACAAATACTTCAAATGGAATGTTTTCTCATTATATACATATATATCGCAGACTTATAGTAGATATAATATTTTTCTGCAATTGTTGCAATTCTCATTTGTTGTAGCTCGTTTTTCATTTCAAGTTACTTGCTTTCTTCTGCTACTTGCTTGCTAGCCGCCCTCATGCGTTTGCTGTTACAGCTGTGAAAATATTAGACGCTTAATTTATGACGGCGGACTGTCGTGAAATAATAAATAAGTGTTTAAATGTCTTGGGCTAGCTTAGGAAACTATTATTTGCACTCGACAGCATTTAATATTTAATTGCGTTTGAATTCTTTTTTTTTTTAAATATGGATACTCATTGCAGACAATGGATTTGCGCTTGGTTGATTTTGAGGTTTGTGTGATTCATAAGTAAGTGAATGTCAAAGATTTTGCGCTTTGAAGGTTATTTTTAGCAGTTTTATTTGTTCAAGGAAGTAAAAAGAACAGTTCTAGCTTAAAAATAATATGTAGTAGATTGTAAATGGTTTCGATGTAAAAAAGAACAAAAACAATTCTTGATTTAAATGATATGTTTTCTTTATTAAGTATTTTATATTGGCGCCCGAGCAGAGACACAGAAGAAAGAGCAAAATAAGCAAAAGAAGAAACGAAGACGAACAATTTTTTGTGTCTTTATAGTTAAAAAAACTTATGCAAACAGATAAAGCATTTTTCGAAAAATTTCCCTTAAAGGGAAATTTAAACTATTTTTCATATATTATTCACTCACAGCACAGCAATGTATAGCATCAAATTATAAATGACGCCATCAGCAGTCAAAGTATTCACTAAAACAATTTGCAACGTCATTTACACCTGCAATTTATAATTTTCCTCTCGCAACATTTGATTTCAAATGCAGGCTGACACGTTTAATTATTAGCCATGAAAAAAAACGAACCGAAAGCGAAACAAAAATTAAAAAACTTTTGCCCAACACAAATCAAAAAAAAAAAGTGGCGTCATTTCCAACTTTACAAAAAAAAAAAAAAAAAATCATTTCCGCCACATTAGGAAGATAAAAAAAATGTATCAACAGAAGATTGCCCAAATCATTTTTGATTAAAAAAAATTTCAGCAATTTACCACTAAGCCCACAAAATGATTGGGGAGGGGGGAGGCATAAATTAAACTTTGATAATGTACTTGTCTGAGTTGACACGGCAACAAAAAAAAAAAATGTTTGCCATGTAGTCAGTCGAGCCGTAGATAATGTCATTTTAACCTAGAACGAAGCATGAAATGGTGTTTGGCTTATTATTAGTTTAGTGGTTTGAATTGTTCATATTCTGACATTTAATTGAAATAGAAAATTGAGTTGTTTTGCTTGTTCGAAATTAGTTTGACAGTTCGCTGAAATAATAATAAATGTTTTATAAACTAATTGCGAATTCTAAGCACTTTTAAAATGAAAGTCAATCAAAATTGCTTTTTTTTAAATTAATTTTGGCCGTTTCTTGCGCGTTTTACAGTTGGTTTTTAATATAAGACTTTAGAATAGCAGACTGTCATTTAATATATCATTCAAATGAATCAAATGAATCGGTTGTGAAATGATTCATTTTTTTTTGAATTTGCATAACAACTAAAATATCGGTCGCTCCTATAAAAACAAAGCACTAACACCATAAAGTAGTATGCTGAGCTGTTGTTCCATGCTGTAAATATGAACAGTATCTGTTTATTAGAGTTTAGCATGAGTGGTGTTAGTAACTCGCAAACATAACCAATTGGCAATGAGTCAAATAATACTCATTCAATTGAAATTTGATTCTTAGGTGGGAAATATAGGAGAAATCTAAAATGTATCAATTTCATATACAGTTCTATATTATTTTGAAATCGATCGCCAACAAAAGTGTTGACAGAGTAAAGCAAATCATACTGAATCATATGAGTCATTCTCATATCAAACAGGATGCAGTGCTATTTAATATATTCGCTTTTCTACTGTGAATTGTGTTTTTTTTTTCTTTCAAAATTAGTGTCTGAATGAGACAATTCGGTATAATTTATTGAATGATTCGTTGCCAATCAATATGAGTCAAAAGAAGTAGAATTGAATGAATGAAATGAATCATTCTCATATTAAAATAAAGAAAAAGATTCACTACTATTCAATATTTTCGGCGCTCTATTGTGACACTATATGCTGCAATTTGTTGTTTGATTCAAAATAGTCTCTGCAAGCTATAAAAAATAGAGTCATAGTGAATCATATGAATCATTCTCATATCAAAGATTGTCATTCATATTGTTCGGTTTTCTAGTAATACTAAAAATTGTCCAAATTAGATCACCCGGTACATTTATTTGAATTGATTCGTAGCCAATCAGTATGAGTCATAAGAAATAGTATTGAATGACATGAGTCATACTCATACCAAATATTCAAAAAAAGTTTCAATGTTACTCAATATCTTTGGCTCTCTACTGTGACACTATATGTTGCAATTTGTTGATTGATTCATTACAGTCTTTGCGAATTATAAGAAGTAGAATTAAAGTGAATCACATGAATCATTCTCACATTAAACATTTACAAATAGATTCAGTTTTACTCAATATCTTAAGCTCTCTACTGTGAAGTGTGCTTTCTCTTTGAAATGGAATCTAAATGAGATCAAACGGTATATATAATTGAATGATTCATAGTACTCATTGCAATTCATAAGCATACAATGCGTTCTTTTATGAATCCACTTTGTACAAACGAGTGCTCAGTAAGTTAGTAGCTATGCAGATAACTGAATGATTCAATGTTGTATTATATATATTCATAGAATGATTCATAGTACTTAATTGAATGATTCATAGTACTCATTGCGAGTCGTAAGCATAGAATGCACTCATTTGCTGTTTGGACTTCACTTTACTGTGTACAAACGAATACTCAGTAAGTATTCAGTATACTCATTCATTCAATGATTTATTATTTATATCCTTAGAAGTGCTTTTCATTTATTAAACTTCATACTTGATAAAAAAATAATAAATAACTCACCTTTTTTTTTTTATTTACAGATTAACACAAAGCAAAAAACAATACAAAAATCCTGAACGCACAATAAAGCTGAGCCAAAAAACAAAACAAAAAGTGAATAAAGCATCTCCAACACACACAGGAGCAAAAGTTGTTGAAATAAAACAAACAAAAAAACGCACAAATTGAGTCAGACTGCAGGAAAAAAAGTTGCGCCGGAAAAGTACACCGGAAGCCTGACTGTATACGGCAACAAAGAAGCAGCAAAACATATCAGCAACTAAATTAAACGAAAAATAAATACAAAAAAAAAAACAAAAGAGGGGGCAAACGAAGATACATATCCAATGCGGCTGTACGCATATAAGTCATCATTTACAGCATAGCTCATTGATTGCAAACGAAATCCGTAGTTGAACAAATTGCGCTGATTAATGTTACACGCAGGCCGAGCAGTAAAGGATGTGCACATAAAAGAAGAAGGAAACACGCACGAACGCACAGTAAAATATACACAAATACATGTATAGGTAAATAATTATACAGCAGCAAAGGTGAAACTCAACATACACACACACACACATACAACTTCCGTTTTGCAAACAAAACAAAATGGCGTTCTTCATGCGTCGACGTTCGGCCTCCATTGTAAAAATCGTTGCCATACTCACAGCCATTTGGTTCTTTGTCGCCTTTATCATCTACACAGATGAAACACGCCGTGAGACAAACGCCGTCGGTTCAGGGCTGGCAAACAAATTCAATAGCATGGCGCTATCATTAAAAAGCGTTGCCGGAGGTGCTGCCGGCAGTGCTGCAGATACGGATACGGATGCGCGTGGTTTCGACGGTGGTGGCGGCAATGCCATAAATGGTGATAGCTCCGGCAGCAGTAACAAACGTACTGGCAACGGTAATAGCGGTCGTCACGGTGGCGGCGGTGTACACATTGCTGCGCCCGATGTACCGCCCATTGCTGCTGCCGCAGGTGCAAAGAAAAACGCGGCGGCGGCACAACTTAATGACATTAATGAAGGCGTTGAATCTATACGCAATAATGTTGTGGTTAACATGGATGAAAAGAATTTAATTGACAACAATGATATCGAGGATATGGATTTGGAGGATCCGAATAATCTGATACCGGAGCCACCGAAGGATATTGTCAAAGATTATGGTGCAAAGGGCGAACCGCAACAAAGGAAACCGGATGAAGGTTAGTTTAATTATATGGATTAACGTGTGCTGTCTGTCTGTCTGTCTGTCATACGTGCGTCCTTTGTTCATAATGACTTTACTGGAGGCTGTTGTGTATGGTAATTTGCACAAATAATGCTTGATGTAACGATTATTTGGTCCTTTTGTGTCTGTGAGCTGCTTCAGTTTGAATGCGTAATTAAATTTTCGATTTGACATATTTCCGTCTTATGTCACAGCACAGCACGGCACGGCAATCAGACGTAGTTGTTGTATGAAATTAGTTGGCTGTCATTGAATGCCATGTATTGTAGTTGAATTGCTATGCAGCAGATATGGTTTTTGTTCGCTCAAATTGATGTAGTTTGAGTTGAGGTCGAGAAGTTTGGACAATGTCATGCATGGCATTGCTATGAAGTATTTATGTAATTTATTAAAATTCACTAAAAATAAATAGCTACATTGACAATTGTTTCGTGTTTCGTTGTCTTCATAGCTATGCAATTTTTAATGCACAAAAGTTGTTGCTCTGCATTCGAAATAGCAAATTTCTCTCCATTTCTGTCAAATCAATGTCATAAATCAAAGTCTAGGATTTATTTTTTTCCACAAATTAACTTACAAATCGCCAGAAAAAAAACAAGTTTAATAAATATAAAGTCCAACTGCATTTCAAACGGATATCGTTACATATAAATTTTTTTTTTTTTTCGCTTAAGTGCAACAATTTCTTTTACACGCGGGATTTCCTGCATTTAAAATGTCGACACACAAAAAAAAGCGAGCAAAAATGCTTTGGAAAATCAATTTCTAACAGGTTTTAGTGCTAAATCAATGTCACTAAACAAGTACGACTCGCTTAGTAGTGGACATAAATTGCAAAGCAGAAACTGGATTTGTTTGTAAGCCAAAAGAAAAACTAAACCAAAACAATTTCAATGTCAAAATAGAAATTGAGGCGATGGATGGATGGATGGATGCAGTGAACTGCTTGAAAATATGCGCATTAAGCATATATTAAAAATCTTTTATTTTAAACTGCACGCAAAGCAAATCAAGCGTGAGTTGAAGTACTACCAAGCGAAGTTTCGTTCATAAAAATTTCAATACTGCGTGCAAAATCAATGAAGCTACATGAAGCGAGGCACGCAATGGAACGAATGAACCCAATATCAGTGTCTGCGAGGTTGAGGTTTGTTAGTTGAAGTTAAGAAAAGATATTATATACACGCTTGAGCTGAGCGTGAATTGACTTGGACATGCATGTAACAAGTGCTAGGCTAGGCTCTTTGCCCCACTCTTTGCCGCTAAATGTTGTATAAGTGACTCTAAAGCGACAAGACATGCACGAGAACGCGCTTGGACACCTTTTGGTTTTGTTTTTTTTTTTTACTTTTTTTTGTGCAACATCTACACAGCTGTTGGGCCCTTTAAAAATTTATACAACCAACCAGCCATCCATCGTGCCATCGATCCATTGCTTGTTCTGCTCGACTTGGGTCTGTCTTTCATTGCAACGCAGGCGCTTTATGTGCGAGACAAGCATTTAAGATTTTATCGCGCTCGACTTGAGCTAAACGCTGCAAACGTTGATGTTGCCGCCTTTCGGCTTTCTCAAGTAATAGTCGTATGGATGCTGCAGACATAGTTAGCCAATGTGATCGGATCGGTTGGGCTTGCTAGAGCACAGTCAGTCCCTCATTCATCCATCCATCCATACATGCACTCAGTCAGTCAGTCAGTCAGTCAGCCAGCCAGTCAAGTCCAGTTCAGTGCAGTCCGTCAGTCAGTCACTTTGGCAAGGCGTTTACGAACAATGCACGTATTTGCAATTTTTCGTATCATGTTTGCATCTCCACTTGCAGTTTGTTGTTGTAGTTGTTGCAAGGTGGCAGCTAAACAACTTGCAACATTGGTAACTATTTTTTTTTTTTTTTGCATTTTATTTTTTGAGTCTAAGCGCCTGCTGGCCTGTCGCAGTTTGTTGCAAATTTGACTTGAAAGAGTTGGAAATTTTTTTTTTATATAAAAATAAATGTTGTAAATTTTGTTAACTTAATTAAATAATTAAATAATTTTAAATTAAGTTATTATTCGAAATTAAGTTGTGTTATGTGCAGCTGCAGCAGTGAAGATGCTTTCTAAAAGTTCGCTTTTAAAAGTAGTAGGAAGTGATGAGCTGAAACTTTTAATGGTAGGTGCTTACCAAATTCAAATTCATTTTAGACGCTAAAACTTTTATTGGTAGGTGCTTACCAAATTCAAATTAGTGTCACTTTTTTAAGCTTAAGCTGACACTAATTTGTTTGTTGGTAAAGGATGTCATTGCTGTGTGAAAGTTGCCGGCTGAATAGCTTTGTATAACAGTTATTTTATGCGGATCGGCCAGTAGGTTGGTGGTCTTCCAGTGAATAATATAGAATAGTAGTTGTCTACTTGTGCAATTATATACTTTCTGGGTTGCTAAGTCTTGATCATCAGCAAGAATACTTTCCAAAATAACCAACTAAATATATAGTTCAGAATCATGTTCTCGCATATCAGTTAATATTTGGAAGCAGTTTAATACTGTCTCTTCTGGACAGACAGCACAGGACTTAATGTTGTAGGTGCTTTGTGATTTTTCTGCTTGTAAAATCTTAAAATAAAAATTGAGAACCTTTTATTTTAAATCAACAAAGAAAAATTAATAAAAATTCAATGGAATTGAATTGAAATGAAATATTTTTTAACCTTGTAAAATTTTTTTTCTTGCACACTGCAACATCAACTATCGAAAATTGCGTGCAAAGCTTTAAACGCTTACCAAAGAATGCCGCATCCGCACAGGCTGACCAATGAACTGTTGGTAGACTTTTTGTTGCTGCACACTTTTGCACAAACTAAGCTTGAGTAGGAAGAGCTAGATGATACTTCGTACTGCACTCGAGCACTTTTTTGCTGTTCATACCTGGTAATTAGTGTTGTTGGGGTTTATTACATGAGTACACAGAGCGAACACCTCGAGGCCATGTCGAGCGTTGCACATTGTAATCAGCAATGCACTCAGTGCACTTTATCATGCACATCATCATCAATGTCTATAGAAGCAGCAGCATCAATAGCGAAAGCTGGACAGACGGACACATTGCAACGTGCCACATATTTAGCTGCTGCTGCTGCTGTACTATCTGTATTTTTTTGATCTTGTACTTCATGTTGCTGCAGGTTTTTGTTAATTTTAGCACACGTAAAGTTGATTTTTACGCTGCTCATCGATCGATTTAGCGGTGATAATGATTCGTTGTTGTACATGCGCTCATTAAATTGCCCGCAAGGCATTGCATTTACTAAGATTGAATATTATTTAGTTTTTTTTTTTTTTTTTGCGTTCGATCGGTTGTTCATTGTTGAGTTTATTTATAATTTTATGTTTATCGCAAGCTCATTTGTAACTTTTTTTCGTTTTAGTTCTCCTTTTTTTTAATATATTATGAAGCCGCATATTAAAGTTGCGCCTGTAGGTAGGCAATGTAAATTTCTATTTCCGGCTGCAGTTGCGCTGCATTGCGTACAACTTTAAACTATTTTTAATTAAACAATTCGAAAGTATTCTAAACATTTGCAAATAAAATCCTTTCAATTGATATATATAAAAGAAATGTATTGTCTGTGCGTAAAGGCAAATTAATAAATTGATTGGCATTGTTTTTAAATTAATAAAGAAATATATTTCAGAAGAATAACAAATTAAATGTTAGAAATTTTGCTTATGAATGTCAACTCTATCAAGAATTTGTCTAAATTCAAATCAATTTGTAGCACAAAGCATTGTGTTGGCAGATAATAGTTAAATAAAGAAAATTCCACATATTTTTGCAAATCAATTTTATATTTTCTTTGACAAAATTCCTTTGCAATATTCAAAAATATTTTAAATTAACTCAAATTTACTTTAAATTTGTTTCTCCTGCACCCAATCCACCATTTTGCATAAACAAAAACAATATATATATATATCCTTGCTGCTGCTGTGTATTTCGCCAATAAAACGCCTTTCTTCGCCTTCATGAAACACATTATGAAAGTTTTATTTGGCAGCAAACATTTGTTAGCGCTGCACCTGCACCTAAATTCACACTCCTACAAATACGACGCCGTAAGCCAGCTATACGGCTAACTCTGCACGCCATTTTTGTTGCGGCAAATTCACATACATATATATTTATAGCTTCCTGTCACGCTCAGGCGTGTCCGTATTGTTTGTTGTTTTGTTGTATTGTGTGCCTCGCGTCTCCTATACACACACACAAGTACTGCCCAAGCTCAGCGTCTCATAAAATGCCACACAAAATGAAATTATATAAATATATATCATACGCACAGTGTGCCAGGATGCGTTCTAACGCTGCCTTTTTTATAATAAAATTTCAGGCAATAAATTGATTTTATTGGAGTGGCTCGTAGCACTGAGCTAAGCTGGCTTGGCTTAACACCTCAAATACGTAGTCGCCTTGAGTATGCCATAAATAAGTTAATCAATAAAATCGGTCACAATTTTTTTTTTATGCATTTTTATTGAACTTGTGTTCACAGCATGCAAAATAATTCATTACGGCTAGGCATATCCTTTTTTTTTTTTTGTTTTTTTACGAGCACAAATGAAGCTGTAACTAGGCAATCGTTTGCTGCTAGAAACATGTACGTTCTGAAGGACTTGTTAGAAATTTATAGCTTCAAGTCTTCGTGCGTATTGCTTGCCAAGTTGGTTTGCTTACATTCGTTTCGAACTTTCGTCCTTTTTTAATGGGTTATGCGCTGTCGCGCATTTTTTATTTATGCATGAGAGGATGGCTTACTAACTTGACTCTGACTGACCTTTCCTCGAACCTATTTTATGCTCTATATTGCGGCTTATTAATTGGCAAATTGCTGGCACGTGTATGTGTGAGTTAAGACTGGCAGGAAGGGTCACTTTGAATTTCTTAATTTCATTATTTATGCAAGTTGATTAAATTTTTATGTAGCACATAATCTGTGGTTTGTCTGTGTATGGCAAAAGGTTTATGGTTTTTCTTAATATTATTTATGGAAAATTGGCTTAGAGGTCATTTGAAACTTTTGTAAATGGAGAATGTTTGAGAAGTTTATAGTGAGA
This sequence comes from Leucophenga maculata, assembly GCA_035044805.1. Taxonomy (NCBI): domain Eukaryota; kingdom Metazoa; phylum Arthropoda; class Insecta; order Diptera; family Drosophilidae; genus Leucophenga; species Leucophenga maculata. The sequence continues at coordinate 1,877,258 of JAWNNP010002290.1, forward strand.
AGGTGCGCATATTGTAGGAGAACATTTATTATGCTTTCTGCTGTATATATACGAAATGTCTGCCTAAATATCTTCTTTTCCAATTTAGCTGACAAATAATTTCCGGCCCTCAAAGCTAGTAGCTATTTATAGCTGCTCCTTGCTTGTTAGCTATTTTCCGCCTTGAAAGAAAACATGAAATCCATATTTTCCAGACGAAAGATTTTGATAAATTCATGCATCTCTGTTTTTCCAAGCAATTGGAGATGCATGCTTCAACCATAAAATATTTTCTCCTTTTGAACAATAATCCTTACAACTATACGAATTGAAAATAAATTACGCATACAGCATCATGTAAGCAAGGATACAGACAAAACGCGATTGAATAAGAAAAGAAGAGAAAAAAAAAATACGTAACTGCTGAAGCCCATAAGTGTCACTTGACGCTGACAAATCGCATCATCTCATATTTAAGAATTACAACCGTGGAACGGCATGTAAAACTTTCTGCTACAACAAAGTCAAGTGCAGATCTGCCAATTCATATGCAGTGACTGACTGAGTGACTGCCACACCCACCCATACACACCCACTACAGGATGCCACAGGCAGGCACGCATGCAATGTCGAACGAATGAATAAGAAAATTGCATGGCGTAGACAATTTTTCATATGACAACACCGACAGACCGACCGAGGGAGCGACTGGAAGGCAAGGCAGAAATATTGCTGCTGACGCTGATGATGACAACTTTTCAGCTCAAATACCAATGTGGATATGCAGCTACTGCATTGCCAATAAATGGCAATAAATTTCAGACAGGATAGAGTCATATAGGATATAGCAGTAGACATTAGTTTGACATTTCTATGATATTCCGACGACAGTTTACTTTTTTACTCAAAGATTTTTGTTTCATTTTACAGGAAAAAATGTCATCGATGCACCGGCGGGCGATGTTGATGAGAACAGTCCCGGCGAGATGGGCAAACCTGTTACACTGCCCAAGGATATGCCAGATGATATGAAAAAAGCTGTGGACGATGGCTGGACCAAGAATGCTTTCAATCAATATGCTTCCGATTTGATCTCAGTACATCGTTCACTGCCCGATCCACGCGATGCTTGGTGTAAAGAACCGAATCGCTATTTGAAAAATCTGCCAAAAACTGATGTTATTATATGCTTCCACAATGAGGCGTGGTCGGTGCTGGTGCGTACAGTACACTCGGTATTGGATCGTTCGCCTGAGCATTTGATTGGAAATATTATTTTGGTGGATGACTATTCGGATATGCGTAAGTTGTATTGGTTTTGATTGTGATTTAGTTTGCTTATAACATTTTTTATTATTTTAAAGCTCATTTGAAAAAGCAATTGGAGGACTATATGCGTCAGCTGCCAAAGGTTAAGATATTACGTGGTCCAAAGCGTGAGGGTTTGATACGCGCTCGTCTTTTTGGTGCACGTTATGCTACATCGCCGGTTATAACATATTTGGATTCACATTGCGAGTGTACTGAGGGTAAGTTTACAAAAAAGAAGATTTTCTTGTGAAAATTTTGACGTTATTTGGAAATTTCCCAAACTTGGGATGGGTGCAATGAAACCTAGAAAAATAGTACCTGGCTTGCTAGCTACGTTCGAGAAATTTAAACCGAAAAAAAGCCATCAAATGTATCCAATTCCAGCACAAAGTCTAATACGAAATAAATACTAAACCTCTATTGGAGCTTCTACTCTATAGTTTGAAAGTTGATATAGAAATTGAAAACCTTCATTGGAACTTCTTCCTTATATCAAAGAAATTGAAAATCTCCATTGGAACTTCTTCCTCATATCAAAAAAAATTGAAAACCTCAATCGAAACTATTTCCTAACCTTAAAAAAATTTAAAAACTCCATTGGAACTTCTTTCTTAACCTTAAAAAAATTGAAAACCTCTATTGGAACTTCTTCCTCATATCAAAGAAATTTAAAACCTCCATTGGAACTTCTTCCTAACCTTAAAAAATTTAAAACCTCCATTGGAACTTCTTTCTTACCTTATAGAAATTGAAAGCCACCATTGAAACTTCTTCCTACCTTAAAAAAATGTAAAAACTTCATTGGAACTTTTTCCTTACCTTAAAGAAATTGAAAACCACCATTGAAACTTCTTGCTAACCTTAAAAAAATTTATAAACTCGATTGGAACTTCTTTCTTACCTTAAAAAAATTGAAAGCCTCCATTGAAACTTCTTCCTAAGCTTAAAAAATGTAAAGCTCCATTGGAACTTCTTCCTAACCTTAAAGAAATTGAAAACCTCCATTGAAACTTCTTCCTTACCTTAAAGGAATTGAAAACCACCATTAAAACTTCTTCCTAACCTTAAAAAAATTTAAAAACTCCATTGGTACTGCTTCCTCACCTTAAAGAAATTGAAAATCTCCATTGAAACTTCTTCCTTATCTTAAAGAAATGGGCAATCTCCATTGCAACTTCTTTCTTACCTTAAAAAATTTAAAACCTCCATTGGAACTTCTTCTTAATTTCGAAGAAATTGAGCACCTTGAAAGTTGATAAAATTAAATTCCTTCTTTTGGAACTTCTTTTCTACGAAAATTGATGAACAAATTATAGACCTTCTTTAGTCTTTTTTTAACTGATCCAAAAGAAATCTTCCATGGGCGCAACATAGACCAAAAGTAATTTCCAAACCTTTGTTGCATTTTTTGCCCTTCGCAGTCTCTTTTAGTTTCCCATAGTTTTCACCAATTTATTTTATTCCAAAAAAAGTTTCCCATCTCCATTGTACTCTTCGATCGCCCTTTAGAGCTTATTATTATTTAACAACACTAATTGAGTGTTGCACAATGCACAAATTAAACATTGCATTGTAAAGTGTTGCTGACATTTTTTTTTACCACCACCGCCGCCGCCGCCGCAGTCCCCCCTTACACATATTGATTGCATTTTCGCAACGAATTCCAGAAATGCAAATTAAAAACAATTCATTTTTTCAATACATTTAATTTTTGTTTATTTAAAATGCGTGTAATACTGATTGTGGTCTCTCCGGTTAATTGCAGCAATATGTTGTATTCTATCTGGTTTATTTTTTTTTTTTTCGTAATATTATATTTAAAACAATATTCGATTATATTTTTTTCACATAAAAGTTATTTACTTACCTTTGAACATTGGCCAGTAGCTGCAAATATAATATTTTCAATGCAAGCTGACCGACCACTAATTATCGTGTGTGCAGATTTGTTTAAATAATCAGCAAAATATTGCAGCTCATTTGCATAATTTTAGCTAATATTTATTTAATGTTAATTAAATGGAGCGAGAAATTATGAAACACTATTAAATTCAAATGGTAAATAATAATTATTAAATTATTTTTAATTTAAAGAAATGCGTAGAAATTTAATTTTTAACAAAATTAATTCGAAATTGAAACAAAATTCATTAAATACACGTAAAAATTGACATTTAAAGTTCACAGTCACTTATAATTCGCAAACCGTTTATGCTAAAAAATTTATTTGTATATTCACCACACTCTGTTGAAACTTTATGCAAGACACAAACCAAAACTTACAAATGCATTTAATATTGATTAATTTTGTAAGCTATTAACTAGCCAAGAAGCGACACAAATAAGCATATAACTGTTTATATATATCTTTGTATATTTGATATACATATATACATATGAAAAGTTTATTGGCCCACAAAGACAACATGCACATATTTGTATGCCAAACACTCAGATGGGCAACTAAACTTTACACACACACATGTAAATAAACACACACACACACATCATATATCTAACAGTATATACATACATAAAGCAATCTCATCTCGTAGCTAGTAAATCACTTAATCTCGAATTTTGCTTCTGAATATCCAAAACACAGTGGAGCGATTTCTTCTCATTTGCAGGCATGACACAAAGCTATATAATATAGCTATATACTATATAGAAAACATACAAACAAACAGCTGCTAACAGCACCGAACAGAAGGTGACCTTTCAAAAAGATACTTAATACTATGGAAGGTGCTGGCGTGTGAGGGAACTTCATATCGTATATAAATTCACATATATACATAAAAAAAAAAAAACACAATCAATTTCGTTTATTGAGCTTTGAGTTTGACTATTCGCTCCTTTGCTTGCCATAAGGACATACATGAGGACATATATGAGGACAATCTTTCGGTCAAATAAAATCGATGAAACAACCAAAAACTATTGCAAAATTGAGTAATGGGCATGTTGAGTGTTGTTGTTGTTGTACTAGGGTTCAACAATGTTGCAAAAATAAAAGATTGAACGTTTGGGCGGATGAGCGCATGAGGTGGCTTTCTGTGCTGAGGTTGTACGAAACCAATATTTGGCAGTTTGACATTTTTTTGCCTTCTGCTATAAATACAATAAATTATTTTGTATTTCTATTATTTTCTCTTCTTGTTATCAACATTTTTTGTCGCAAAATATATTCAATTTAGATTTTCCTATATTTTGCTGCATTTACGCGATTTATTTTGTTTTTATTACTGGATTGTATGACATGGAAAAATGGGTGATAATGGCTTTTTGACAGCATGTTTGTTTGTAGAGTTTAATTGGGAAGTTTGATGTGTGTTGCATGCTATCAGGATATATAGAAAGTAATTTAAAAAATAAACAGGCGCAGAAGCTTAAACAGATTGAAAAAATCTATACGGCATCAAGGCATGAAGCCTACAGTTATGAATAGAATATTTTTAAAATAATTACTCAATTTAATCTGTGTTCTTGTGTGGCAGCTATACCTACTAGTGGTCCATCCCAGTGCTCTTCATAAGATTATTGCTTGTGTATGTAAAAAATTTTATTCGAATTTAAACGATTTTGCAGTTTTGCCAGATTTTATTTAAAGTTTCCAATTCAATTCAAACTTATTCCGTTTTGCGCTTACCTTTTACAGTAGAACGTCACTCGCTAGCTCTCTATTTCTTTCGAATTTTAACTTTTTTGCAGTTTTGCCAGTTTTAATTTAAAATCTCAACTCAATTCAAACTTATTATGCTTTGCGCTTACCTTTTACAGTAGAACGTCACTCGCTAGCTCTCTCTTTCTTTCGAATTTTAACTTTTTTGCAGTTTTGCCAGTTTTAATTTAAAATCTCAACTCAATTCAAACTTATTCTGTTTTGCGCTTACCTTTTACAGTAGAACGCCACTCCTTATCCTCTCTCTTTCTCTGCCGTTTTGTATCGACAATTTATCGTTACAACAACAACATATCGATACATCAACAATATAGCGACTATACATCGACCATTGCAGGTGCTTCAGCTCTGCTGCTTATATTATTGCTTAAGCTTACGCATCTCTAATAGAAAAAGGCTACTTATATATTTTTTTTAACCAAATTTATAACAACTCGAAGTTAGTAGCTATTATTTTTATTTATTATAGACACTTACACTCGATTTTAAATATTCATATTTTATATTTAACCATGTCCATGTCGATGTGGACAATCCTTTTCAAGTATGCAACGCGGAAACCGTTTAGGCTTAAGTCCGATAAGTACAAGTCTTTCAAAAATATATCCACGATTGCAAATGCATTGATTTCTCATTAGATAATGTATGCATCTTGTGTATCTGTAGGCGCAGGAATTGTGACAGATGCCTGTGGTGCCTACTGTAGCATTGGGGCCGCAATCTTTACGTGGATACTCAATGAAATGCAGTGAAATTGAGATAATTTGATTGGGTTTCATTGAAATTGTGGCGAATATATCAAACAAAATGAGCACAAAATATGCATTTCTCAATTTAAAACTTTTCTTTCCCATTTGCATATTTAAAATTTGTTGCTTGAGCGAGAACTGTCGTATATAATAAAATATATATAGCAACGATCGGTTTAGAAATTCATTTGTGACTAATTAATTAGTGAAACGATTTGAAAATGTGTTTGAAAAAAATATATACTCTAAAAATAAGAACATTCTAGGTGTTGTTGCAGATGCGTTGCAGGTTTATTATTTTCTACAGCTTTTAATAGTCCTTTTATTAGCCTCTCGCACGCTTACGACATTCGTTTTGTAGTATACAACGTGGAAACGTCTTCGGATTAAATCCACCAAGCACTTGTCTTTCAAAAATATATCCTTTGTTGCATATACACTGATTGTTCAGTTTGACTATGACACACTTTCTATGTCGCATGCCGCAAGAATTGTGACAGGCACCTGAGGAGCCTACTGTGGCATTGGGCCCGCAATTTCTAGCAGGCAATGTATGTAATGCCACAGAAATTGAGTTGCAAATAGTTAACAGAAGCAGCGCGTTTGATATTAAATTTTGCGCCAAATGCATTTAAATTTTTTTAATTTTTTAAATCTAAACAAAGAAGTCTAACTGCGAACTGTTTACAGTGCTGCACTTCATATTTTACGAAACGCTATTATTTAGATTTATTAATTATTTAATTAGTCTCGCTTATTGATTTGTTGCAGTGTTGCAAATTAGTTTCACCAAAGCGAACAGTGTTGTGCAACTTTATTACTTGTTGATTTATTTATGCATAAAATTTTTCTTACACTTCTAGGTTGGCTGGAACCTCTCCTCGATCGCATAGCACGCAACACATCAACTGTGGTCTGTCCTGTTATCGATGTCATCGATGATACCACCATGGAGTATCATTATCGCGACTCGACAGCAGTCAATGTGGGCGGATTTGATTGGAATTTACAATTCAGTTGGCATACAGTGCCCGAACATGAACGTGCACGCCATAATGTAAGTATTTGCTCTAAATTTTTAAGCTTCTTCTGCAAAATGTTGAGCATATTAAATTTAATTGCGAGTATGCAACGTCGTTCTAAATTATTTTCATTTAGTTTTTTATTTGTGCTTTAAAATGTCCAACAAACCCATTAAGTTTTATATGAGCTGTCATTGTGAGTACATTGTTTCCTATGCATTTAGGCAGACAGGACAGCTGTTAAATGTAGACCAATGCACATATATTTATGTGTATATAGGGACCCAGTAGAACTTTGAAGCATTTAAGTTGTGAAAGTTGTTTCCGAGAACTTCATCAACTATTTCAGAACTGCTTTCACAAATATTTCCCTCTGCATACCTGTTATCTGCTATGCCACTAATTCAAATCAAATCATTGCATATTATTTTGTGGTAAAACTTCCTAAAAGTTCCATTGGGACTTACTAAATATATGTATATATATATATGTATCTTTGTATCTATATATCTATATCTAAGCTGCAACAGTGCGCAACCAAAACCGAACCAAAAAAAAAAAAAACGCTTAAAGCCTACAAACGTGACTATTTTCATTGAAATAGCTGAGCACAAAATGAACGCAGCATCTCAACAAACAAAAGCAGCTATCGGAAGCACATAGATACACACACACACACTCACATGCACACATTTAGATTTTGGTTAGCTACAATACATATATACTATATAGATACGAGTATCTGTGTGTTTGTGTGTATTGTGTGTTTGTATGCGTATTTGGCTGCCAACCGACACTTCTGCACAGGCAATTAGTCACATACACATACATATATATAGACAAACATATACACGTACACATGCACTTATACAAACAGAAATGGAGCACTTCAAATGCCAATATAAAGTGTATCTTTTTTTGTCTCTCCCCACCCTCCGTCTAACTGTAAATGAAAGAGGTTTTTTTATTTAAAATTTTCTACGTTAAAATTTCATTTGACGCTATCTAAAATATGTTTTCTTTCCTTGTCTATCTATACAATACTGCATATTGTTGTCTCTTTTTTTAAGCTATTTTTATTGTATTTTTAAGCATCCTTTTTTTATTTTTTGTTTGATGTGCTCTGCTGTGTATCTCTAAATGCAATATAACGCTTTGTTGAATTTGTTAAATTACATTTTTTTCTTTTTCATACAATGCTACGTGTTACATGTTATGAGGATTTAAGGATGCGTGCTTTTAAATCCTTTCGATTTCATGTGTATAATTTTTTTGTTTTTTGGAAATTTAAAATATGAAGTGTTATATGAAACAACTTCGTGCTTCGTTGTCCATTGATATGTAAAATATTTAAAAATAAAATTGGAGATTCAGAACCATTTGCAAATATTTTGAAACAATTTTTAGTCAAAATATAGTCAGACAGTGATTTGCCTTTGTGGAGCAGTGTGACTAAAGGGTCTATTTAGTTTGTGTAAAGCCATCTTAAACTGCATCAATATTTGTGTCCATATAGAGATATCCGACTATCACTTTGACCGGCTGTTTGTATAGACATCGAGATCTTAGAGACTATAAAAGATAGCACCTTCCAATTTGAATATTTAGATTTTCACGCTTCAGTTCACATGTATTCAATGAACATGCTAACCGCCTCTGCCCAAAGCGTTTTGGTCTACTTTACATTAATTCTTTTAAAATACTTCATTGAGGTCCAAATCGAACCACTAGAAGGGCTAGCTCCCATGCAAATCTATCCCAATTTTCTGTGTTTTTATATGAAAACAATTTTGTATATTTTTTCGTTGTTGTGCTATTTCCGCATGCTACAGTCACTGACTGGTCACGGCTGATACAGAGTCTAGGCATTACTAGTCAGTTACTGACTCATGCTGTTGCAGAGCTCATTCCACCCTCTGAAACTTTTGCACAAACTTAATATAACATTAGCGCTTCATGGTAGCCAATAAAAGCAGATAACATCATCAAAGCTTTAACCAATCTATTGCACAAAATTTTGTTATCTATTTGAAGAGCAAACAATGTTTTGCGTTATGCTATAGCAATTCCCTAGAAGCCCCAAAAATAATGTTGTTGCCATAAAAATCGCAGCGCGAATGATTAGAATAATGAGACACATTTTCGACAAACATGCAAAGTATCTCTTTCCATTTGTGCTATGCCGCAGCTTAAATACAAATGCAAACCAATACACGCACACACTTATATATAGATATACCAACATAGTTTGCACTCCACACACACATACATATACACACACAGAACACGCAAAACATTGAAGTGAATGCCACTAATCCAATTATTTGCCAACTAAGGTGCGTATAAGCAACGCGAGGCAAAGCTTATCAAATGAAAGAACACTCATACGCATAGTTTGCCACGTGCAAACTCAGCACTTAGGCAAACAGGAGTAGCACAAAAGTGTGAGGGAGAGAGAGAGGACACTTGGGGCATGAGTAGTAGCAGCATAAAGCGGCAGCTACTAGACAAACATTTTGGGAGCAAAATCTATGAAGCTGCAATGGCTGAGCATATAATAAAGTTTTCCAATAAAATTTTTTCGCTTTCGTTTTTTTTTTTTTTATGAATACCCTGCACAGTGTGTAAAGCAGTATTAGCTTGGCGTAGAGTTTGTAACGTTTTTTTATAAATGGAAGTATTTAGTAGTATAACTCTTTCGAAATTAACTCATCCCAAATCAAATAATTGTTTGCCTGACAATCCTTCCAATTAATTAGTTTTGCAAGAAAATTTTCACTCATCAAGCTGCCTCTGTTAACTTGGCAATAGTTCATCCTATTACCCCACATTGTTCACATTCGTTGGTTGCTGATTCTTCTTCGCGTAAAACTTGTACAGTTGTAAAGTGGCGCCCGAGCAGGGATCATTAGAAATTCTGTTTGTTGCAACTGCATTATGTTTTAAACTTATGATTTCTTTTTATATGAGTGCTTGCATACTTTGAACTCTGGCGCCCGAACAGGAATCCTAAGAATTTCTGATAAGGACACCAACATTATTTTTAAAACTTAAAACTTTTACTTGGCAGTAATCCATTCTATTAAACCAAATTATTCATGCTTGTTGGTTTCTGACTGCTGTGCGCGTATAACCAGTATAGTGGCGCCCGAGCATGAAGCTATAAAATTTCTGTTAGATGCAATTTACATTTTTTTTTCAACTTATGTCTATTTTTGTTGTACGGTTTTAATAACTTAAACTCTGGCGTCCGAGTAGGAACCACTAGAATTTCTGGCATGCATAATTTCTTCATTGTAAAGTCTTGGTTGTATGCCATTCTATTAATCCATATATTCATTCTAGTTAGTTTCGTATGGAACTTGTGTATAGCCGCCCGAGCAGGGATCGTTAAAAGTTCTTTTTCCTTTAACTTTCTCAACTTAAAACTTTTTTTTTTGATATAGTTGCTTGTATAATCTGCACTTTGGCGCCCGAGCAGGGATATGTAGAAGTTCCGGTATGGTCAACTTCTTCATTTTAAAATTTTTACTTGGCTGTATTCCATGCTATCAATCCAAATATTCATGCTAATTAGTTTCGTATAGTATTTGTACAGTGGCGCCCGAGCAGAGATCGTTTAAAATTCGGATTGCTGCAATTTCGTTTAACTTTTTGAACTTAAACTTTTTTTTTGGTATAGTTGCTTGCATAATTTAATTTTTGGCGCCCGAGCAGGGATCCTTCCTAACTTTTGAAACATAGAACTTTTGGTTTATGTAGAGCGGAATCTATGGCTTCTAGCTTCTTCATAAATCAAATTTTAAATCCTTGATTCTGTACTTATTCCAATTTTATTTAACAAATGTTTATTTGCAGCGTATTATAGCTTCGCCTACATCTAACTTAACAAATTTGCTTTAAGTAAAACATTTTTTTCTTTTACTTTTTTGAACACTCTGAACCCAATGTCTGTTGGCATGCCACCATATAGGTCTACTGTGTATTTGCTTGGAAAAACTACACACGCAGCTACTTTTATTTTTTTGAAGTAATTTCGTCAGCCATGCTTCTGCTGCTGCTCCAATGCTCCCCCACTGCTGCTGCTGCCTTTTTAGACAGCCACTCGTAGGTACTTTGCCTGCCACACACGATTGCACGTTTTATTTTATAAAACGCTGCTCGATTGTATGCGTTTCAAGTTGTTCGATTATGTTTTTTTTTTTTCTATTTTTTTCTGTTCGATATTTTATCCTATATGTTATTTAGCTAGATTTTATTTTATAGATAGCATACATTATTTCTTTTCCCTCGCTTTTTCGTTTCGTGTTTTTTTTTTGTGATTATGGCAGCAAATTCAGCTTTATTCGATTTGATGTTTCGCATTGAATCCAGGACTTTTTCGTTTGGTTGGCAATCGATTCATGTTGTTGCTTGTTGTATTTCATTTATTTGCTGCAATTTATTTTGCCTTAGACTACGTTTTCCTAATACAATGTAAGTCGTCAATTTCCCAAGCTGAGTGAATTGCTGTACGTGATTGTTTTTTGTAACAGAAATATTTCAAAACTATTCTTTGCTGGAAATTTGAAGTTATTTAGGTATTACTGCAGTGTAAGCTTGCTTTGTTTTATTTAAAAGTTAATTGTAAACTTTTAATGGAGTTTGTTCAATGTTTTCTGAATTTTATTGAGTTGTTTTTTGTGTGTGTTGAGGCGCCCGAGCAGGGATCATAGCAGTTCTAGTAATTCTAAAACTCTTTATTTTTTAACACCATATCGCTACTGTGGCATCTGAGTTGGGAGCATAGCTATTCTACCTTTTGCAAATTCTTTAGTAATTAAGCTAAGTTACAATGGCGCCTGAGCAGGGATTAGGGATTAGTTATAGCATATGTAGACTCTTTACTTTTTAAGCTAAAAGAGCATATTATTAAACTGGTGCTCGTGCAGAAAATGGTTTATTTTTTAAGCTAAGCTGCTATATTGTTAAGTGGCGCCCGAGCAGGGATCATAACATATATAACCTTTAAATCTTTCTTGTTGAGTGTGCATATCGTAGATCATACCTACCCTAACTAAATGCTTAATTTTTTAAGCTTATTTATAAAGGCGCACGAGCAGGGACCATATCAAATTTGCCCTTCTTAAGTACTTATGTACTTCAAACTGGTATTAAAACAACTAATCTATTGTGAAATCACTGCCTTATCTAACACTTCAACACGTATTGTCAATAAAATACTCACACAATACAGAATTTTAAGCACTTAACAAACAATGTAGCTCCAGACAATTAATTACTTTAAGGATAAAACAAACAGAAATCTACCAACAAGCTGTAAATCCTTGCTGCAACTTTTGCCAAACAATATCAAATAAGATAAACATGAAGACAGACAGACTTAAGAAATACCACAGTACAGAGACTGTCAAACAAAACATGCTGTTGACAGACAAAGGCTTTTGCTGCGATTTCGGAGTCTTCCCCCTACTCTACACGGTTGTTTCTTAAGGCAATCTGCAAAAGAAATAAGTTGCAAGTAACTTTGTCTGTGCTGCTGCCATAAGTTGCTTAGCTTGTTATGACGACTAAAGCAGCAAGTTGCAACGCTTGAACAGCAAATATCCTTGCACAAAAAAAAAAAAAAAATAAAAAGGATATGCGTCTGACATGACGCTTGAAACGCTGAGGTAGACCAGTGTATGAAAGCCTTTCTTTGCTTTTAATTCTTTGTGTGCAAAGAAACTCACATGCTGCAGTTTGTGTACTGCTGTGCCTTGTGGTTAGTCGGTGGTCCCAGGTTCCCTAAGGGTTTTCTTTTCGTTGTTGTGTGTACATAACCACGCAAAGTTGTGGTAAAGTTTCGATTCTTTTTTTTTAGATGTTTCTTGAGTTCGTTTTATTTTTTGGGTACTTATGTGAAATATTTTTGTATTATTCTTTATATTTTATTTTATACTTTGTGCCACTCATATTTCATATAAGTTTATTTGTGCATATACCGTAGGGAATTTTCTATTTTCGTTTAGAAATTTTGTTTAACGTGGCTTAGCAATCCTTTTTTGTGTTGAGTTATATGTGCAGGCCTTTTTGTGTGTGTTTAAGGCTTAAGGCTATGAATTTTAACATATTTCTATGGGGGGACAATACTCAAAATTTGCGTATTATGGCTCGTGAGTAGCTTAAAATTTATTGAAATGTGCGCAATTTCGGAATATATATATGAAGCTTATATTAAAGTTTTCAGCAATTGGTGATATATTAAAATAAACGAGCTATTGTTATATGATATAATTTTAAAGACATAATGGCGCCCGAGCAGGAAGCATAGTACATATTTATTAAATTTGTAAATTTTATATTTTGTAAGTCCATATCGGTGAAGTGGCGCACGAGTAAGGACTAAAACCGTACTATAACATTATTTTGGCGCCCGAGCAGAGACCACAGTAATATTATATTTGAAAATTGGTTATTTTTTAAGCTGAGCATCCATATCAGTGAAGTGGCGTCCTTGTAGCGACTATAGCCATACCATAACGTTATTTTGGCGCTCGAGCAGGGACTTTAGCAGTTTTTCAATTTAATTCTATTTTAAGTTCAAGACTTTACTCATTATTTCAAGCCAGTAACAGTGCTTAGCGTCTTTCAACTACTTATATTGCAGTTCATATCTCATATTCCTTTTCAAAGGAGCATATCCTCTTACAAGAACACACCAAATTACCACTTCAAATGACTTCCACTATAACAAATGGCAATATCTTACCACACAGCTATCATTTTTCTTCATGGCAAATTGCCAAAATTCGAATTTGCCAAATCTGCCACTTAAAATCCTTAAAAAAAAAAAAAAACACCCGAAGAACAAGTTCGAAAGAAAAAGTCAGAACTTCGACCGCATAATTCTCTTTCGAGTAGCAGCACTCGAGGCAGCCACATCTGCAGTGGCATTAGCGCAAATACTTGTACCACTCTTTCAAAATCTTCTCCATCCAACGACTACTACGACGAACGCATTTTATCCATTGCAATCGAAAGTTGTCGAGTGTTACCAAAAAGTGTTTGCGGCAAACTCAATAAAATCGTATAAAATAATAAAAAGGAAGCAGGACGAAAAAAAAAAAAAACAGCGAGAAAAGTTATAAAAACGTCTGCTATATACATAAGTATTGGAGATATGGTGACTGACTATACTTGCCAGCTAAAATAAAAACGACATTAAAGGCGGCCAGGATATTGAATAAATGTTGTAATCAACGCCGCGCAATTCAAAAGGATATAAACGACCGAACGAACGACACCAGCTGCTATTGTCATTCGACGAAACGTTATTAAAGTTCTAAAAACATATGACGATGACGATGGTGATGGTGACGGTGATGGTGATGGTGAAGGCGATGATGATGATGATGATAGCTGCTTGGTAAAGAAACCCATGTGTTATGTGCTGCTTTGAGGTTAAGTGGTTTGCGCTTTGAAGTGTGTTTGAATTGTTATTGTTTTTATATGTGTATAGTTAGCAGTCGTCCTTTAGCGTAGCTTAAGCATTGCATATCCTTTTTCTGCTGCTGCCCTTTATATATGTTCGAAAGTCATAAGCATATCAGGTTCTTCTGTTATATGGGGGTTTTAAACCGCACATATTTCCAATGGTTCTGATTTCTTCCATTGCCCTTTACACACGTACCAAAGGCTTTACAAATTTGCTGATATAGACGATGATCTTTTCTGAAAAGTAATCCTGGCACCTGCCAATTTTTCAGTTTATCTTATTTCTTCCATTTCCCTTTATATATGTATTGAAGTCATACATATTCGATAAAAGCTATGAAAAAAAGATAGAATATAAATTTTATGATTTACATACATTCCATTCGTTGCTTTTCTTTACGTTGCGTTCAAAAGATCTATTTGAGTTGGCGCTTAAAAAATCAAAAATTTCATTAAAAAACTAAATTCATTCAAGATGATACACCACATCCTACTACCCCTTTCTACAACATTCAAACCACATACTAAACCGCAATATCCTCTCATATCTAGATGCCCCAAATACTTATATACGTATGCATGCTAATTAAACAGCTGCCACACATATAAATAGATTCAAATAAATTACATTTGCCGACATTTTGGCAAATAATGTCGCCGAACGCACAGAATTTACACACGTTGCGTTGGCTGTGATGTGAAGAGTTGAGGTCGGGTCATGCATAATAATGCGCACAAATTACGAGTATGTTTAGCTAACAAAAATTCGACTTCTATATTACACACACAGAACAGCAGAAAGTAAAAACTTCAAAAATTTTTAAATGCTGTTCAACAGGCTGACTGTCTGGCTGGGTGGCTGAGTGACTGGCTGTGTGGCTGTGTGGCAGCCTGTAAAGGGCGGCGAAATTGTTGGCCTTTAAGTTAAAGTAGCAATTAAAAGCCAAAATTGTTGACAACAAATTTCACATGTTGTTGCTGCTGTTGTTGTTGTTGCTGTTGTTGTGGCTGATGTTTTACGCTTCTCACCACAATTGTTGGTACACATCCTTACACTTCATACTCCTTAATGTTTGTCATTGTTAGTTGGTATGTGTTGCTGTTGTTGTCTCTGTTGCTTAAATTACCAGCGGCATGATGCTCTCTTGTAGTTGTTGTTTCTAACATTTTACGTACTTCTCACTCACTCACTCACTTACGCGTTGCTTCACTTTGTCTCTATCTGCATGGCTGTTCGTAAAATAAGTTGTCGAGTGTTTCTGTCCTGTTGCCTTTTGCGGCGTAAATATCAAGGATAATTGTTTTTACAAGCGTTAAGGGATTTATGAAAATTGTTGCTGGAAAAAAAAATAGCAATGCAAAGAAAATATTCAACGCAGCGTTTTGCAACACAATTGCAAAGCCATAAAAAAAAAGATTTATAAAGCAGGAAAAAAAATATGATTTAAGGAAAGTACACATCTTTTGAAAGATCTTTTAGTAGTATACAGAAACTTAGCGACGACAATTTAAATCAAAAGTTTGTACTTTGTACATGAGGTACTCTAAAAGTTGCCTTTATAGTCAAAAAACATAGCATTTAATATATAAAGGTCCTTCGAGCCGGTTATAATTGTTTGAAGTGTTATTTTATGTTTAGTTCTACGAAGTATTTTATAATTCGTAACAAAGTTGTCACAAAGTACTGTCACTGCTTAGTTTGTCTCATATTCTTGTTGCAAAAATCGCATTAAGTTATCTCATGGTGCTTCGAGCCGGAGTAAATTAAATTAAAATGATGTTTTATACTTCATTTATGAAGTTTTTCAAATTCACAGCAATTAGAAAATGCAATTACGACTCACTTGGTCTCATATTCATGCAGCTACAAACTCATAATTTATTTGAAATGGTCCATTGAGCCGGCTACAATTGACTCAAGTGCTATTTTACTTGTAATTCTACAAAAAAAAAACTTTCAAATTAGAAATTGTACTCAGAGCACAGTTTGGCTCATATTCTTTGCAGCTAAAAACTTAGCACTTTAAATCTGCAGGTACTTCGAGCCGGTTACAATTCGTTATACTGTTATTATACATATAAAGCTACGAGGTATTTGAAAATAAATATAAATTTTGTAACAAATTACAACCACTGCTAAGCTTACAACATATACTCACAGCTTAAAACTCATGCTAATATCGCATGGCACTTCGAGCCGGCTTAAATTGCAACAAGTCATACTACTTTCTTTTAAAATTGAGAGCAACATTGTTCATATTTAGAACTCATATGTTAACTCATACTCTCGCAGTTAAATATTTAGCAGCTCTTATATACAAGTACTTCGAGCCGGATTATATTTCCACCTCCAAAAAAAAACAAACCTTACGCCTAAAATTTACTTAAACGAAAAGTGCAAAATCTTTATTCAAATTTTTATATATTCGTACAAATTTTAATAATTAAAAAAAACTTCATTTTATAGTCAAGTAATATCATGCAGTTCCATTAGTTAGTCAAACGATACTTAACAGCACGCAGTATCGGATACTTGTCACCCGGATTATTGGTGCAAGCGCCACGGAAATCATCCAGCGACAAGTCGAAGAGCGCAATACCACCCAAATTATTACTTCTAACATAGCCAGCCTTCTCAGCAGCAGTATCGGGATCCTCATACGACACCCAGATGCCATTTTCACCCTTCTTATCGGCAGCACGGTAGGCATAGTTGCCATAACGCTTGGTTAGATCAGCAACCTTTGTCAATGGTGCATTGGCACCCTTTGAGTAGGCATTATTCACATTGGGCAGCAGACCGCAGACCTCAGCATAGCTGTAGATGCCATGATGCTGTGTATTAGTGCCAACTGGTGCCTCATCGACAACCTTAGCAACCGGTGGCACACCAGTATCACCGGAATCATCAGTCAACTTCCATGGACGTCCATAAGTGGCAACACCAACATTTATCTTGTTGGCAGGACAGCTGTGACGCAGCCAATGGCGCACCTGATAGTCAACATTGAATTCCAAATTACGATCCGCAAGCTCATAGGTGGGTGCGCTATAATCGGCCAATTCGGGATTGCGTTCAGGTGTAACAAAATCAAAAGCAGCCAAATTGACAAAGTCCAAATAGTTGATGACTGCAGGCACATCGTAGAACACTGTAAAAATTTATATAAGTAGGATTTTTTATATATTTTTATATAGTCTAGACTTACAGGACGAGTTCACATTGGGCAGCACAGTAGTCGAAAGCAACAGATTATCCGGACGGAATGTGTTCTTAACATCACGCAACAATGCAGTAAATTGTTCCTTATGCTCCTCCGACTTCTCATCAACTATATGATCGCCTGAGAATACCTTCTTGAAACCCTTCCAAAAGCTGCCAATGCCGCTATGTTGTTTCTTTGGTTTATTCTTAGGGAACTGCCAGGCAATATCGACGCCATCAAAGCCATAGGTCTTCACCAGCGCATAGACGGTATTAACGAAACGTGTACGTCCTGTAGGATTCTCAAGCAATTCGAGATATTTGTTAGGCAAATCCTTAGCATTTTCACCGGTTTCAATATCCTTATCACCACCAACGCTGAGCAATACACGCAGATTGGGATATTTGCGCTTCAAGCGTGTTACAGTGCGATACAGACCCTTGCCCAGATCCAAATCAAGTTGTTCCTGTAGACTGATGGCCTTGTGCGAGTCACGTTCAATGCCGGCATAGCCATAGATCAAATAGTTGCAGAATTGCAAAGCCGGTTCAAGATCATCGATAACTAGTTTGCCAAGTCCTAAAAAATATTTGTGTGATTGAAGGAGGTTATTTAATGAGATATAAATTATTTTGAATGGAGCGGCGTGTAGAGCTAAGCTAAAATTATGGCTTTTAATGCTGTCAGAAGTAATCGAAAAAGCTTTGTCTTTGGTTTATTTGGAATAGCATAGAAAATTCCACAGAAAATCGTTAAATTTGTCGCTTTTAAGCGATAATAAAAATGTTTTTCTATATAAAAACTGTGACACGATGAACTCGCGGACCCGGTTGTTGTTACACTACGCACATTAGGCATGGTTTATTAATTTTGTCGCAGTTTAACTAGTTGATAGTATATATAGTAGAGCTAAATGTCTATCTGTCTAAGAAAGCCGCTACAAGTAAAATAGTTTGAAGCCGTAAATATTTTAAAACACAAATTCGAGGTGCCACACCCAAATGAGTGGCTTACTATACGCACTCTAGATTCTTCTTAGCTTTACTAACTTGCGCATGTGTAGTGTATACAAGCTTCGGCGTTAATACTCAATTTTTTTTCTTTGTTTTCTTAATTTTTAATTATGCATAAATTTTTCTTATTGTTTTTTATTACGTAACTCACACAGACACATTTTTTTTTTTAATATTTCTTACCTTCCTTAACAAAACTCGAAGAATCGTAGTAACAAACCAGATGCCTCTGTGGACCTGCCGGCTGTGGTGGTCCCACTTTATTGGCATAGCATGCCGCAATAAATATTGAAAATATTAGAAATATTTTCATCTCGTCTCAGTATTCTTGCCTATTTCTGTCAGATGATGATGTGCTCAGCTCGAGCTCAGTAATGAAACTGAAACCGAGCATCAAGTAGACTAAGCCACGTAGAGCTTGTTGCTGATGCTGTTGATGACGAAGTTCCATCGATCATTTGTTTGTTTTGTTGTAGGCAAAGCGCGAAGGTTGTCGCTATGATTCGATACCTCTCTAGGCAGACAGATAGACAGACGGACGGACACGACTTCCAAGTATTTATTACTGATAATAAGATTTAGCGCAGCTTGAAAGTGTATAAGAAGAAATAAAATACCCAAATGCTGCTGCTTGTGTGTACACAATTTTATGAGCTTTAAAATCTATTTTAAATATTTATTTATTTATTTATTTGTTTGCTCTTTCGCTTACTCATTTATTTATTTGCTTTTTTTTTCTTCTACTTTGTCTTATCAATATTTGCTTTGGGATTTGTAGATAACTGAATAACAATGAAAAGATGTTGAAGAGTATTAGTGAAAGTTTAATGCGCTACGTAATTAGAAAAAATGTATTACAAAATTTAGATGTGAAGCATATTAAATGCAACAACTTTGAGTGACTTTATATTGAAGCGCAATGTAGACATTTGTTTCGATTTCTGCTATGCAAACTCATCACTTTGCTTGGCTGTGTCTATCTAATTTTTTGCTTACAAACATGTGACATATCTATTCCAAAAAAAAATATTAAAACGCAGTCAAAATAGTTCTAATAATATGAATATTTATATACCCTACAATAAAAATAGCGCTTGTATATTAAAATATAGTTGCTCTTCAAACTACAAAACATCAAATATTACATTCATATCAAACTATATATTTAAACACCCTTTATGCACACTTCTTTTGTCTTATTGTTTTACATTTTTATTCTACTATTGTTCCCACTCCCCTTACCCTAACTATTCACTGCTATCTTTACTTAGTCTATATGTCTATAAATGTTTACCTTTTGTGACCTTTCTTGTTGATTAGAAATTCATAGCTCGCACTTGACAAACATTTTCATTTTCTCTCCTTTTTCGTGCTTTTGTTATACTTTAGGTTGTCTGTACCCATGCCAGCCCTGGTAATTTATCTATATCTTTCGCTTGAACTGTTAGCAATTGAATTGGTATTATCTAGCAAATGACAGGCAGTGAACGAAAGAAACAGACAAAATTTGGTACAGCTGTCATCGTCATCGTCATTTGAGGAGTCATACACAGAAAACCAACTATCACACTATCTCACTTGCACACACTTAATTATCAATAGACATGCACTCACTCCAGCTCAGTCTACTTGTTGGTCCAAATGTTGTCTGTGTCATATACAGCTTTAGACAAATATTTGCATAAAATGTTTGCAGTTGTCGTTGTTGCTGTTTTTTGGTTAAATGTTTGCAAAATTTAAATTTCAAATGTTTGCTTACAGTTGTTCCTCCATCTCTCCTGCTCGTGCTCCACCTCCTCCTTGAGTACGGTGTATGTCGTATCAGTCACACTTGAGTGATGATACTATAACGCAACTACACACAGTAGATGTGGATCGTAACTCAAATTGGCAAAATATATTCTCGTCTCTTGTCTAGTTTTGTTGATTTTAGTTAAACGTACTCGTCGTCGTCATCGTCGTCGTCGTCGCTGTGCCATGAGCAATTATCACTTAAAGCGTTGACTATTTGAATATATTAAATGGCACAAACTGCGCTCAGCTGAGCTATTTAAAAGCAATTAGTCAACTTTTATTTATCAATTTATATAGTAGCCAAAAAAAAAAAAAGAAGATATATTGTAGCGTCGTACTACTATATATTTCTGTTGAGTCTGCATATTTAGTATGCATGTAGGCTGCTTTCACTCGTAATTGATATTGTTAAAGGTTTTTGTAGATCAACATCATGAAGTGTTGACATTGATGTATGAGCTCGGTAGTAGGCGCACGTTCGCGTGTGTATAAAAAAATATTGAGTTGCTGAAATTTTGCATATTGCTGTGAAAATTGAAATTAGAAATGTTAGAAAGTTGTTTTGGTTGCGAAATATTTTGTTGTTTTGTATATATGTAAGTTGCACTGGCTTACCACTGAATGAAAGTTTCTATAAGTTATTAGTCTAATAGCATCAGAAGACGTGACAATATGACTTTGTAAGTCTGTCCGTCTGTCCGTCTTTAGTGTGATTGAGTAATATACTTCAAAAGCTTATGTTTGGGTTTCAAAGATTCGAAAAAAAATATGTTGGATGCCACTGAAATCACTCAAACTGTGCAACTATTCGCTGTTAATATTGAACAAAATGCAACTATTTTGTGCGCGCATGCATGAAGTGGCGTTACTATGTTTTATTAAACTAAGAGTCGTCAATCCATCAACATGTTCAGCCTGGTCATTAGTCTGTGGAAATTGATGGTAAATAGCAGCAATTTTTGGAGAATATGACGGTTGGGTTAGGTCTTGTCATTCCCTAAAAGTCATTGTAGAGAATACTGAGAGGTCTTATTAGAACTATTCGTCTTAAGAATGGTATTCCCAGCCAGTAAAATAACTTTCTGCAATTTTTAATTTTTCTGGAGTATTTTTTATCTGCCCAGCAATCAATGTTGCACCTGCCCATCGTTTCTACAGTATATGCTTTATATGCATTAATCAAGAGACTAGTAAATCAAAATTCAACTTAAAACATGTATTGCATCTATGGAACATATTTCATTAGAATTATTTTTCACAAAAAAACGCTTCAAAATCTTCTTTCTAACAAAATCAACTCTAAAAAAAAAAATTCAAGTTCCAACAAAATGCATAAAATTAAAAATTTTCAACTAAATCTTCGCACAATTCCCATTTCCAAGGAAGTGAATCAAATCAATAAATGATGAACTGTCTCGAAAAGCATTCTGAAAACTGTGCAAAAGAGAAAACACAACAGAAAATGGAAATAAAGCAAGCATACTGACACAAAGCTAAGATATTAAAATTCATGACACTTGAATGCAAAGGAAGAATTTTTCAAGAAAAATACGAAGTGAATGAAGTTCGAAGCAAGAAAATCAATCAAAAGTAAGAAGACATACCAATATACAACAGTGAAGCCACAGGCAAATAAACAATAATGAAAGAAATATATAAAGAACAACTTGTTACAAGTTAGTTTAAGTGCATTCACCATGAACTTCTACTGTATAAACTTTTCCTCTATTTTTCGCTCGTCTCTTTTTTGACCCGAAAGGGGTGCCCCACACAAAAGCAACGAAATCGCAGAACAATGAATGGCAACAAAAGCACAATTCACACAAAATAAAAGCAAAAAAACAATTTGTCTTCGTCATGCTAGCAATTTCTTAAGTAGATTTCAACAAGAGGAACTACGCGCTTAAGCAGAAAACACACAAAACGAAGTAAGAAAATTGAAAACAGTAGCAGCAGCACCAGCAGCAGCAAGGACCTTTAATTCTTTCTTTCATTCATGCTCCGTCTGAAAAGGGTCAAAAGTGGTGAAAATCTTTACATTGCGCTTTTCATTATAGCTCCTTGCTATTTGGTTGCTTGTTGGCTCCTCCACCACGTCTAAACTTGTTTTTAATTATTGAGGAAATAAAAATGAAGGCAAAAGAAAATCCGACATTTCGTGGAACTTGTATAATTTTTTTTTTTTTTTCGCTATTTACTTGTATATAATTTTCTGGTTTCGTAAACAATTTGCGTTTTTCTTTGTAAGAAGTGAGTGGGGTTGTATGTTTGGGTTGTAGGTCAATGAGTTGTCAAAAAAAAATAGGCGCGTTTGAGTAATAGAAAATTGTTTTATTTGTAATGAAGCCTTTTTGGATGTATTTTGTAAATTAATTTTCGTTTCCTTGCAAATTTGTTTGACACATTACTTTCATCTTTTTTTAATTTCGTCCTTTTTTTTCGTGCATGAATTTACATTTAAATTGAAATGTCGAAATTAGTTTGACAGCTGTTTGAAAGCTGAAATGTACACAGCTAACGGTTGACTGCTTTTGTAATGAATTTCTGTGCGCTGAATAAATTTAAGGCTAATGTTTTTGCATGGAGATCACAAAGAAGTTTAGTTTTGGATTGAAAATTAGCTTTAATTTTGTGCTGAATAGCATTTACAGAGGCTGAATAGGGAAAATTTTATAGTTATATGAAAATAGGAAACTAAAATTTATATAAAACAATTAAATTCGAGGAAATTAAGCTTTTGTAAGGCGCTGAATAACATTTAAAGGCGCTGAATAACATTTAAAGGCGCTGAATAGCAAAAGTTGTGTAGTTTGTGGAAAATATGTAACTAAAATTTATTAAAAACATTTAAATTCGAGGAAATTTAGCTTTTATAAAGCGCTGAATAACATTTATAGGCGCTGAATAGCAAACATTTTATAGTTATATGAAAATATGTAACTGAATTTTATTTAAAACATTTTAAGTAAATGAAATTTAGCTTTTGTAACTCTTTGAATAACATTTATAGGCGCTGAATAACATTTAAAGGCGCTGAATAACATTTAAAGGCGCTGAATAACATTTAAAGGCGCTGAATAGTAAGAGTTGTGTAGTTTGTTGAAAATATGTAACTAAAATTTATTAAAAACATTTAAATTCGAGGAAATTTAGCTTTTATAAAGCGCTGAATAACATTTATATGCGCTGAATAGCCAAATTTGTGTAGTTAGATGATAATTTAGAACTAAATTATATACAAAACATTTAAATTGAAGGAAACTTAGCTTGTTTAATGCGCTGAATTGAAGTATATTCATATGCTAATATTTTAAAATAAACTAAATTAATATATGCAATCCATAATATTGTGCTGAATTAGTTTTTAAGTAGCATTGCATGATGATATACTCTGAAATTATGCACTACGCTCTTCTAAATGTTGAGAATTTTAATTTTCAAATGCTTGACATATGCGTCTTGTTAAACATTTCTTATTAATGACGCTTTCTGCACAAAATTTCTTATGATAATCAACTTTTAATTGCGCTGAATAGCAATAACTGCTGCTGAATACATACTTTAATTGACTCAATAACTTAACAAAGTTTTATGCTCATGTATAAAATTTTTAAAACTGCGCTGAATAGCATACAACATGCGCTGAATAGCATTTAAACTTGTAAATCTTGTTAAATTTTTGCACAAATTTCAAGTCAAAACGAAATATCTGGCGCAGAATTACACTTAGAGACGCTGCCTGCCTGGCAAACACATGAATCATTTTCAGTTGTAGTTAATATGTACGTTCGTTCAGAACAGAACACGCTTGCATTTGAGCTTATTATGCACAGCTTATTTTAAACTTTCCACTTGTAAGTATGTGCTTGAAATTCGCGCCAACTGACCGCAAACTCATCAACTTTCGACTGTGTGCTCGACAAGCAGAAATTGCAAATATTTTTCATAACAGCGTAAAGGAGGTACGAGTAGAATATTTTCAACAGATTAAACTGGTATATGCAGCATTATTGTGGATCGCATTGTGAGGGAAGTCAGTCGCCTGCTGCCTGATGCATGCTATCAGCACATAGTCTAAGCTGCAGGCGAGCTTATGATTGAGCAAACGACCGAACCAAGTAAGTTGCATATGAGCGAACAGCGCTCTGCATGTCGTTTGCATGAAATACGGTGTGAAAAGTTTTGGGTATGACCAGACGTGCGATACCACAGCCACACCAACGTACAAACTGCTATTATTTTTTTCCACTTCGTCTACTAACTATTGCCACTGAAAATGTGTATTAATTTACACAGTGTGTGGATGCGGATGTGGATGTGGATGCGGATGAGTGACGCAGAAAGCAAAGCCTCGGATTGACTAATGGCATTTGGCCAGTGCCGTGCTATGAAAATGTGTGGCAGTTTTTTTTTTTTTTCGGTTGACTAAAAGCACAAATGCAAATCACTCAAGCACACTCAGAACTCAGGACTCAGAATGAGCGATAAAGTCGCACTCGTGCTTTGCCTTATACATATGACTACTTCGCTTTATATGAGAGGCAGCTGATGTGGCTTATGATTTATTAAAGTCGATGTTGATGTCGACTACTGCTAGGACGACTACGATGATGACGATGATGATGACGACCATGCATGAAACATGTGCACTACGGAAATCATACTAAAAACTATGCCATGAATTTTTTAAAAACTTCCGCAAAATAGCAGCTTTGAGCATTCTTCAGTTTTTTATTTTTTAGGTTTTCCCATGCTATTGGTTCTGCAGTGAAGCAGTTGTGCTGTCAGAAATAAAATAGAAAAGATGCACAAAAACACGTTGCTGTTGATATGGTTTGGATTTTATATATACACTATACATAGAGTAGAAGTATGATATAAGTATTATGATAATTGATATTCTTATTTAATTTTGAAGTGCGCTGAATTGATTTTATCGCCGCTGAATAACGAAAATTGTATAGCTATATGCAAGTTAGTGTGTCATAGCTTAAATTTTTGTAATAAAACATGCGCTGAATTATATTTTCATTGCCAGTAATATGCTTTAAAAATTATATATTGCTTAAAAATGTTGATCTAACATTGGCTGTCTATAACTAAGCGTTTGTGTGCTAAAACTTTCATTAAAGTTTTGAAATTTAAAAAAAATGACATTTGCAGTACGCTGAATTGCATTTTTTGCCGCTGAATAACAAAAATCGTATAGCTATATGCATGTTAGAGTGGCATAGTCTAAATTTTTGTAATAAAACATGCGCTGAATTATATTTTCATTGCCAGTAATATGCTTTAAAAATTATATATTGCTTAAAAATGTTGATCTAACATTGGCTGTCTATAACTAAGCGTTTGTGTGCTAAAACTTTCATTAAAGTTTTGAAATTTAAAAAAAATGACATTTGCAGTACGCTGAATTGCATTTTTTGCCGCTGAATAACAAAAATCGTATAGCTATATGCATGTTAGAGTGGCATAGTCTAAATTTTTTTAATAAAACATGCGCTGAATTATATTTTCATTGCCAGTAATATGCTTTAAAAATTATATATTGCTTAAAAATGTTGATCTAACATTGGCTGTCTATAACTAAGCGTTTGTGTGCTAAAACTTTCATTAAAGTTTTGAAATTAAACAAAATTTTCATTTACAGTGCGCTGAATTGTATTTTTTGCCGCTGAATAGCAAAAATTGCTTAGCCATATGCTAGATAGTATAGAATTATATTAAATTTTCAATTAAAACCAGTGCTGAATAAGATTTCTTACATGCTGAATTGCATTTAAAAAATTTATTATAATATAAAAATAAATATATTTCAATTTGAAGCAATTGATGAACAGAAAATAAGCGCAGTAGTGCCTAATTTTTCATTAAAATTACCAAACTCAGAACTAAGCTATCAGATTTTTTTTTTTAAAGTTTCCTTGCTATTTATGTCCTGAAAAAATTGCTTTATTTTTTGTCAAACTTTAAGCTATAAAGCCTGTGGGCCTGCCTTCCTGCCAGCTAAGCAGTTTGGCTTTGGCTTTCTATCATGCTGCATGATGTGTTAATTTTGCATTGAGCCATGCTGTATACAGCCACAAATAACAACAGCTGCAGCGACTGCATAGAGCAGCAGTCATCAAAGTTCATGTTCATGTCTATCAGCCTGTCTATGCTTTCATTATGTATAACCAGCTATGCGCTATATATGTTTTTTTTAAAGTCATATTTGCAACATTTTTCATTGCTTTGAAATCTAGAACCCAACCATTCAGCCATTCACCCATTCAGCCACCCCTTTCGACCGTATCGCATTGCAACACATGACAGCCTGACATGCAAAATTCCTTTTGGGTGGCTGCTTTGGCTGGTGATATATCAACTAAGGAGCACATTAGCGCACACAAATTTGCACAAAATCCAGCAACGTCAAATGTGGTTTTAACCTCCGTCAGGCTTTTTAGCATGCGCTACTATATATAGTATTTGCAATACACTTTTTTTTTCTTTTTTATACACTCTGGACATAAAATGTTCTCCTAATCAACGTCATTATGCCGAGCAACAGTATCATTTGCAGCATCAATGATGTATATAATGCTCTTGGGCTGTATGCTAATTATGCTCGTTTCCTAATGTTTGTATTTAATTTGCTGCATATAAAGACTTTTTATTTAAACTTTTTTCTCCCCCACATATATTTGACTTGACTGTGTATACAAAATTTTGCGGCTTTAATAAGTAATGAAGTTCTGTGTGTCGTGCGCCATAATGAATGAATGTTTGGTGCGTGAAATTGCAAAAGTTTTACTCAACACATGTAGTAGGGAAGTACATACTTAATTTTTGTTTTCCTTTTTTTTTAAAAAGCGGCCTAAAAACGTTATTAGTGTAGCTGCTACTATTTAGAAATTTATTAAATATGCAACACTACATGCTTTTGTAAACATTTTTGTTATTCAGCGCGTGTTTGAAGGCATAAAACTGTCTGAAATATGAGTTCGGTTTACATTTTGAGTAATTATTTTCAGCATATATGCAAAAATTTGCACTAGACTAGTTTAGTTTGCTATTCAGCGCACTTAAACACCATTCAATGGCATAAAATATTTGCTAAAATAACAGTTGGCTTAGTTTATAAATAGAAAATATGCATATTTGTGCTATAGAAGTTAGTTTCATGTTATTCAGCGCAGGTTTTGTGCTCTTCAACTGCATGCAGCATAAGCTAGTGCGTCGCTATATGCTTAAAATTCATAAAAATTTAATTTAAAATATTAAAATTCGGCATTCAGCGTATTTCAACATAATTCAGCAGCTTTTTTGTGTGATCTTCAACGATTTAATTTACTTTGCAATGCAACTGAAAACAATGCAGCACGTTTTTGACGCTATTCAGCAGCATTAACATAAACAATACGGTTTGCTGCATAGTCGTGCGCTATACTATGCAAGCATTTATGTCTTTATTTTTTATATAATGCAATTCAGCGCATATTTTTTATGCATTTCAAACATTTTAATGTGTATAATTCGAAATTTGTTATTTTGAAACTTATTTATTGCTAAAACACAGCCAGAAAGTAACTTCAAGTATGCTACAGCAGTTTAAATTGCTATTCAGCACTTTGAAATGCTATTCAGCAGCCTTAACTTTGATATTTTTTAAATATAAATTTAGCTTAACGCCTTATGCTTTCTATATTTAGCTTAAAAGTTTTTATTTTGCGCAATTCAGCGCCTATTTTTAAAGAATTTCTAACATTTCCTTCGTATAATTAGCAATTTTTGTTTTTAAATCTTTTAACAACTAAAGTGCAGCACAAAAGTGTTGCCTAAAAAATGTTTAAATATTTTATTGTATTATGCATTGCTTTAAAATGCTATTCAGCGCGCTAAAATGCTATTCAGCAGCCTTAATTTTAATATTTTTTAAATATAAATTTAGCTTAAAGCCTTATTTTTTCTATATTTAGCTTGAAAGTTTTTATTTTGCGCAATTCAGCGCCTATTTTTAAAGAATTTCAAACATTTCGTTTGTATTATTAGCAATTTATGTTTTTAAAACTATTTACTATTAAAGTGCAGCACAAAAGTGTTGCCTAAAATATGTTTAAATATTTTATTGTACTATGCATTGCTTTAAAATGCTATTCAGCGCACTTAAATGCTATTCAGCAGCTTAAATTTAATTATTTTTTTGACCAAATTTAGTTTTAAAGACTTATTTCTTTTATTTTTAGTTCTTAAAATTTAATACAACGCAATTCAGCGCATATTTTTCATCATTTTAAAGACTATAATTAGTAATTTGTAGCTTAAAATCTTATGTATTATCAAAGTTGACTTGTGCAACTCAAACAAATATTGTTAAAATGTTCTTCAATTGTTGCTTTGTATTATTCGCGCGCTTAAATGCTATTCAGCAGCTTTAAATTTAATATTTTTGACTACATTTACTTTAAAACTTTATGCTTTTTAACAATTTTAAGCTATTCAATGTATTCCAAATCAATTCAGCGCACACTTTATACTGTCAACACCGCAGTAAATATTTTCTCTGTTTTTAGTTAGTATTAAAGCATATAGTGCACACATACAGCTGCAAATATTCTTTCTATTTTCGTACGAATTTTCCAATGTAATCGGCTTAAAATCAACTTACAAGCGCAGTCTTCAATACTACTCAGTTATTTGAAGCTCGTGCAGAGGATTTCAATTACAGTCTGTACACCAAATCAAAGTTTACACACATTCTACACTTTTCTCTGCTGCAAATTTTTTCCAATTTTCTCGAGCAAGTAGAACGCATTTGATATTGACAAAAATTGAAACGAAATCGGCTTAATTTGAGGACTCTTGTTGCAGCACGGAAAAGTTTGCCAAACGCTTATGTGTCCAATATCGATGCTGAGTTGAGAGCAAGGCATAATTTATGCACAGAACGTAGAACACTGAGGCTGAGAAGGTTGTTAACGTGAAATCAAGCTTGAAATCAAACTAAATAAGCACGTAACTAATTTCAAAGTAAATGCGTTACATGAAATATAGAAGGACTGCTGGCCAAAGCAACAAAACAACAACAAAAAATTGTGGCAAATAGGCAGAAAGAAACGTGCAGGCCTTGTTAATAACTTGTTTATGCATAAAAATTGCAAAGGGGAGAAGGAAAAAAAAAAGTAAGAGAAAAGCAGGACATAATTTGCAACGCATTTTGGTTTGAAAAACTCAAAACTTTAAATGATGATGTTGCTGAATTGACTGCCTAAAAGCTGGCAACATACTTTACAGCTGTATTTTTTTTTTGTAAACATGCAGCACTGTAGCAGCTGGAGCGTACATACACAGCCAGTCAGGCCGAACTAAGCCGGATGATGTTGATTATGTTGTTGCTCGTTGTCTCCACATTTTACACGCACAGCAACTGACAGCAACATCCGTAGCCGCAAACGAGCATGGACGACATGAACGACGGAGTCAGTGTGGCAGAGTAATTAGAATGCTGTTGCTCGATAATATTGAATAATACAGAAAATTAGGGGTATTCACGTGCTGTTTGTGAAGTGTTGCAGTTTAAAAATTAAGAAAATTTTTAATTATTTTTGCTTTAAATGGGAGTTATCCGATTTAAAATAAATTGAAATTTCCACTGCTTATCTAATACTTGAAAAAAAATTGTCGTGCATACCCTTAAAATATTATTCAAAAGCACAAATGCCTGAATATATGTTTGGCCTTTTGTGCTATGCAACAATTGCTGGCTGCAAAATTTATTTAGTAAACTTTTCACTTGGCCCGGAAAAGTTAAACAATGGCAGAACAAGAACTAAATAGTAAGAAACACAGCAACTTGCACAAATTAAATACAAAACAAAAGAAGAAATAACCAAATAATAAAACTTCAACACATTATAGAGCGCACAGAGCGGAACATAAGCGAGTGCCATTGGTTCAAGTTGAAGTTAACTAAATATAAACAAATAGCAGTTCCAGTTCAAGTCTTCTTGCCGTTGTTGTTGTTGAACTTTATGCTGCACGTGCAGCTTTTCTATCAACATCATACTTCATAATGTTTGCGCACTTTTCTTTATAATTTGTTCCTCTGGAAGTTGCTTACTTACTGACTTATTTGCCATGACGACGACGACTATGACGACGACGACCTCCTGGGATGCGCTTAATTAAATAATGAATTTATATTTTTTTTTTTTTGCCATTTACTGGCTTTTGTTAGCAATCAATAATGCTAATGTAGGCCGCATTATAATGAGTTTTCATTTGAAAATGCTGAAATACTGCATATTTTAGTTGCTGAATTGCTTGAAATGTGCGCTGAATAATTTAATTTGTAATTTGTTTTAAAGAAAATGAAAAAATAGTTAAGCATGATAGGTTTCAGCAGCGCTGAATTGCTGTTTAAGTGTGCTGAATTATGTCTAAATGTGTGCAGTGTAATTGAAACATAGAAAATTTATTATTTTATTAATTTACTGAATGAAATATGTAGAATTGATTTGATTTGTGTTAATTTTTAAACATTTTAAGCTGCTGTATTGCTGTTAAGCGCGCTGAATAGCTAAATAAATGTGCTGAATAATTTAATTTCAAATCTATTTTATAGCAAATGCAAAAATAGTTGAGTATGGTATATTTAAACTGCGCTGAATTGCTTTTTAAGTGTGCTGAATTATGTTTGAAAGTGCTGAATATACTGTACAACACAGTTTAATTATTATTTTTTGGAAATTTAATAAATATAAAGTGTTGAATTGATTTGTTTTGTAGTCATTTTAAAACATTTTAGGCAGCTAAATTGCTTTAAAATGCGCTGAATAGCTAAATAAATGTGCTGAATAACATTATTTGAAATATATTTTATTGCAAATGAAAAAATAGTTGTGTATGGTATATTTAAGCTGCGCTGAAATAACTCTTTAAGTGTGCTGAATTATGTTTGAATGTGCTGAATATACTGTAGTGTAATTAAAACTCATTTAAATTATTATTTTGGAAATTTAGTAAATATAAAGTGTTGAATTGATTTGATTTCTGGTCAATTTTAAACATTTTAAACTACTGAATAGCTGTTAAGCGCGCTGAATAGCTAAATACATGCGCTGAATTGTTGAATTTAGCAGAAAATTGTTAAGTTTTACAGTTAACTAAATTGTGAGCTGCCATTAGTGAGCTATTATCATTGTGAATGGTTTAGCGAAACTTTACTTTGCTCGATTACACAAAGCACAGCAGTTTGCGACTACTTTCTACCTTTACGCAAATGATTGTCACCTATAAACTTTAAATTAAGTTGCAAATCGAAGACTCTCAACTTGGTAGCACATACTATACAGCCCGTTGCACATTATCGTCCTTTTGTTGTGCGCTTAAATTCGACGGAATTTTATACTTCTTTCTACTTTTGCTTCACGTGCACGCTCCATTGAAGCGTTAATCAAAGTAAAATCAAGCAGAAACTTGCGAAAAACTTTTATGCAAATTTTTCACTGCACGGCATTAAGTTTTTTTTCGAACAAGCTGTTTTTTAGCAGCAAGTTTTCTATATGTGTATGTGTAGAAGCGTTTTCTACTTTGACACGCTACATTAAACATTTAAATAACCTTTTAAATCTTGAGTTCTATACGCACCTGAAGGCACTGCTAACAGTGCAACTTGAAGCTATCAAACCATTGAACACTACAGATTTAAATGTAGCATAGTAGCAAACAAACACTTGAAGATATTGTGTAGAAATTCTGCCAACTATTAACTTTTTAGTAAAGCTAAAAAGCTAAACGCGTATATAAAAAAAAAAACGAAATTCCTGTACAGCCTTTGACTTGTTGTGTACATACGTATTTAGGTGGCTGCACTCAAAGAGCTGTCTATCTTTCTGTGCTGATATATATGGCATGCATTGAGTTGTGTATGTCTACAAACGAGTGTAAACTCAGCAGTTAGGGCAATTTTGAGCAATTTACAACATTTGATTTGTGTTTAATGGCGCTGAATTATATTTTTAGCGTGCTGAATAGGGTTTGAATGTGCTAAATTGGTTGTAATGTAGTAGAACAACTATTTTTTATTTATTTTCTAAATATTGTATACAAAAAATTTAGCATATTAAGTGTTTGTTTATTATTTTTAGGCATTTAAGCTGCTGAATTGCTATTATGCGCGCTGAATATACTAAATCACGCGCTGAATTGTTAAAATTTATAATTTTGTTAAAGTAAGTGCAACATTTTATGTTGCTGAATAGCTATAAACTGCGCTGAATAGTTAAAAACATGCGCTGAATTGCTGTTGTAACTGAAACTTTTAATACAGCATGCTTAATTCTGGCATTACCCTCGCAAAAAAGCTTTGAGTGTACTACTCAACATAGCTGTATACAATATATATATAAAACGACATCCTCACCATCAGACATTGTCGACGACAAGTACTTGTTAAAGTCAACTTCACATTATGTCAAGTGCCTGCTGCCTTACTTCCTTACAGCTAGTTCCTCTACACTCCCTAAAATGTCCTGCTGCTGCTTGCTTCTTAGCGTTTATATTATTTTAACATTTTTCAACGTCAAAGTAAGACTTTTGCTGCTTCAATGCACGTCGCTGCGCGGCTGGTATAGATGATTGTCTTACGTGTTGCCATTCTAATACGACGCAGAACGCACTTTCAACTCTTGTAAAAAATTCTCTGGAATAGGTGGTTTGACGCCTAAAAAACACATTTGCTTGTGGCAAGTTTGTTGGCGCTGCTGCTGCTGACATTTACGATATTCCATGGCATATTTTTTTGGCGCTTTTCACGCTACTCAAAGACAGAACTGGATACGTTTTATGATGACACGCTCAGCATTGTCTGTTACTACGCCCACTTTTTCATGACTAAACGTGACTGTTTAATGTTGCAACCATTTTTTTCTTTTTTTTCTCGCTAATGTTGACTCTGACGCGCTCTAGATATATTTTAGGTGCTGTTCTAGAAAATAAAAAATAATAAAATATTAAAAGTTGTGAATTTTGCTGTATGCGAAGCAGTGATACACTTCGAATTTTATAAAGCAGCAGCACAAAATGTTTTTGTGTATGAAAGTAATATACTTAAATTTGTATAAATGTTTGTTTATGGCAGAAAGAGGCGTGGCGGACTCCATTAAGTCTATATACACTCTTAAGCAGCATCAAAAGGCTTGGCGTTGCAGTCATGTCCGTCTGTCTGTCCGTTTGTATATCGAGAACTTAGAGCCTACAAATTTTTGCCAATTCATATATGTTGGATTTTTTTAAATTGAACAATTTAGTTAGCTACGGAGACAAATGTTTTTGGTACAGAATTATTCCGCTGACTGTTATATGCAATTTTTACTACTTATGTGGTGCTGACTCCACTGATTATCTGCTGTCATCAGTTTGAACACATATATAGATATTTTGAAGTTACCAACATTTGCAAAAATTTAAAATGCGCTCTTAAATTATTTTTGGTTACAGGGTATTCCAAACAGCAACATCAGAAACCAGCAGGTTGTCGCATTATTTACATAGCCACACTTTTTGGCTATTCCGCAGACACACCCCTGCTCTAACCTTTTTTTTTTTTTGTATGCTTAACACATTTTTTGGCGCTTTGATGCGGTCTAAACATATATTTTTCTTTTGCTCTTTTAAAATACATTAAGCAGTTTCCGTAACTGCGGTCTTTCTTTACTGCCTCTCTCTCTCTCTCTTATCATTGCCAGACGCAATGTGCTGCTTGAAGCATCTAAGCACCTTATTTATTGCATGCCAAGTATTTTTAAGCTCTCTTGACTGATGTGGCAACCCTAGCGCGCACCTAAAATGTGCTAACCGCCTGCCTTCCGTAATTTTTCAAAATAAATGTGTCATAGACCCTCCGCCGACTGCTCATTTTGCTGCTTGCTATATAGGTAACTAAAAATCTGTTGCCTACTTTTAGGCTTCGACAGCAGCAGCTCCATGCCACACCACACACTTGACAACATAATAAATGCCTTAAGATTTATTTGATATCTTAATGCGACTTTTTCTGTGGCCTTGTTTGACGAATTTTTTTTTTCACAGAATTTGCTCCTTTAAGCCTCTTTCAAAGCTTACTTGTTGTTGTTGTTGGCAGCTGCCTGCTCTACATGGAATTTATGTGCCGCACTTATTTTTGATGTACACTGAAGTGGCTTTGATTGTAGATTTATTTGTAGACTTGAATTTATAATGAAGAGAAGCAGCCTTTGCGGCAATTGAGTGCGCTTGTCGTCAAATGTATTGTTTAATATTTCTGTTTGCCTTGAGCTTGTTGGCAAATGAGCTTAATAAATGCTTGGTAACGACAGTTCTAAGCAGATAATAAATGTTTTAATGAATTTTATTAAATTTTAAGGCATATCATATTTTTTTTTTTTTATAAAAAAGTCCCTATATATCCCTTTGATATATAAATTTTTACTCGTTTAAGCGACAGCAAAGAGAAATTTTTATAATAATTCAACAGCGTTGCATGCTGCTCGTTTACACGTCCTCTGCCCCATGCTATGCATTGAAAGACACAGCTGGCAAGAGTGAATTAGAATGCATTTGTTTGCTGCTATTTAATGCTTGCCTCTCTGCCATTTTATTAATATTTTTCTATACTCACACCTCACCACACATATTTGAAACATAAACAGGAGCAAAAATTATATTAACCCAACTTAGTCCTTGCTCTATCTGCAAACTTTGTTGACATTTTAAAGCTTAATGAATAAGCAACCTGAATTATTTAGGTGCGCTCTATAAATAAAAAATGCTGGTTCTTATCAAGCAATGTCCTGCATTAATTTGCTAAATGACTACAATACATGAAAGCAGCTTACATACACGGCTGATTGCACAAATAAATTCACAAAACAAACAAAAAAGAGAAAAAATTCCGGAAAAAATCTTCCTCGTTTTGCAGAACAATAAGAATAAATAAATAAATAAAAGATGCGGGTAACAGTGCTGTCAACTTCGATGAAATAAAACTCGGAACTCAATAAGAAGAACACGAGTGAAATAAATCAAGTAAAACAAAACAAACAACAATTTGCTGCGTGAGCGAGAGAGAGAGAGAGAGAGAGAGAGAGATGCATAAAATGGAATGAAATAAAAGATAAAGGATAAGTAATTGAGTTTTAGCCCAAAAGCTTTATTTGCTGAAAAAGTTTTGACAAACGCAAGCGAAACGAAAATAAATGAAATTGTCACAAAACGCAACAACAACAACAAATACTCGACATGCTTGCTACTAACTGTCTCGATTCGTTTATATGCTTGCAACTAAATTTTCTCCTCACTCTCTCTCTCTCTCTCTTCTTGAAAAACTAACTTCTAAGATCAAACAAAAGAAATTCAGACTAAACAAAATCACAAAACTTGACAAGTGCTTCCTGACACCTTCATCCGCTTGCCCTATTGGGCTACTGGCAGTACTCTCCCTTAGGTGCTGAGGCATGCTGTGTGGCACACAGTACACAAAGCGGTTGCTTGTGCCGAGCAGGATGCTTTATGCTGACATTTATATGCGCCCCTGAGAGTTATGCTATACAAAAAATTAAAAAAAAATAACGAAATAAATATGTGAACACATGCACACATACACATGCAGCATTCTGTGCGCATTCCCACGCATGCATGCACTTGGGCGCCATTTTTTTTTTTCGCCGGAAGTGCCTTTACAAATAGTATGAAAAAAATATATATCTGTATTAAAATGATTTTATTGTTTCACTTTACTTGAAACTCGCCATTTTTTTATTTTTTTTTTATATATATTGACTTTGCTTTGACTTTTTATCCGGAAGTTGTATAATGAAATATTTTTTGCAAGCGAAATAAAAAAATACAAAAAAGTTTTATGAAATATGAAGTAATGGGTTAAACAAATTATTAAATTTAAAATTAAATAATATAGTAAATTTTTAAAATATTTTGTATATCATTTGCTGCAGTTTTATATATATTTCAATATATTTTATTCTAAACTAAAAAATTTTAACATTTAAACATTTCATCAAGTTGAAACACCCTTTCCCAAAAAATAAAACGAAATGCATGCAGAGTGCACTCAGCAGTGCACTCTGTTTGCCTTTGTGCCACGCTTGTCCGAAAAAATATTACTTTTACTCCATATACCATCAAAGCAATGAAATCCTTGCATAAAAATATGAAATATTTGAAGTGAAAACCCATGAAAAAAGGGAAAAATTCTAGGTGAGGCGTAAAATATGCAACTCGATCGCGTCAAAAAATTGCAGGTTAAATAAATTGAATATTCATATTTTTTTTTGAATTTTTTTGCACCAAGGTGTAGCAATGCAATTGAATGAGTGGAGAACATAAATATTGAGCGAAAATATATAAGAGTATAACAAAAACGAGGGTGGTTTGTTAATTTAGGCAGTTTCCAAACAAAAATTGCATTGCGCTTTGCAACGAGTGAGTCATAAATGGTACAGTTTGCACATTTACAACAGCAAGTATGAATAAACTACAAATATTTGCACAAAAATTGAACAGTGCCTAAAAATTATGACCCGACTTATACAGTTTTATACTGTTTGAACTACGTCTATATAGTTGCATAGCTATTAGAGTGTAAGCAGGAACCTATCAATTAAATTTAAATGCAGCAAAAAGTAATTAACTTTTGCTGCCAACAAATCTAAAACTTGTAAATTCTTTTATTTGCCTTAAATAAACTCAAGCAAGCCACAAAAAACTTTTACGCAAAATCAGCTTTTGATTGTTGCTGCATGCAAGGCTTCGAATTTAGCTACTATTTACATGCTTTGCAGTAAATGCATGCAATTAATGTAGCATACAATTCAAACTGGACTATATTTCAATTTAACTTTTCTTATTTTGCATTTATTTCTTACTTCTAAGCTATTGAAAAAGAAATAATATAAATTAAAACTTGTGCACTGCAGCATGAAAGCAAGAGCCCAAATAATAGGATTATACGAAAGAACGAATTTGTATGCAACTTGTAATCAAATTGCAATAAAATGCAATCTTATAAAGATTCGTCGAAATTGGTTACACAGAAAATTTCATAAATGAAAAATATATAAAACCAAGAAAAAGATTTAAAAGCAAAGCACAGCACAGCAAGGAGCAGGCATATATATATATATATATATATATGAAATATAACTCATTGAATGAAACATTTTTCAGAGCCTCAAGCGTATTCGAAAGCGAGAAAGTGGTCGACTAAAAGCGTTGAAAGTTTTTGCAGACTCTTACGTAGCACACAGACGAACAGTCCTGCCATGCACACCCACTTAACACAAACGCTCTCGGGGTCAGTTTGTCGACTTGAATGCGCAACTTAAGTTTCAATTAGTAAAATTAAATGTTCTTATGAGATTCAATTTATATCTAAATAACTTAAGCAAAGTGTAGCAGTAGCAGAGGAGCAGCAACTATGCTAGCACAAGACACTCTATATATATATATATAGAGCGAGAGATATATATCTTTATATAATTGTATAAGCTAGCAAACGCTTGGGGCACATAAAGCGCACAGAAATAAATATGCTTGAAAGGATTTTGTCAGCAAAAATTGTATTTCAAATGCTGTGCAACATTGTATAAAAAGTATAAATGTTGCTGCGTACAGCTTTGGTGGCTAGGCAATACTTTGAAACTGTTTAAAAGCCTTTCAAAAGGCTAAGCACGACTTGCAGGTGCGCAATATAAACAAATTTAGAAGTTGCGCTTGCTGAACTGTTTTTACGTATTTTATATTTAAACTTTTTATAAAAAAAAAATTTAATTAATTAATTTAAATCATTTTTTTTTTTTTCCATTTACAGAACACTGCTGAACCTGTCTACTCACCCACCATGGCTGGTGGTCTTTTCTCCATAGATCGCCTGTTCTTTGAACGTCTGGGCACATATGATTCTGGCTTTGATATTTGGGGCGGCGAAAATCTGGAATTGTCTTTTAAGACTTGGATGTGTGGTGGCACATTGGAGATTGTGCCTTGCTCACATGTTGGACATATCTTCAGAAAACGTTCACCGTATAAGGTAAGCTGGTGCTGTAAGCTAGACTATAGACTATAGTCGAATTTGCGCAATTTTTATTATTAGAAATGTTCTTGAAAGCAAACAACAAAGGTAGACACTTGAACAGTAATCTAGAAGTTCAGAGACAGCTACTATTTCGGCAACTGTTACCCAAAGTGTAGCAGTCTATATTAAGTTTGTGCAAATATAACATGCAGAAGTATTCGGGGAAGAGCCCACAAAGTATACCTATATTTCTGAACAGCCTCCATATATACATGTCCGTCTGTCTGGCTATACGTATGAAGAAAGAAAAGTTAAAACCTATGAGATTTAGTGCTCTAAAATTTGCATATTTTCTTCTTTAGTTAACTTGTATACAATGTACTTGCCAAACTCCTTCCACAAGGGTACAATGGCAATTAGCATAAATACTAACACCTGCAATTGAATTTTTGTATGAAAAACTTTTTATGAATCAATATAAAATATTACAAATAGGTCCAGTTCTAAGTATTAGAATATCTCTTCTCCCATACAAATCTGTGCCTACCTGCTGAGTTCTTGTATGAAAAACATTTTGTTGTGTTTTTTTAATTCAGCTAGCAACTACATTTGGTGTATTTTACTTTAAATCGAATAAAATATGCCATAAATCCAACCATTAGAAGTGGTAGCCTCGCTAACAAAAATTCAAGTCTATATAGACACGTCCGTCTGTCTGGCATTGAAAACTTGGTGACTATAAATGATAAAGTCTTCAAGTTTGAATATTTAGTTTCTCCTGTTTATTTTTGAAAAAACTTGTATTCAATGAATGTGCTTAACATCCACCCTAAGTAAAACTTCGGACATAACATGCAAACCTACAACAAAATCTGAGTTTTTCTATGAACAAATTTTTTGTTTTGTTCTTTTTTTAAATTAAAATTTTTCATTCTACAAAATCTCACAATCAAGTCAGAGAATCATAAACAAATAGCTCGATTTTTGAATTATGTCCGTCCTTAAGCAAATTCAATTACACTCATTGAACTAAAGACAAAACACCAACAAACAAATAAAGTTTGCAAATGCTGTTCACACATCTTGACACAATTTCCATAAAATTCCAAAAGTACATAGAAATGCCATGACACTACGAAATGGCAAACCGGTCAGAGACAAACGAACAAAATTCAATTTTTCAAATTCAGTTGAACAAAAAGTACAACGTAGAACAAAAGCATACAAAAAAGAAGACAATACAGACACAAGCTGAAACCAATATTTATGAACAAATAAAACGCGCATGATGTAACCTGAACAAGTTTACCTTTGAGATACATTTTTTTCTGTTTGTTCTTCTTCTTCTTCTGTGCTTACAACGTTGATATTTAAGCAACAATAGCCAGAACAGAACAGAACACAACGCCTCATTAACGACGAACAGAAGAAGCCTTCAGTAAGGCGTATGTACGTACAAACGTGCAGACATTGTGCGCTTGAGCAAACATACAACCAGTCATTCATTCAAGCAGTCATTCAGTCAGTCAGCCGGGTTAGCAAATTCGCAAACGAGACAATTTAAAAACTTTAGACAAGCGACACGTGTTCCTGCTGCTGCTACGCTGTACTCAATTCCCAGCTTGGTTTGCTTGCTTGCTTACTGTCCTCCAACAACTTAACATTGTCATCGTCTGTTTGTCTATTTGGCTGCCTGGTTGTCTCCTTTCTGGAAACTTACTACGACAGAACATGCACTGTTGTTCCTAGTACAGCCTTATAGATGAACAGACAGCCGGACGGATGGATGGACGAATGGGCAGTTAGCTAGCCAGCCAGGTTGGTGCATGTTGCTGTTCGTTCGTTGTGCATTACCTGCTGCAACTTACAAGCTACTAGTTTGCTACTTTTTAGAATATATTGAGACAATAGACAAGCAGGCAGGATGTGCTAAGGTAAAAAAAAAAAAAAAATAGCTGCCACATGTTTTCACCAATTATCGCTACTGCTGTGGTTTGTGGTTTCTCCCAAAAAAAAAGAAGGAAAAAAAGCAGGAAACACACTTTTAAAATATAAAGTTTTATGGCTGCTTAGTTGTACAAATAGTTCTTTTAAGTACCCTACAATGAACTATATTAGGCGGGGTTTATAAATCAGTAAGCTGCAAAGATCAGGAATTGAAGACGCGGCTATAAAATGTAGCATGAAACATCGACTTCATGAATTAGCTTTCCTAAACCCTCAAAGCAGACACCATAAGGTGAGGCAACAGATAATTTAGCAACCTGCAGCTTCAATGGTCCAAGGCCATGTAGTGATATAGAACGTGAACTACTAAAAAATGTAGGCAACCAAAATTTGAAAAGTGGTTTGGCTGGCTGTTGTGGGCGTACGAAATGTTAAAAAGATGTTTGGTGTCTAAAGTTAGAAGTGCCCATGTAACTTCATTGAACTGAATTGAATTAAAGAATAGATTGAGTTCGATACTTTCTGATTGGGCAGCTGGAAGAAATTTCTTTATCAAGTGACAACACTAAACCCAAAGAGCCTAGTTTGTGTCCTTAGAATAGGCAGGACTTAATGAATATATTTTTGCGAAGATCATAGCAACTACTACCCACAAAAATTCATAAATAAATAGGCCAAGTATCAATATTCTGCCTCAAAGACAACAGTTGCACTCGAGTTTTTTTTTTCTTCTAGAAAGCTAGCAACTAAAATTTAACAAAATCGGTTGAAAATTTTGGCCGTAAATGGTCTTAAAACTATTTACTCGTATAAGGAATTAAACACTTTTTCTTATACGAGTAAATAGTTTTAAGGCGTTTACGGCCAAAAATTGTTTTTCGTTCAATGACTAAACAGTTTTGTGGCGATTTACGGCCAAAATATTCAACCGATTTTGATAAACTTTTTTTTACTTGCTAGCATTCTTGAAAACCAATAGAAATGCAACTCAAACATAAAGTTCTCGAGTGCGCTTAATCGAAGACTTGACGACCTAAATTCCTCAAAATTTAAATTCCTGCGTGGAATTTCTTTAAGCATAAATACTAAAATTTTTATACAAAAGAACTTCGACTACAGAAATTTTCAGTTGAAGATTTTAGGCTATTTTCTTAAAAAATGATTTCAATTTCAAGGCGGACAAATTTAGCTATAC
Organism: Leucophenga maculata; assembly: GCA_035044805.1. NCBI lineage: Eukaryota > Metazoa > Arthropoda > Insecta > Diptera > Drosophilidae > Leucophenga > Leucophenga maculata. Next base: position 1,918,690 of record JAWNNP010002290.1, read on the forward strand.
AGGGTGTGTGAAAAGTATAGCGAAAAAATAAAAAAAAAATTACCAAAGCTGTTGACTGCAAATCAATAAAAATCTGCAAAGTATAAACCTTCAGTCTCCTCTTTTATTGATAGAAGTCTTCTACACACCGAAGTTTATCTGATTGTCAGCTTTCAGAATGTACTCCAGAGCACGATTGTAAGCCTCTTTGATGGCAACTATGTTGCCTTACAGAATGTTCTCCAGAGCACGATTGTAAGCCTCTTTGATGGCAACTATGTTCCCTGATGCATTGCGTAAAGCTGAAAACTGCAAATATCAAATCCGCTCGTATAAGCCATTTCCATTCAATTCAACTCAATTGGCTTTATCAATCATAAAAGTGCTCTTACAAGAAGCACAAACAAATCCCTTCGTTACTTCTTATACACACCCTGTATATAAGTAATGCTGTGCCAGTTCTACTTTTCCACTTTTTGTACGGCATAAAGCGTCTTAGCGCACAAAGCGCACGAAACTTTTTTCAGTGACAATAAACAAGCTTATGTACAGCGGCGACAATGCCGCAAAGTGGAGGTGCGAAGCTTTAAGGGGAGAGTTGAAAAACTAGGGAAAACTAGGAAAATTGTATTGGGAACAAAGTGACAGCTACGGCGGTGGCTACAGCGGCTGCTGCTGCTGCTGCTGGGGACGTTGTTGCTCATTCAGGTAATTAGGAGAGTGTACCATTGTGACGCGTTTGCCTGTGAGAATATAAACAGCAGCGCTTTGTTGCCTCACAAGAAAAGAAGCAACATTCATCCACGAAGAAGTGGTAGGGAAGAGGTAGCACAGCACAGAATAAATACTACAAAGCATGTTGACTAAGAGTTTACTTTATAAAGTGTACAATACTGTGGGTTGTTTGCTTGGTTAGTTTTTGTTAAAGAGGGAGGACGCTCATTGCTAATGGAGAACTATGCTTTCTTGCTTTTAATTTAGTGGCGCTCGGGTGTTAATGTGCTGAAGAAGAACTCCATACGCTTGGCAGAAGTTTGGCTGGATGAGTATTCGAAATATTACTACGATCGCATTGGCAATGACAAGGGTGACTTCGGTGATGTCAGTTCGCGCAAGAAGTTGCGGTAAGTATGCCTTAGCCCGGTTGGGTAATTAAATTATTTAATAAAATTTTTCGGCCCATAAATATTATAGACAAGATCTCGGTTGCAAATCGTTCAAATGGTATTTGGATACAATCTATCCTGAACTATTTATACCGGGTGATTCGGTAGCATATGGCGAGGTAAGTTAGACAATCCACATATACGGTCCAAACAACGTATACAAGCGGTGTGCTTTGGTAAAAAAAAAAAAAACAAGGAACCGTAACACTAACTACTCCCTGAAAATTTTGGCATATTTTAGTACAATTCCCAATGCTATATTTTTTTTTTTTAAATTTTTTTCATAGATAAGAAATTTAGGTGTTGGCGGTCGCACATGTCTGGATGCACCAGCGCGTAAGCGCGATTTGAAAAAGGCCGCTGGTCTATATCCCTGTCATCGTCAGGGCGGCAATCAGGTTTGTCACGTCTTAAGTGTCTAAGTGCGACCGCCACAAACTCCGTTGAAGCCAACTAATTGTAAAAAGAAATAAAAAAATATAAATTAAACAAATTACGTTCCACAAAAAAAAAAAGTAATACTAATACAAAACTACTCAATCAATACTACTGGTGCCAGCGTCAAAACTGCAAAATTCTATTCCTAGATTTCAAAATCTTCTTCTTTGTGCTCCCCTACTCTAATAAATACTATCCACACTTATTCTTCTTATTAGCAAATCACTTAACACTCATGCCTACACGTACACACATTCACTGAATCGAAAACAAAAACAAAAAATCTCGTTACTTCACAACATAAAAAATTTTATTGCAGATTGCAAGTATTCCCTCAAATTTGTGTATCGACTCGCCACTGAAATTCGATAGCGAAATACAGGTCTCGCTCTATGAGTGTCATGGCCAGAGAGGAAACCAGGTATCGAATATGATTTTTTCTATTTTTTTTTTACTTTCTTTCTATTTTATTGGATTTTGTGCTTTCATTTCAAAAAGTATCTTTTGTGGGCTATATTTGCTTTAAATTATTTCAAATATTTTAATGCTTGCTTTTGGAGTAGTACTAATTGGTTTTTGGATTTTTAATTGCTTTATTTTATTTATTTTTTTTTTTTAAATTAAGTTCCACATGTTAAAATGTTCAGCGAAATTGAAGATCCACTTGTGCTGTAGTAGTACATTTGACACATTTTATGCCACTAAAACAAAGAATGATACTTTTCACGCGTCTTAACTTAGCATCCACAACATGCAACAGCTAATTTTTGTAGTCGTGCTGCTATAAAGAGTAAATAAAATAGTTCGTCTTACATATCTTGTCACTGTGAAATGTGAAACTCTTATTAGAAAAAAAAACATACAATCCACATAGCTTTGTATTTTGAAAAGTTTTATTATTTGTTTACGTTACTGCTTACATTACAAAAATTTTTGTTTGCTAAAATAAAAAAACAATTAAATTTTTTATTTTGAATTTTTACTTAGGCTACACAACAAGATCCAGAAACAGAAATACTTTTTAATGTAAGCACGAAAATTTGGAATACACACAAATTTATAAGTTTAATGCAAAGTATCATTACTTAATGGTGAGGATTTTGTTAGAATCAACTTAAGATACAGCATACATGTACGACAAATTTTTGTGCAGTCAATTGTTTAAAGCAAAATTTTTTTAACTAAAACTTTTTTATAAAAAAAAAACTTAGCATCCACACGCTTTTATAGCTTTATTTGTTTAATTACAGTTATTTTTTGACAAAATATCAACAGACAAGTCTTAATATTATATTTTGTTAAATTTTTAACAAGTTCCACATAGCATCCACTTACGTTCCACACAACAAAAAGCATATTTCTAGGTTTTTAATGCAATTTATCGACTTAATAGCTGAAAATAAAAACATTTCCACCAATTTTCAGCTACTTTTACTGCTTAAAATGCAATTTTTAATACACAATTCAACAAATTTCACTACAAAACTATTTTTATGCTATATATTTCTAACTAACAGTTACTATCTGCTACAAAACACACAGCTCAGCACACAGCTGTGCATTAAATAATATTTTAAACGCTCGAGGTGTGCTTAATGAAATGAAACACGCTCGTATAAACATTATTTGAAATAACAAAGTGCAAATAATTGTTTTGTTTGTATATATTCAACACGATTTGTTTACTCAATGCCACAGCAACAACTTTTATTTGAATTTTGAGTATAAATGTCCATTTTTGTTGACGCGTCATTGTTTATAGGTATTGCTCTTCTCTTCTTTTTTTTTTTTTTTTTGGTAGTTTGTATTCAGCTAACAATGAAATGTGGAAAACAAAATGTTTAATGAAATATTTACATGCAACAAATAAGCAATTTATTTGTTGCTCATTTGTTACTGCGGCCTGCGGCATATATTTATATTTTTTTCTAACTAATACACGGAGTTTGTGGCTTGAAATTAATTTAAGAATATATTTAAGTATTCATTTAGATTTTAATTACTTGCTAAAGGCTTACACAATGCATAAGTTATATCATAGGACATAATAAGCTTAAGTAGATAAATTTATATTTAAGTTTGAAGCTGCTTTCGTATTTCAAATGTATCACAAGACATTTACTGAAGTTTTTTTCATAACAAAAAGTATCTTTAAACGCTAAATTGTCAAGTATTAAGGATGCTTTTTGCAGCATATTTCTATAACAAATATTTTATAGTATTTTATCGTTGCTTAGTTACCAAAACTAAACAATTTATTTAACATCAACACATACTGCCACACTAAATCACTTTTGTGCTGTTCAAACAAATTCCAAATGGATAAATCATTTAAAATATTAAACATCCAACAGAGTTAACTCAAATCAACATTTAACAGCAATTTAGACAAGTGAAAAATGTGTTTAACAAAATACAAACAGACAGACAGACAGACAGACATTTAGACAAAACATGAAACATAATTCCCAGCACAACCAAACAACAACACAAAACGCTACAATTTTTAATGGTTGACCTCGTTTTGGGAAGCTGTGTTGCGAACAAAAAAGCACAGAGTTACCTGTAAGCAAAATACACAACCTAATATTTACACACGCACACACACACACACACACACACACTCAAAACAAACAGTTGACCCCATTGGCGAAAAAGGATATAAAATAATAATCAACGCTTACATGCAGCAGCAAAAAAAAAAAACTTGGTAGAAATAAAACAAATACAAAGCCACTGCAACACAACCCACGCAGCATCCATACTCGAGCCCCGGACCGGATGCTATTAATGCATAAATGAAAATGAGTGCCGGTAGTTCTTTGTGCAAATTTGTGCAAGGAAAAAAATTATAAATTAAATGCAAAGGAAAATTGCGACGTTGATGAAAAAATATAATTAAAACCGCATCACACACATGAACACGTCGACACAGACAGACACACACACTTGCGGGCATTCGAGTATAGCCATATAAATACTTGTACCTACTTTCATTTTGTTTTTTTTTTTTTTTTTTGTGGGTCTTCACATAAAAGAATATTGCTTTGAGTGAAATTATTTGCATAGCATACAATGGGTGCTTGAAAATTTCTGTTTGTGTAGACTTTGTGGAAACGAAGTGTGGTAATGTGTGAGGGGTACACCTTTAGTATTTTGGTAGAGTACAGTAAATATTTAAAAATGGGAAAAAGAACAAAGGTATACATTTTTTAGAATATGTACCATGTGTACTCTAAAGAAGCTAGAAATATATATGAAAAGGTACAACATTAAATTAAAAGTCGTGAAGACATAGACATGTCCGTCTGTCTGTCTGTGTGGCACTTGAAAATCGAAATCTCTAAGACTATAATATATAGAACCCTTAAATATGAATATTTAGCTGCTCCTATTCAAACTTTAGATCATTTGTATTCTCTAAATATCATAAGCACCGTACATAAAGGGATTCATTAAGATTCAGAGCGTATCACCTTGCAAATCTATACACATTTCTGCAAATATTTATAAAAAACATTAAGTAGATGCGATTAATTCAGTTAGAAATGCTGAATTTGCTATATCAAACCTAATAAAATATTCCATTTTCGAATCACTTATAGAGGTAGTCCTCTATAAAAACTCATGTAGATATAGACATGTCCGTCTGTCTGGCAGCAAGAACTTAAAGATTATAAAAGTTAAAGCATTTTAGTTTACATAATTTAATGAAACTGATTCTCTTTTTAGTTAGGTACAGTTTAATGAATGTGCTAACCCCTCTGTAAGGGGCAGTATCCATACAAATCTGCCTATACCCCCTGAGTTTTTGAATATCAAAATTTGTGTATTTTTAGGCCCTCTACTGAAGCTACAAGCACCTATTGGTTTTGTGAAAATGTATGTAATAGGTAGAAATAATGGTCGGAGACAAAACAAACCCCACCCCCCCCCCCCAAAGTTACCTCCATTATGGTCAGAAGTGATAGAGGAGTCGATATAGCCACGTCCGTCTCTCTGTACGAATGGAACGAAAGGATCTCAGAAAACGGTAATAGATAGAGACTTCGTGCTTTTTGCATTCGACTAGAACTGCTCCAGAATTGTACAACTTTATTTCAAAACTTTGCCCCTTCCCCATAAAATTACTCCCAAGCTTAAAAATTTCTTCGGAACAAAAAAAATTTTGTACATATGTCCCTCTTAGCCAAACTCCAAAAAGTTCATCAAAATCGAATAATAAATGAATTGAATTTGAACGACCTATGATACTTCTGTCCTCCCTGTTTCTTTTCCTACATAAAAAAATTTTTTATAAGGCACTTATTCATGCAGTGAGAAGTGGTCATAAGCTTGCTCATAAGCTCGGGTAACATTTAATGTGTTTGTTAGGCGAGCTGTTCTGCTACAGGGCCTATTACAGTCATTTACGCCCGACTGTAATTTTCTTACATGTTCTTATTATTTTAGAAAAAAATTCAAAATATTAAATTCTTATAAAATATTCCATATAGCTCCATTTCGGAACAATTGAAGTAGTAGTCCCCATACAAAAATTTACCTTTTTTCCTATATTTTGTAAGAAAAACTATTTGTTGTGTGGAAAAATTTTATATATGTTATTTAAACCAAATAATGATAATAATATGACCCATAACATACAAAGGTTCAATGGTTGTACAGCGTATCTCGAAGTCTAGTACACTCGACGTATGTCTGAGGTAGCCTTAAGACTCAATTTTTTCACTAAAACTCATGTACATGCTATATATTACTTTTCATCGAACCATTATTTCCGCAAAGGTACACTTTTTCTGCAAGTTTGTGTAGATATGTACCCTATGTACGCTATTATATATATGATACCTGTATGTTACCTCTAGCCTTGGAGTAAAAGTTTTTATTACATGTTTTTTAATAACTGAAAGCAATTAATTGAGTAGTGGTACGCTACACTTATACTTTTTTGCTATATATTTAAAAAAAAAATGAGTTGAGATGTACCCAGAAATATATTTTTGTTTAATATATTTTTTTTATAGGAGTATGTACCCCTATATATGTAGCACTTATATACTTAGAGTGAAGTATGGGCTTGCACTTATATCAAGTTAAAAGCAACTGCAGTTAGAGGTACACTTTTTATATAAGTTTTGGAAACATGTACCTGGGTGTAGCTTTGACGTGTTTATTAATAGAAAGTGTAACTTGTGGCACTTTGAGTTAGAAAAACGTTTAGGTATTTTTTATAAGTTTAAAAAAATGTACCTAGACGAACTTTTAAGTACTGCTGCTCTACTATAATTAAGAAGAATATATATATTTTTTAAATTATGTACCTAGCTGTACCTCTGAACTATTTATAATAAGAAAAGTGTACCTTGCTGTAGTACGAGTAAGAAAAATATTTATAAAAAACATATAATTTGGCAATATTGTACAAAGCTGTACCTTTTAGTTATTATTCAATGAAAAGTTGTACCTTGCTGTACTGTGCGTTGGGGAAACCTTTAAAGAATTCATATAATTTTTCAGAAACGTACCCAGCTCTGTACCTTTCAAGTATTTCTCATTAGAAAAATGTACCTTGCTGTACTAAACATTATAAGCAAACTTAAATATTTTAGTTTGTCTATTGACAAAGTATTAAACATCTCTAAACACACACACAGAACACCCTGTCATCTCTCATTTTAAAAAGAGTGAGTTATGCAAAGCTTCGCAGCTTCAGCAACATACGCGTCAGCACCATTATCATGAACATCAGTAGCACATCGCAATCATCACCAGCATCAAGAGCGGAAACGGAAATGGCAAGAAACACAACCACACATACACAGAAATATGCATACACACACACAGTGTGAGAAGGACACGCAGCCAGTCAACATTATTTATACACACAACACACAAACACACAACATAAACGCGTAGCATTAAATAATAAATAGTCATAAGCAGCAAAACCGAAAGCAGCTTCATATTTAATTTAATATTATGTAAGGCTGTGTGGCAGGCTGTCTGCCAAATAGAAAAGAGAGAGAGATAGAGAAAGTGCGAAAAAAAGGAGTACGCAGCCCTAGTTATGCTTAAGATTTATTTTGCCATAATTTCTTTAACCAACAAACTAATAAAAATATTTTTAAAATTTTATTTTCTGCAACTGCTGCAGTATTGGATGCACAGCAAGGCTGGCGAAATACGACGTGACGAGGCCTGTCTCGATTATGCCGGACATGATGTGATGCTCTTCCCGTGTCATGGTTCCAGAGGAAATCAGGTAAGCTTTAGGCAATGTGGGTTGAACTACAATGCAACAACCATGCTGAAACTTTTGTTGCGTATTTTTTTTTGTTCTACCTTTTTTTATGCCTTTTTTCCAACGTGTGTTCTTGCTTGTTTATCTCCGCGTGATTTATTTATACACGCGAGTAAAGTTTAAATTTATATTTCGTTACACGGCACAAAAGAGTTGAATTCCGGCCACGGCCCCGTCCCCGGCCCCGCAAACATGTAAATTATGCAGCATTTTAAAAGAACAAATTAAAAATTCTCGACATGGTTTGCTCTTTGCTCACCACATGTGGGCGAGCGCGCGTACGACGACATGAACTACATGGCGGGGGGTGCTTTGGTTTGTTTGTAGTTTAAAGACAGTTGATATATATATACATAATATATATACATTAAAACATTATAATTATATTTACAAATTGATTATGTATCGTAAATCGATGTGTGGCAATTTGTGGGCGACTGTACACGTGGTGTGTCATTGTGTCGTTTGAGAGCATGGGAGACATGAACTAATGAAGCATGCAATTAACTACCGCACATGCCACGATTATCTTACGTGTGTATATAAATCATGTAATAAGGTTTCGTTTAAAATAATTTAAAGAGGTTTACTTGTTTGAAAGTTTATTGAACTGCTGTAGGGCAAAGATATAGCATAATTTAGCGCCAATTAGCACCTTACACTATAGAAAACTTTTGAGTTACAAGTACGGCTAAAGTGTTAAAAAAAAACCAGTGCGTTTAACTTAAACATTTGAGAAGTATGCAATGACGTCCCCGTTTTCGTCTCGTTTTTTTTTTTTTTTTTTTTCATTCAAACCTAAAGAAATTGTATGTTTATCCGTATGTAACTAAAGGCTTTTTTACAGCAAATTATTATAAATTTTTCAACCTTTATCAATATTTAATTTTGTACAACTTTATGCTTTCGTGCAAAATACTAATCCTCTTCTATTTTCTTTCTCCTTTCCTTTTTCTAATACACACACACACAGTTCTGGAAATATATGGAACAAACGAAACAAATCCATCATGGCTCCTCTGACAAGTGTCTGGCCATCAACGAAAAGAAGGACAAACTCATCATGGAGGAATGCAATGCCAGCTATCCACGACAGCAGTGGCTTATGGAGAACTATGATCCAACGAAATTGTGAGGTTACTTTTATGCGAATGGTACAAGCTTTGTACCGACAACATTGCGCACAGCAATACAACGTCATCGCAACAGGACATAGCAACGAATTCAGCGCAAAGGACAAAAATTTAAACAAAAAAACGCAAAATACGCAAAACCAGAAAATCTGTTGAGAAAAGTGCAATATGGCCAACAAGAACGACTGCATTCGTCGTGGCTTTAAAGAGAAACAATTATGAAAAAGAAATAATTCAAACTTAAAACAGTTTGGAGATTATTTATTTAATTTCGTTTTTAAATATATTTTATATATATTACAAGTTTTAGCGTATATAAACTATAAAACTTTTATATATATTTTTTTTTTAATTAAGACCGAACGCATATACAAAGGTAATACAGCAAATTTTGATAGTATTTGACTTTAGTACTGCTTAGATCTATGCGATTGTTTGAGTGGTATATGCTTAAATATATTTTATTTTATTTTTGATTTGGTATATCCTGAAGTTGACTGTTGTACAGTAGTTGTATAAGTTGGAATTGTGCGCTAAAAAATAATATTTTTTTTTTTTATTAATTAATGTCTTAGTAGAAATTCTGCATTTATCAGTTCAAAAAAAATATAGAAGTAGACTATTAAGTGCTCAAAAAACTGTTTTTTTTTTATTATTTTTATTAAAGTCAGCTGCAAAAACTTTTTTATATACAAAAAAACAAATAAAAACCCACTTTTGCGCTTTTACAGCAAATTAATTTGAATTTACACTGTAAAAAATTTCGCACAAGTAAGAACTTTTTATATAAAGAAGAGCATTGCCACATTTTTCTATAAAATAAATTCAATTAGTGATAAAATGCATCTACCAAGCAAGGTGAAACATTCCTCTTTTTATATATAAACTAAATAGTTATTAAAAAAAATTTAAAAAAATTATATATAATAAATATATAGAAACATATATTAACTGTGTATGAAAACCAAATTTAAAAAAAAAAATTTAGCTTGTAGTAAAATTTTTTGTTGTTCTTATTTAAAAATTTTTTTTATTTTATAACATTTTTGAATTAATTTTTATTTAAATTTAAAGTACTTAGTTAGCATAAAAGCATATCTTGCCGCATTTTAAAGTCTATTTATATATTATTATTATTATTTATGACTTAAAAAATATATACAAAAAAAAAAAAAACAGTTAATGTTTTAATTGCCATTCCATATTTGAAATTTTTAGCGTTCTAAATGCATTTATTTTGTATCACTTGAGTACATATCCCGATTTGAAATCAATTAACTGAAAGCAAATATTTTAATTTCATACAAAAGAAGTTAAAAACAAAATTCTTTAATAATATAAGCATATAGGCCAATAAATTAAAAAAAAAGTTTCATAAAATATTAAATAAAAAATATATATATAATTAATTATATATACAATAGTGCCTTCTATGTACTTTTTACAGCTAAAACTATATAAAAAAAACTATGCAGTTGATTTGATTTTAATTTTTATAAACAAAACAAAAACTATAAAACATAAATTAAAAAATGAAATTTATAAACTAACATTTCGTATCAGCGTAAACAAAAATGACTGTAAATATTGTGTAAAGTTGTTTTAAGTGCATATCGTATTTAAATTAATTAGTTAAATGGTCGTAATACAAAAAAAAAAAAAAATAATAATTATATAAAATTAAAACATATAATAATTAAACTTAATATAAATAAGTCTTTATACATACATACATATAATAATAAAATTAGTTAAATAATAAAAGTTAATTATTAAATTAAAATAAAATAAATAATCAATAGAAAATGCCACAAAGCAGTGTAAGCATTAAATAGTATACACAATCCAAGCATATTTAAATTATTATCATAAAAAAAAAAATTTGTATGGATTTGGTGAAAAAATATAGTATAAAGAAAAGTGTATTATGTATAAATTATTATATATAAAAATAATTGAAATAAATGCAAACATTTTTAAAAGAATTTATGAAAAGAAATTGTTTGGAATTATTTATGCCCATAATAGCTAGGTTGTGGCATTCCTATATTCGGCAGCGTTAAATTTTGCTTAAAAATAAGCAAATATGAAGTAAATATCTCTAATAGCCTATGAGATAACAGCGACAGACAGACGGACAACTTTAAAATTTATATTTTTTTAAGCGAATACATGCTTTGTAAAACACTTCACATACTTTCAGGCTGCAGTTTGCCTGAAAGTAGGCAATTTTTGTAAATTTTCAGCAATTGGCATTTTACTTGCTAAAAAAAAAACTGCATACAAAATGCAACAAGGAAAAATTGCAAAAATTGTCATTAATCGGCACCGAAATGTCCTGAATGCATGTTTTTCTAAATGTAGATAATCCAAAGTTTATATGACATGAAAATCCAGCCGATTTTTTATTTATTTTAATAGAAAAATTTTAATTTCCATAAGGCGTAGCCGATTTTGTTATTTCAAATAGTTTAGAAGTTATAGCAATTTTAGTAAAGCAAAGTTTAGCTATTTTTTGGCTTTAAATTTTAACGGCGAATTTTGCAATGCGCCAATATACAAAGACACAATCGGTCGGCAATTCAAGCACGCAATCGGTCTGCTCTGTGGCCCTCTTGTACTTGTTATGAGAGCAAGTGAGAGGCATAGCTTAGTTGCGCAGCATGTTGTGTAGCAATGAGCTTTTTGTGTGATAACTGTTTCATTTAACGGTTAATTTTCGAAAACTGAAAAATATATTAAACACTTCTTAACAAATAATAGGGTGTTTCCACTGCACTTTTAACATTGATCGATTTTCTACCAAAAACTGTTTAAAATCGCCGACATTTGATTGGCAAATGAGGTTCCTTTAAGTAAAATAAACTTCAAACACATTTAAGACAACGCGTAACAGTTGACAAGCCCAAAAAAACTACGTAATCAACTAAAGTTTTGTTTTTTTTTTTTTGTATTTAAATTTTGATTTTACAAAAGATTTGCTAAAATTAAATTCTTTGGACATTCCGATTTCAGTATACAACGAGGATATGTCTTAGGATGATAGACCATAGCAATTTTCTTTTCAAAAATATATCCTTCCTTGCAAATACATTGTTCATTAAGGCGCCTCAAATAGCAGAATGTATATGTGTGTTTGCAGGAATTGCGACAGGGATCTCCGCTGCCCACGGTTGCATTAACGCCGCAATCTCTTAATGCAGAAACCGTCATGAAGTCACTTGTAAGCAGAAGCAACAAAGCACACAAACGTAATATTTTGAAAATTTTCTGCATAATGACTGCCCAAATCGATACACGGAATAAATATTACTAAAAATTTTATGAATTTCAATATTTTATATACTAAAAATCTGCTGTTAGGTCTATTAAACTGTATCTAATTGATTTTATTTTTTTTTATTTTTATAAAAAAAAGAAACAAATGTCATCCATGGCAAATTTATACTAAATATTCTCCATTTTTTCTATTCCGCTTGAGAAACCTCCAAAAAACGAATTGTAATGGCTTATACTTAATTCCGATGATTAATACTTAGCATAGAGTTCAAATCACCTAGTAGATGCCTTGTTTTTAAATTTTATTTAATTGAATTAACAAATTAAAATATTTCAAATTCCATAAATCAAAATTCAGCAAACATTCCACACATTTTTTTCTTCCAACTTAAATACCCGAATTCTGCTTAATCCACGAACGCAAAGCACCAACATATGTATACATCGCAGGTTTACCCTGTGCACCGCAACCAAAGCCCCATGAAACAACGCCAAACAGTTTGCCCTGCACCGTCAGCGGACCACCAGAATCACCCTGACACGAACTGACCTGTCCACTTGGATGACCAGCGCATATCATGCGATCTGTAATGCCGGGAATATTCTGCGCATTGCAATAATCCCGACTCCAGAGTTGTACATTTGCAAATTTCAAACGATTCGGCAACTGCAAGTTGCCATTGATGGCGCCAAAACCGCTCACAGTGGCCATGGTATCGGCAGCAAAGTTGGCATCGCCGGCAGCCAATTCAATCTTTTGTATAGCACCGCCCAGTGGCACGGGCTGACTAAGCTTGATCAGTGACATATCGAAATCTTGACTCTGTGGATTGTACTGTGGATGCACAATGAATTGTGCAATGCTGAAGGATTTACCGCTGGCGCTGAGTAGATCGCTTGTGCCGGCTATGGCACGCATTTGTGCAGGATTTTGGCCAATGGTGCAATGTGCAGCGGTAACAATAATTGTTTCCGATATTAGTGAACCACCGCAATGATGGCGTCCATTCAGCTGCAACGAAACCTGATACGGAAATTGACCAGGACTTGCAAATTGACCGCCTATGATGCGTGTATTAGAGTCGCTATCCTCCTTGTTATCGTTGGTAGCAGGTAGAGCGTCTACTAGGCAGAGTACGCTGGCGTATAGCAAGAAAAATTTGGCAGTGCTTTGTAGCCGCGACATTTGTATGGCTTAGATTTAAACGCTGTTTGCAATTGTTGCCAATTCGGAGTACTTCAATGGCTTATATAGCGAAATTTTTACATACAAGTAATACCAAAATTTATGAGCCGTGCAGCACAGTTAGAAAGAGTTATCGCGCGCCAAATTTTCGCACTTATCAGAAAGCCTACCGCTGAGCAGTTGTGCTTAAAGTTTTTTTGAGGCTTTCTTTATTTAATTATTTTTTATTTCTTTTTTTTTGGTTTAAGCATTTGAATTAGTTCAAATTTCCCAAAGTGAAATAGTGCCGTGATTCAGCCATTCAAAAGCGAAGTCCTCAAACAAAACATGTAAGCTCATGTAATTGACCTCTTTTCAGTGTAGTTCCAAGAAATATTGATTAATAGAAATCTTTTGTCTAAGATTTCTCAGGCTTTGGTATCATCACAATCTCAACGCACTTTCTTTGTAAAGGTAATCAGTGATGCGAATCATGCGGTGCTTCTTGAAGGTGCTTCAATGTGCTGCGCAGTTAGTAAAGGTAGCATTTAGACCGCAATCCATTCAGCCAGCAGTTGACATCATTGAAGTCAGCCAAATGAGCACCTTACACAAAGAAAATTTAATATGCGGATTCATTGTTGATTGACTTGTTTAACTGTTAAGCTTCTGCATTGGCACGGTAGAACTATTTGTGATTTATTTGTGTTTGATAATTTTTTAACCGTTATAATTCGAATTGGATTTGCTTAAAGTGTTTAATATTAATTGGTTACGGTAAATTTTTATAACATATTTCTTAATGCTGTGCTGATCTATGATATTAAACGCATCAAAAGTCAAGTCGAAGTAGACATATCCCTCTGTCTATCCTTATGTCTGTCTGTCCGTCTGTTTGATCTATACAAGCCCAGAACTTGTTGGCTATAAGAATAGAGCCTTAGACTTTAGTTATTCACCTTCTACAATTCTTTCTTCCAATCACTTCTGTTGACATTTTACTCCACTTTAAAAAATTATACCACTTTATACCACTTTTAGACCACTTAAATTATTTTCAGAGAATTAAACTAGCTAAATACTCAAACACATATTCCCATTAAAATTTACATAAACTGAGCATCAAAACAAAAATTTAGGATTTTAATAGTCGAGATTAAGCTACAACAAAATCGTATAATTGGCCATTTGCATGGGTAAGGGTTGACATTGTCCAAATTACTGATTCACTGCACAGCACAATCGATGCATAACTAATGAACAACGGCTCGAATTCGGGAGCCCCACACAATATTTGATTAGCAGTAGCTAACGTTTGATCGAGCATTTGATGCGATCTAATGAAGCAAACAAATAGGCAGACTGCAATTAAAGCCAAAATAGAAGGCAATTATTAGGAAATTATTATCGAAAAAAAAAAAAAATAAATAATATTTAACGAATATTCGTTATTGGCTTAGTGTATGCTCACAAACGTTTGTTCAGTTCGATTTTAAAGCTGCTCAAGTCGTGTCGCGCAGAAAAGAAAACAAATATTGGCTAAAAAATTCCTGCCGACAGCTAGCTTCCTCAAAATGTTGCACAACAACGAATACGAGTCAAAACTCGATGAACTTGAAAAGTGGTTTCAATCGAATGAGAAATTGCCGCAGGAAATTGGTAAGTTGGACTGCAATTTATTCGCACAGTGCCAATACCTCTCTAACGGGTTGTACCAATAAGACCCTAAAATAGCTCTCTTCAAATTTATTGTATCTTGCTTCAATTCTAATGAAATATTTCGTATAGTTCCATATTACAACAGGAGAACAACTATCTCCCATACAGTTCTGTCACCCTTTCTGGGTTTATGGTAATAAAAAAATTTTGTTGTGCTTAAATTTAACTTGAAACAAAATTATTCACTAGAAAATATCTCACACGGTTTCAGTTAGGAATATATGCTCCATAAAAACTTAAGCTTTAATGGGAAGTACAGAGTATACCGATGTCAAGCACACTTCTCTCGTTTCTCTATTTTTTCAGATCGCTTGCTTCTGCGTCGCTTCTATCAGTGTATGTACGGCGATCTGGTGGAGACTAAAAAACTGATTGAGATCAACTATGCGCTGCGTAATAGACATGAACACATTTTTATTAAACGTGATCCTGCAGATGAGGACAGTCGTAAGACCTTTGATTATGCGTAAGTGTAAATGCCTTATATAGCACCTTCTATATATTTATCGTAATTTTTTTTCTATAGAGACATACTACCGCTGCCCGGTTTAACACCGGAAAAATACAAAGTTTCATTATATCGCTTTCGCGATTGTGATCCACACAAAATGCATCACACTGAGGATACACGTGCCTTCTTTATGGTCACAGATTGTCGTTTCATAACATTGGACGATGCAGCACAACCGGACGCCATGTCTGAGGGCGAAGTGCAAATCTTTGATATGAATGGCTGTACAATGCGTCACATTTCACGGCTGACAATAAGCACTTTGCGTGCCTATGTGAAATTCTTACAATTGGGTTTTCCGGTGCGTCTCAAGGCCATACACATGATAAATTGTCCAACCTATCTGGATCGTATAATAAGAGTTGTGAAGCCGTTTATAAGCGATGAGGTTTTTAAGTTGGTACGTTTAACAGAAATTTGGTGAAAAAGTTGACCCAAAATAATGTAGTTTCTACTATCTTCTATATTGCCTTAGATACATTTCCATACAATCAGCATTGATACGCTCTACCAGGCCGTGCCGCAGGCTATGCTGCCGGCGGAATATGGTGGCGCAGCCGGCACGCTGCAAGAGTTGAGAACACAAATTTGGCAGCTCTTAAATGAAAAACGGTGAGCAGTTGCAGTGAGATATTTATTTTTAATTCAATAAAATTTTTGCTTAAAAATAATTTGCAGTGCATATCTCATGGATGCCAAACAGTGGTGCATTGAGAAGTCTACAAAGCGTACAGGTCAAAACTGGCGCATTTTTTAATTGGTTAAAAATTAATTAATTAATTAATGTTGAAATATTTTAAAGTAATAAAAAATATTGGCTTTTTGTTTATTAAAAAATATAAAAAAAATGAATATAGTGACACACTGTACACTCTTCATATAAAAATGTACTAAAAAAAAATATTTTATTTCTTTTTAAGATTATTTACTATGCTTAATTAAAAATTAATTTAGTTAATGTGCAACAAATTCAAGCGTTAACAAAATTAGTTACACTAAATATAAACCAAAAATAGTTATATATATATATAGCACGCTGATTCTTCAGTAGCAGTGTTTCAATATCCCTAGACAAAATGGCGCATATTAACCAATGGTCTACTGTGTGTTTTTTTGTATTGCTGACATCCTTATTTGATTCGCTGTCTACTTCGCCACCAGTACACGCTATAAACAGATGTGGTCCCAATGCTACAGTTAGCAGATGTGCAACCAAATGTCCGGCCACTTGTTTTGGAACATCAGAAGATTGCTATCTGGGTTGCATTGCAAGTCAATGCAAGTGCAATGAAAATTATGTCTTGGAAAAAACTGATAAATTCTATGGTGAACGCGATGCCATTCATAATCACTGCATTCTAAAATTGGATTGTAAACAATTTATTTTGGCTTAAAAATATATAAAAAGAAAGCATGAACTTTGTACTTTTATGTAATGGGCGTGGCCTAGCCATTTGGGTAAAGGATTTATATATTTCTAGATTGGAGTGGAAATAAGATTGCATTAAAATTGAGGAGCTAGACGGACGGACGGACGGCTATGGCTCTCCTAGTTTAATTGTTCAAAATCTGCCGATATTTCTGAAGCATTGGAGATATTAATGCGTAATATTTGATTATTATTTGGCAAGCAACCTTCTCTAGCTCCTAGCCCACGGTTATGGAACTCATAAGGTAAAATTGTGCAATGTCATGCATAGACCAAAATAAGCTTGACACGAGATCATATTATTTGATGACTTGCTTCGCAATGCTATTCCATAAAAGCATCGTGGTTTGAATCAGTTAAAAGCCACACATAGTAGTAAAAAGCAACCACCCAAGTGCATTCATCGTCCGAACAGCACATGGTCTTATGCAGATTCAGAAATCACTGAAGCATTTGCATTGGATCCAAAATTTGGTCTGATTATTTTTTTGGAAGCTGAACTATCTGAGCTGCAAGCCATATAGCCTGTGGCTACAAAAAACTGGAAAACTGATAAAGCTGGTTGAGTCTTACAGACTTATAAATATGTTTGTATGCTACACTCTCCATGTTTATTTCTTTCAGATTATCATTAGACCAGATAGGTTTTTTAATTACAATCCATCCATTTTATATATATATATATTTCACAAGTTAATTCGAGAACAGTTAACTTAAATTATTTGTTTATATTTTTAAATCCATTGAACCGTATTTCAATATAAATATTAACACCTTCGGAAAAATCTGTTCCACACATCGCATTGACGAAGCTCTCCAGCAGCAATTAAAATGAAGATTATTAATAAAAGCAGTTGGAATCTTCGGTGCATTGTGAAACTGAAAAAAAAAACTGAATTTATATGAAAAAAAAAAAATTACCCGAAAAGCCTCTATATATAGAAAAAAAAACCTCGATCCATAGTTTGTTTCAAATCAATTTTTTGAATTTTTTATGGCATTTAATTTTGTTACGCGAATTCCACGAATCAATTTGATTTTAGTTTCGGTAACAGTTTCAGTTACGGTTTGTTCCACTAATCAACTTCATTTGCGAAGATTTTGTGGCATGGAGTATGTGGTGGTAGCCATACACAGAAAGACAGACCCATGTCACGCATATACGCAACGAGTAGCACACCAGTTGCTTATATTTTGAGAGTGGCGTCACTTTGTATTGGTGCACAGTGGAGCGTTAATGCAAAATAAAGTGTGTAGGACATAATCTTTAAAGCAATATTTTTTTTATACATTTAATTTAATTTAAATTAATTTAGAAAAATAGAAAATAAATAATTTAACAAATCCAAAGCTTTAAGTTCATACAACTAATGGATTATATATCGTACGAGTATATATCTAACGGCTTTAATTATTCTCCAACTCCTCAGCCTCATCAGCCTTGAGTGCAACATAATCAGGTTCACATATAACCATTTTTTGATCAGCATAATCCATTACAGCACGTTGCGACTTCGACTTGTTTGGCTCGTCTTCCTCTTCATGTTTCTGACGCGCCGACTCAGCGGCAGCGCGTGCAGCAGCCTTGGCCTTGGCACGCTTAACGCCGCCAGCATTCTGATGACCATTGCTGATCATCCAAATGTTCTTCCAGATCTCACGTTTGAAGATGTTTCGATAGTTTTGAACCGAAACCAAAAATTCCTGTGTATATAGGATGCACTAATGAAGCTTTGTAACTAAGTGTTTGACTGTTAGAAAGCTTACCGGACCGAAGAGTGTTTGTACGGCAACATTCTCAACAGCAAGATTCTTATTGGTTGCCACATGTGTGATGACCAAAGGTGTATTGCTCTAAATTTTGGCAATTTTTTTAATTAAGAAATTTTCCAAAAAAAAAAAATAGCTACTTACAGGCAACTCACTGCCATCACTTTCAAAGCGACGTTCCGGATCCAAATGCACACAGAAAAAATTTGTATATGCCGAAGGCACATTTTTGCCAGGACCACAATTCTGTTTGCATATAATTTAGTCTTTAGTAATTAAGTCTGTTATATATAGCACTCCTACTTACACTGCTGCGCACTAGACCCAGAGGTAAATTAATCTCACCGAACTTGTGCGAATCAAATGTTGTATTGAAGGTCAAACGTAAATTGCACAACTTGGGTGCACTGTACAGGTATATGGGATCCTCTACGGGTTCAACACATTGCAAACGAAATTGCTGTCCATATTTGAGCAATTCATTGGTGCGATCTAAGCTATCACCGCTGACAATGCGATATGAATTGCGTACGCAAGGACGCACTGAGGCTGCGACGGTCAACTCACATTCCTCATTGATTTCCTGACTGTGACGCACCACGCGCTCATTGATGATAACCGAAAGCGCTGTGGTAGTATCCTCCATAGACATTTTCTCAATTTGCATATCGACCGGCATCAGCTGTACGACAGCACCGAAGCGTATATGCTCTTTGGGCGCTTCCAGTGCAATTTCTTTGTGAAAATTGTCGAAAAGTGTGCGCGCCTTCTCGACAAGCAACTCACCACGATCGCGTGAGGCTTTGAAGATGCGTATCTTATCCTGTGGTGGTGGAAAAAAAATTAATTAAATTAAAAAAAAAGAAATGAAAAGCATTTCATGAGACACACCTCCTGCAGACAATTATCCTCAAACCAATTGCCAATGCGGACAGTGGGACGATAACGATTGGAGCCCGAAAACAGTGTCGACAGTTTGCACGGCATTTTAGTCAAAAGTATTTATGTATAATGACAAAATATGATTTGAAATGCAAAAAAAAAATAAATATTATTAAATTTATGCGTTTTTAATGAAATCACTTTTTTGTATTTGCACTCCGAAAGTTTGAATGTGTCTGTGGCAAGTTTGTGGGAATAAAAGGAAACTTGTAGGAGAACAAATTTCTGAAAGGCTACTTTGCTGTTAAATTTTTTAAATATTTTACACTACTGTTCCGGTTTTCACTTTCTCAATGGCAATTATTTTTCGTTTAAAATTTTGTTGGCGGTGTTTAAATTTTGAATCGAGCTTATGAAGATACCTGTTGGTGATTTTGACTGTTTTTACTATTTCTTAACTGCTGAATAGCTGAACTGCCAACTTAATTGACAGCTGCCACATAAATAAGACCGATTTTACTACAAATAGCATCGATAACTGAACAGAATTATCGATTTGTTATAAAGCTACACCTGCCACACGTACTATTTAACGCTATTAAAAATGTGAGAAAACAAAATTTTATTTATCCAACTGACATATTTTTTAAATATTATTCACGCCTGATACTAATTTGCTCCTACTTTCATTCTCTTAGCAATCCAAATCACGTGTTCATAGTTTATTGATTCGTAAACTTTTATCTCAAAATATTATCTCAAACGTTTATACTATATAAATATGTAGTAGATCTGCAAAATCATTTTCAATATGTAAATTTGTTTAACATGTTGTCTAAACTGTGTTTTTTCTACAGCTGTGGGGTGCTAAGTCCAATTTAATGGTAGATAATCTTCTTGTAGAGCTGTAAGCAACACCATTCATTCTACACTAGACAGCCGTACTTCTGACTTCAAACCTCACCGCAATATCTTGAATAGTGCTATAAATTAAAGCCATATAATGTGCGTGTATATGGATCAACTTAAATGTGTGCTAAGTGTTACGCTTTCAACAATTAATCTATGAGGTATATGGCTTTTAAATGAGGCAATGCAATAGGAGTATTGTAGAAATAGAGTTCAACTATATGCCAATAAATATTGAATAAAACAATTGACCACGACTTTTATACTCACCACAGCATGTTGAAAATAAATACAAAAAAAATCTTATCTCATGAAAGCTACTAAAAACTTCGAAAAACTTATTTGTTTAAATTTTTATGAACATGTTTTTGAAACACTTAAAAAAAAACCACTCCATTTGCATGTCACAAGTTGCATGACGAAATGTAAAAACCATAAATAAAAGTTTTATACTCCTTCAATCATAAACTGGCAAAATATTTTATACTAAATGCATGAATTAGCAAGAAAATGGGAATATATGGAGCGAAGTCAACACATCTATTGCCATATAATGCTTGTCAAATAGACGTCGAGAAAAGGCGAGGCACGACTCGACGTTGATAAGAAACGTGATACTCAGCCGAGTGTTCACGTGCTGCGGTTTGTTTCAAGACGACAGCCCTGCCTATCAGTCAGTTGGGAATTGTTTATCTAAAATGTTTATCGCTTTCGATAAGAGGGGCTGGTAGGTGTTTTTAAATTGTCTGCCATATAAACTAATATTCGCAATAAAGATATTAAGTCTGGCGAACTATAATCTGCTGGCAAAGATATAAATTTTGTTTGTCATTTTTATGCGATTTAATAAGAAAATTTCCTTTGGTTGAAGGCGGATCTTAATCATCATTTGCTGAGCGTACAAAGTCAGAAGAAGATTGAATGTACTTAAAAAAAAAAAATCGAAAAACCCTACACATGTTGAACAGCTCTTTCAGGCTTTATATTTCCTTTAACAATTTTTTCCTACAAACCTTTTTTAAACTGTTAAAAAGCTACTTCTAAGTAAACACAGTTCAACCAGGCGACCAAAAAAAAAAAAATTTTAAATATTCAATTTTTAATTTAATTTTCTTTAATTATAAAACACTTAAATATTTTTTATTAATTATGGTTTCTTTTTACTTTTCACTCGATAAGCATCATAAAAACCGGGATGTACCTTTTGTTTAATATCCTTCGGGCAATCCTTCTTCAGCACGCATTGAAAATAACGTTTATTAGTGAAACTACGTGTCCGCTCGTTGAGGATGTAATTCTTCTTACATGTACATTCACCCAATCTGCAGTTCATGGGACATATGCGTGATTTATATTCACAAGTCTCTTGGCATATTTTTGCACAATGTTGCTCGGTTGCATTGACGCCGCATTTTTGATCTAATTTAATAATACGTCCAGTAGTCCAGTACACTGTCAGTGCTAACAGCATGTATGTACTAAGAAGTTGTACCATTTTCTGTCGAAGTCGTTCAACTAAACTAAATATTTAATACAAATTTAAATACTTAAATTTTAATTAGTATCTCGAATTGTTTTTTAAAGCATTCCGAATCAATTCACAAAGCTTAATTAAATTATTTATTATTTTTATTAGTTAAACAAATTCTAATCTTCACCTAATGACGTGTTGCACTTGTGTAAATTATCTATTTATGACTTCACCTTAACAAGTCTATTTTCTTTGTTACCTTTTTCTAGAACATCTATAAAATGTTAAACCTTATCAACTGCTGCATGACGTCATTTCAAATTTTATTTACGTCATTTGGAAATATTTCCATAGAAAGTTTTATTAAACTTTTAACTAACTAACTTGAGAATTTATTAACTAATTTATTTGATAATCTTTTTATAGAAAAAAAAAAATATTAATGGTTTAACATGATGAAGCACTTATAAAGAACTAGAAACAACCGAAAAGTACTTAAAAATGGGCGTGTGCTTGATTAGGATTCGGCTAGTGGTAAGCGCCGCACTACAGACTAGTAATTTCACTGACTACTGGTGATTAGTAGCTTTTAACAGTATTTTTTCGTTACACTGTTAACAAACTGTTAACTAACATTTCCTAACTCATATGTGTACTGTCTACAGGGATCATTCAACACAAGAGCCTTCATAAAGCATTCTTTAAACCAGTTGTTACACTGTATTGCCTTGTATGCCCTCATCGACAGCTTTAGTCCCGCTACTGATACTGTCGAACCACTGTTAATTCGGCAGTGCAATCAACTCGTGCAAATCTTAACAAAATAGCAGACTACATACGGCACATGTATCACGTGTCATGCATCATCTTGGAACTTGGTAAATAATATTCACCAACAAACAGGCGTCAGGTCTATTTTTATTTGCACTGTAAATAAGATGATTGTAATTTAAATATTGTATGACGCTCATATATATCCTACAGACGACTCAATATCATTTGCACGCCGCATATACTGAGCATGATTTGTTGGAACATTTTTATACGGCAAATAAAGTTTATATGCCTAATACAACTTGACAACTGAAAGCGTGACTATTACATCTAAACTTTCTATGCGGTTTAGTTCTTCAAATAAAAAAGTGAACTTTTCTTATGGTCAAAATGTCTGTTGCCAATTGAATGATAGTCACTTGCATGTGACGCTTGCAACTGCGGTTTATTTTAATTAAAATTATCTTAAAATAATGATTAATGAAACTTAAATTTGAAATATCACAACGACCCATTGATCGTCGCTTATCTTTAGTACATAGTACATCCAATAATCAAACATTTTGTGTATATAAAGCTTGGCTACTTGGCTATAAAAATTTTAGCTCTATGCAATATATGCGATTACGGTAAAAAAAAAAAAAAACAAAACTTGTTTGAGATTAGCCAGTACTTGGCCAAGTACGTAAATGCTTGACGCGGATTTTCCAGTCATGTGATTTGTATTCTAAAGAATTAGGGTGCCACTAGTTATTTAAATGCTTGCATATTTCTAGTTTAGCATATTAAATGAACAATTTAATATAAGAAAATTCTAGTTTGCACATTTCATAAGCAACTTCATTGCGGAACTCCAACCATACTCCATTATAAGTCCATAACTCAATGATTTCTATCACTACAAAGTATTGCGACAGTTTGGAGTGTGTGACGTACTTTATTAATTAAATTGTGTATATGAGCGCCACTTATGAAATAATCGAGTCGTGATATTAGAAAAAAAAAATTAATTATATTGTTAGAACAATATTAATATTCGTTTAATCGATTGCGACACTCTTAAGTGTGCGCTACTGTTTGAATATCAGCTTAATCAATCCTTGAGATAATGTAGCGAACAAGTGTGATATTTTATGTTAGCATGTTTAATGTGCAGTAGGTAGGGTATATATAATTTATATTGTATTTTGTAAACAGGAGAAACTATTAAGGGAGACGTAGAGCTGTATCGTATGCTAGAGTACATCTTGAAAAGAAAAATTTATTTTAAAGCAACTTCTGTTACGATTGACGGTAGAAATCGATATACATTCAATACACTCAGCGATAACTTTTTAGCTTTTTAGGCGCTCAATAACTCACTTTGAGCGCTTTGTTCTAATAACAATAAATTCTCTCATTTATATTCTTACAATTTGTATTTAAACTCTGTTAAAAAGCTCTTCTAACAAATCACTGTAAATAGTGGCACAGCCATGAAAGAAGGTAGCGCAACTCTCACAATATATGTAGCTGAGGAGCAAAAGACACGTTCAGTCGCATACTGAGTGCAGCTACCCTCTCTGAACTGTAGCTGAGAGCGCATGGCTGAAGTGGCGTCACTATGTATTATTACACGTTCAACCAGGCGACCAAACAAAATTTCTTTCACCTGTAATATAAAATAGGTAGTATGCTGAGTTTATATAAAGTTTATGTGTAGCATACTAGCGCTTCGGTTTGAATGAATGATTTATTTTTTTATGAGTTCAATATCTATATCAGATTATCTATTGTATTACTTGCAGAAAATTGAGGTTTCCAATATTATTTCGAACAAGCTCTACAAAATTTCAGTTTTAAGTGTAACTGATTCATTGTTTTAGTGAATAGGAAAATTTTGGTTAATATAAGATAAGCAAATCTATAAACTTTTTAAACGGTACAGTCGTATCGAAAATTATGCCGATGTGATATCTCACTAATTACACCAACTCTTATAAGACCATTAAAATATATATGCAACACCCTGCATACTTTACAAAGTACAGACTGTAGAAGCAACGGTAAACCGCATTTGTCGTTCACATGCCGATCTCTCAATCTTTGAAGCTTTTCAATGTCAATGACGCTACTCTGAATTCGGTTGCATTTGAGTTGCTAATTTTTGCACATCTACGCAAAACGAAAAAAAATGTATATCGCAGCACCATAAAGTGTTGACAATAAAAATATCATTTAATTGTTTATAACCAACGTTTGAAAAAGAAAAAAAAACAATAAACAAATAACAAAAAGATTATGAAAAGCCCCAAACGACGTAGATCAACTCAAATACTTCATTCAATGAAGCACACCCACATCCGACTCAAGCTACAAAGTATTCGTAATGAATTGAATACAGCACAAGAGAGTACGATGTGAGTGAATGGTGAGTAAGTCTGCTGATTATCACACTCAAGTCAGCCGAGTTAGTTGAGTTTATCTCGTTTACTTAAAAAATTCTCAAATGTGCACGTTTTTAGGCGCTGTACCGAAGGTACAAGAGCCTATTGGTTATGTGCAAATGTATGTAACAGTTAGAAATAATGGTTGGAGACCGCCCAAAGTTACCTCCATTGTGGTCAGTAGTGATAGAGAAGTCGATATAGCCATGTCCGTCTGTCCGTTCGTATGAAAGAAAGGATCTTGGAAACGTTAATAGTTAGAGACTTCGTATTTTTTGCATTCGACTAGCACTGCTCCGGAATTTTACAGGTTTCGCCATAAAATCACCCCCAAGACTAAAAATTTATTCACAATAATAATAATATGCCAGTATAGAGCTAACGTCCCTCTAAGTTAAAATCCAAAAAGTTCATCAAAATCGTATAATAAATGACGATTCCTTACTTACTACTTAATACTTCCGTCCTCCCTTTTTCTTTTCATACATAAAAAAATGTTTTGTGAGAAGTGGTCATAAGCTTGATCATAAGCTCGGAAAACATTTCATGTGTTTGTTAGATGATCTGTACTGGTACAGGGGCCTCTTACAGTCGGTTACGCCCGACTGTAATTTTCTTATTTGTTTGCTGTCTCTGTTTGCTGCTCTGAGCGCGCTTATTGATGAAGTTTTACAACATTAACAGCACAGACCGTCCGCCTATTTGTTATTGTTTATAAATTTGCTCTTTCTCTCTCTCTCTCTCTCTCTCTCTTTTTGAATTGAATGAGTTACTTTTCCATGATTTTTTACGGTTTTTTTGTTTTATTTGTTGTTGCTTTATAGTGCACACATATACATACAAACAGGCCAAGGCATATATGAACGAAATATAAATACGATCAATTAGCTCAGGTAGTAAGTCATTAGTGTGCCTGCATTCGAACCTAACTGTTCGTCTCTAAAAACTTGGCTCAGAAAAACAAAAAACAAAGTTTTATAAATTTTTTACTCGAGCGGCAAACAGCCAGCAGCAGCAGCAGCAAAAAACAAAACGTGTGAAAAATTCATTAAGTCAGCAGAAAGCAATACAAAAACAACAAATAATAATAAGTGAAAATAATTAATAAAAAATATAAATTAATAAAGCAGACAAAAAAACGTGTAACAAAATAAAATAATTTAAATTTAAAGCAAAAAAAAAAAACTGTGCTTAATTTGTTTTACATAAAAATACAAAATTTGCGAACTCTGTTATTGTCTGCACATTCGTTGAAGCACAAGGACAAGGACAAAAGAGAATCTGTTAACAGCTGATTTTTGCATTTAAGGTGAGTAAGTGTTCTTGCTTTTATTACTTTGATATATTAAAACCGGTATTTAATCTTAATTAATTAAGTCATTTAATGCATGTTTTTATTTAAGCTAATTAGCAACGCGCAATTATATGTGAAAGATTTGGTTTGTAATAAATTCAAGAATTTAACAAGTTTTCAAATCAAGAACAGCTTTGTTCATTTCAATGCAATAAGTGCTCCTCTAACTAACAATTGTTCTTCAATAAAAGTACTTAAATAAGTTTAAATGCTGCTTAATAGATTGATAACGAGCGACAGCTGGAATTTTTATTATTTTTTTGCCAGTTGTTTTCCATTCTAATTAAAATTCTTCTCTAAATATAAACAATTACGAGACAAAATGTGTTTTTTTTTTCTGTATCGCAATTATATATTGCAAAAATGAAACATTTCAGTTTAAAATATTTAAAAAGTGTTTTAGAGTTGGGAACATTTTTTGAGCTAAGATTGTGAAATATTTTCAAAGGGGATTATTGTACTTCAGACACTTTTTTATGCACTTTGATGTACTGAATGAACAGTGATAAGTTAAACGAAAAAATACTTCTCTGAGTTCAAACAACTGCATTAAATTGTTTCAAGTTGTGACTAGTTGCTATAGTAGATCTAATAGTTGTAAGTTCCAAGAAGGGTATTGGAATGAGCCATAATATGGATGAAATGCATTCTGCTTAATGTTATGGCTTCCTTTTTTATGGTGCGCATCTTGAGATCTCGGTGGAATAGATCATTTTTCAAAGCAGCCAATAAATTCTTTTAAACTTTATATGTAACTTCTATTGTTTTGCTTGTATGAACAGCCGAAAAGCGAGGCTTCTGTCAAGATGGTGACCAATATAGTTCACTTCATTACTTTGTGGCATTTAGGTGCCATTTAAATATTTTTTATTTTGTACAACAATCCAGTCCATGTCCAGTAGTACAGCTGATCAGTATCATTTAGGTTCTCAATTATCAGAAATGACCCATGTGATGGCATTGCTATGGGTATCCCTGCTTCTGTCTAAAGACGAATTGATGTTCAGGAATGATACAAATCCTGTCCAGCACAGAATAAGAATTTCAATTCCAGTCCTCAATACGCTTAATTGGTAAATATTTTTGACATACTGCAATGAGATATCGCTCTACTTTGACTTCAATATCTGGTTTACACAAATCAAAGAGTTTGAGATGATTTGCAAATGCTTCCGCATACCGCATTCTTATCTTTAAATGATGTATTTTTGATAATTGAATGCTTGAGATATTTTCCATAAATTATGCTCATTGTTTTTTGAGATATGAGCTTCCAGATTCTGTTAACATTTCATTAGTAGAAATCAAATCCCACATCAAAGGTCTACTTGCAAACGGTACAAATTCCAATACAAAATTTCTTATCATCAAGTTTGGTAGAAATTTTATTAGCTATTCTATGATATACTTCTATAGACTTGCTAGTATTTTGACTAAGTGTTTTCTTGAAGGTGGAAGCTTGTCAGATTTTTCGAAGTTTTCTCAATTTGATGAGGAGTGTGAGGGAAGGGTGGGAGACGCAAAATTTTAAAATAAACTTGTAAAATTCCAAAGAAGTTCTAGTTGAATGTAAAAAAACATGAAGTCTGTATCTATTACAGTTTCCGAGATCCTTTCGTTCATACGGACGGACAGACGGACATGTCTATATCGACTCCTCTATTACTCCTGACTCCTGATAATGGGGATTTGCACAAAACCAATTGGCTCTTGTACCTTCGGTATAGGGCCTAATAATTGTTATATAGAGCCAGTGTAACTTTGTGTCTAGAAGGACTATACAAAGTTGAAGTAGTCAGGCGTCCGTTTCGAACTGATCTATAGTATCTGGAGGGTGTCAGGCGTAGCGCGCATTGGAATTTCAATTATTGACATGCCTTAGTGTTATAATCGCCATGTCATAGTGTTATAATTGTGTTATAATTCTCAGTTATGAGTAATGCGTGACGCCTGGTTTGCTGTATAGCCTGCTATATACATTAGCTAGAGGACCACATGTACTTTAAAATTTAAAAAACTTGGCTTTGTGTGAATAATTAAATTTTTTTGTGTAACACTTCTAGAATAATACACCATAACGGAGGTGAACCATCGCCCGCTTTTGACAAAATGTAGTCTATGTACTTTTCCAACATTCCATCTAGTTCTAGTTCGGAAAAGCACTTTCTAAGGTTCTTAAGTATGCAAGTAGTGTGTGCTTCTCTGGCTCTTCTTATTTAGTTTATTTATTTGCATCATAAAGTTTTTAGAAATTGAAATAAAATCTTAGCCTTATATCAAAAACTACAACTTTTACCATGATATCCGGTTAATTTTTCTTTTGTATCTTGAGCTTAATTCTATAATCTTGTTCTGATGCTTGATACATGATATTTGCTATGGCTTATTACGGCTTTATATAACACAAAGACACACTCGTTAGACACGTTTTTAATGCAAAATATTTACATATTATAAACGAGTGAACGCTAATATTAAAATAGGGCTTTAAATAGCAAACATATGGAAGGTAATTACAAAAAAAAAAAAAAATTACAATCCCTCCTAACGAGAAAAAAAAAATACCCACAATTAACAATTAGTAAAGAAAATGTTTAGCTGTAAAGTGGAAAAAATAATAATAATAAAAAATTAAATTAATTATTAAATAAACCACAAAATACTACTTGAAATGCAAAAGTGCATACAAGTGCATACAAACACTCCAAACAAGTCTGAGAACTGAAGTATGCGAACGGGCAAACTGGTTGACTGCTTATTTTAGAGGCATCCCATGCCAGGCCAAACAAAAATTCACAGCTTATTCGAGTGAAACGTACTTGAACTTGAAAAACCAACAACCGACAATTTTTATAAAAAAAAAGCTAATAAAAACGACAATTAAATTGTTTGCCATAATATGTGTAGGGTGTAGGGTGTATAATATACTTTTTTTTTGTAAAATAAATACAATAAAGTGTCTACAGTAGTTTAGGGCAAAATTATGGCAAAAATAAAATATTTGTTTACGTTCGAAATGGAAAATTTTGGTTTATAGCTTTAACGGTATTATTATGGCAATAAAATTTATAATTTTATGGTATTATTAAATGGCTAAGCAAATTTTTGTATGATATACATTCGGCGCAAAAAACAATATCAGTCAATAAGACAAGGCTAGCACAGTTGCTATAAAAGTTGCTATAAAACTTGCCATAATTTCTTGCAATGCAAATTAAAGCTCTGTCGAATACTTTATCTTTTTTTTTTTTAATAATAAATTTTATATTATTTATTTTACCATAATTTCACAAAGTTTTTTTATAACACAATATCTGCTGAGTAAAGTTTTTTTTTTTTTTTTGTTAAAGAATATTTGCTGTGTATGAAAAATTTCTTATTTTATAAAGAATTTAGCTAAACAAAAGCCAAGCAACCTTCGAAGCGGTTATCTGCACTAAATACACAGATTGATAAGTGTCAAAGCAGTTACAGCTGCCGATCTGAATTGAATGGCGTTGTAATCATTTATTTTTTATGGCCTATAAAGTGTATCTACTATAAACTTACAATATTAGATAAGCGCAAATTCCAAAACGTGTTGTTAGTACAGTTTGTAATAGGCAGATATGCCGCTTGCTATAATATACACATATATGTCTATTATGGATAATAATTATATTATAGACATTAATAAAATAATTTATTTTTGCTTATATTTATTAGTTTTATGTTTGCTTATAAATCACAACAGGCGCACACACAGCACTAAATAACAAATTAGTTAGGGGTCCAAGTTGCTATAAAATTAATTTCATATAATTTACTAATTTGTAGTCAAGTGAAAAAAAATATTCTCGCATGAATCATAAATTTGTGCAAAAAACTTTAGTCTGTCATAAATTATGGCACATGTTGCCATAATTCATTAAGACACGTTTTTTTTCTTCCGATTAGCTTAAGTTAATGCCTAATATTTATAGCACAACTTATTCGTAATTTGATGCCATAAACTGTATCAAAGACGTTGTAAACATAAATTTACGCATTCAGTCCAACATATACCCGCTATATATACACAAGATCGCTTTGACTGATAAATATTATATTTAATCTGCAGTTGTTAGAGCTTATCATTGCGATTGTATATCAGTCGACAAGGAACTTGTGCCTGAAAGCATGAAAGAGGCGCGTTTTATATTGTTTTAATTGATTTTTTTCTGCTATAATTTTATATGCTACAGGATTTATAGCGCATTCTATGAAATATTAATTTATTTCTAATTGTTGAATTTTATTTTAAATTTAAAGAGTTGCTATAAATTCTGTACAGACTAATTTATGGCAACTCTTTAAATTTAATGCAAAATTTATAATCGTTTAACTTCCGTTCTTACTTTTTGGTCGTGTGACAGTGAAAATATGCTTGAGACTTTGTTCGCCTGGTTGTTTTGATATTTTATGGCTTAGGAACAGGCAGATTAAAAGTAATTAAATATGATTGAAATCAGTTAAGTAGAATAATTTCTTGCAATCTTTTTTTTTCTTAATATTTATTAACAAGTAGAATAATCGGATTGAGTTTAATAGATTAATTTCTTGGAATCAGTTAAGATTTTTAAGAAATAAGTTTGGTAAACAAATTTCCTGGAATATTTTTTCAACAATCCAAACTCTTTAAAGTTGCTAGACAGTACAATCTAGTGCTAACTAGTTAAAACTGCTAAAATATTTTGTTTCAAGTTTTGTATAACTTTCTTATTCTTTATAGATACATACTTTATAGCATACAAACTTGATTTATATACATTGTTTAGCTAAAAACTTGACCACAAAGTTTTGAAATGCATATTTTTGCTTGAAATGCATAAATATACAATAACCGTTTCATAACCGTTTCATAACCGTTTCGTAATATTTAGTATTTTTGATGCAGCACACATTTTTAAAATGTTTAAAGCATGTAGACGTACTTTTGGCAACAAAAAATCATACAAAATGGCTAAAAACAAATGTTATTCAAGCATTATCAATTTTTTCCTATTTCTAAAGGTATAGCTATTAAAATATGCAACTTTTCAGCTTGCAACGTTAGCTGCTAGCTTACCATTTTATTTTCTATGCTTCAAATGTAAAAATTTCGATTATTTGATATCGTTAATCAGTTTTAGATTAATTAATTCAATAAATATTTTCTAAAATATAAAAAATCAGTTTAAATTCTTTATAAAATGTTTATTTTGACGCGAAATTAAGTGTTATTGAAGAACAAACAACTTCATTCTATGCTTAAAACTTGAAAACATCAAAACTCTCGCGAATTTCTAAGAAATCTGTTGCCATACATTCTCCAATTTTTTTTATTTGTTTTAATTAAAGACAAAAGTTGTGCAAATAAATTATTCAAAAGTTTGTCCGTAAGACAACCCAAAGAACGACGTCATAGCGCAGCAAAAAATTACGCTTTATGAATGAAAAAAAAAAAATAAATAAACTAAAATTCATTGGCATCTACGGCATTGTTTATGCTGAAGTAGTACTTCATGCAAACTGGTTATTAAAATGGATTTTTATAAAGTTTGCCCGTTTATATTTTGGCTTTTTGTGTATGCTGTGCGCTGTTGCTAGATGTTTCTGTTTATTGCGTTTATTTTTATGGAGCTGGAAAAAAAAAATGATGTACCATAAATAAATATAAGCAAAGATCAAGTAGAGAAAGTGTAATTCAAAAAAAATTATAGCAAAGGGGAAATTTTTGGTAAAAATTAAAATTTTTGGAGAGTACTTAATAATACAAATAATAATAATAATACAAAGCTCATTGAATAAACATTGAATATGCATAGCTGTACAGTTTTTTCTTTCTACCAGAAAGAAAAAAATAAATTTTATATTTAGCTTAAAAATGACAAATTTTACTAAACTGTTAAATTGACTCTCAAAAGTAAGAAAAAACAAATAAATCTTGACTTAAAAAATGTCTAACTTTTCTTTAAAGATTTGTAAAGCTTTAATATTTTTTCTTTTATACTTTTGAGAGGAGAAAAATCTGTACTGCAACACTTTCAGCTTTATTAAGTTTTATTTACAAAATTTCGTAATATTCTGCACTCATCACATATGCAAATGTTAATCAGGCTATTTAAATAAAATATTAAATGTTTAATTTCTGGAACCTTCATGCGAACATTATTCGTTCTTTACAGTTGTAAATGAGTAACTGTCAACAATTTAACTGAATTAAATATTTACACAATTGCAAGAGTCAGAAGCACAGATTTACACCTTCATGAAGGTCAACAAAATTTTTTTACCTACACGTAATAAAAATAAAGTTCAAGAATTTTGCACAGTTTAACGCTGCCGATCAAGTTGCTTGTCTGTGATGCCACAACAGTTTGTTGCAGACTGTACCCAAAAAAGCATGTTGTAGGAGTATTTTGCACAGACTTTGCAAATATTTTACACAAATAAAAAAATGAATAAATAAAATATTTTATTAAAAAATTTGTCAAACTATATTTCCTAAAATATTCAAAAAATCATGCAAAATAATTGAACTCAAATGTTTAAAGTAAATATTTTGTGACAGTTAAAACGTGCATGCGATATCCGTGAGCTACACGCGTGTCAATTTATGAGATCAGACCTTATTAAATTTAAAATTTGTTGAAAATATTTTTAGACTGAAGCGCAGACTAATTTGTTTAATCTAATAATTTCTTTTGCAGTTACTACTTGCCAACCGAAATCGTATCGAAAAGTAATGCGAGCATGCGCAGGTGCTTGTAGTCGTGATCACTTCTAACGTCGAACGAGATAAGCCGAGAAGCCATTAAAAACGAGCAGAGCAGCACACGAATGACGTACACGAATCAGTGTCCGACGAGCTTATTTAAAACGCCTTTGCAACGTCTCAAATTTATCAGAACTTTTTAAGCCACACAGGCGAAAAGTTGTGAACAGATTTTGAGTTAAAAAAAGTAAAAATATTTTTTATACGATTTGCATTAGCGCGAAAGCGGTATAAAAAAAAAAAAATAAGACAATGCTTTAAAAACCACAACGCAACGTGTTATTTTTTTAATAAAAAAAAAATAATTTGAGTAATTTTTTAAAGTATTGCAAAATCTACCTCAACAAAAGAAAACTTATGCAATAAGCGCGCCACTTGAGCAGTATTAAACGATAAAAATACAAAAAATCAATCATTTGTCGTGTTTAAAATTTTTAAATAAGCCAAAGTAAAAACCGAAAACAAATAAAAATGTCAACGTCCAAGGAACATATATTTGCAAGTCAAGAAAAGGATCTCGAGAAGCCGCAACAAGGTGAGTGTTAATTGTATGACAAACAATTTAAAAAAAAAAAAAAAAAATGTGTAATATTAAAAATAAATAAGCAAGTATGTTAATTGCACTTTTGTTTGCAATGAACACTTGTTTAAGTTGCTTTGATTTAAGAAAAATAAAGTAAGGCAATAATACAACATACAATGTGTCTGTTTAAAACAGTGTAGTGTCAAAATATAAAGCAAACTTGCACTAAAATAATGTGTAATGCTTAATTAGCTAAATTATGTGTTTTTAGAGTATAACCGTTTCAAAACCGTTTCATAACCGTTTCGCAATTTTTACAATTTTAAGCGAAAAATTACATTTTTAATGGAATGCAGTACATTTTAAATCATTTATGTGTCAAAAAAGCAAGAAAAACTGTTATTTTGCATGATTTAAGCACTTTCACTAATTATAACATGCACTTAACAACTTTACGCTACATTTAACTATAAAAAACATTAATTTCTAAAGTGTTTTGCACAAACTCGAACATTATTGTACAAATCGTGCTTTGCCAAATAAATTGAAGTACAAAAACAACAATTCTTTATAATTTATTGACAAGTTAACACGTTTCAACTTCAAAAATAAACAGCACACACTGTACATGCAAGCTACACGGTTTTTTTTTGAGATAAAATAAAAATCTCTGTGAAATCGTGCAAAATTTTAGACATACAATAAGCATTGCGTAGACAGTGTGCTACAATTGTACTTGCATACATCTATAGATACATATATGCATGTATGTATCTACTAGATATGCTGACAAATATTTGCGTAAAAAATTTTTGAATCATTTCACTGCTGGAATCTATTATTATTATGACTCGATTAGCTTTGTCAGCACAATCAGCTCAGCTTTTGTAGTCGCATTAAAAGTAATTTTCCACGCAATTTAAAGTGACAGCGTTGTCGCTTTTAATTGAGTGATAAAACGCTCATCCAAACATACAAAAAAAGAAGTGAAAATTATTGTACTTCAAGTGCGTTTAAATTAAATAATGCCTACCTACGATATTTTTGGTTTTGTTTGTTTGTTACATCCTCAGCTCATTGCATTTAATGTTGCCAATTCTCAGAATTCTATATATGTACACTCCTGCCCGGCACAGTAACTCAATCAAGCTGAATTTAAATTTATTTTTATCTTTTTTTATTCCGACGTAATTGTTCACTTGTTAATTTTACACGTTCATTCATTCGAAAACGGAAGTTATTTATTATGCAAACGCTGTGAGTTTTGATATGCTTTCAATATGGCTTGGAAAGAAAATAAAAAATAAAATAAAAAATAAAAACAAGAAATAAATAAATTAGTTTATGGCGTGTGCAAAATTCCTAATTTAACTGATTTAGTTTCGATTTTGTTTCCAGCTTTTGCTGTTTATGTTAATTTTATGCCAGTTTGTTGACATATATTGTCTGTTCTTGAATATTAAAGCATTTTCCTGAAAATCCATAAATGCTTTTCGGCGATTTTTTTGCAAAGTTGTACTTCCCCAAAATATAAATTGTTAAGCTTATTTGATAAACAAACAGATCATCACTTTAAATGCATACAGTGTTCGGCACATTAGTGTATACGTGCAAATTTTAGCAATTATAAAGGGTGTTCCAGCATGCAAGCAAGCTATGAATGTGTATATTTTGGAATACCTTTTATTTTTAGACTCTGCATTCTTATTGTTAAAAATCAAATCCATTTAAGCATGTCCGTCTGTCTAGCTGTCTCTATGTGTAGTTAAAAGAACTGCAGCGATCTTTCTTCTTTACAAAAAAAAAAAAAATAATTTCAATAGGATAAAATCTGTTTATAAACCGGTTCAGTCATTTTGTCATATTTTATAGAAAAATAGTATTTAAAACTAATAAAATGTCATTTAAGCAATTTAAATCATTTTAGAAAACAGCTTTATAGCAAGTTCTATGTTAAATATATGAAATAGGTGTACAACAACTTCATAACCGGTTCAGTAAATTTGATGTAGAAGTTTGACAAGCAATTACTTTGAATGTGTAGCTCCCTATAGTTAAATATTATAAATATGCTGAGAGCAATAATGAAACATATAACAATTGAAGGAAAATTGCTTAAACCAAAAGAAAAAATCTTCAACGGTGAGGTAACGCTCTTAAATTAGTAATAACGGAATCATATAAAACAATTTTTACCCACTTTCAGTCGACTGAACTGTTGATAAGCTTACAAAAATTCCTTTAAAATTGAAAAGCAGTTATAATTCACAATTAGTTTTACTTTTTATAATACAATGCTCTAAAAGCGAAAGAAGCATAGGAGAGTTCATGATCAGCACAAGGAGATGCATCAAACTTACATGGTTCATTCTTCTGTACGGCTGGCTGTGAGAAAGTTTCATTGTTAGACAGTAGCTCCAAACTTCATAGCTCGAAAGTTGTAAAAAAAAAACATAGTCGTATAGAAATTTGAGTTTAAATGTGTTTGATTTAAGTAACTTATGTATAAAAAACTTTTCAGACTCAAAAAGAGACTTAAAACAATTTGAAAAAAAAAATGAAAAAAAATTCGTAAGTGTTACAATCAAAATTTTACAGTTAATTTTAAAGAAATGTTTTAAAATAAACAGATTTTTAGCTGCTTAATATATGCTAAGCTAAAGCCATACTTAAAATTATATAAATAGCAACATAACTGTTAAAAATAACCTTCAAAAATGAAAATATATAAGAAATTATAAAATTATATATTGCCAAATATTTAAACATAAGATAGAAATATGTTTTCAACATAACCGTTTCAAAACCGTTTCATAACCGTTTCAATTTTTATCTTTACAATACTTTATAATTAAATACCTTACGTTTAAATTCAATATTTCAAGCTAAATTTTTCATTAATTATAATAAACCATTGCTAATCAACACATTTGCATAGGCTTAAATCTAGAAAAATGCAGTTTACTAGATTAAAAACAAAAAAATGCCAAGTTTTGATGATATTAACAAGCCAAGTTGAGTAAAAAAAAACAGTATAAATGGTTTTGCACTTGACACAGTTCACTTCACTGATTTCCTCAATGCCTTTTATGGGTTTGTATGGTATGCAAGTAGATTTCTATATAAATTATTTACCAGACATTTCACTCGTTATGGGAATGTTTATTGTCATATTGAAACATTAAAAGCAAAACAAAAGCAAAACAAAAGCAAACACAGAAGAAATAATAAATAATAAGAAATCAGATACAAGAAAATATTTGTTGCCGCTTGACTGTCAGCAAGTAAACCGGTTACCGGCAAAAAAAATAACAAATACAAAATTTAAACGCATAGTTTTTGAACAAACTTTTTTAATTTATGTTTTTATGCGCGCAAAACTTGTTTTGAAATTTAGAGCTGCTTGGCTTGAGTTGACTTGGCTTGGCTTCTTTGCAGATTAAGGTCAAACACATGATCGGAAATATATACATCATCAGCTGTGTGTGCACTGTGCAGGCAGTGCATTCACCTTGAAATTCCTTTTGTTTTTTCTTTACAAAATTTTCACTTTCTGTTTAGCACTGTTAAGGCGCTGTTAAGTTAACAGCGTGTAAGCCGTATTGCAAGACTAATTACAAATTAGCATTTTAAATGCCAAATTAAAGTATAATTTGCTAAAACAACACAAAAAAAGAAAGCAAAATATGTACCGATTGGCAATTTGTCAATTTTGGCAACCTACTGTGCCGCGCTATTGAAATATTGTTGGCAACATTTCGTTGTATCATAAAATGCAAGAAACATTTTGTTGAACTTGAACTTGTGCAAGCCTGCAGTGGCTGTGTTGTTTTTGTTTTTTCTTTCATAAACTATTAATAAAACAATTTAAATGAAAAGTTGTTGCTTAATTAATTGACGTTTGTATTTTTTGGAGCGTGAGCCGAAACATGTTAATTTGATTTGTTGCACTACTTTCAAAATGTTTCTGTGAAATATCACAAGTAATTAGTTGCGCTATTTTGATTGGTTTTGACATAATAAAGTTATAGCCTAAGTCGTTACAGAAAGTGTTAGTTTTCACAAGTCTATAAGATATTTCATTGGCAATTATTGATTTTGTATAATATTAATGAGACAGTGTTGCAAATATTATACATATTTGGTGGACTGAAACATAGGTGGCGCTAGTAGTATTATAGCCATATTATTTTTAGTTAGTCCTTACCATCTCATCTCTTAAGGTCTGAGAACAGCAAAAAGTCGTTGGGTGTCAGAACTGTAGAATACGCTGTATGCGTAAGCAATTCGAAGCTCAATTCATGCCAGATATGTGTTTTCTTCTTTACTTTTTAATGGTTAAACCTTTAGTTCTTACAAAAAAAAAAATTGCTTAACAATTTTTGAATGAATTTATTAACTTTCTCAGCTTTCCATCTCCCTTCAAACTGCAGACTCGTGATCAATTGAAAAACTTGCAAACGCCATGCACCGCGCATAGGAATTTTCTCTGGTTTCGCTTCTACCATATGTTTCTGTTAAGTCGCTGTCGTGGCGCTGTAATGCTGCTGTTGAGGCAAAGCAAAATGAATCAGTTACTGTTCAGTCATTGTTGATGCTGTTATCTTTCTGTTATTTCGCACACTAACGCCGAACACTCGTCTAGACATAATATTAAGCAAAGTTTAAAGCTAAAATTTTTTTTTAAATAATTTAAAAATTTTTAAACATTCAAGATTTTGATTTTTGCTATCTTTTTATTATTATTTAATATTTTCTTACTTATTTATCTTAAAATATCGAAAAAGAGCTTAATAGCTTGGGATACTGTAAACTATCTGAAATAGACTTTCCAAAATGTAATAATTGGCGCATGTTTACGTTGGAAGGTGCTAATTTTCGATCTGCCCGATTATTTTCCAGCTTAACTTCGCAACGGCTGAACCGATTTTGACGGGACTTTCACCGTCTGATAGTTTATATTATAAGCTGTAATTTAGGCTAGGCATTATTTTTAAAAAGAATTAAATTTCGGGTAAAAAAATTAAATAAGATAATAAGATACGATTTTTGAAGCATTCAATGAATTTGCTTTATATATAAAGGGCAGCTCGAGAAATATTTGAACATTAGAAACTTTTTTACTAAAAAAGAGGTGATGTTCAATCAAAAAGTATCTCTTTTATACAGCTAAGCACACAGCTATACAGCAAAAATGATTCAGCCTTCAGTGGGCGTCTGTTTGTGTCTCCATAATATAGTTGGCTGAAAATTTTAAAGTCGTGTAATCTCAATTGCAGCATACGTAGTTGTTTTTCGTTTAATTTTGTCTAGTCTATTCGGAAGCATCTTAGACATTTGAAGCATGACATTACGTCTACAAAATTGTTCTAAGTTTCTTCTATACTTTTATCAATTAAAAGCTATATAAGTATGATATACAAGTATAATATACTACAACTATGATATAAAAGCGCTGGAGAAGAATTTCAAATAATAAATAACATGATTCACTGTGCGCTACTATTGTATAAAATA
Organism: Leucophenga maculata; assembly: GCA_035044805.1. Lineage (NCBI taxonomy): Eukaryota > Metazoa > Arthropoda > Insecta > Diptera > Drosophilidae > Leucophenga > Leucophenga maculata. Next base: position 1,958,211 of record JAWNNP010002290.1, read on the forward strand.
AATTAAATGCACCATTGATGTCATTTCGAGTATATTTGCAATTGCTGACTATCTACCCTTAGCTTTAGTTGCTTGAGAGAGGCTCTTAAATATATGAATTAATTTCTACATAAACAATTGCCACTTATTTAAGTGAATGATAGCTAGTATTTGTGTAAGAGCGTCTAAATTAGAAAATTGTCTTGCAACTGAATCATAGAATTAAGTGCATGAGTCTCTAATTGAAAATGATGTGTTATACGCTTTGAGATTTTTACATGAATTACATAGTTTTGAGACAGCTATATGAGATACATGACAAGTCCCTTTAATGCTATGCAGTTGAAGCATAAATTAAGTTGAAACTGTTGTTGGATGATGAAATACTTATAAGGCGTATGACAGGCGTGTCGCATTTTAAAAGCTTTTATAAATTACAACGAAATACACAATTATTTTTGTTATTTTTTTTATATAAAAACTCGATAATCTGCCGATATAAACAATTTTAAACAAATGACAAGAAAATACAATTAAATCACAATTTTGACAAAACAAAAAAAAAATGTCATAGCTTTAAATAATTTCACAGCGTGATATATAAAAAAATTATATATAGCAACTATAGCAGCAATTATTTATTTTATTTTATTTGATTTATTTCCTAAGGGCGTACAAGCCGACTCACTTGTATCTCGCACGCGATCATTCCATATGCATAAAATAATATAAATCTAAGCTGCCAACTAACGTGCAGCTAATAATTTTGCTAATAATTTCGCACAACTCTAAATAAATATTATTTAAAAAATATTTCACACATGAAACTCAAAATGCTTTGCTGTTTAAACAATTTATTTCTTTCTTTCTTTAAATACAAACTAAACAAATTGCGCAAGTTTTAAATTTCGTAGACGAATATATTTCTGTTATGAAGAATTCCAATGCATAACAAATGTTTACAGCTTTCAACTTTAGCAAGTCACACCCAGTTTTCAGCTGGCTACAGATTTCATAGTAAAAATAATTTCTAATTAAATTTGCTTTAATTATGCGAAAATCAAATAGCGTAACTTAAAGTTGGCAGCGAACAAAGAGAACTATTTCAATTTAAAAAGTATTCTGTTTTGTATTGATTTTATCAATAAACATACATATACTATTTAGTCAGACTGTCTAATTGATTAGTGCTACACACACACATAAAGAGAGATCATAAAAATTTGAAATTGTTTTGAGTTCAAAGTGCTTGAAGTGCATATATTGAAGGTTAGACAAATTAGTAAAGAATTAAGGCGAAATCTAAGCGGAAGTCTGGCAAATATAATGGCTAATGGGTTGCTATTAAACCGAGCAGACTTTAAATTTGTAAAAGACGCGGCTCTGCCATTTTTTGATTGGTAGTCGAGACCATTCTTGTAATAAATATTTGAAACATGCAAAGTCCATAGTACGAATTGAAGCAAATCTTCTTTTTTCGACAACTCATAATGAGCTCGAAGTCATTCATAATTTTGCCTTTGCTTTGAGTTGGAAGAGATGATATGTGAAATGCTTAACTCATGCCGCAAAGTATGCAACAAATTTTATTAATGCAATGTTACCACTTTTTTAAACTAATTTCCGTTACTTAGCTTAAAACTTCCGTTAACAGATGGCGCTTTGTACACATGACTGCATACTTTCAGGCTGTAATGTTATGTCAACTTAACAGTTTCTGTTTGTAACGGTACTTGTTAACAGTTTGCCACAGATGGCGGTACTGTACATAATGTTAAAACGGTTTCTTATACAATTTGAAAATAATATGTATGGACATTCGGATTTCTCTTATCTAATGTATTAATATTTGCATAATTTAAAAGTAATAGTTTGCAGCTTATTATAGCAAAGCGCACACATAGCAACAACTATTCGCTAAATATTAAATAAATAGCAAATCTAACAGAAATACATATTCCACTTCATACCTATGCCAAAACCAAATGCCAAATAAAACTTTTTACTTCAGACAGTCTACTGTACCTTTTATTCGAACTATAAGCATGTACAAATATTTAAAGACACGCATGTCGCAAATCTAAATTGGTATAATAAAAAAAAAATTCAGAAATTTTCCGCACAATCATCTCGAAAGTTGTTCGTCCATTTGAAGTGTAAGCATGCTAAAATAACAATATTCGCTTAACACAATAAACACACCCAAAAATGTTTTAATAATGTTTGTCTGTGGATGAGTCGCGGGTGCTATATGTACTACATATATGTCGTATATAGCCAAGTAAGTAAATAAACTTGCTTAGCACAGCTTGTCACGAGTGAACTTTGAACAAATTACTTTAGGCGGCTCACTGAAACGGTACAAGTACAACAGTTTAGTGCGAAAATATTTCATGAAATCAAAGCAGACAGTTGTGATGCTAAGTGAGTGATATATTTGAGTTGTGATATATAATTAATAATAATGCTTAGTAATAAATTTTAATTATGGGAAATTAGTAAAAATTTTAGGTAATAGTATTTCTTTTAAGTATATATTAAAGTAAGCACATGAGTCAGAGAGTGCATAATATTTTGACTTGATATAGAAAGCATTTAAGCCGCTTTATTAATATACAAAAGAACTATGTATATAATATAGCGAGGCTATAGAAAGTGCATGAGAAAAAGAGTTTAAAAAAGGGTGGAAGAACAGTTAAGGAAGGAGCTTAAGCTATCGCTCACTTAATTCCTTCCATTGCTTATGCCATTGTCATTCTATTTATTTTTCTCACTTATAGCGAAGCTATGCAAAAAATAGCTGCATTTATTAATAAGTTTCTCATGTTAAACCATTGTCCAAATTTCGCTACAATAAATAGCACATTACAAAGTCAGCTAAGCCGCACTACTTTCTCATAAATCGTCGCATTACAGCTAATATTTAATTACAAAGAACTTGAAGCAACTAATACACACCCATAATATTACCCTATATCTGACACAATGTCTAAGCAAATTCTGCGACAGCCGAGCAACACGTGAATCAGTGACAGCATATGCTATGCATCTCGTATATCGTGCCATATGTCGCATTAATTTGAAAACAAATAAAAAATGCAATACGACGCTTGAAATACAAAGCTTTGCGATTCGGAAATGACTAGAATAAATTGTGTAGGAGAGATAATATGCAGGGGTGAAGGAGTGTAGGCAATTTTTTATGTGTTCGCATTTCATTATAGCGTGAAAATTTTTTAAACCGAAATAATTGTCATCAGCCAGACTTGTTAGTGTCTACCTTATTATTGCTAATAATTTTGAATACAAATTTTACTAGCAGCAATAATATTAGACAGCCTCAGTAAATGACTAACTGTGTGACTGACTGACAGACAGACTGACTGTATGAGTCGCAGCGCATATTGTCTCGTGCTGGCTGGCAGGCAGGCAGGCAAGCTTGCTTATTTTTTTTCTTTTCGCTGGCCCCTGTTGTGCACTTAGCACCTCTTAGTTATTTTATATAAAATTATATATATTTGTGTACACTACAGTTAAAGTGTAGCAAAGGTTTGGCGCTGTTATATGAATGCTATGTAACGTCACGATGTGAAGCTGGTTTCGCCTTCACTAAGAAAACTGTGTCAAATGGTACAAAGCTTCTTAATAAATATTAATATCAGAGTTTGGAAACTATATAAATTAAATATAATACCTTCTAGAAGCTTCTGCTGTAAAACATCTTTATTTTCGAACTGTTATGTAATATTTTCAGTATCTTACGCGTAAGATTCTCATTAAAAAGAAAGCATTTTCCCTATTTTGCAGCATATAACAGAAGTACATAGGTAATATAGCGAAGCTAGTTGACATGGAAGAGAAAAAGGAGAGAAGAAAAGGTGGACATCATACAAGCTGCTATATTCGATGCTTCATTTTTCCCCTCTCCTTTTTTCCGCCTCAAATAGCTTCATGCTGTTATGGCTGTTGCTCATTTTTCTTAACCCTTTTTCTCCTCTTTCTTCAAATAAGTTGTAAGAACAAACCACAACAAAAATGCTTTTGACGAAAACAATATTCCAACTCTTTCTCTCTTTCCCTCACCCTCTCCTCCTCTCTCATACTATGTCCCTCCATCTCTCACACTCTCTCTCTCTCTCTCTCTCTATCTTTCTCTCTCGCTCTATTTCTAGATCATACCTTCTAGTATATGATGTAAGTAAGAAAAATTTTGATGCTATATATTTATAAGAAATTTTACATTTGCAGCGTCTAAAAGCTTCTATAGTATCGACTCAACTTTTTTTCTCCTATTTTTCTTCTGAAATATTTTAACACATATGCACCCCTTATTCATTGTTTGCCGGCGCCGCCTTATTAGACATTGTTTGTCAGGTTTTTTCTTCTTGAATATGTATGCCCTCTGGTCACTTGTATGACTTCATAGCACTGACTTTCATGTGTACTACTCAGCTCTTTTTTCATTTAGTGTTGAATATTTTCACAGTAAAATGTTTTTTTTTCTAGTTTATGACTCGTGCTAGCTTGGGTTCGCTCAAGCGGGTCTCATGTTTCGCATGCTTGTCACGAGATAGTAGTTGCTTACGTCTTAGCTAAAATATTTGTTATTTTTTTTTTTTTAAGGGTAGTTTTATTATATAATTTATATGAGAGAGTACAAAGCGAATTCAGTTTATGCCCTCTCTCTGACATGCCGGAAGCAACAGTTGTCTGGAATAGACTCTTCTAAGCAACAAACAATCAAATCTTAAGTCTGTAATACCCAAAGATTGCTAAGAAAACTCATTTTATATATATATATATATCATCTCATGTCTTCTTTTGGCTTCAAAATTGATTCATTACGCTTTCATTAAAAAAAAAAAAAAATTCATTTAATTCGGCGAACTACGTCAATAGAAAATGCAAAACTATTTGACATTAGCCAAAACGTATAAACTATCGAGCCATTGATCGATTGAGATCACCAGAACGACATGAGATCAACAGCTGATAATTCAAGTGCAAAGTGAATTTACAAAAACACTTAAAGAAAATACTATTAAATGTGGGGAAAATGAATAGTCAGGGTATTTATGTAATAGGGTTTGTTTTTGTTTGCTGCATGAATCATTTATTTCGTCAGACATTAGACAGCACAAATGTAAACAATAGACAAAGCGTTGCCACATTGTTCAAATGTATAGTTTTTTGACTGTTGGAGTCAAGATTGATTAATTGAAACTTAAGAAGCTTTATTGTGAATAACATTAAGCATTTATTTCAACAAAATCGAACTGCCAAGTCAAAAGATATTAATTTCTGAATTGTCAGCTCAAAAACTGCTAAACACTAATGCTATTCAAACTGTTTATACTTGCCAGTGCTTTTAAAACCTTTAACATATACAGTGTGCTACTCAAACTGCATGCAATTCAACTTTTAAATCGATGAAATACAATTTCTTTGTGAAAAATATTAAGTCCAAGTGTGAGTACCCTTAATAGTATATTAGTTTAGTGCGGCACATGTGTAACTAATTTCGTAAATGCAATCATGCAGTTGGGTGCGAAAAAATAAATTACAAATGCATTTTCACAGAAAAATAAATAAATTAAAAATAAATTTTGACTTAAGCGCATTAAAAATAGCAGCAACACAAATCAGGCATAGATGGCTAAAAATAAGATTAATTAATATATAAAAATTTTTAAGAAAAAAAATTAAGCTAAAAATCTATTTGAATTACTAATTTAATTTTATATTAACATATCTCAGTTCAAATAGCTGCCATAATGTCGTCAATATGCTGCCCTTGCCAGACCTTTCATCAGAAACTAAATTAATTAATGTCAACTGAGAGTGCAAGAGCGCATGAAATATTACACATTACAACGTTGTAAATCAAAGCAATTATAGGCAGAGAGCACAATTATTAGAGACAGAGACAGAGGCGCAGGCGTTCGGCACAAAGTGAGCGCATTTTACTCTAAAACAGCTCAAAACTTGGCAAAGAACTTAGTCGGCATTCAAAGCTGTGCAAGAGCGTAGCGCGCAACGAGCACAAAAAGGGTTTCTGTTTTTTATTTTTTTTTTCATTTTATAGCATTTGCTGCCATAAAGACGCAAATTTTTTTATGGCGCAGCAGTTGTGAACGCGCCAGCAAAGCGAAAAGTTTAAACAAATTTTAAGTGAAACATTTTTTCGGATAAAAAAAAAATGTTTGAGCAAAGCCAAGTGCAACGATAGAACATGAAATGGTTTAAACGTGTACGAAAAAAGTGAAAAAAAAAGTTTTTTCCACTTCAAATATTAAACGAGCAAACGTTTAGTTTATAAGAGTTTGTTAAATTATTTATTTATAATAAATTAATTATTAAAAAAATAAATAAGATGCCTTTTCGACGCAGTCAAATAAATCATCGTCATCGCGATGGACATGTTTTAGTCTGGAATCAGCGTGATATGGAAAATTTTGGCGAGGAGAAACCGCAAAGTATGTAAATTTTTTGCTTGCACGCGTCGTATGCGCATTATTTGCTTGAGGCTTAGCTATTTTCGAAAGAAAACAAAATATTACGTATACGCAGTGTTTGCCGTTGACTGTACTTGTTGCTGTTGCTAATAATTGGCGGCATTAATTATAGAAGAGTAGCATTAAAAATAGTTGGGAAATTTTTACTTTGTTGTAATAGAAGTTGAAATCGTTTAGTAATAAATTTGAATTCCAAAGAAAAGTTTCAAATTCTAAGCCAATTGCATCAATTCTGCTTCTGTTATATCAAGTTCAAAGCTTCATTTGCTCTGCTATATAAACGTATCACAGACTTCTCAATCTACTATTCTTTAGTGAGTGCCACATGTGCTGTAAAAAACGTATCTTAAAAGGTGTTTAGCAAAATATTTATTATAAAGCAGTTGCATGCAATTATATTGCAACACGAGATGCATTGCTTTACAATAAAAAACTAAACAAAATATTTCAGTAGAGTGTGCTTGACTTAGAGATACCCTTGTATCTTTAATGTGTATAGCAAACATATAGCATATTTTAGCATACATTGCCACAAACTTAATATAGCCGGTTACAGTGTATTGAAATATTATATATTATATCTTAAAAAAAAAATTAAATAATGACATATAGTACATCATTGCGCTATATAAAGAACTGCTGTTTGAGTTACTAAAAATATATCAACTTTATTTTAAATGATTTTATTTATTTTCCATATTTTTTCTGTCTAAATTGAAATTCGAAATGCATTTGTATAATTATTTGCTTTGTATTAAATAAATAGATTATATCACTGTGAGATTTCTTGAACGACTTTGTATATTTAGCATTAATTCTAGCAACTGCTTATAACAAGCTGTGGAATAACTATTATGAAAACAGCTGTTTTAGCTATTGTTTATCCTGATTAACACTTAATGCAATGGCTTATGCAGCTGACATATTAATTGTTGTTCTGATATAAACAAACTTGAATCATATTAAGTTTCTAAGCATTAAAAAAGTATTCAAAATATAGTTATTACAGGCCAGATATATCTTCCTATGCGTATCTGATTTGTAGCAAAAAGAAAAATTCCTTTTATAGTTAAGAAAAGTCTATATTAATATTATTATTGGCAGAACGGCAGGGAGCTTATATGATCTGAGCAAAAAAAATAAGTTTCCAATAGTTTGGTACTTCGAGCCGGATAGTAAATTTAGTTATTAACAGTGTGTGGCACATATGGCGTCATAAAACTAAGAAGAACAACCTCGAAAAGTATTATTTTTAAGCAAATTGCAAAATATTTAAATTTTGTTTTGAACAATTAAACAATTAGTCTCACACGCGCTGCTACTATAGGGTATATGTGTACACACAACATACGCTATAAAGCCAAAAGGTTATATTTTAATTTTGTTTTTCTATTATTTTGATTTATGTAGAATAGAATTATGGCATTAGTTACACATGAGAAGATTTGCACTAAGCACTATTTGAATCGTATGATGGCAGCTAATTGTGTTTTGTTATAAAAATAATTAAATATTCACAACAATAGACTAAATAAATACAACAACAAAAAAGCAGCCGACAATAAAATTAGCTAAAAACAATAAAAAATAAAACTAAACAAAAAATAAAATGAATAAAAAGAAAAAAGTCACGTGTTGCCGGCAAAGCGAATAAAAATAAAAATAAAAACAATAAGTTTTTTTAGAAATACGCATAAAATTTTAATTTAGAATTGCATTTAGTACGAGAAAAAAAAATAAATAAATAAATGTATCTCAACTGCAAGCAAACGATTACACAATCAAACTGCTAATTGCTGTCGCATTAGCCAATTGTTTTATTTAGCAACAACTGACAGTGTGTGTCAACGTAGTAGCTACATGTCTTAAAGCATAGGCCAGTACTTAAGTGTTGCTATTTAGCTGACCATAGCTGTTTAATACGCTGATTGAATACAGCAGCAATTGACCTGACTATCCCTTGCTTGTATAAAAATACGCTGCCCTCGTACTCATGTGTGCATAATTCAATTAAATGCTTCGCATAGCAGCGCATCGGCAGAGCAACACGCTTCAGTTGTGTTCTATACAAAGTAGCACAGCACAAATGTATCTCGTATCTTTCCGGCAACAAACTAGATACATATATGCAAATATTTGCACGAAACGATAAACCTGCCGGGTTTATTTTCTTTGCTTTTATTTTTTTACTAGCTAAACTGACTCATTCATGCAAAGGCTTTTGGGTTTTGGCTTATCAGCGTTTGCTCTGCAATTGTAGGTCACTCAAAAACAGCTTTGAGATAGCAGTTTGGTATATATTCTTAGAAAGAACTTTGTATTTTTGGCTGCTTTAGTAGATGATTAGTCATTCATGTCATGTATGAGCTGTAGACATGTTTAAATGCATTTAAAAAATCAAGTAGAAGACTCTCCAATGTCCTTAAGTCACCAGTAATAAGCGCTAATGACACTAATACACCCCAAACATTAACTTGAATGCTAACGTTTGGCTTCATAAACTTAATCAATTGGAAATTGAATATTTATTGATTTTTTTTAATAATAACTCATTCGCTTTTCTACATTTCTCCTGCAGGATGCTTCGCCACGCGTTATTTTGTTACATTTATGCTCTTCCTGGGCATGGCCAATGCCTATGTCATGCGTACGAATATGTCTGTAGCCATTGTGGCAATGGTGAATCACACAGCCGTAGGTGGTAGCCACGATTTTGATGATGAGTGTCCCGATCAGGAAATACCACCAGCTGTAAGTAAACATGAAAAAAAGAACTAATTTCAATTACTTTAAACGTTTTTTTTTTTTTTTTACAGGACGATGGTCAAGACGGTGAATTCGCGTGGAGCAGTAGTCTGCAAGGCTATATACTGTCCTCGTTCTTCTACGGCTATGTCATCACACAAATACCCTTCGGCATAATGGCCAAAAAATATGGTGCTATGCGTTTTCTGGGCTGGGGCATGTTAATCAATTCAGTATTCGCATTTCTGGTGCCTGTGGCTGCACGCGAAGGTGGTGTTTGGGGTTTGTGTGCTGTACGTTTTATACAAGGTCTCGGCGAGGGTCCTATAGTACCTTGCACGCATGCGCTGCTTGCTAAGTGGATACCACCCAATGAACGTTCACGCATGGGCGCTGCTGTGTATGCAGGCGCACAATTTGGCACCATAATCTCAATGCCGCTGTCTGGTTTGCTCGCAGAATATGGTTTCGATGGCGGCTGGCCCTCAATATTCTATATATTTGGAACAGTTGGTACCATATGGTCGATTGCCTTCTTAATTTGGGTCTTTGAGGATCCAACAGTACATCCCAAAATCGATGAACGTGAACGTAAATACATCAATGAATCACTCTGGGGTACTGCGGTGGTGAAGGTGCGTTGTAATATTTGCCTGCCGCATGCTAAGTGTATATAATATTTTTCTTCTTATTATTTATAGAATCCGCCTATACCCTATAAATCAATCATCACATCGCTGCCCTTCTATGCTATACTCTTTGCGCATATGGGTCACAACTACGGCTATGAGACACTAATGACCGAACTGCCCACATATATGAAAGATGTGCTGCGTTTCTCCATCAAATCAAATGGTTTACTCTCCTCCTTGCCCTATCTGGCTATGTGGCTGTTCTCTATGTTCATTTCGGTTATAGCCGATTGGATGATAACCTCGAAACATTTTACGCACACTTCGACAAGAAAAATTATCAACAGTATTGGTAAGTCTGGCTGCGAGTTTTTATTATTAAAATATCTTATAAAAATTTTATGCTTTAGGTCAATATGGACCCGGTATTGCTTTGATTGCTGCTTCCTATACGGGCTGTGATCGCGCGCTTACACTGGCTATACTCACCATTGGTGTGGGTTTTAATGGTGGCATCTATTCTGGTTTCAAGATTAATCATTTGGATCTATCGCCACGTTTTGCGGGTCTACTTATGTCCATCACAAATTGCTCGGCCAATTTGGCAGGTTTGCTGGCACCCATTGTTGCCGGTAATCTGATTAATGTCAAGGATAAGGTATGCAGTCGAATATATATTATTAAATTATAAAAATTTTTAATATGTTTTCTTTTCTTTTACTATTTACAGCCCAAAATGGGTCAATGGCAGATTGTATTCTTTATTGCTGCCTTTGTCTACATTATTTGCGGTACATTCTATAATATTTTCGGCTCTGGTGAGCGTCAATATTGGGATAATCCTGACAATGATGAGCAGAAACAGATCACCAATGAAAATAATGGTGTTTCACAAGACAGACTGAGCAATGGCAATACAAGACCAGCAGCCATTATAACAGCAACAACAACAAATGAGACAGGACATTAGTAAAGTAGACAAAGCCTTAGAATAGTTAGTTAAGCTGTTTTAGTTTTTAATCAAATTAATAAAAAAAAAAATTGTAATAATAACAAAAATGGGCGGGTAAAGCATTGAAAATGTTTTAAATTATTAAAACGAAAATTCAAAACACACGAAAGGACAATAATCAGGCATATTTGAATACTTGCTTAAGCTGTTTATAATTGAGCAACTATACATGGCTCAAAAGTGAGCAATTTAAGCAGTTTGAGCTACATAATATAGCGCGCTAATCGTGTATATAAAACACACAAAACTCTAAACTAAAATTAAATATTAAACAACAAATAAATTTGTATATATTACTAAAACTTTAAACGAACATAAAAAAAATCGCATATACTAATTTATAAACCAAGTATTTTTTGTTAGTAATAGAGCAACTTTTCATTTATTACCTCAGCTGAAAAAAAAGAAAGAAAACTAAAAAATTGAATTTAAATATTAATTTAAAAAAAAAATTGTATTAATTTAATTTTTAAATTGCAGCACAAAGTGTGAGAAAAGCATTCTACTAAATTAAATTTTCAAATACAAAAAAACGTAGTGTATAAATAATGTCTACCATAAAATGTGTAGTTTCCAATGTGATAGCCAATTTAAGTTTATTTCTTTTCAAAAGCCAGTCTGCAGCCAGGCTTATTAATTTTTTTCTTTTGTAATTAATTAATTTTCACAGCAGTTGAAATGTATTTGTATACAGAAATTTTGCAGTATATAAAGTTAAGTAAATAAAGTTATTCGAAAACTTTTTCATTTGTAATAAAAAAAACCGACAAAATTCGATTTTATTCGATTTTATTTTGATTTTCTAAAAACCAAATTTGTGACTTTTTATTTTATTGTTTATTAATTTTCTTAAAGAACTGCGCCAAGTGGCAAGCTTTCAGGCTGGAGTTTGCATTATTTGTGCCTTAAAGTAGGCAATTTTCTTCAAAAGTCGTCAGCTGGCATTTATGTGCTCCTGTTACTTACAGCAACAACTAAACATACAATATTTTATAAATTGTTCATACTTTCGCCTCGAAGTATGCAGCATAATAAAGCAGTAAGGCAGTGCGTCTATATTTTTAGGCCCTGTACCGAAGGTACAAGAGCCTATTGGTTTTGTGCAAATGTATGTAACAGGTAGAAATAATAATCGGAGACCCCCCAAAGTTACCCCCATTATGGTCAGGAGCGATAGAGGAGTCGATATAGACATGTCCGTCTGTCCGTCTGTCCGTCTGTCCGTCCGTCCGTCTGGCCGTCCGTATGAACGAAAGGATCTCGGAAACGGTAATAGATAGAGACTTCGTGTTTTTTGCATTCGACTAGGACTGCTCCGGAATTTCACTAGTTTATTTTTAAAACTTGCCCCTCCCCCCCCTTCCCCATAAAATCACCCCCAAGGGTCAAAATTTCTTCGGCATAAAAAAAAGTAAGTATGCCAGTATAGAGATACCGTCCTTCTTAGCCAAAATCCGAAAAGTTCATCAAAATCGGATAATAAATAACGATTTTATAAGCAATTGAAGTTGAACGACCCCCCTTTTCTTTTCATACATAAAGAAATGTTTTATAAGGCACTTATTCGTGCAGTGAGAAGTGGTCATGTGTTTGGTCATAAGCTAGGGGAACATTTAATGTGTTTGTTAGGCGACCTGCACTGGTACAGGGCCTCTTACAGTCGGTTACGCCCGACTGTGATTTTCTTACTTGTTTTTCAATTGCTTGGAGACTATAGGAGATATAGCACCTGCAAAACTTCTAAAATATTGTAAGAATTTGTATAGCACATGCAATACTTATAAAATATTAAAAAAATTGTATAGCACCTGCAAATTTCTAAAATATAAAAAAAAATTGTGTAGCACTTGGAAAACTTCTAAAATATTTAAAAATTTCTATATCACCTGCAACACTTCTAAAATATATTTAAAAATTTGTAAAGCACCTGCCGAAACGATTTTGACTATAATTTGGCTTAGCTTCGAATGCTAATCAGTAAAAAATAATTCTATGCTGTACGCAAAACATGCTCAAATGACGCTAATTCGAATTTAATGAATGCTTGTCGAACTTCTTTGACATATGCCAGCTTGTTAGACTATTAAAAAATATTTTATTGAATCAATTAGACGCCGTATCTGCGCTTGGCTTTTTATTGTTCTTGCTAAACTTCAGCTAGCCACACACAACATAATGGGACACGCTGAGTTGCAACCCGAAGACGTTGATCCTAGTCTAACACCATTTAAAAGTGCCTTCAAACGCACCTGGCATGCATTTTGTCTTAGCAGCACAATACATGGTCTTAAATATACACGTGATGAGGACACAAATCGGGTCGTGCGGTGAGTTATGTAGAGGGTGCTTATTTGGTGCAACTTACTAGCTGTATGGCAGGTGAGCGAAGGACTCTACGCCACTCTCTAATTAAAGCTGCAGTTGCGCACCTACGTAAAAAATTTAAATGTTTTATATTCCTCCTCTCGCAATGGAAGTATGCTGTGATTCAGAAAGCTAGCAAGCTGGCGCACCTAGTTGCAACAGATTGACTGCCTTAACTGTCTAACAGTTTGGATTTGCATGCTGCACCTGCAATTAAACGAGTTATGCAGCATATTATCGATGCTGTCAGCTTTCTTTGAGTTTTTGAAGACTTTAAATGCTTTAAATTTTATATTTAAATTGTCTGTAACTAATTTCTATTTAATAATTGCAGCTTCATTTGGATATTAATCTTCATAATCATGTTCATCTGCGCCACCGTCATGGTGCACACATTCTATGCCGATTATCGCAGTAATCCGACGCGCATGAATGTCGAGAATGACAATGCACCAGTAACAAGTTTGCTCTTTCCACCAGTGACTATCTGTCCCGAAGTTTTATTTAATATAAAACAAACGAGTGATTTTATAAAAACGCTGTAAGTTGGCAGTTCACAACCCCAAACCCTATCCACCCAAATAAAATAATACACTCCACATAGTAAACTTCCCGAAAACACGCAAACACAGGACATCATCGATAGACTACGTCTCTTTTATGGTTTTGTGAACGATGATAATCGCTATGAAGCTCGTGATATACAAATTATGGAGTCTTTGCTGGAGCTAAATAATCTAACAATGGAAACCTTGGTCACAAATATGCACTGGCGTTGCAAGGATCTGTTCTATCGTTGTCGTTATCTGGGCGAAATTGTGCCTTGCGAGCAGCTATTTCAGCTATCGCAGACTTTTTTCGGACATTGTTGTTCATTTAATCTAAAACAAATTGGGTAAGAATACAAGCTATAGGCCACAGCCACAAATAGTTAATAATTAAATACTACACACACACAGCATGAACTTCAGCGCACATTATGCTGCTGGCGGCATACCATTCGGTTTATCCTTTATACTGCGCTATAACGATGCATTCTATGGCAGCAGCATACAATCGTATTCAGATGGTTTTAAATTATTGCTACAGGACACCGAGGCTTTTCCCAGTGCACATGCTGTGGCCAAGTTTATAGCATTCAATACAGAAATATTTGTTTCAGTGCGAACGGAAGAGATCTTCTGCTCCAAAGCAGTAGAAGCGCTACCCATTGATGAGCGACGTTGCGTATTTCGTGATGAATTTCCATTAACCTATTTTCCGGTCTATGTCTATCCAAATTGTGAACTCAATTGTCGTGTGGCAAATATGGTTAAATTCTGTGGCTGTCATACATATTTCTTTGATTTTAATCGTACGAATGATAAAGTATGTTCCTTCAAGCATATACCATGTTTGGTGGACAATTTTGGTGAGTTATAAAATAGAATTTAATTAAAATTTATTAAATTGAAACTACTTGCAGCTAATATTATAACACGCTCACGTAAAACGCAGTGTTACTGTCCCAACAGCTGCGAATATTTCGACTATGATGTGCAAGTCTCCAGCGCTGATCTGCAATTGAATATGCCGACTATTGATCCATTTTAGTAGGCTTTGTGTTATATTAATTAATTATTATTGGCAAAGCTCATAAATTTCTTTTACACAGCGATGGCATCCAAGCAGACTATGCAGTTGCACACATCTACATGAACTCACAGGTCTATAGACGTGTGCGTCATGATTTACTAACCAATATGGTGACTTTAGTTTGTAAGTTTAAAAGAAAGGGAAAGAATTTATTAACTTTTTAGCTTGACTTCCAAAATCTTTACAGCAAATCTGGGCAGCGCTTTTAGTCTCTTCGTTGGCATGAGCATGCTTTCAGCAGTGGAGATCATCTATTACTTCACCATTATACTACGCAAGAACTATATACAAGAGCTGCGTGCGCGTGAGAAATTGCTGATGCAACAGCGTGAAGCGCTTGCAAAGGTGCTGGCAGTGAAAGTATTTTGATTCATGGGCAACCATAATTTATAAAAAAAAAAAAATTAATCACAAAACAATTAAAAAATAATTTATGATAAGCACTTTTATTGGAAAAAATTTCTGAGAAACTTGTAGGTGGTCTACTAATAAATCACAGATTAGATTTGAGTTTGATTTTTGCACAATTATTAGAGTAGTGTAGTGAAGCACCTGCTAAGCTTAGCTAAAAATAAATGCTTTAATAAATAATTATTTGCAATTATTATCCTAACAACCGATGACTAGCTTAAAAAAACATAATATTAAATTTAAAGACTTCAAAAAAATAATAGTAGCAGGTGCTGTTTTTCGATTCCAGCTCGATGGTTCTCCAAAATAAACTTAATGACGCAATTTGCACAAAATTTTAAATTAAAATCAAAGTAAATTAAATAAAAAATTTCAAAAATTTTAATTACTTCATGGCGAAGTCCAAAAGTTTTGTTGTACAGT
Organism: Leucophenga maculata; assembly: GCA_035044805.1. NCBI lineage: Eukaryota > Metazoa > Arthropoda > Insecta > Diptera > Drosophilidae > Leucophenga > Leucophenga maculata. The sequence goes on from JAWNNP010002290.1 coordinate 1,973,927, forward strand.
GTATTTGCAGCGATTCAATGAAGCTTTTATTATCAGCTGCAAATTATAATTAAAAATACTTGAAATCTTTAGAAATATATAGAAATACTATATGTCACTTACTGATTTACACTTATATGCAGCGATAATGCGTTTTATAGATTTAGCTATGCTTAGTATATACCCTACGCTCCACAATTAAAGCATTTATTCCTCATTTCACACCTTCCATCGTACACATATATTGACATAGGTCAAACACATATCAAATCGACAAAGCAGCGTAAATCAATTTTCAACGCATTAAAGCCATGAAATAAATCTGCAAAATCTGAAAATAAGAATCTCGGAGCAACAAATCTAATATAAGACCTCACTCGACAATTTAAGCTGCAACGCCACGCTTATCGAACAATCAAAACAACAGCAGAACAGACCAGACCAACACGTAGTGTCAGTTGATAAGATTAGCAACGTCTACACGCCCGTCTAACTATATAAATTGCATGTAGCCACTGCTGAAAAGTCACTCGTAGACATTATGTCGAAGCTTGCATTAGTACTATTCTGTGCCGCCGCCTTGGCACTCAGCGCACAAGCGCAACACAATCCACACTGGTGGGGCAACCGCAACACCATTGTGCATCTCTTCGAATGGAAGTGGAAGGATATTGCCAACGAATGCGAACAGTTCTTAGCGCCACATGGTTTTGCCGGTATACAAGTAAGCCCAGCCAATGAGAATATCATTTCACATGGACGTCCCTGGTGGGAACGTTATCAACCGATCTCCTACAAATTGGTAACACGTTCCGGCAATGAGGCTGAATTCGCTGATATGGTGCGTCGCTGTAATAATGTTGGTGTACGCATTTATGTTGATGCTTTGCTGAATCATATGACTGGTCATGTTGAGGGCACAGCCCATGGTACAGGTGGTTCGACAGCAGTACCCAGTAAGAAATCATTCCCTGCAGTGCCATACTCTGAATGGGATTTCCATCAGACATGTGATATACACGATTGGAATAATCGTTATCAAGTGCAAAACTGTGAACTGGTAGGCTTAAAGGATTTGGATCAGCGTAAGGATTGGGTGCGTGATAAATTGGTGGAATTTTTGGATCATTTGGTGGAATTGGGTGTTGCTGGTTTTCGCATTGATGCAGCTAAGCATATGGCAGCAGATGATTTGAAGGTGAGTGGAAGTGGAAGTAAAAATGAAAAATCATATTAATACGGTTCTAGAGAAGAGGAATATATATATAAAAAAAAAAATTACTTCAAACAAATAAAAGACAAGAATGTTAGGCATAATTTTTTTTTTTCATCCAAACGTTGCCACAAATTTTTATACATAGTTCCCTGATTTTGGAAAAACTTCATCCCAAGCTTTTGAAGAAGCGATATATATGTGAAATTTTTTTTTTTCTTAATTAACCCTTTAACTTTCTTAGTTAACCCTTTAACTTTAAACTTCATTTTTTTCTTAGGTCATCTACAATCGCGTACGCAATTTAAATACCCAACACGGTTTCCCATACAATGCACGCCCGTTCATCTACCAAGAGGTTATCGATCACGGACACGAGACCATATCACGTGACGAATACAAGAACTTGGGTGTTGTGACCGAATTCCGTTTCTCTGAGGAAATTGGACGCGCCTTCCGCGGCCATAATCAACTACGTTGGCTACAGAGCTGGGGCACCGCTTGGGGTTTCTTACCATCCGAGCAAGCACTCGTCTTTGTCGATAATCATGATAATCAACGTGACGGCGAACTTAGCTATAAGTCACCGCGTCAATATAAAATGGCAACAGCATTTGCTCTAGCACATCCCTATGGCATTAGTCAAATTATGAGCTCTTTCGATTTTCAACATAAAGATCAGGCACCACCCATGGATAGCAATGAGCAAATCATTTCACCAAAATTCAATGCGGAAGGTGCTTGTACCAATGGCTGGGTGTGTGAACATCGTTGGCGTCAAATCTATAATATGATTGGCTTCAAGAATGCAGTACGTGACACCGGGCTGAACAATTGGTGGGACAATGGTGACAATCAGATTGCCTTCTGTCGTGGCAATAAGGGCTTCATTGCCATCAATGGTAATGCCTATGATATGAATATTGATTTGCAGACTTGTCTGCCAGCGGGCAGTTATTGTGATGTCATCTCTGGTGTCAAGAGTAATGGCAGGTGTACTGGCAAACAGGTGCAGGTGGGCAGCAATGGTCTGGCACGCATTAGCATTGGTGCGCATGAGCTCGATGGTGTACTGGCCATACATGCTGAGGCGAAATTGTAAAAATGTATCCGAAAAATTAAAGCAATAAAATTTTTTAAATAACCACAAAGATTTTTATTAAATATAATTTTTTATATATAGGCTTCTTCTGCTTAGAGCTAAATAAACCATGGAAATTAATTTAAAAAAATTACAACAAGATTCACATCGATTTAGTTTTAATTTATTTTAATTGGTATAACTAACAGCAATAATACTTTATGATATCTCTCCAACTTTCAACTTGATATTTCACTTAAACTTATGTCATACTCCGCCATAATTTTTTTATATATAAAATTAATTTCTTCTTCATTAATTTTGGCCACTTTGTTAAGTCACGCAGCAGTTGCTCAAGTTTGACTTGCTTAAAAAATTGCTGCAAATAGAAGAGCGCAAAAATGATTTGTAGTTGTAGTTGACTCTCAGCGGTTAATACTCAAATATCGTAGCGAGCTGTTTTATATATAATTAATTATTTTTACTTTTTAATTTCAAGCTACACAGGCACAGTGGCACGTTTAACAAATTTGCCTAAAATAATTTTTAAAATATTTATTTATATTTTTAAATTTGAATAAATAAAAAAAGTTAAATGAATCAAGCTGAAGTAATTTTTTTTTAGCAAATATTTGAGTATATTTTTTTTTTCAGTGTTTATTTTATTTTTTTGAAGCGTAACAAGTCAAGCAACTACAAATCAAAAGCAACCATTCTACTTGCATTCATATTTAATAATTTTTTTTATTAAATTTTGTATTTTTTTTTTCACTATTTTTATTTGAAATAAATTATTTAATTTAAGCTAAATGCATTAATAAATATTAAGCGTATTCAAAACTAGTCATTTCAGATAATTAATCGATTTGAGAAACTAAAAATTTGTACGAAGCACTATTATGGCAGCTTAGTACTGTAAGATATTAATTTCTTCAAAAAACATTTTGTATGTCCTACCTTGGCTTTAGTTCCGATAATTAATTAACCAACTGCACAGTTCAATATATGTATTTAAAATATTTTTTTTTTAATTAAGTTTTAATAGCAGTCACTGAGTTTGATTTACTTTTCCGGCATGAAATTTGTTTTAAAAAATAAACTAATTTTTTTTTTAATTTTCTCATCAACTAAACTGCTAATCAACTAGTTGTGAATACTCTAATTTATTTTGTTGCCTACCTTATAGAGTCCATAGCAATTTTTTATATATATATGTGCCAAGCTTTCAGGCATATTTTGAAAGAGAAATTTTTAAAAACAAAATTTCAAACCATGTTGAAAAGTTTTTTACTGGAATTTCGCACTTTGATTATTAAATATTATTAATTAATTAAAAACTAATTTAAAATTAATTTACAAAAAAGATTCTGAAAAATATTCATGATATAAAGCTAGGTACACACTTTGTCAGACAAGTATTAGATTTATTTTTAAAATTTTCATAAAAACTTTTGAATTTTGAAAATTATTTTCAATGCCAAATGATAGACTTCTCTGCGCTATTAATACAAATTTTAGTTTATAAACTTCCAAAGTAAAATAAAATAAAACTGTGTGCCTAATGCATTTAGTATGACGAATTTCAAATTGTCACATTTAAACTTCTTTAGATTTATTTGTTTAATATTATTTTCGGAACATAGCTGAAGAAATTTCGATTTGAAAATCTAAAAGAAAGCATGTCGCCTCACAAAAAATACGCCTGAAGCTATGTGCACTCTATTTATTTTTCTTAATTCTTATTCATTCTTAAACGACTTCAAAAATAATGTTTTTTAATTAAGTTGGCTGTAAATAATTCATGAGAATATTTTTTTTTTTTTTTTGCTGTTTACTTTAATGTTTTAGACTATTTTTAAATTTGATTTGATTTTGATTTTAATAAAATTTATTTTTTTATTAATTAAATTTGTTACGGATTTTGTTTTTTTTTTTGCTTTAACTTTGAATATGTTTACTTCTTTTCAAGGTACTCATATTGCAATATATATGATTTAATATTATTTTAATTTAATATAATTTAAATATTAATAAAGAAAAGTGTTTTAATTACCATATTTAAAAAAGAAAATAGTCAATCTTAAGTTCACTTTGTAAAATAATTATTTTATACCCGTCAGTTTTGTTTAAAGTAGGGGAGTTGTGCGTAAGTTTAATATTTGTGCGCATTGGGACAGTTAACAATTTTATTATTTTTTTAAGAAATTATTAAAAATTAATTCACAATTTTTAATTTGCATTTTTTCAGCTGTTTGTATATGTAAATAATAATAAAATTCTATTATTTTTAATTTAAATTTAAAAAAAAAATAATTGTAGCAATTTAGACTTCGAAATGCAGCTTGGACACCTAGTATGTGTGCAGGTTGGGCATGAATTGTTTTTATTTATTTACTTTCTATCTATTTTTTGTGAAATTAATATGTTTTTGAAGCCACACTTCATATGTGTGCACGTTGGTCACGAATTAATTATTATGTATAATTATGTTTTTTAACGTATATTATTTAAATTAACTTCGAAATCCATGTTGGGACATAAAATGTGTGCAGGTTGGGCACGAATTTTTTTATTTTTATTTCTATTATTTTTTTTTTTTTTGTCAACTCTTTGTCAAATTATAACTTTTTCAACGTACTTTTTTTAGATGAACTCCGAAGTGCAGGTTGGGACATAATATGTGTACACGTTGGGCACGAATTAATTATATATAAATTTTTTCTATTGAATCATTTTATTTTTTTCTTCCAATTTACTACGTTTTTAAAGTACAATATTTAAATTAACTTCGAAATCCATGTTGGGATTTAAAATGTGTGCAGGTTGGGCATGAATTAATATGTTTTTTTTTATTTCTATTATTTTAATTGTCAATTCTTTGTCAAATCATAGCTTTTTCAATGTAAATTATTCAAATGAACTCCGAAGTGCAGGTTGGGACATAATATGTGTGCATGTTGGGCAAGAAATAATTTTTTATTTAGTTATTTATATGTTTATTTATTTATTTTTTTGGAAAATTATTACGTTTTTAATGCATATTGTTTCGAGGAACTCTGTAGTGCAGGTTGGACACTTAATATGTGTGCATGTTGGTCAGGATTGAATTAATTTTTTTTTATTTATGATTTTTATTGTTTTAATTTTTATGAAATTATTACATTTTTTAATGTATATTATTTTACTATATTTTCATAAAATTTACAATGTTGCCCAACATGCACAAACATTATAATTTTCTGCACATTTTGGAAAATGTATAAAATTTTCTTACAATTTACCAAAATTACGACATACAGTATAATGAAATATATTGTGATTGCTTTCCTCAACACTTAAAAGCAATGCTGCCCAACGTGCACACATTTCTACTACCAACTATTTAAGAAGATTAACACTAAGTCATATATGGCATAGTTATGAGTGCTCTAAACTGACGTATTGGGTATAAAAGCTTCGGTACTACCGAAGTTATAATGCAAGCTGGTTTTTAAATTTCTTATTTATTTAATTAATTTTTTTATTTTTAAATATATTTTTAATTTTTATTTTTTTTTTTTTTTTTTGCATTGAAATATTTAAAAAAAAAATTATAAGAAAAAAAGTAAAAAGTCTGAATATCTTTCTTTAAAAATAATTTTTTTTTTTACATTATTAATGTGATAAGCACTGTTCCGGCTTTCACTTTCACAATTTTTTTTTTTAAGATTGAAATCGTTAAAATTTAAATCAAATTCGACCAAACACTATCGAATTTAATAAACTTCGTTAGTGAAAACTTCAACATTTTATATAAATAAACGACAGCTAATATCTAAAGTAATTATCGATTACAGTAAAATCTCGATAGCGCCTGTTATCGATTACACCATTTCAAGTACGTAATTTTATAACAGGTGGCAAAGCTTGCTTTTATTTATTTCTTTTATGCAGTAATGCCTATCAAGTCTCTACTGTTATTTATAATTTATAACATTAATTTTTTTATTTTTTTTTTTTTATTATTTTATTTAAGATTTAAGTACGGCCCCAAATCCAGCTTTTGTTTAGTTTTTTATTTATTTAGCTATGAGTTAAACATCAAAATATATAAGTTTATTATTAAATATATATAAAAAGAAAGGAACCTGCTGGTAATTTTTTTTTTTTTTTTTTGTTCACACAAAGAACTACATTGAAGTGTATAATAATTTTATATATAATTTACATATTTCTTTTTTTGTTTTTATTTTTTTTTTTATATAAAAATTTAACAATTATATATTTATGAATTTTTCTTTTGTTAATTTTGTATTTATTAACAAGCAGTACTCAAAAGCTAAACAAAAACAAATAAAAGATTATACGAAATAATTTTTTAAAAACTAAATATTTTAAAAACTTAAAAACTTTAAAAATTTGGCATTTTATCCAGCGTTAAATATTTATTTTGCCATTTACTAAAAAAATTTAAAACTGACAACATTTTTTAATTAATTAATTAATATTTGCTTTTGAGTACATTTTTTTTTTTTTTTGTTAATTAATAATAAACATTTTAATATTTTGTATATATATATTTTATTTTTTTTAATAGCGTAAATTTTTATTTGTAAATATTTTTATTAGTCAGGTAAATTGTGTAATCGGAGGAATTATTGTTTTGAAGTTTTGTAATATTTATTAATAAAATTTTTTTGATTTTTTATCTTTTGGCAATGATTTGTGATTGTGAACTGAGTACATTCAGAATAACAAAACAGTAAGCGCGTCACACGTCACACACAATCCATATAAAACTTTCTCGCTAGACCAGTCTAAACTCGGTGAGGATTCAAAATTACTGTTTCAACAATTAGGTATAAAATATTGCGTTGAGATTTAAGAAACGGCCTAAAAACCAGAACCATTTTATAAAGTTTGAATTATTTTATTTTAGTTTGTAAAGTGGTAAACTATTTTAGTAATATTTATTTATATATAAATCTGTTGTATATTTTGATATTTTTTTATTTTTATTTAAACACTGAGATTGTCCAAAGGTTTATTAATTTTTAAATTTATTTATTTTTTATTGCTAGCAAAAATTTGTAACTTTATTTTGAACCAGAATTTGTAGTTTCGGCTATTTTTTTTATATATATAAATATATACAAGTTTCTAGACTATAAGAAGTTTATGGAGTTTTTAATAAATGTATTTAGTAAAAATTTGAATACCTAATATTTAACCATGGATTCATAAGATTCACAAGAGGTCTTTGCACAAAAGTTAAAGTTTTTAGGGTCAATAAATATTATTGAAAGCGGTTTAAAAGTGAAGTTGGTCACTTGAAAGATTTAAATCGTTTAATTGAAAAAAAATCGTAGACGTTTTATATTAATATTAACAATTATTGTTTTATATAATGAAATAATCGATTTAAATTTTTTATTTAACAACTTTGTCGTACAATCAAAAATAGTTTTATACACATAAAACAATATGTGTATAAAAATGTTCGATTATATTATATAATAATCGTTTGTATAATATAATTTTCAATTATTTTATGCAATTATTAATTGTTTTATAACATAATAACTTTGTCATACAATCAATAATTGTTTTATACAATTAAATATTATATTAAACAATTATCGATTGCTACAAATAATATCAATTATATCAAACAATTATCAATTATATTAAATAATTATCAATTATATTATACTATTTGCTATAATATTTTTGATTTTCTTTTAACTGTAAATGCCAAAAATTTTGTATGTTTATATTGTTTACAAATCAAGTACTCAAGAAATTGCTTAAGTTCAGCCATAACCTACAACTTCAACTAACTAATTTTTACACTTGAGACTTAGCCATATATGTATATATACATTTAATTATTAACATTCAGCACTAATCTGAAACACGATAGATAGCGCTAACTACGCCTATATTGAGTCTAGCTAGGTTCTTTGAAAAATATATATAATATATCTAAGGCTTAAAGTGTACTACTCTTGCATATATACTATTTATAGGTATAACTCCAAACAAACTCTAAATTTTCTACAAGAATTTTTATACAATTACTTCAAAGTATGGCTCTCGATCCAATATCTAAAGCACCTGACAGCTATATTAGCCGCTGAAAAATATTTACATAACTAAATCTAAACAGTTTGATTTATAGCTAACTAATTTTGGCTATATTTTGAGGTTAGACTTGAAGTAACTTAAAAAATTTCTTCAATCAGTAACTGAAAATCTTACAAGTAAATTCGATAATCCCTGTACTCCCCTATTCAGTGCTGCTCAAGTTGAGCGAAAAACTCTCAAACTTAGTTCTATTAAATAGAGTTGCGTAAACTAGTTCATTTAGTTCAATTAGCTTATTTAAACTATTTACTTTATTTAGTTCATTTAGTTCATTCATATCATTAGGTTAATTTAATTAATTTATTTAATTTTGTTAATTTATTTCAGTTAGTCAATTTAGTTCTTTTAGTTCACTAAGTTTATTTTAATTTTATTTAGTTCATTTAGTTCATTTATTTAATTTACATCATTTAGTTCATTTAGTTCATTTTGATAATTTAGCTATTTAATAAATTTAGTTCATTTATTTTACGTACATCATTTATTGAATTTAGATCATTTAGTTCATTTATTTTATTTACATCATTTATTGAATTTAGATCATTTAGTTCATTTAGTTCATTTAGTTCATTTAGTCCATTTCCTTTATTTAGTTCATTTATTTAATTTTGATAATATATTAATTTATCAATTTATTTAATTTAGTTCATTTTGTTATTTTAGTTCATTTTGTTAATTTAGTTCATTTAGTTCAATTAATTTATTTTGCATATTTAAATTATTTATTTTCTCTATTTACAATAATATTTTATTTATTTCATTTAGTTTATTTCTTTCCATTAATCCATTTAGTTCTTTTAGTTCATTTAGTTCACAACAAAAATTTCATCATGCTTATAGATTATTCAAAGCAGCTGAATTTTATATACAAAAAAAAAAACAACAAAACATTCAATTGAACTAAACGAACTAAACGAACTAGCACGCGCAACTCCAATATTTCTATTGCTAAACACTTTAGAAACTTTTGCCCGCATTTTGCAGACGCTTTCGTCTGCTGTCCCTACGCCTATAACGATCTATAATACGTGATCTATGCCTTTCCGGATACAAAGCCTCTGGTGAGCTGTCAACCTTCTTCATCACAATGCGAAAAGTGAAGGTGTGTTTGGGTGAAGCGCTGGCAGCACGTCTCGGTGATGGTGGTTCGAATTCGCTGCCACTGGAGAAACCACAATTGGCACCGATATTGGCAGCCGCTGCTGCACCTATCATACTCGGTATGCGCGGTGTACCATTCGTATAGCCTGACGGTGTCGACATCGAGCCCGTCGATAGCTGTTGCGTTAGCACTGAGCTTGGACGTGGCTCAAATATCGACGCACAACGCTGATCAGTACACAAGAAAGTCTTAACCTCCTCTTCGCGTTGTTTGATAGTCAACGGAAAGTGTTTCTTTGTTGGATCCGCATACGGACTACGTTGCGCTCCGGCATCCGTATGACTGTGCGGATACGATGAGCTTGAATCGTAGCTATCACGCGAACTATAATTCGAGGAGGTTTGCTGTGACAGAGGACTACGGGCACGTGAAAAGGCACCAAAGGGCAAAATGTGCAACGAGCGAAACGTTTCGGTCTTCTGTTTCTTCGTCATGGGAAAGTTGGGCGCACGTGTTGTTGTCGCACCACTTGCCTCGGCTGGTATATAATCGAAATGCGTTTCGAGTGATGACTTGCGTCCAGAAGCAGAGCCGGAACGCGCAAATGTCTCAGCATCGACTAGTTCAATGGACGATTTGCGTAGATCAACGTTTGACTTCTTGCGCGTATGATCGTCCATGTCTACAATTTCAAAACTGGAGGTCTGATCCTCGTAGCTAGTTGACTGATACCGTGATATATCAAAGCTAGTATCACGCGAGGAATACGGATACTCGAAACTAGACTCGGCACGACTGGACTTACGATCACCGTCAACCAATTCGAAACTGTCACCACCCGAATCGAGTCGCTGCAAATTAATGAGATCTGTTTCGGTATCAACGCCTGGACTGCGCAGAAATGGCGAACGCGGTGGATCGAACGAGGAACGACGCGATGGCGGCTCAAACTCAATAGTAGGTAACTGCAGCGGTAGCGGCGGTTTTTCAAGTGCCGCCGCAGCTGTTGCCGCCGCGGCAGCAGCTGCTGCTTCTGCAACAGAGCGTGCCACTGCCTCGGCTTCTTCAGTCTCACGCCGCAGCACCTGCAGATTTACATAAATTGGTTCTGGTGCATAGCCTTTCAAAATCTCAACCAACTCCTGACGAAAATCTTCGGGTATGACAAGATCATTTGAATCGGACTCACGCTCTTCGCTAATGCGCGGCTCTATGGGTTCTCGGCTCTCCGAGCGACGCGTAAAATGATGCACTACTGTCGCACCCTGCCCATTCTCTACACCCAATGCGACTACCTTCAGCGAATTACTGACTTCTTCAACAAATTGTGCCATGGCAGCGTCTTCAGCTGCTGTTGTTGTTGTTGTTGTTGCTACTGCAGCTATTTGACTGTTTGCACCATCCTCTTCCTTTGGTTCGTCAATCTCACGCAGACGTTCATGCTTTATATAGGATTCACCTACCTTTTCGAAGTGTACATTCGCCAGTTCGAAGGGTACATCACTCAGTGGCGATGCACGTCCGGAAGCGCTGGAACCCTGCCGTAGACCTACCTGTGTTTCTAAATTCCCCGCATTGGAGTCGGCGCTGGCACGTTTTGAGCCTGCGGCAGATGACAGTTTCCGCTGTGCCTCCTCGCGTTGCTTACGCTGCTGTTCCTCCTCTTGATCACGACGCGCAGAACGACGCAACTTGAGTGACATCTTTGTATAGTGTGCGAATTTCAGCGACATCTTTGGTTCGAAACCAACTTCAGACATTTGCTTGACAACAGCACCCTTTGCTGCTGCGGAAGATGCTGCCGGACTGGCAGAGAAGGTGCTCTGCCGTATAAGTGGACCACTCGCGCTACCCGATTCGGCGCGTGTAAATGCATTTGCAAAACGATTTGTGCGTGTTGAGATATGTTTCGATGGTTTGCGCACGAACGCAAGTATTTCCTTCATGACGCTAGTGCGCTCCTTCTTCTCAGGCTGTGCTGCTGCAGCAGCTGCTGCGGCCTCCTTCTCTTCCAGTTCACGCGCTGCTGCAGCGGCAATACGTTGCTGTTCCTCCAATTCACGTGCTGCCTCGGACATGCGATATGTTTCAGTAGGATTCGAGACCATAATAGGTGGAATGGGACCCATTGGACTGCGTTTGTCACTGAAGTAGATGGGTGTGAACAGATTAATGGAAGGACGCTTTAGACCCAAGAAGGTGACGCCAAAGTCATAATCCGCAGGATCGGTTGCTGTATCCTGTACATGTACTGTAGTCATTGTGCCTGTGGTAGTAGGGCTACGTCTGCTAGCACCGAATTCTGTAGGCGCAGCAGCACCTAATGGCGAACGACGCTCCTGTGTATGTATGCTGAATGTGGGACTGCGACGCTCACCCGTGGGACTGCGCGCAGTTGGACTTGCAGTGCCGATTGCGACATGTTTGGGCAATTCATTGGGCGACTTCAGACGTTCATTGGCCACACAGAGTGGACTGCGGCGTCCCTGTGGACTGCGATCATTAAAGCCAACAGGACTACGACGTCCTTGCTGACCGGCATTGATAACGAGCGAACCGGTAATGCTGTTCTTGCGTCTGTGCGAAGCACGCAGCGTGCCCTGCCGCGAGAGATTTGTCGGTGTCTTCTGTGAGCTGCTACCCGGACTCTTAGACTCAGGCTGTGGCAGCACTGGACTCTTTGGTGTCAATGGACTACGTTTCTTGTCACCGTTGGCAATAAGTGCGCTCAATGTCAGACTGCCGGCGCCTATTGCATTACCATTTACCGTTATTGTTGAAGTTGTCGTCACTGTTGGCAATTGTGTGGTATTCGGGCTGCGTCGCTCTGAAGGGCTGCGTCGTGTGCGGAAACTTTGCGATTTGGCTTTACGTATTTTAGGCAGGGATTGATGATGGCGATGTCGTCCGGTGCTGTGATGATGGTGGGATGCGGACGACGAGGAGGAGGGGCCGTTCAACCTATGTTAGTTGCTGTTAGGCGGCCCACTGGTTGGATCGCTGCTACCGCTTGAGCTCAATGTGGTGTTCGAACCATAGGGATCGAGTGAGCTCTGTACAGACATTGAACGGCCCTGATTCTGACGTGCGCGCCTCACTCGGCTAGAGTTGGGAGAGAGCTTTCCGGGGTCGATGCTTTCTGGGTCTGCCTGTAAGTGTTAGAATCAGACATACAGGGGGGACAAAAGGGGACGTCGACATAGCGATGGTATTGGCGATAGTGGAGGTGTTGTGGGAGATGATATTTCGATGATTATTGATTATGAGTTTGTTGTTGTTGTTTATTCTTTTTAATGTGTTGTGCACGAATGGAGCACAATGAAGAGCAAAGCAACGGCCAGCAAGACTTACCTGATAGGCTAATGCATTCATGATAATGGAATAGGGCACCAGGCCAAGTGGATGTATCTCACGCATCAGCACATTAGCGGGTATCTTGTGAAATTGTATGTACTCAAGGAAGTTGCCAATAATCTCCTTCATGTCGATGTTCTACAGAAGTAGCAGAAATATATAAATATAAATCGTTTCTATTTTAGATGCACAGTTTAAAGCTACCAACCGGATTATTATCGTAATACTTCTTGCTCCACATCAACGCTGCCTGGAATTTGGTGAACTCATCAGCACGCAGCTCCTCACGCGCTAATATTAAGCGCACCACATGCTGTGGCAGTAGCGTGAAGCTGCCTAGATTCAGTACCTCATTACCATGTTCATCGACATATTCGAGCACCTTCTGCACCAGCGTCTTGGTACACTTATACTGTATATAGCGCTCAGCCGATGCGAGCAAGGCACACACCGTGTCCACATTGATGCAACACTGTACAAAGCCAGCGCAAGCGCGACGCAGTTCCTCGAGACCATAGTAGTCTGCGGCATTCATGACGCCTGCAAATGGGAGTTACTAAAAATTAAAGCTCTTCTAGTTTGTCTAAACAACTCACCCAGCAGTGTACGCGGTTGCAGTGTAACACAGCCAGTGTGTATATACTCGATCAGCTGTCGAAACACATCCGGCTCGAACTCTTCGATTATGAGTGTCTGATGTTGCTGTCCCGTGGGCTATCGAGTATAAAATTTTTTATTATTTTGGCAACGTTAGGGCGTGCAGTGGAAGCCAGACTTTTTTTTAGCGTAATTTGCTTAGCTTTGTGCACATTCATACAACGATTTGAAAGGGTTTCTTGCTCATGCAGTCGACTTGAGGTTAGATTGTTTAGAAAACAGTTAGACATACATTTTAAACAGCTGTAAGGTACTTAACAAAAATAGCCAGTTTACACAGAGAGAGACTTTAGCATTCGAAAATTGAAAGGCGTAAAAAAAACATATTTAGACTAACTTAGGATTGAGCTTTGTTCTCAGGGGCATTACTTTGTAGGGGACTAAATAGTCTTAATCATCAATAGAAGTCGAATCGATAGATACATGATGGCCTGTCATTTTGCTGAGCATTTTTATGTATGTAGAGATCTCGGAGATTACCAAAAAGATTTAGTGAAATAAATTCTCCCTTTTTTTTTTAAATTTTGAAAATATATTCGTGAATTATAACACATTTAAGTGCGCTGAATTGAATAACTTTCAACAAGGTTTTAATAAGAAAAAATTAATAAATTTAAGAATAGTGTACACATATAAACATCCTTATAGGATGATTTAGTTGCAATAAAATATTTTAAGTGTTATAAATATTTTAATTAATAACATTTAAGAAATAAAATTTAGATTGAAGTTGAGTATCTTAAATTATTTTAATGAAAGTATTTACAGATTATTAAAGATTTGTATTGTATTTATATGCCAATATTATATTTAATGGTTAACATTTATAAGCCAATAGGATAATCCTTTAAAAATTTTGATTAATAAATATAGTCAAACTTTTACAACAACATTAATAGACAACCAAATGATATACATCCAAGAAGGAGGTTGATATACATCATTCGGGAATGCTAAATTTTTACCTCGGGTATCGGAGATAACTGTTGGGTGAAACCAGTTCTCTAGAATTTCGTTTGTGTTTATTTATGATGCGAGGATATTTTTGGTGATTTTTTGGGATGTTTACAACAAAAAAATACACGAAGAAACATGTATAATATTAGAGCATTGATTATATACAGTTATATAAATGTTTTAAATTAAAAATAAATTAAAATTAACTGTTCAAAATTTAACGCTTAGTTAAATACTAAACAGTTATGGAAAAACTCGTCCTATATACAATATGCGCTTAATAGAAAGTACACAGGCACACATACAGTCACTCACAGAAAATAATTTACAAAAAGGACGAATTTTAAACAACAGCTTTCACACACACACACACACACTGCGCACACACTTCCGTACACAAATTAAATATCGATTAGTTATATAAACAAACAAATAAAAAAAAAAACTGTACGGTTTGGTTTGATAAGGGAGTTATTAAGCTAAAGGAAGCTGCTGCTGCAACAAACACCAACCTGTTGTGCAGCATTCTGTAGATTCAATAGAGGCTCTGAGGACCTTTTCAGAAATAGACGCAATTTATTCTCCTTCGTTGAGGTTTCACGTTTGCGTTGTGGTGAGGGTGCAGCATAGAGCATTTTGGCGAATACGCGTGAACGTGAGGCAAGCACAGCCTGTGGAATAATTAAGGACGTATATAGTATATATATACAAGCATAACAGTACGCCTGTCTGCCTACTCACCTTCACTGCGCACACTGGTTCACGTGTATCACCGACCAGAAATGTCACATCACACAGCTCTGGCATTGAGGCCAGAAACTTCATGTCCTCGGCCAGTCCAGTTTTATTCTCGAATATCGATAAGTCCGGCTCTGCCGCCATGCTAGCCATGCCGTATAGTATCAGTGCTTCGGGCATTTGAGTCTGCAGCGAAATATGTTTGGTTAAAAGGACGAAGTGTTTGCGTTTGTGTTTATTTTTGTTTTTGTTTGTTTGGCAAGTTTGTAATAAGTAATAAGACAAGAAGCAGGCAGGCATTCGTATATAATGTGTAGAATTGTAGTTGAAAATTTTTAGTAGGAAGAATTTAAATTGTTTGTATGCAAAGGACGTGTGTACAGTTGTTTTTTGTATGCGTGGCAGGATTGTTGTTTCGTTTGCTAACAAAAAAAGGAAGTCTTACATGGCTGAAAGTTATGAAAGTAATCAAAAATTTTCAATAGGGCAGTTATTTGTTTAATTTAAACGAGTTGATCCTAGCTCCTTTGAGTCGCATTCATTGAGTTGCAGTAAACTTTGCAAATCAGAAAGAACACATTTAAATACAGTTCAGTATTTTGAAACAGGATATAAATCTTCACACATAGTAAAACAGCTTAGTAGCATTGCAAAAGTCATATTTTGTTCAAAATCTGTTAAATAATTTGGGCGTAAAAGCCTTTACGCTTCCCAAGTAATAAACGACAGACGCAGAGTTCATTGAATACAAATGATCGACAGAATGAATAGAAGATTCTTGGAGATTCGAACCAAGGCTCTATCTTTTATAGTCTCCAATAACACGATTTTTAAATGATCAACCAGACAAACGGACATACAGACACTCCTTTGGATGCGGATCAAGCAGTGCAGAGTATATAGTAGCTGAATACGAATCTGTGATCCAAATTTCTCCTTCATCCTCAGATTTGGTTGTAAAAACATGATTTCTAAAGGAAAAAATACTTTAAAATGGTCAATTTGAAGGATTGTTGTATAGAAGGTGCTACAAATAAAACAATATCGCAAGATCTCAATTGAATGGATTGTTGTATAGAAGGTGCTATAAATAAAACAATATCGCAAGATCTCAATTGAATGGATTGTTGTATAGAAGGTGCTACAAATAAAAAATATCACAAGATCTCGCCGAAAAAGTTGATGTTCCGAAAACCAGATAATGTATATTGATATTGGGTCGTTGAATCAAAATTCGAGGTTGGATCTTCAACGAACCGAACTTCATTATATGAGTCTAGTCAAATTGAATATCATAATTTTTATTTCTATGGCGCTGTTTAATAGCTCTCTCGAGTTTTCCAAGAGAGGACAAAGATGCTTTCATCCGCCAGACAATTTGTGGTGATTGTTATTAATATGAAAAAAATCGTTATTGAACAGCTTTGAAAGATGGCAATTCGATGGAAAAGGAACATATTTTAACATCATTATTAAAGCGAACAAGTATGCAGTATGACCTGTTTATAAATACATAATTCAATTCGCTGACCACTGTACACTGCACAACAACTACACACACAGCAAACAGTATTTTGCTATTTAATTAAAATTACTTGAATTCCATGTGGGACATGCCAACTTATGCAAATACCATGATGCACTCACTGGTATGCAATCTACAGTGCGCGCAAGCTGTAGTGTACATAAAATTACTGTGCTAACCGCACACAGAGCCTAGAATGACGTAAATTGAGTGGGTTGGGCGAACAACAACAACAACAACAGACTGAATTGCATAAGCCTTGTTGTATACCTGATACTGTCGTCCTTCAGCGCAAAGTTACTACGTACACAATGTAAATTGAATTACCAGCGCAAATCAGTGGACAACAACGATAGAGAGAGGATACAACAACAAACAAATTGTCAATACAACAACAAGGACACTGTACCAAAGGACATGTATAACAACAGTATGCTGTTGATTTTTTTTTTTTTTTTGCGTTTATATGTGTCTACAAAAGTAACACGTCTAACCAGTCGCAAGAACTCAACTGCTGTTTGAGGAATTTAATATTAAAATTGAATTTATTTACATATTTCAAACATTTTCAAATACTACAAGGATTTTTATAAAGAAATAAAACGCAGCGCATGCTCTGAATTAAAAGGATTTCAATTTAGTTATAGCAAAGAAGAAGAAAAAAATAGAAATTAATTGAAAAAGCAAATTGTTTCAGCAACGCGTTTACCTGTCTCGCTTTCAAATTTTTGCTAAATTAAGTATTTAATATATTGAGTCGCGGGCTTAAGCAGCTCAAATGAAAAAATTAAATAAATTTTGTCTGTAGACGTAGACAAGTAAAACAAAAAATACTTACCTAAGTCGGGGGTTTGTAAATAAAATTCGGTTGCTTTAATTTCTGGCTTAGTACGACACTTTTAGGATTTTTTTTTTTATTTAAATTTACTTTGACTTAAACGGATTTTAGACTCAAGGAGCAAATCCGTTTGGAACTTAATATTAAATCATTTTGACTGGAAATATATATTTTGTATTTTTTACGACTATTATTTTTAATTAATTAATTAAATTTACAGGTGAGCTGAAAAGTGACATAAAATGTTACAAAAAAAATGGTGTGAAATAAGCTACGAACTGCAAAGTAACTTCTATGCGCTACACACAGGATGTACAGTACTTCCTACCAGTCTTCTCAAACTATATTTAAGCAGAGCTATCAACAGCTCTATTGGTAGGACTGCCAAGAAGATCATTGGTTATACAAATCCTGTGCCTAACTCTTGGTATGACGAGTAGTGATGCAATGCTACTGCAGGGAAAAGAGCACCTGCTATCAGTGAACTCTGCAGTCGGCTGTTACAGAGCCATATCGGGAGAAATGGAGGGAGAAGAAACGACTTTTCAGTTGCAAAAAAATTGAACAAGAAGATGTTGGGGGATTATGTGACAGAAATTAAGCACAAAAATTGTCCTGACTTACTGAAGTCATAAATTTTCATTCGCAATACAAAATTTAATAAAAATACGTTGATCAATATTTTCACACATTATAAGAAATCCCGAATTCGTGCCTATGACGAATACTAAAATGGCAAAAAAATATCTTAATGGAGCACCCTTTAATTTAAACAGCTTAGTGAGTTTTATGCCATACCTAAAAAGTTTTTTTAAGTAAGAATATTTTTTTAAGGAAATTTCTCAACATTTTGGAAACTTCCTCATTTGCAACTACTTATTAAACAAATTCTCAGTGCATCGGTGCCTTCTTATTTTGATTAACAGCTCATCTAATATGCAGCAGCTTGACTACAAATGCAAGCTTCGTCATTTTCAATGGGTTCAAGGTTAGCAGACAACTTAGATACTTTCTTCCAACAGGTAGACACAATTCGGCCCAATTAAAACAAACAGCTGTGTGTAGCGCATTTATATATATAAAATATTTTTAAAAATTTATTAGTAAATAAGTCAAATTATTCAAATTACGAGATTTTTAACATGCCACACAAACCAGATTATTTACTTATAAAGAAATTCAAGAAAAAATTGCTGCACGTTCTTTATTATTAAAATAAATTTCTATGTACTTAAAAGAAGAAGAAAATAAAAGGATGTGCTGTTAGAAAAAAAAGAAATAAGGAGCGTAATAAAATTAGGTTAGTGGGCGCTTAACACAAAACAGGCGGCATCAAGGCTATAGTGTGGGCAGACAGACAGACAGACAGACACCATACGCACGCACTACGCATACATACAGAAAATATGTAAAAGTTTATTTTTTCGTAAAAGGAAATTAAATAAAAAACTTATTTATTTATTTATATATAAAAAAAAAAAAAATTATTTATAAGCATTTTTTACTTTTTGTGTTTCTCTCGCGCAGTGCAATTAAAATATTCGCAGCTTTTTTTAAACGCTTAGCAGAGCAGCAGTCGCACACTTTCACTTTTTCTTTCTTTTCTTTTACGATGGCAGATTTTCCTTCTGCCTTTTATTTTAATTTATTTACACTTGAGAACTTAAATACGAATTTTGAGCAAAATATAAATTCAAGCAGCAGACTACAGCTTAATAATATTTGTTGTACACTCTTTGTTGTTGTTTTTTTTTTTTATTTGTTTTATTTTATTTTATTTTACAAGATTTTTTATTTTATTTTTTCGCTAAGAATGTGTTGCGTTCGTCTCGAAGTTCGGCGTTGTTCTGTGGCGTGAAAATTTATTTGCTGTAATTATTTGTGTCTACATCAAAAGGAGTTTCCTTCAAGAAATGTCAAATCGCAAAGCTTGACATTTTGAGCAGCAGCGGGCGCAGACTGCGCATGTCCTGACTCAATCGATACATCGTGCGCGCTGCAACAGTTTGTCGGTCCTGTTTGTCCACATGCCACATGCCACTTGTTTGCTTTAGCTAAATGTCTTTGGTCTCTGCAAGCGTATCCTACGTATTAGGTTTTTTGTTTATACGCCATTGCGCATGCCCTACAAATTGTTGTTGTTTTTTTTTTTCCTATTGTAAACATAAACAACTTTTGACAGTTGACGTTGTTGTACTTTTTTGACATTTCCCCACATTTTGCTGCACAACTGTTTGGCAGTGTTTAGTTTTTTAGCTTTTGATTCGAATGTCACGTTTAGTTTGTGGTAGGTTGGCATGCCTAAACACATTTTGTATAAGTTTTTGGCAAGAATTTGGTACAAGGATGTAGCATTCATATGTGTGTGAAGAGTATTAAAGCTTCAGATTTTAAGAAGTAAAACATTTCTTTCCTTTTTTGTTGTAGTGAAACTTTTTTGCGCAAGGTGGGGTAATGAAAAAAATACGTAACAAAAACTTTCGTCCCCATTTTCGTCACGTTTTTTTTTTTTAATACTTTAAAGAGTTACTCTAAATTTCTAAATAAATTTTGAACTGACACTTTTTAGGTCCAAAACGCTAACTCAACTACAAAGAGTCGCGGACCGAGACGAAACCGGGGACGGCTTTAGTGTAGGAAAAATAGTAGAGTGGGAGCGCTACCAACATATTCATCAAATAGTTTTTGGGTCCGGTAGGGTAAGTCAGCTGAATGAAAAAAAAAAAAACCTAACGAAAACTGTCGTCCCCGTTTTCGTTACGTTTTTTTTTTTCTTTAATACTTTTATGAGTTACTCTATATATCTAAATAATTTTTAAAGTGAAACTTTTTAGCTCTGATAACTTAAGTCAGCACGAACCGAGACGAAAACGGGGACGACTTAAGGGATAAAAAAATCGAAGAGTGTTAGCGCTAGCAACACATTCATACGTCATACCACTCTTACTACGCTCATGTCGTACCCTCGTACAGTCATCCCAGTAAAAAATTCCTTTCGGGAATTATAGGATCCTATTCACTCGCAATATAGCTGATAAGATTGGACCATGAAAACCGAGAAGAATTGTTTTATTGCGGGTTCTTACTGTACGAGTGGTAGCTGGCTATAGTGGTGTTTGCCTCAAATGCTTTTACCAAGGATTCGCATTAGCAACAAATGATGAAACTTTGAATGGAAGTACACTGATGACAAGAAGAGAATAGGTTCAGGTTTGTCACTGAAGTCTCCTCCACTGTCTTGAAGGCCATTTAAAATGAGATGAAATCATAAAATTTATAAAATTTTTTACTGAGAATTGGTTCAGGTTTGTCGCTGAAGTTTCCTCCACCGACTTGAAGACCATTTAAATTGAGATACGATCATAAAATCTATAAAATTTTTGTCTGGCAATTGGTTCAGGTTTGTCACTGAAGGCTCCTGCATTGTTTTAGAGGCCATTTAGAATGAGATTCCTTAAATCAAAAAATTTATAAAATTTCGTCAGTTTGCTTGTTCCGAGTTATCTCCGAAACGGTTGGAACGATTTTGACGAGACTTTCACTGTTTGATAGCTAATATTATAAAAAGTAACTTAGAGATGCTTTTTTTATTGAGTTTGGTCAACATCAAAGGGTACCGATGACGCCATAAAGTATAAATATATTATTGAACACCATCAAAAGTCGACTCTGTACAGACATGTCCGTCTGTTCGTATGAAAATAGAGCACTTAGACGCTATAAAAGAAGAAGAAGAAGAAGAAGGTGTAGCTATTTCTATTCCTAATAAAATATTCAACTCGTATCAAGATAGTATTATATCAGCCACTCAAAACTTAGGATTCTATGGGTGCACAGTGTATCTCTTTTTTTGATTTAATTTTTCCAGCAATTATTTGATCGTGATGTAGCAATAGATGATAGATAACCAACTTCAAAAAAGTTCTTAAAACTTCAATTAGATTAGAGATGATCTGAAGCGCTTAAGATGATAGTTATTTGCCTGGCTGACCTTCGGAATGAAGACGTTGAACTAGCAGTTGGGCATGCAAATGACTGCTAGACTACTTCTTAATACATTTATCAAGTGACCTAATAAGCGCGAAAAATATTTTCTCTAATCCAAAAGATATATCAACGATTTATTGGTACAAATGCCTCCATCCCACACTTTCTTCAGAATATATGTCATCTGCCAGTTTGCACTGGAGTTCTTCGGCTGATAGTGTTTCAGCATGTTTACCTCCGCAATTCGGAAAGTAAGTTTCATGTATAAGCTGCGCTGATTTCTGCTGCTCCAAATTTGTTTAAGTTCTGACTAGTTCTTTCAAACATTATCCCGACGCCGACGTGGACCTCGAGTGTGCTGCATAGATGCTAGTTTTAAGTTTATTAACTGCAAAAAAAATTGAGCCTCAACCTTCTCAAGTGTTCTGAGGTTCTGAGAAAACAGTAGCCAAACTGCAGATGCCTACTTGAAGTAATAAATTAACACCCAACTCGCAACATGAAAACAAAAACAAACAAATTCGGTTTCAAATAACTCAAAATAAAATAAACAAATTACAGCCTAATATATATGGAAAGGCGTTGAAGGCAAACCACCTTGCGTGCGGCGGACAAACACTTGAAACAACCACAAACAACAAATCGGGTAGTTCCACTTGAGATGCTGCTGACGCCGCTAATACTGCACCACTTGAACTGCAGATGGCGCTGAGCGAACAGCATGGTGCAAGCCCATAAACACGTAGAAACAAATAAAACAGATAATCGAATGATTTAGAAACTGGCAGAGTTGAGGAAATGAACTATGCCTATAGAAATTGTATCTGCAAATGCATTTTCTTATAAACTAAGAAGTTCTTTGATATTTCTCCAAGCACTGCTGTGCACTGTATAAGCGTGACAGTTCATTAATTTTTATAGCACTCCCGACACTTAGCCCTGAAGCTAAAAATATAAACAGAGTTCCCTGCTTTATATATATCATATATATATATATATATATATATATATATATATAGATACAGCAGCCGACATCCGACAGCTTGTCGCATTACTGCGGCACATAAATCTTTCATTTATTTCTCACTTTCATTCATACAAGAAATCTCTGTTTTAAAAAAGTATCTATTACTACTTCAGAAAGTAGTATTTAATTAAATTTAGCTTAGATAATCAAACAAAAAATTACAAAGAATTAAAGTCAAAAACAATTGAAATACTCAGCAGCGACTGCAGATACATGTAGCAGATACTTTTGTCAAAAGGAGTAAAAGAGAAGAAAAAAAATGCATTTGTCAAGTGCAATCTTGACTAACTGACTGAGTGACTGCCTGCCTGCCTGCCTGCCTGTGTAACTATAGCCAAACTATAGTAAAACAAAAAAAAACAAACACTTGAGCAGACGCCAGCAGATGTAGCGCACAGATACGTACGTGTATAAGATACATCCTCGAGCAAACGGTTTGACTTGCGGTAGGCAAAGGCAACATACATAAACGTAAGAGCAAACGAGAGCGCCGCTGAGCGTGGGAGAGTTTCAAAGAGCAAAGCAAAATGTATCTCAAAAAAAGTATCTCAAAAAAAAAAAAAAATAAAGAAGATGCACAATCTGTGACAAGATACAAAACCAAAATACAATTAGAATGTATCTGCTGCACAAATGTTGCTGACAATGATCAACTCAGTCTGCTTAGAGCAGTTGTCGCGTTTAAGTTGTTGCGCGTTGCGTTGCGTAGATACTTTTATTTTTTCTTTCGTTTTTAAGTAACAAATTGAAATTGCGCGATTTATATTAGATTAAAGTGAAAGAAAGTGTTGCAAATTTCGAAATTGATTCAATTAAAGTGTAAGCCTTTGTAAATTGTTTGTGTGTGAATATAGCTCAGCTACAGCACGGCATGCTAACTATGCATCGATGCTGTCGCGGCACGAGTCGCATTGATTTATGTGTTGTCACAGACAGCAAGTCTTAAGACATTTATTGACTGAAGTGAGTTATTTTTAGCAAGGCTTTTGCTATATTTTTTTTCCTTTTTATAATTGCTAAACACAGTCTAATATGCACTTGCGTGCGTTGTATCTTTGAGATACTTTTATTATTCTTTGACGACACACATTTCGTTCGGTTAGGCTGTGATGTTTTTATGCGCAATTTTCATGTTTTTAATTTTGTATTTTAAACAGTTTATAGCCAAGTAAAAAGATTCGTGAAAAGAAAAGATACGTAAATGAAAATTATTTTTAAAAGGAAAATGTATCTGCGGTGGCGTCATAGTCTGCTACTAAGTAGACGTGCTGCTTGCTACTGCTTGCTGTTGTTGTTGTTGTTGATCTTTCTTGACAACGTCAGCAGCGTCATTGCCGTCTGCGGCTGTTGCCAATGTTTTCAGTTTTAATTTGATTTTTTTGCCTTTTCTTTATTTTTTGGATCTACTCAATGTTCATTTCCGTTCGTTCGTCAAGAGACATCTACTACATCATATAAATAACTACAAAATTTATATTTTTATCCACTCGTAGATACATTATTTTAATCCTATTTTTGAGTTATTGCTCTACGTTTTGTTGTTGTTTTCTATTTCGCGCAATTTTATTTATTTTAATTCTTTTTGGAAAATTCAAATATTTTCACAATATTTTCGAAATTTTTGAAAATATTTAAATTGATTTTTTTTTATTAAAAATTTTATTTGTTCACAGTTTTAAAATATTAAGATTTGAGGTTCAAAAATAACACTAAACAACAAAGAAATTGAATTTTTGTGTACCATGGGCATAGGTTTAAAGTCGTATTTTAGGCTTCTGCAATGCAGTCATGTCCGTCCGTCTGTCTTTCTTATTCGTTTGCTTGAAAAACGAAGTCTTGAAGACTATAAGATATAAAAAATATTGCTTTCAAACACTACCAAAGCCATTTCATCTGCTTTTGATATAGTCCATGGCTCTCCACCTTAAGGTAAGATCTTCAAATTTGAATTTATTCGCTGAGCTCAAAGTAGTCGTGACTGTTTTTTAATCTTGTGCTCCGAAGATGTCCATAACATTCAGGTACACAAGAAACATCACATCCTTCTGCATGATCATACCCGAGATATTCTATATCTATGTGCATTAGCGTAGGATGTACTCCAATAGCTGTGGCATAGTGTCGCAGATAGGATCTCATGAAACATCCTTCGAAACGGCTTGTCAAAAATGGATTTATAATCAATAAATATAATAAATAATAAACTCACGGTTCTTCTCCATGATTTGACTTGGTAGGAATATTTGATCACTGCTCGAATTGTTTGTTCTGGAGCCGCAGCAATACTGCCCTATTACAAAATTTTATAAACTATTTAAAGGAGACCTAAAATTGGTATTCTAAGTCTCTGGGTTCTCCTTTCTTAAAGATGGGACAAAGTACGCTGAAATTCATTTCATTGGCTCATATCTTGCATAAAAATGGATGCATTCTTCTTAGCAAGTCTTCATAAATCAGGTCTTGAATAAATCAGCTGCCAGCTCACTGAAGCTAAGTGGACCTCGTTATAGGGCACTGGCTGTACAAGGGAGCCAACATGAAGTGTACGTTC
Organism: Leucophenga maculata; assembly: GCA_035044805.1. Lineage (NCBI taxonomy): Eukaryota > Metazoa > Arthropoda > Insecta > Diptera > Drosophilidae > Leucophenga > Leucophenga maculata. The sequence continues at coordinate 1,999,062 of JAWNNP010002290.1, forward strand.
AGACATCACTTTACTAGCCTGGTATTTTGTCCTTCTTTGCTTCCAATTAGTTTGGAGAAATGTCTTCTCCAAATTAATAATGGTTCATGACCTTCGTTTTAGTTCTGGCAGAAAGTAACTCCGTACTTAATATTGAGAATTTTCGTGCTTCATTTCTTTTCTCTTAACATTTTCTTGATTCTTTCTCTTCTGCATCTGAATAGGTGTTTTTCTTCTATCCATTTCCTTTGGTATCGCCCTCTAATAGCTCGCTTTGCTCCCGATGTTTCAGAGTTCTTATTAGGCGACGTTCTCTTCTTAGGGCGAAACTTCTCGTCATACCAATATTTAAGGATAGTTCATTGCTGTATCCAAGTACCGGGCGATATGTCACAACTACTCACAAATATCTTCAGAAATTATTGAAGTTTTCCAGAACAATCGGAACAAACTTAGAAGCATTCAGCGGTCTATTGTGTTTGCAGCTTACAGACGACTAGCTTTCATTGAGTGCTATTTCTATTTCATATAAATGGTCCAAGTCGATGTTAAAACCTCACAATTACAAAATGTTTAATTTGATTCTTTTTGGCCGCCTGGTCGATCGGTTGTACCCCTAATCGCAGTGATTTCAGGCCTATTAAGTATTTTTTGATGGGCTTTCCACAAATTACCATTGCTGCCCCTTCTATTGAGTACTCCCTATGCATTAGTCCGTAGACTCTAGACACCCATAATATGTTGACGCTATTCAGTTCGGAGCAGCTTGAACTATCCGATCTATACCCTTCGCTGCTTGCAGTTGAGCTGTTAATGAACAAGTTTAAAGTTCTTTGCTTTTTCATATAGCTCCATGCTTACTACTGCAACACCAACTCCGAAAGGTGAACAAAGGTGAGCTAAGAAGTTTAAGTTAAACTTTTCATGAATACAAATAGCACAGCGTCTGCTTAAAAGTCTTAAAGTAAGACTTAAATGCTTATAAAATACCAATTTGCTGTTAAAGGCTAACAAATGCAGCTATTTATAAACGAGTAACTACTATCTACTACTATCCACACTGACAACAGCTAAAAGTGCGAGCATGTCAAACGCTAAAAGCACTCACCTGTCGCACCGACCACGACTTTGAGATTCAATTAACTCAAAGGCAAAATATATAGCAGCGAAAGCGATACACAATAGCTACCCATAGAGCGTCACAGTAATGCCATGGAAAATAAGTTTTAATTATAGCGCAAAGCCTTAATGCAAACTTCCACATCATTTGGCCTGCACATGTACGAGTATCTCGTATCGCACAGATACCGCAGCTAAATGCATTTTGCGCCGCATCCGTGGCACTGATTCAATCAACTAACAACCGCAACATCGAAACGAGAGAGGAAAGACAGCAGCTGCTGCAACAAAATTGAATAAGGAAATGACTTGAAATGTTTTGAGATACTTTTTGCAGCGCAAAATTCAATTTCCAACAATTTAATAGCAATTACTAGACTTGAGCAAAGGAATTAAATGCGCAAACTGCCGCTAGTTGGCGCTGGCTGAAGACAAGCGACCTATGCCAAGCAGAAGCAGCAAAAAAAATATAAAATAAAATATTTGAAGCAAAGCAATCTCAGCAACAGCTTTGTTTTGCTTTTGCTTACAACTACGCAATGTTGTTGTTGTTTTATTTGTTGTTTTTGTTTTTGTTGTGGTTACAACCCTCTCAAGCAACGAGTAACGAGTAAATTTCCTGCTGCCGCAAAAAAGTATCTCAAGCTCAATTTCAAGTCATCTCACAGCACACAGTCAGGATATTCATTTAGGATTTTTCTCATTTTGTGTTGCGCTGCCAATTTCATTTACATTGCGCTGCGCTCCGCCGCGATACGATACGATGTTGCTTCGTTTGTCTTGTATCTCATAGATACATATAGCACCACTGGATGCTGTTCGTGCGCTCGTAACGCTGTTTCCTGTAGCTTTTAGCGCCCGCATGAAAATATCCCATTTTCAGTCTTCGTTTTCCGAGCATCGTGCGCGCAAGCAACGTGAAAAATAACTCGCATAATCAACTGAAAAAAATAAAATAAAAAAAAAAAAGAATACTAGATGCAAATTAATTTTAACTGTGCAGAGCAGAAAAAAAGATAAAAAATATTTCATAATTGCTGTGAAATACAAAAATTCAATTTTTGCAAACTAAAACAAAATGGTAAAAAGCGAAAAGAGTTAAATTATATAAAAAATATTTAAAAATTCTATTTAAAATGCCAAAAAGTATCTTGTAGTATGTTACTACATTTTTTTTTTCTTCAACACTCTGCAGGCTTAGCAGCAGCAGCAGCGTACGAGAAAAAAAATGTATCTGTATAATGCTGTGCATAGACAGTGCGCGTTAGAGTGAGAGAGCGCGAGCGAGATAGCTAGTACCAAAGTACCAAAAGAAGATACGCAAAACAATTTGTCTGCGTAGTAGCTACTTCAACTGTATTTGTGTATTATATATGTTCGTGTATTGGTATTATCCTGCCATAGCCACTGCCACTGCCACTGAGCTTCAGCAAATGTTTTTTCTATGCGCAATATTGACGCAGCTTCGTTTGTGCCAGTGTGTGTTTGTGTGTGTGTGTGTGTAAAAAGTATCTGCAGCTATAGTAACACGTTTGTTTGTGTATGTGTCTGCGTTTGTGGCTGCGGCGGCGACAACTACAACGAATAATGGCTTCGCCTAAAAATTTTCTAATATCGAGTATAGAAAAAAAATATATAAAAAAAAAAAAAATAAATCAAGTGAAGTACTATAAAAGATTTAAAAGTGATTTAGCTATTAATTGAACAAAAACTATAAACAAATAAAATCCTCTAAAAGAAATTTGTTTAAAAAATATTAAAAATAATTAAAGAAATATGAAAATATTTCTAAAGCTTAATAGTAGATACGTCAGACAAATGTATCTGCATATTAGTTTATAGATACATAACAAAGCAACAACAAGTAGTGTATAGAAATATTTATAAAGCAGTACAGCTATTTCTATTAAGTAGCAACTAAATAAAAATAAAATAAATTACAATACTGCAGCCGTGCATGCACGGGTTTGAGATAGCCAAACTAGCAATGAAGCTTAAATTTGTTTAGAAAATATGTTCCTAATCAGATGTATCTAGTATATTTTATTGGACTTAGTGTAAGATACAACGTATTCGACTAATTAATTAATGCTAGAAGCATTAATAATAATAAAATACTTTTATTTTTCATACAAAAACCATGAAAGATGTTACAGATTTGTATGATAGCCAACACTTTTAGTTGTCCAAGCTGTACCTAAATTGTACCTAAATATTTTGCAAGAATTAACGCAAAGCAAACAAAATTTGGTGTTTCTAGCCAATTAAGCTATATAACTTAATACTTAAATACTTAATAATACTTAAATTCTTTTATTTTTCATACAAAAACCATGAAAGTTGATACAGATTTGTAGGGCAGTCACCTCTTCTACTTTCCCGAACTGAATCTAAATGAAATATTCTTCAAGGATTAACGTAAAGTGGTCAAATTTCATTAAGCAATACCAATAATTTTTTTTTTTCATACAAAAACTCAATATGAAGTGTAGATTTGCATAGTAAGTGTCTAGCCCGCGCTTGGGTAGGGATGTTTGCGTGTTCATTTAATATAAGTAATGCGAAGAATTAATAGTATAAGCTTAATATGCCATTTTGTAGGTGAACACACGACACGACGCTTTGGAATTTGATGAAGAACTCGTCTTATTTTTATTAATCTTTCACTTATATATAATTCTTAAGAGCTAGTTGGACTGTATTTATATATTATATGTATGTATGTATAATTGCGTGTATGTTTCTATATTATTACATAGCTAGTACTGTTTTATGAGTTTATTGACACATCTTTGTATATTAAAGATGTGTGCGCTGCATTGATCGTTTGTCATCCAAGTACATAATTTATGGATCGTAAATTTAATCGTTAGACGCGCATGCTCGGCTTGCTCACATCTTATCGTACATTGTATTTATTATTTCACGCACAAGCAGCAGGAAAGTATATTAAAATATATTGAATATATATGAAAGGCCAATGTGGTGTGTTTGTACTTGACAGTAAAACAAGTGGCATAGCAGAAGCAGCGGGAACAATATGTTTAAATATGTTTAAACAGTAGGCGCTATCTATTATAGTGGTGGTTCATAGCCCTCTTTGAATTGAACTGAACTTAAGAGTATTTCATACCTGTACCACATATGTATGGCTGCGAAGATGTAACGAATTGTGTTTATCGATTATGTGGACCCGCACATCACCCCTTCCTTAGGGATTGTACTCAATAACTTCCACAAAGTTTCATACTGATCAAATGAATGGTGTATCAATCTATAAAGGAAAAAAAAACGTACATACATTCATTTTAAGGCCCTGTACCGATGGTACAAAAGCCTATTGGTATGTAAAGGAATCTCGGAAACGGTAATAGATGGAAACTTCGCGCTTTTTGCATTCGACTAGAACTTCTTCGGAATTTTACAAATTTATTTTAAAATTTTGCGCTTCCCCCTTCCCTATAAAATCAACCTCATGGCTACAAATTTCTTTGGCAGTATGCCAGTATAGAGTTAACGTCTCTCTAAACCAAAATCCAAATCAAAATCGGTTAATAAATGACGATTTTATAAGCAATTGAATTTGAACGGCCTTTGATGCTTCCGTCCTCCTTGTTTCAGTCCTCTCACAAATTACATTCTGCAATGGAGTGTTGACTGGCATTGACGTGGCTCTGCTTTCAACCACGTTTCGAAGATTGTGCATATTCTTCAGAATGCTGGAAACCATTAATTTTGATAGATTGAAGGTACATCCTAGATAAGCTATTAATTTCAATGTTTGAATGCTTCATTTACATTACTCTCGCTTTTTGCAAATCTTCTTTTAAAAGCTTAAAACAGCATCTAATGAGCGCTGCATTCACTGCTTATGAAACAAATGCATTCATGCAAGGCTCTAATTTGAAAAAAAAAAGTATTTAAAATCAAATAATTTAGCAGTTAATTCAAATCATTTAATATGTAAATAATTATTTTCTGTTGAATTTCTTCATTGAGCTGCATTTAACTGCCTGACTAAATTGTAGAAGGTGCTTTATAATTGCTCGTAATTCATTGGAAACACGAATGCCCACAAGCAAACTAATTCTCAACTAATTAAAATGTTTTCAAACGAATTCCAAGTATTTTCAAGTTCAATTAATTCCATATAAATGCATACAATTGCATAGAAAGGATAAAGGATATAATAGATAAACAAAGTACGTTGTGTCTGTCTGCTTGAAGTTGAACAAAAGATCTCGTAAAATGTATATGCAACCCTAATATATATGCAATTCGAGTTTAATTTAATTTGTTTAATTGCCACGCCCTACACAACATAATATTATGACTGTATATCACTTACTATACACACCACACAGTATATAAATATGCAAAGCTTAAAAGTCCTTCCGTCTGTCGGTCTTTACTACTTTTGCTATGTACAAGTCTAGCTACATATTTCTGTTAGCTATTCTACGCATGTTTTCTGCTAATTTCTATTGAATAGTCTTTCTATTTGGAATGTTGTCATACCAAAGCAATTTTTGCACAGAAATGTAATGCATATCCTTCATACGAAGCAACAACTGCACACACAGTATATAAAATTATGCCAAAATAAGTTAGAAAAGATACTCAAATGGAATTACAGAGCTTCGTATGCGGCACGTGCAACCATAAAGTATTTAAATCAAAAATTTTAAATAAAAATATTATTTCTAAGAAAAAATTTAAAAATTTTGACAAACTAAATTCAGAACTCAAATGTTTGGCATATTTTTCAATGAAATTCTGTTTAACAAAGCCCATAATTTTTCATGCGTAAAGGCATTCCCTCTATATTCCCTCGTTTTGCTATAATTGGCATTCATACAATATTATTTAATGGCGTATTTTTATGCTTGTTATAAGCTTTTGTTACCAAATAATTTACTCTGAATTGTAATCATTTGCAATTTCAGCGAAAAATGTCACAAGTGAAGATTTATATTTACCAACTTAGCTGGAAATGCAGCACAGCCACTTCAGTGGAATTGCATAGCTTCATGCGCGGAATTTTATTTCAAAATGGGACACGTGTCGCAGGATGGCTGTGTTTCCGTTGAAATCGGAAATTATTTGCAATTATTTAGAAATATTATTTTAAATTAAAAATGCATTCGTATGTAATATAATTTTACTGTGAAACATTATCCGATTGAACATGAAAAGGAAAATAATGCAGAATGGCAGTGACAGTGCTTTATATTCTGCTAATAGAGGAGACATTCAGGGGATGCCTTTAGTATATTGGCTTTTGTTTCGATAAACTCATTCAAGTAGTTCTGTGAAGCTTCAAAGAAGCAATAATACATACAGCAGAAAAAATAATTAGAACAGTGGACGAAACCAATAAACAACAACAACAACAAACTTATATTACGATATTAATTTGAATACTCATATTCACATTCATATTTATTTATATTCATACTCATTCATATTCATACTTATATTCTTATTCATCCTCATACTCATATTCACACTCATTCATATTCATACTCATATTCTTAATCATATTTATAGTCATATTCATACTCATACTCATAGTCATACTCATATTCATACTCATATTCATACTCATACTCATATTCTTACTCATACTCATATTCATACTCATATTCATACACATATTCTTACTCATACTCATACTCATAGTCATATTCATACTCATATTCATACTCATATTCATACTCATATTCATACTCATATTCATACTCATATTCTTACACATACTTATACTCATAGTCATATTCATACTCATATTCATACTCATATTCATACTCATATTCTTACTCATACTCATACTCATAGTCATATTCATACTCATATTCATACTCATATTCATACTCATATTCATACTCATACTTATACTCATATTCATACTCATATTCTTACTCATACTCATACTCATAGTCATATTCATACTCATATTCATACTCATATTCATACTCATACTCATATTCTTACTCATACTCATATTCATACTCATACTCATACTCATATTCTTACTCATACTCATACTCATAGTCATACTCATACTCATATTCATACTCATATTCATACTCATATTCTTACTCATACTCATACTCATACTCATACTCATATTCATACTCATATTCATACTCATATTCATACTCATACTTATACTCATATTCATACTCATATTCTTACTCATACTCATACTCATATTCATACTCATATTCATACTCATATTCTTACTCATACTCATACTCATATTCATACTCATATTCATACTCATATTCATACTCATATTCTTACTCATACTCATATTCATACTCATACACATACTCATACTCATATTCATATTCTTATTAGTCCTCATTTCATACTTATTCATGCTCATTCTTATATACTCATACTCATATACTCAAACTCATTGACTCATACTAATACTTATACACATACTTAATCTCAAACTAACTTACTTACTAAAAAACTTATACATATACCTCATACTTATATTTGAATATGAGTACTCATACTCATATTCAAATTTATACTCATTAATATTCATTTCTAACAAATTTTTCGCTGTATGAATCTGTTGCTTCTTTAAGAATTTGTGTTACAGAATTATATTGTATTGTCATATTTTTTTCCACTTAATTAATTAATTAATTAATTAATTAATTAAGTTTATAAACACTTTACAACACAATCAAACGATTAGCTACCGCTTTCACCCTGTTCACCCTTCTAAACTTCATTTTAATTAAGCAAATATTTTGCGAGAAAAAAATCTCTCTCAACCCACTTAAACACCCTAAAAGCTGCAACAAAAAATGCATTCAAAAATACTTCAAAGCTTTAAGCAAGCAACTCGAAAAAAATATATAAAAAAATTAAACATGCAGCATAACTGTAAATTAATTATTTACTAAATTACGAGTACACACACTTGTAACTAGTAGAACTGCAAAACTGTGAGGGTGCAGCATGCAAAAGCAACTGTGAGATACTTTTCCATATACATATATATGTGTGTGTGTGTGTGTGTGTGTGTGTGTGCTTATAAATCTCTGTCAGTGCACACCCAATTACCGAACAGCCATGTTGATGATGATGAACCCCCAAGTTATACAAAACAGGCAACAAGCACGCCTAGGCAGGAAGGATGCAAGTCAAGACAGCAATAAAAAAAAAAGGAAACGCAGCAGTTGCAAGTGCAACGTTATAGCTGACTGCACTTCTGCGTTTTTTGAACTTGTGCAACTAAGGTGCAAAGTTGTGTGCTAATAGTGAAGATAGTTTCATATGTGTGTGTGTGTGTGTGTGTGTGTAAGTTACAGTTACACAGCATACAGTGACACTTTGAAAGTTTGATAGTGCCAACACTGCGTATACGCAATATTTTCTTCAAAATTGCGTATACGCGCTTCGCATGAAGTCAGCCATTTACTTCCACTTCGTTGCTTTTGCATATTCTCTGCATTTTTATTGCCAATTTTTGCGCTTCACATGCTCGTTCGTTCGTTTATATTATTTGCTACACACACACACACAAATATTCGCTACGATTTTTACTATGAATTTTCGCTTTTATTTTACGCGAAAACGAACGAAATTTTTACTGGAAAGTTTGAGTTGCGAAGTAGTAGTGAGTTGCAGCGAGACACAAATATAAAAGAGCGCAGAAAAATAAAGTTATTTGTCGCTCAATTTCTTTGGTACGCTACATATTTGTATGCGTATAGTATATGCATTTTTTAAGATACTTTGAAGTTGTTGTTCGACTAGCTTACTTGCTGACTATCTATCTATCTATCCGTTCATCTATCTATCTATCTAACTAAACATCTATATATAAACTATCTTTCTGTCCGTCTGTCCGTCCGTCCGTCTGTCTGTATTTCCTTCAATCCTGTTTGTAGCGTATTAAACTTTCAGTTATTATGCGTTAAAATTTTCTACATATTGTTTTTTTTTTCTATTTTTTTTTTTTTTTACCCTGTTTTATCTACTGCTACTTCTTCTGCTATTTTTGCTACTTTACTGCTGCTGCGCGCAGCATCAAACGCCATTTTGGTTGAGAGCATCGAGTGCGAGTCGAGCGAGTAATAATACTATAAAGTCAGCCACAGCACAGCAGCAGCACAATACAAACGCACACACACACAGTGACACAAACAAAACATAGATACTTTTGTATCTGTCAACACACACACACACACACACGCATACACAGCTAGCTGGATGCTTGCAAAAGACTTCGACTAGCTGCTGTTGTTTGTGGTAGTCGCTGGATTTTGTTGGTCTGCAGAAATCTGTTTTTCTTGAAAGTGTTTTCTTCTTCTAGTTTATTATCAGCTTTTACAAAAGTATCTACAGCAATTTTTAAATGTATTTGTGTGGATTTTTCTAATGTAATTTAAATTAAATAATATATAACTGTTATATCTACTATTAAAAATTTAATTAAGCAGCAAAAGATACTTTTAGGCGTTTTTTGTTTTTCTTAAAGTGACTTAAATTAAACTAAAGCAAAAACTGAAATATTACAACAACAACAAATTAAGTGTATATACTAAGCAAAAAAAAAAAACAGTGAAAAGTGTTAATTAATAAACGAAACATTAGAAATAATAATTTGCAGCTGAGCCAAATGTGTGTTGGAAAACCTGTCAAAAAAAGAAAAAGTGAAAAAAGAAATCATTTCAATTTAATGAAAAATTTCGCCGAAAAGCAAAATGCTAAAAGTGAAATTGTACGACGCCCCAGAATACGCGAAAACTATTCAGCTCTCTTTCATACAAACTCTAGCTCGCACTCTGTCTAGCGCGCTGTCTATGTATATGTGTATGCCTTGCTATCATCTCTTCATATATATGTAGATACATTATAAATGTATCTAGATACGTGTTGTTGTTTGTGTTGTTGTAGCAGCTTTGTACTGAAGTTAGACAAATTATTAGTATATAACTCAAAAAACTGAAAAAAAAGTAAAAGAAAATCTAAGCAAATTATATGGCAACGAGCGCAAATTCTAAAGTCTATAGGCTACAAGCAGTAATTATGCACGAAACATGGATTTAAAATATATTTTGTGATATGTATTATTAATGAGTATTTGATTTATCAATAGATTTGATGCTGAGATTTATAACAAAAGGAATTTAATGAGGAATTTCTAACAAATTAGCAACTTAGAAATAAATAAAAAGAAAAATTTAATAAACAACAACAAAAGAATGCTGCAGTCGAGTGTTTTTTGAGATACTATGAGATACTATGTACCGCCATTAAAGCTTTGATTTGTGTAGGAATTATGTTCCTTTATGATAGCATGTAGCATATTTTATTGGAATTAGTGTTAGATACAAAAAAATTTTCTTTTTGAACTAAATTAAAACGCAAGAAAATGTTTCTCATACAAAAATCTTAAAAAAGGAGACATTCTTGCATGGAAGCTAGCACCTGCAATGATCCGATTTGGAACTACATGGAACCTTTCATTAGAATTAAATTAAATCTCATCAATTTAGCTAAAAATTCAAATACAAATAAACAAAAACAAAAAAAAAAAAACAAGTAAGAAACTTATAGTCAGGTATAACCGCCTATAAGAGGCCCCTGTATCAGTGCAGTTCGCCTAACAAATAATTTAAATGTTTCCCGAACATCCCTAGCTTATGAGCAAGCTTATAAACACTTCTGACTGCACGAATAAGTGTCTTATAAAACATTTTTTTTTTTTTTAAAAGTGAGGACGGAAGTATCATAGGTTGTTCAAATTCAATTGTTTGTAATTGTTTGTAATTGTTTGTAAGTACTTCGTCTTGACATGCTTTGATGTTTATTTCGCATCTCTAAGTCCACTGATGCAACTGTTCCTTGGTAATTAATGTATTCTGATGAATGGTTTAAACGAAATCCATTTTTCAAATAGTTACACGATGGAGTTTGCTGTCAGCTGTGCGCAATCTGAATGTTTGCTTCCTCATATACAAATATTTTTCATTCATCAATTTCGAGTACTCTTCGATCCTCTATAAGCATTTAGTTGTAGTATTTTGGTATCATGGTGAACTTCTGTAGCCAGCCTTGAAGGTGCTCATTAAAAATACAGCATGACAGATAGACAGACAGCTAAACAGAACAGCAGCCTTTGAACTAAAAGTTCCTTAAAAAGCTGATGCAATAGACTACCATAGAAGAAGACTATTATTGAAGAAGTACAAAAGAAAGCATTGCCTATTAAACACGCTAACCATCAAAAATATTTCCAATACAGAAAATTTGGCGCAAATACATAGGCAATACTTCTCAAGAGGACAACCGTACAGTTCAAGGTTATACAATTGTGTTTAGCAGCAAAATACTCCAACTAGACTTCATGTTAGACCACTGACTAACAAGCAGACCACCTCTAAAATCGTGACAGCCATTTTATGAATAATGGCAAACTCAAAAGGTTCATTGCAAACTTCTGGCAAATGTTGTTACCACAGAAATTACCTATTTAGTCACAAAAAGGCTAGCTTAGTCTCCAAATGAACAGCAGACTATCAGAGTCTGAGGTGACGCGGATGATCACCAGAATGAAATTATTGGCAGAAGAAGCATCTTATAAGCGAATTCACTTCTAGACGTACGTCCTTCAAAGCACCTTACAGGCTTGTTTTAAAAATTTAAACGTGGCTGACAAAAAAGCTTAATAAAAATATTTTCTAACTCACAGAATTTTTGCCTAGCTGCATAGGCTTGAACACGAATAGACTTCATTCTACAGCAGACTTGAAGCTTCAATTCTTTTACCATCTCATCTTAGGCCGAATGTTTATTGCTAAGCTAGCAGAGAAGATATTAGACCAAATGCTGTACAATTGTGAAAAGTGAGACAAACTTCCTCTACCACGCTTACGCAGTAATGCTGAATAGTTAGATGCGAATATTTATATGCTATCGACAGACATGAGGCAATTTCCACTTAAAACTTATCATTCATTTCATTTTTCATTTACATTTCAGTGTAATATGGAAATTTTACACATTTGTAGTCTATTACGAGCTATGTTTCTCTTATTATTAGTAGACACTTGCATATTAAAGGAAACTTTTGCACTTATATGCAGCAGATCACATTGCAGCGCGCGACAGGAAATACATATCAGGATATAACTACGTGAATTTATAGCCGCCGTTGGCAATCAGTGAGGCGTGCGGACAGACACAAACTAAAGGAAAGTAGCAAGTGACATATGTAATTCGCAGGAAACCCACACACACCCACACACAACCCACATACACAAGGTCCTTATGAAATATGAGGTGCAAAGCGCAGGAAAAGAAAATATTATGATTGAAGTCAACCAAAATTCTTTAAAATGTTATAAGACCAACACCTGCAACAAAATTAATTCTTATCGATATTTAACGATAATTTGAATAGCAGCCCTGTATTATGCAGTTATTTTTATAGAAATCCAATGCGTTTTGCCTTTAGGTCATACACATAGGCATTTAGAGTGCTGCACTTTAATATTTGCTTGGCAACCTGCAGCGCTGGAATTCATATAAGCATTTGTAAGCGAGTGGGTTGCTCCTTTGGTTTTTTTTCTATTTTGTACATGGCAGGAATTCTTATACGCGAATGCACAATGCAATCATGTTGCAACACACGTCTTTACCTATCACTGCTAGCATTTTTTTTTAGGTAGGCGTCTTTGCTGTCGGCATTGAAGGACACATCAACAAAGTATCTTGCTGCAGGCATGAAAAAAAAAACAAAAATAATACCAAAAATGCTGATATTGAAATTTGAAAAGCCAGCAGCAAAAGCAACATATTAACATGAAAAATGTGCGATGCAATGGAGATTTCATTATTATACAAAAAGCGGTTTATAGTGTTGTTGTTGCAGAAGGCCAGAAATATATATTTTTGACATTTTGGCGAAAACATGAAAATAAAATTATTTCTATACACTGCACTACAAGGTAGAAGAAGTGCAGCAAAGAGAAGTGACAACGACTGTAAGATACGCTACATATTTGTTGTTACCCAAGTTAAACAATAAAATGCTGTAAGGCAGCTAGTTTTTTGGAAAAATTACACACAACATATGCTTGCGCATGCCGTGTATACTATATACCCTAACAATTACTAAAAAAAAATATATATAAGTAGAGCAGCACCTTCTAGTGTGCAAAAGCATTCAATTTTCTTCAATGTTTATTGCATAGACTCGAAATTTTATTTCGCTACAAAGCCCTACCCTGAGCACCTACCACACTTTATCGTTTGGTTTATACATGTCTCTTGCAAGTCCTTAAACTCGTTACGCTTGCATGCTTTCCCTATTTCGTGCATCGTTACTGTTGCTACTAACTTGCACGTGCATGTCCTTCCTTAATATATATATTTTTTTTCTTTATTTTTGCGAAGGCTATATGAATAGTTCTTCGAACTAATGTATTTAAAGTCAAATAAGCTTTTGCCACTCTTGGTTGCCTTTATATGAATTCATATTAAATCCTTAATAAACTGTATTGGTTTTTTTTTTAAACTAAAATTTTTAGCTGTAAGCACCTGCTACCTTTGACATTGTTATCATTCCATGCAATCACAACTGAGTGCTATTGATTTTTTTTTATTTTTTCATTATTATTTTCCACGAAAAACTCAACGAATTTGTGCAAAACAACAACAACAAAGCAAAAACATATGAACCAGCGCCATTTGATTATTCCAAGAATTTATGCAGGAATTTTCGAACATTTAATCAACACAAATAAAATTTGCTTTAAATTAAATTCGGAAAAACTTAGTATCTAACCTTCGAATCAGGCTTAGACATATACATACAGCCAGCATCTTGAACACCATTTCTTCCGCACTTCAATGTTGTTTCGAGAAAAATAAAATTGGGTCAACAGCGTCAGAGATATTTTATCTTTTACTTTGTCGCTTCTTTGTATAGCAGCAATATGCAGGCTGCTGCATTATAAATGTTTCCTGTCATTCGCTGAACCAATAATGCAGCACAGCCTTACGTATTGAACAGCTCCTTCATGCTGGCTAATTGATGTTGGTTAATGGACTTTTTGGCAGCTTTATATATGCTTGGTATTGCTATAATCATGCCTCCAACCATGCATGCAGCCAGCTTTCTATATATATATTTTGCTGGCAGTACACAGCTGTGTGCAATTTTGACATTTTCCTGTGAAGGACTCGCTCGCTCAATGCTTTTGGGCATTGATTGAGCGTATAAATGTGTAGCTCTATAAAGCTGTAAGCACAAACTGCAACTGTTTTTTTTTTTTCTTCTTCTTTTTTGTACATGTTTGCTTATAATTTAGCATGTCTGAAGGACAATTTTTGGCTAAATAATTGAATAGGCTTTAAATTAAGAGTTTGTTTATATTCAAAAAAAAAGAAATAGTAGTCCTAGAAAAAGGACATAGTTGTTAAAAAATGTAACAGAACTGAAAGCTAAGCCTCTTTCAGTTTAGAAAAATTCTTTAAGATTCTATTTTAATTAAAGCAGCCTGCAAGAACCAATTGCGAATTATAAGCGCGCTCAAGTGTTAAACAAAATTTATAACATTTATAACAGTTTATAACTATTTTTCCAAGGTTTATATAATTAATATATATATCACAATTTCTAATTACAGATTACTTATAAATAAAAAAACTCAATTCAGTAACAGCTCAAGTGGAACATAATTCATCCAAAAACCAAGAAAAAATCTCAAACGCTCAATTGTAAAAACTCAAAACTAAACCCAAAAAAAAACCTTCAAAATGTGTTGCTGTCGTTTGAAAAACTTTAAACATGAAAATTACAATATTTATTATAAAATATCCGAAATATTGCCAAAAATTTGGAATAAATATAAAAGTTATGAGTGAAGAACTTCGAATACCAACCAAAAACTGAAAAGTGTAAGCGACTAAATTGCGCTAAAAAAAAATTTAACAAAAATAAATAAGAAACTAACAATTCTAAGAGCTTATAAAAGCGAAATATTCTTACATAAAACAAAATTTTTCTGCTCAACTGAACAGCATTAAAAATTAATAAAAAAAAACACAAAAACTTCCTCAAGTGCAATGCGCCGAAAAGCGTGGCAACCGCAATGGCTGCTACTGTTGCAGCTCAGTTTATTCGCGCTGACAGCACTGGTGCGCGCACAGCGCCCACTGTTGGCCAATCATACATTCAATGCATTGCCCATGTCACAACAACAAGGACCAATCTCGACGTCCTTTGCCGCCGCCAACGCTGCAACGTCCAACAATATCAACTATTTAAATGCAGCAGCAGGCGGCATTGGCGCAGGCAAACAGCTACGCAATGGACGCACACACGATCAGCTGTTGCCCGTACCAGGTCCAACGTTGCCTACACTGGGCCAACCTGTACAACGTGGTGTGCCCATCTATGATGAATATGATACACCAGATGCTGCAGCATTGGGCAGCACAAAGCGCGATAATCGACGACGTAAAAATCTCGCCGCCTTAAATGCCGGCTCACAGACACGTCCGGAACGTGGCAATGGACGACGCGGCATGGAATCTTTACGCAAGGAATTAATGAAACCTTCATTAGGTGGTCCTGGCGGTGGCATTACCATATCGGGTAGCAGTTCTGGTGGTTATCCATCATATTCTGCCACCTCTTCGATTGGTAAGATTGATGGACTGGGTAGTCTTAGTTCAGCCGATCGTTATGGTGATCCATTGAGAACACCCACGGATGCTTTGACAGGACCATTTTCAACACGTTTTCCACCACAATTTGTTGCCAATCAAGCGGGTAAGCTTTAATACTAATTAAAAGAGAAATATTTTAATAAACTACTTGCTTGACAGTGCCAGCGGATAATAAATTCGTCTTGTATAACTCCAAGAAGAATTCGAAAAATCCACTTTGGGAGCTACGCAAAATTAGTCGCTTTCCAACACATGGACAAGCTGATGAACCCGCCGGCGGTGTTACACATGGTAATCTAGAGGATGATGACGATTTACAAAATGGTCCCATGCAAACGATTAAGGATTTAATGCGCGATACAGCGCCAAAGTCGGTAAGTAGCAAAGTGTGATGTGTTGAGTGGAGAATCTCAAATAGGCTACTTTGTGTAGGTGGGTGTGTGTCTTGCCATCAATTTGGCTAAGCGCAAATGCACTTATTAATTATTTCCCACACATTTTATTTTTCTATATTTACACAAATTTCTTCTTCTTCTTCTTAAAAAAAAATTTTTTTTTTTTTTTTTGCGGGGATGCTTTCTATTTTGCAGAAAAAATTGTTTTTAATTGCTGCACACTAAGTGCCACATGCCAATCCCTATTAGTGAAACATGACTTTGCTGACTCGCTCACCGTAATTCAATTAATTAGTAGTGGAAACTTCTGGAGCAAGAGTCTCTTCAGCAGTGAAATTGGGGTTGCACATAAATGATATTTTTTAATGGCTTTTGACAGCTGAGCGGAAGTATGCGAGTGCATGAGTTCATTTAATATGTCTTGTGATATACATGCATTAGATGATGTACAACAAGGGAGAGAGTTGCAAGTTATGGGCGGTGTATTTCGAAACAGTGCAATGCTAAACTTTGGTGAAGTTTATTTAATATCAAAGCACGCTTATTTAGGAGGAAATGCTTAAAAATCTGTTAATTATTTGACAGTGACATAGAAGATGTGTAGGAGGCATCAGTAGGGTGATGTAAGAAGATTTTCGTGAGGGTGAGATGTCCTTCCATTAAATAAAACTGAAATATATTATTCCTTCAGCCTTATTTTATTAAAACTTTAAACAATTCTTACAGAACACCTATGCACCGCACACTGAATCAACACAACCTTCCGAAATTGAAGATCTGCTGGGCGTAAAGTGTAATTTTGAAACGCTTTGTGCCTGGCAATATGCAGAGAATCTACCAGATGGTTTTCAAATAGTAACCGGTACAGAATTAACTCAAAAGAATATGACTGGACTGTATGCAGGTCCGGTGGCCGATGCCATCGATGATGCAAATGGTAAGGCTAAGTCAATTAGAATAATATTATGCAGAATTTATTTCCTCTTCTTTGCATCAAACTACAGGACACTTTCTCTATGCACGCGTGAAGCATACCACAAATCAACTAAATATTACCTCACCACAATTCAGCACAACCATGGAGAAATGCATGCTGGAGGTCTATATGCATCAGAGTGATATGAGCTATGGCCTGTCGCGTGTTGTTGTCGAACCGTTACACTCACAGGAGAGCTCCTGGGTACCCGCAGAAATTGTGGGCAATAATATACGCAGCTGGGAGCGTAAAGCCTTCCGTCTGGGACGCATTTCGCGTGATTTTCGTATTGTCTTCGAAATAGTGCCTAACTTGAAGTTTGGTCAGAAGGGACATGTGGCCATTGATAATCTGCGCATGGTCAACTGTTTTCCGGAGGGCACCAAATCTGAGAAGTGTAGCACCTCACAGATCAAGTGTAATATGAATAAGGTGCCTGTCTGCATACCGCTGCCGCGTATTTGTGATATAACCAGAGATTGTGATGATGCGGAGGATGAGCTGCAGAGTTGCGGTGAGTATTTATTTTTCTTTTCTCTTTCGAACAAATAATTTAAAAAATTTTTACAGACAAAATACCCTACGGTGGACGCTGCGATTTTGAGAATGACTGGTGTGGTTGGCGTGATTCCGGCAAGACCATACTCTCCTGGTCACGTCACACCGGTTCCTCGCCCACACATGACACTGGCCCTGATGGTGATCATACCTTCAATCATTTGCTCAATACCACAGGCGGTTATTACATGCTGGTCAACATGAATCAACACATTAATAATTCCGAGAAATATGCACAAATTGGCTTTGCCAGTAATGCCATAATGATCAGCAAAGCCTTTAATCCGCCACCCTCAGTGCACGGTAATCCCGATTCGCCTTATCGCAACTCATGCGTTGTACGCTTCTATATACATCAATGGGGCAAAAATCCGGGCAGCATTAATCTATCCGTGGTGGAGATGAAGGAAAAGGAGAATATAACCACAACGCTCTGGTGGAGCACCAAGAATCAGGGCAACGACTGGCTGCGTGCGGAATATGTGCTGCCGAATATTACATCAAAGTGAGTTCAACTAGCCTGGGTGGAACTGCTTAGCATCGACTTTACTACGAAAATTTATTACAGATACTATCTACAATTCGAGGCACGCATGGGCATGCGCATTTATTCGGATGTTGCTGTCGATGACTTCTCGCTAAGTCCCGAGTGTTTCGGTTTGAATATACCCGAGGAGTATTTGAACGACTATAATTACTGGGATATGCGGCACAATCAAAAGAGCTCAAGTCACAGAGACTTCGTGAAAAAGCATTGTAAGTTTGGGTCACTTGTGCAGCTGAGCAAGCAACTTACTTGGTAATTTTCTTATACAAAATAGATCTTGAGCTAACTACCTGCGATACACGTGGCATGATAGGACCGACACAACTGCAATGCGTCAATGCATATAAGGCGCAAAATAAGTCTGCTCTACTCGATGAAGTGCATGTCATTGAGGATCAGAGTGCATACAAGGGCATGCAGAAGTGGAAGGTGCCAAATGAGGGACATTATACGTAAGTCTACCATATATTATTGAGCTCCACATCAAGTAATCTTCTTCTTTTTTCTATCATTTAGCATCATTGCCAAAGGCGCCAGTGGTGGTCTTGGCTCCGGTGGTGTTGGTTCTTCACGCGGTGCCGTTGCTGTTGCAGTACTCGAGCTGCACAAGGATGAGGAATTATATTTTTTGGTCGGTCAACAAGGCGAAAATGCTTGCATCAAGTCCATGGGTGGACAGCGAGAGGATGGCTGCGGTGATGAGCACGCAGACTTGGATCTCAGTCAATATACCTTCAATTCGAAGCAACATTTAGTGCGTAATATTAATATAGAGAAAGGCGCGGGTGGTGGTGGTGGTGGCTCCTATGTCTTTCTACTGAATTCGGCTAAAAGTGAAGCCGTGCCGCTAGTCATTGCCGGCGGTGGTGGCGGCCTCGGCATAGGCCAATACATCGATGAAGATTTTCAGCATGGCCAGAAGCAAAATGCACAACGTGCTGCCGTTACGGGTCAAATAAATGGCGAACCATTGAATAAGAAAACTGCCGGACCCGGTGGTGGTTGGCGTGCTAAGATAGATCAGGCCTTAAGTCCCGAATATGGTGCTGCACTGCTACAAGGCGGACGCGGTGGTCATTCGTGCTATGTTGAGTTAGCAGATAATGGCAGCTCTGTGCATCGCCACGGACAGGGCGGTTTCGGTGGTGGTGGCGGCGGCTGCAATACCGGCGGCGGTGGTGGTGGCTATGCTGGCGGTGATGTCTACTTGAATGAATCAAATGGCGAGGGTGGCAACTCTTACATCAGCAATACGCGTAGCTTACGTGACTTTAGTCTAGTCTTTCCGGGCGCCAGCAGTGGCCCGGGCGCAATTATTATAATACCCGCCATTGAGGGCTGCGGCTGCGATTATCGTTGCATTGCTATGGACGAATTCCGTGCAACAGTGCGTTGCATCTGTCCCGAAGGTTGGCATTTGAAGAAGTTCAATAGCACTTCGTGTGAGGTGGATGAGGAGGACAACTGGACGCGTATACGCGCAATCATGACCGTGCTTATTGTTTTGCTGTTTGTGCTGTTCGGTGCTTCTATGTTTCTCATCTTTATGCTGTGTAAGTTTTTTTCATTTGTGCTTCTAATTCCGGCAGCTTATACTAATAAGCTTCACATTTCACAGACAATCGCTATCAGCGCAAAAAAGCTGCCAAACTGCGACACAAAATGCTTGTCGAACAGGATCTGCAGCTCAGTCGTCTGCGTCACAATATAGACGACTCTAATCTGAATAATTTCAATCCCAATTACGGTTGTGATGGCATACTCAATGGACACATTGATGTCAATAGTTTGCCGCAAGTGGCACGCGAAAGTCTGCAGCTGGTGAAGTAAGTCTTCTTTAATAGAAAAAAAAGGAAAAAACTAAAAGATTTCTCTTTTGATATTTTCAGCGCACTGGGCAAAGGTGCTTTCGGCGAGGTCTATCTGGCGCTCTATCGACATCGAGATGGTGATGCAGTGGAAATGCGTGTTGCCGTCAAAACGCTACGTGAAGATCCCAAACGCGAAAAGGAGGAGGACTTTCTTAAGGAGGCCGCCATAATGGCTAAATTCAATCATCCCAATATGGTGCATCTCATTGGCGTCTGCTTCGATCGACAGCCATATTATATAGTGCTAGAGTTACTGGCAGGCGGTGATCTGCAAAAGTTCCTACGCGAGAATCGCAATACACCGGAGCGTCCGTCGCTCTTGACCATGAAGGATTTGTTATTCTGTGCGCTCGATGTTGCCAAAGGTTGTGATTACATGGAAAGCAAACGGTTCATACATCGCGACATTGCGGCACGAAACTGTCTGCTCAGCAGCAAGGGTCCCGGGCGTGTGGTCAAAATTGCAGATTTCGGCATGTCACGCGACATCTACCGCAGCGATTACTATCGCAAGGGCGGCAAGGCAATGCTGCCGATAAAATGGATGCCGCCAGAAGCCTTTCTCGATGGCATATTCACATCGAAAACCGATGTCTGGTCATTTGGTATACTACTCTGGGAGGTCTTCAGTTTGGGACGCTCACCGTATCCGGGTAAAAATAATACCGAAGTCATGGAGCTTGTGGTGCGCGGTGGACGTCTGGGTGCACCAACAGATTGTCCAATTTTAATTTATGAAATTATGGCCGATTGCTGGAATCCAACGCCAGAAGATCGTCCAACATTTGCCAGTTTACTGAAGCGTCTAACAGCGTGCACACACGATCCGACTATAATGAATGCAATGTTGCCGAATATACTCGGACCACCACCAGCCGAACGCGATGAGACAATTATAAGACCACCGAATGGTGAAGATTTCTGTTTACCGGTACCCGACTATCTGGTGCCGCTACCGGGCCATCGTAATACCGGCATGGTTGCCGATTATGTAACAGCTGGTGCGGTGGGTGGCATGATGCGTCAACCTGTAACAACCACCAGCACTGGTGTCAATGCCTGTACACCACCTGCTGTGACCTCACCATCAGCACCAAAACCAATTGTGGCAAGCGAAATTTTACCAGGCGTAGCAGCCAAAGATTGTTGGGAGACCTCATTCATATTGCCCAACTCGAAGAGCGATCAACCGCTGCTTTGTGGCGCCACTGCAGCAGCAGTGCACCAACATCAAAACGACTCACAGCGTAGTCTTCATGCAGTAGCTGGCGGCATAGTACCAGTGGTAGTGCCGGGCAGTCAACGTTCACCCATATTGCAACAGCAACAGTCACAACAACAACAACAACAACAGCTGCCACTTGCAGCAGCAGCAGCCGAACCAACACTTATGAACGGTTGCGATCCAAACGATGAGCCAAAACTCATTAGTCTGGATACACCGCAACCAACACCTACAACCATACAACCTCCACTCTCCTTCTCCTCACAACTCGATGGCATAACACTTGATCCGGCTGCGCTCTCCAAAAGTCTAACAGCAGCCACAACGAATGGCGGCGCAACAGCTGCCACAGCCAATGGCAAACAGTCCTACGCAAACATACAAATGAATGCCGGCGGTTTGAATGGCAATTGCCTGAAGGATAGCGACAAATTGGCCAATGGCGGCACACATCTACCGACAGCAACTGCAGCCAGCAATGGCGGCGTTGTTGTGGTAGCAAATGGCAGCAACAGCGCATCCGCTTCCGGTTCGCCATTTACAATACAAGGCTATGCGGAGCGTTACAAGGATAATAACAACCATTCCGAAATTAGTTGTTAAAGTTGTGGGGGGCATGCAGGACATATAGGATATGTTTATTTTTTTTGTATGCGCTACGGTAAGCTTTTGTATGTTGTTTGTTACAGGGTTACAGGTTGGTTGTAAAACGAAGTCGAAAATCAGAAAAAAAAATTTAAAGCAAAACATTTGCTCAGCAGCTTGAAGGTGCTGAGTTGAAAAATTGATTTGTCAAACTTTAAAGTTTAAATATAAATAAATAAATTAAGTAAATATTTTATGTGCTGCTAACAAATATTTAAAAAAAATTATAAAAAAAACAAAAAGAAATATAAAATTATTAATTAATAAAATAAATGTATGTAGTCTGTGTTTAGTGTAAATTATTATTAAAGCAGAAGAAAATATTATTTAAAAACAAAAGAAGAAACAAATCGAAGCATTGCATTAGCTTAAACATTTAAAGAACAATTAACAAAGTTTAAGTGTAAAAATAAAATTAAATATTTAGTAGCCAAAAAAAAAAAAAAACAAAAAACAAAAACGAGTGAGAAGTTCACAGAGTAAATAAATATTGTATGCAATATTAGAAAATTTTGCTACAATTAAATATTTATATGCAGTAATTAATTGTTATAGTGTATAGCTTTTTATATATTTAATTTAATTTTTAATTATTTAAATTAATTTTAATTTTATTTATTTATAATTTTTTTAAATTTATTTTTTTTTCACTTATAAATTGCTAAAACTGTATTATAATCCTCAAGTATTGTATATAAAAGGTTGTATATTATATAAATATATTTTATTTAATTATATAGAAATAATTTATATTTAATTTAGTGCAATATTTGGTATTAGGGATGCATAGACAACTAACAAAAAAAAAAGCTAACATAGCCCAATAGGTAAAAATTTGAAACAGTTTCTCGCTTAATAGTTTTTGATACACGGCAAGCATGTTTAATAGTTAAAAAAAAATAGAAAGAAATACCCTGTGCCCCCCTTGAAACTTAAAAGGGAGTGGACATATTTTGCTAACTGTATCGCTGTAGCATATATATTTTTTGTATAAGTTTTAAGTTTTATTTCAAGCTAAACTCAAGCACAACAAAAGGAGAGAAATATTTGTTTGAAGGTTGGCCCTATTAGTCGTACGATATGGCGCTATATAGCAGATTTTTTTTTTTAAATTTAAAGTAAAATACTGCAAATTTGTCAGTTTTGCTAAATACACAATTTAAAAATTTTTTTATTATATAACTTAGAAAAGAAATATAGCTTTTTATGTGTATTAGCACTTAATGAGTGGTTGGCACGTGCAACAAATACAAGCTATTTGAAGAGGAGAGACTATCTTTTATAAACTCTAAGTTCTGTTTGTACATGGTTACATTAATTTGAATTTTTGTGTGAGGACCAACTCGTTTAATACTATTTTCGACCATTTTCGACCAAATGTAAAATATAAAAACTGCAAAAAAAATATGTATGCCACATTGAACTAGCAAAGCATGCCCCTTTCTTGCTTCTTCTTTAAATAACATTTTTTTAAAGTTAAATTTTTAAAATATTATTATTTAATTTTACTCAATTTATAGCATTTAACTTAATATTATATGAAAAAACCTTTAAATGTAAATAAATACAAAGGTAAAAATAAAAAGCTTCCGTCAGAGATGAAATATAAAAAAAAAAACATAACATATATATATGACATACATATATGCCATATAAAATATATAAGAAACCATTTTGTAAAGAAAAAACAACAAAAAAAAACATTAAATTTATAGAAAAAAATAGCCGTTAATGCGAAGTAAAACCAAATCTACAATTTACAGGGTGATTTTTATAAATATTATTGAGTTGAGATGTTTAAAAAACAAAAAATAATTAAATACAAACGCATTTGAACTTTTTGGTTTATATTTCATGTATTTTTGTATTTTATATAAAAGAAAAAAAACCAAACAAAAGCTTTAATTGCTTAAAAAAAATTGTATGCAAAAAAAAAAAAAAATAAAAAATTGTTAATTTTAAAAACAAATTTGTTAAATTTTTGTATACAACATTAGAAATTGGCATAAATTGAGTTGAGTTTGTCACAAAAAAAGGCATAAAAATAAAATATGTAAAATGAATATTAAAATGAAGCTTTAAATTACATTTATATATATATATATATAATTTTTTTTAATAAACATATACAATATATATATATATATATATATATATATATACATACAGTCATACATATAAATGTGCGCCTAGCTTAAGTTAGTAAAATATTATTTAACATTAAATTATAAAAAAAATTTAAGTAAATAATCAAATATAAAAATTTTAAGCATATTAAATGTGTGTTAAAATATAAATAAAAAAATATTAAATTAAAAAACAAAGAAAAAGGCTTAAATAAACAAAATGCAAATGTAGAGCAAACAAGTTAAAATAATATAAGTCAGCTGTTGGCTGTACAGTGTTGTAAAATATAAAAATTTTAGTTGAATGTATGAAGCTTTGAATATTAATTATGCATCATTGAGTAAATGAGATACGCTGTGTATTATTTAAATTTATAAACATTAAAACATTTAAAGCTTTGTCAAAAAAAAAAAAAACACAAAGCTTAAATTCTACCAACACTAATTTTCAGCAACATTTTAACAACACTGAAATGCATTAACTCATTGAATTTTTTGTTCAAATAATAATATAACAGGTTTTCGACAGCATCATACGATTTGGTACATATTTTCAGTAGTATTAAAAAAAATTGAGCATAAAACAATACATGTACACTGCGTAAGCTTCTACAAAAGTTTGAAAGTATAAAAAAAAGTGGTCGAAAATATATAAACCATTTCGACCAGTTTAGACGAGCCGTTTCTGAGCTTAAAAACTTAAAAATGAAGAGTTAACGTGCATTGCTGTATGCATAAAACTGTTTACTAATAGAAAACTGTCATTCGACCAGTTTGTTTTAGAACAAATAGCTCTTTTGAGCAGTTGTAATGGAGTGATGGTTTAAATTACTGCGT
Organism: Leucophenga maculata; assembly: GCA_035044805.1. Classification (NCBI taxonomy): domain Eukaryota; kingdom Metazoa; phylum Arthropoda; class Insecta; order Diptera; family Drosophilidae; genus Leucophenga; species Leucophenga maculata. The sequence goes on from JAWNNP010002290.1 coordinate 2,024,052, forward strand.
TATTTTTAATTTCCGGCAGTAGCCGACTAGCTATATTAAGTTCGACCGGTTTTTGTAAACAATATATTGTTTATAAGCGAACGAATTAAATACTCTGTAAACTATATAATCTTATAGTTAAAATATTTCGAAGAGATTTTTGTTGAAAATTTATTTAAATTAGTTCGACCAGTTTTTGAAAACAATAAACTGTTTGTAAGCGAACAAAAGTGAAATTCTGTAAACTATATAATCCTATAGCTAAAATATTTCGAAAATATTTTTGTTGAAAATTCATTTGAATTAGTTCGACCAGTTTTTGAAAACAGTATACTGCTTATAAGCGAAAAAATTGCAGTACTGTAAACTATAGAACCCTTTAGTAAAAATATTTCAAAGAGATTTTTGTTGAAAATTTATTTAAATTAGTTCGACCACTTTTTGGAAAGAATATATTGACTATAAGCTAACAAATTGAAGTCTTTTAAGCTATAGAGCTCTAAAAAGAAAACATTTACAACATATTTTCTTTTTTAAATTTTAGTTAAGTTGATTATACTAATTCGAATTTTTTTTTTTTCAAACAAATACTAGTCAAAGTGCGAAAAAATCTGAACGACTGTTGCTTGTTTTTGCTTGCTTACTAGCTGCTCGTTCACAAAATCAGCAAGCTTCAACTGGTAGGTATATTTTTGTATAATTTTTGTAACTGTCGACAGTAGCTATAGCAGCTAGATTAAATTCGACCAGTTGTTTAGAAACAATATACTGATTATAAACGAACAAATTGCTAATTATAGCTAATTATCTAATGGAACCTGAACTAAATTGTTTCGACGAGTAATTGAAATTTGTTGTTTAACTTCATTTAAATTGCTTCGAGCAGTTTTTGAAAATATGTTACTTGTTGAAGTCTGAGAAGTGGGAATCTGGAAATAAGGTTAGTTATTAGCAAGAAACAAATAGATAGCTATGATTTAGCTACCTTAAATTTAAGATATTTCGACCAGTTTTGTGAAAACCACACTCAAGTTGAAACATATTGAAATTTGGCAAACACTAAGTATTTAGCTAGTGGCGCATCAAATCATGTTTTGGAAACTGTCAACTGTTCTTATGTAAATTCGACCAAATTTGTTCAAACAAAATACTGTTCAAAATATATTAAAATATGCTGCTGTTTGCTAGCTAGCAGCTTGTTTTCGAAATTTAAACGACCTAATTGGTCGTAACCAGTTAGTTTCAAAATTTCGACCACTAAGCTAGTGGCGTCTCAAATCATGTTTTGGAAACTGTGTTTATATTGAATTCAACCAAATTTGTTCAAACAAAATACTGTTCAAAATACATTAATAAATATTGATGTTTGCTAGCTAGCAGCTTGTTTCCAAAATTTATACGACCTAATTGGTCGAAAGCAGTTAGTTTCAAAATTTCGACAAGTTTTGTAAGAACAAAACTCTGTTTGATATATGTCTTGCAAATCACTAACCACTTAGCTAGTAACACATCAAACCATGTAACTTGTTTTAATAACTTGAAACAATGTTTTTATGAATTCGACCAAATTTCTTAAAAGAAAAAACTGGACAAAATCAATTAAATTATGCTTGATTGATACTAGCTGGTGTTGTTGTTCCTTTCGAATTGTGTTCAACTGGTCGAAAACTTAATTTCGACCAGTTCGGAAAAATAATTTTTTTTTAACAGAAAAAAAAAACAGTTTTTAGAGTGACCATTTTATTTTTTAATTTTTTTTTAACAGTTCGAAGCTTTCAACTTAATATAATTAAATCTCTAACCCTTAGCTGCACTTAAAAATAATATATACTTAATCTTAGTTAAATGCATCATCAAAAACATTATGTAACCTGACATCTACCTTAAGTACCTAAGTCCAGAACCTGAAAAGCTATATTATATATTTCATGCTCATAAACATTAAATATTTTATTTTAAACAAACTAAAAAAAATAGAAAATCTATAAATTTTCGATAACGAAATTAATTATTTCGAATGCGAAACTTCTCCAATATTTTTTTTTTTTTTTCAATATGTATAAAGCTACACAAAAGGTGTCAAACAAATCGCAACGAAATTTTTAGAAATTGAAAATTAAACATTAAGAAATGCTACACTGAGAAAAAAAATATATTAATTAACAATAAATTGTATTTTTATGTAAACATAAAAATAAAATAACTAAAGCATGGTTCTCATTTAAATTTTAATTTTTTTTTTAAGCGATTAAAAAAAAAAAAGAAACGTAAAGACTAGAAAATTTTTTAAAATGGCAGAGTGAAATAAAAAAAAAAAAAGAACGATACAAATAAACTTAAAAAATAAACGAAGTTGTTAAATAAAAAGGCTTTGTAATAATAAATATATACTCAAGCACTTACGTGTGAAAATCGCTCTGAAAAAGTTAAAACTAAAAAAAATAACAGATGAGTCCATTTAGTTTTAAAATTAAAAAAAAAACGGTATTAGTATGTAAAAAATGAGATCGCCAAACATTAAAAAAAAAGTTGAAATAAAATTAACTAAATACAAATAGACTAAAAAACATATTTAAAAAAATAAATAATTAAATAAAAAAAAATAGTGAAGTATATTAAGTTCGGTTAAACCGAAACTTTTATGCAATTCAAAGTTTGAGCATAAAAACTTTTGAAACGCATAAAATTTAGTTTAATATATTATTAAGTTTATGTATCAATGTTTAAGTTATTAAATGTAAAAAAAATTAAAAACAAAATATTAAAGCCATTAAAAAAAAAAAAACAAGAAACTGCTGTTCAAAAACAAACAAACAAAAAAAAAATATTAAAAAATATTTTATAAATGTAAAAATACAATTAAAACAAAACAAAAAAAAAATCCGACATATTAGAAAAGAAACTAAATACAAATAAAAAATATTTAACATTATTTTTAAGCTGCAATTAGTTTTTAAGTGAATATATATATTATTACAAATAAACATTTATATATATATATATATATAAATACTTGTATAACATATTCTTACATTTATTACATCTGTATGTGTCAAACGATTTTCAAAACATAACAAAATGAAAAATAAAAAAAAAGAGTGCAGAGATATGTATTGTGAAAGCAGAAGAAGAACTAAAGACAGGTAACGAAAGTATGTAAACAAAAAAAATTGTTTGAGGTAAGCGCAAAAGAGTATATTATTAAAAACAATTCAAAAAAAAAAAAACATAAAACTGCAGCAATTTAAAAAAAAAATAATAAAGCATACTAAATAAAAAAAAAAACATTTTAAGTATGTAACATAAAAAATGAGAAGAAAAACAAAAGAAATTTATAATTATAATATAATAAATAAAAAAAGTCATTTGTGATGACAAAACAGCTAAGTTTAGGGCTGCAGAAGACAAATTGTGTGACAAGCGACAGTGAGAGAAACATTTAAGAAGTATAAAATACAGATTTCATGTGTAAAAAAAAATAAAAAATTAAATAAATTTGTTTTAATTTTATTTTGGAGTATTTGAAGTGATTGGCTAAGCTTTGGAGCACACTGCTCGGGCACCAACAAAAAAAAAAAGAAAAAAATTACCGCTTAGTAGATTGTAGATTGTCTTAGATTTCAAACGATATCCCTGCTCGGGCGCCAACAAAAAAAAAACTGATCGGTTGTTAATAATTAAAAACTCAGCAACAGTTCCACATTTCATTTTCTGAAAAATATAAAAAAAAAAAATTTAACGCAAAGTAGACTCTCCACAAAGTGACAAAAATTTTGTGAGTTTGTAGTCGACAATTTTCAACATTAAATTCCTTTGATAACACTCCACAATGCCTTTGTTCGGCGAAATCAATTGCCCGCTACTCACCAGCATCACCAAAGTCATCTTCATTGCACTATACTTCGTTTGCATGATCTTCACTTCGGTGAGTTATCTAACGATGAAGCTCAAGAAGAGTGAACAACAAAATGCAGGACCAAAATATCAAATGTCCTGCCTGGGCTTATACAACGGAAATTCGAGACTCATAATGCTCGATAAACTGCTGATATGTGCACTGATGTATGGACTCTACCGCGCCTGTCGTTGTACCCTATTCGGTGGATTCAATGTGATTATACGGCCGGAACGTACAAAATTGAGTAACTGGAGATGGTTAATGTTGCCATACTTGCTCAAATTTACGCTCTGCTGGTGCTTAACGACAGTGGTGACTATTGTACAGCTTTGGCATTATTTGGAGTCTCTTAGGGGCAATGGAGCACCGCATATAATATGCAATTTTTGCATATTTTTACTATTTAAACTTTTAGTTGGATGCTATGCACTGCAGAAGACCATGTTTGCATATAATCTGCTGAAGAAGTTTGAACAACATGAAGCGGTTTGCCTGGAAAACATTTATGATTTTGGACAACATTTATATGTCTTATTTTTAAATTATTAAATTTTAAGTTTAAAAAAATGAAAGGAAGATGAAGAGGCATTTGAAGTAAAATTTCTAATCAATAAAGAATTAATTTGTGTACAAAAGTGGAATAGAATAAATTAAATCATGGAGAACAAAATGAAGAAGTAACCTATATTACCTATAAACTGGCAATCAAATGATGATCCAATGACTAATAGAGTTTGACCAAAAAATCGATGCCTTCGTAATAAATTCGACCAAATCCAATATGGTATAATTTTTTAGCTAACTAAAACCTTTGCGAAGTTTTATTATGTTTGGAAAGAAATGGTCGTTCATCTAAAGCCTTCATAGATAAACTCACCGACTAAAAAATTGATGCCCACTGGTGAAGCATTGCTTGGCAAGTATTGAGACATATTCGGCCATATTTATTTCGTAAGAAATTGGTTAAAAAAAAATTAATTTTTCAGCTGGCTAAAACCTTTGCGAAGTCTAATTATGCTGGAGAAGAATTGCTCGTTCATCCAAAGCCTTCAATAGGGTGTGCCTTCACAGATGAACTCACCAACCAACCAAAAAATAGCAAATTATTTTATCAACTTTTTCACTAATAAAAAATTCGACCTAACTAATAAATAATAAATATTTTGTGAACCTTTTAATTAATTTTTTTTTTTATACAAACCCCAACACAACTGTTAGTCCATTAATTAAAAAATAATAATAAATATGTAATTCTTCTTCTTTATTCAATATATTTTCCTCATTTATTTTCATTTTAATGTATTTCACTATTTGTTTGCTCCTTCTTTTAATTTATTTCATTATTTTTTTTTTTTATATTATGCAAATTACTAAATTTATTTTATTTTATTTTATAAATTTTTGTTTTCTCTTTTTTTAATAATTATAATATGAAATAATTATTATGCAATGCCAATAAATTAATAACTAATTTAATAACGTTCTTTTTTTTCAATTAATTTTTTTAATTAATTTTTTTTCTTTTCTTTATATATAATTTATTTTTTATATATATATTTTTTTATTCTTCTTCTAAGTGCTAATTTCGATTAGTATCATGAATGCTGTCGTCTGCCTTTCATTTTATTTTTAATATTTTTTGCATGGGAAATATATATAAAAAATAATAATAATATATCAAAAATAATAAAATAAACTATTGCACAAAAATTTTTTTTTTTTTATATTTATTTTTGTTTAATTTTTGTTTACAATATATGCATGATTTTTTTTTTCATTTATATTTATGAAAATTAATTAATTAATTTAATTTGTGACAAACACCTCTCGCGCCGCGCTTAATAATTTACAATGCGTGTTTTATTTTTTTTTTTAAACATTTGCACATATTTATTTATTTTTTATTTATATTTTATATATTTTTTTTTAAGGTACTAAAAAAAATAATTACAAAACTAAACTACTAAACCATTCGCTAGCAAAGCCACTAAAATTAAATTAAAATTAAAAACAAATTTTTTAATTGCACAAAAAATTATTTTCGTCTGAAATTATACACAAAATATGGTAATTAATTTGTTGTTTGCTCGTTTTGTGTTGTTCTAAGTTGGATGGAATGTTTTTTACATATATAGATTTTTTAGTTTTTAAATATTATAAATTTTTATGCATTTTTTTTTATTTTTATTTTTTCAAAAACCCATGCTTTATACTTTGTTTTGTTCTTTTTTTTAATTAATATTATTTTATTTTTTATTTTTTTTGCCACCGCTATGCTTAATTTTAATTTGCAAATACTAAATAAATTATTTTATATTTTATTTTTTTTATATATAAATATATAAGAACTTTCTTCCTTTTTTTTTAATTTTTTTTTTTTATATATATGTATATGCAAAATTTTTTTTTTTTTTTTTATTTAAAAAATAATTTACACAAGGATTCTTCTGTTCATCTCATTAATAATTAATTTTTAACGCTTCGAGAGTAGTTTTGCTCTTTTAAATTTTTTTTATTTGTTTTTTTTTTTTTTTTAAATTTAATGTAAAAATGTTAAAACTACAAAATTGTTTAATATTATTTTCAATTTGTTTATATAAATTTTTTGTTGTTTCGGTTTGTTGTTTTTTTTTTAATATAAATTTAATTTAATGCATAGTGTATTCCTTAATTTTTAATTTTATAATTTCATATATATAAAGCGTTAACAAGCCATTTTACTAACTTATTAATTAATTTATTATTTTCTTCGCACAGTTTTTTTTGTTGTTGTCGTTTTTATGCAAATTGCTTAATTTTCAAATTTATATTTTTTTTATTTTGTTTTTAATATTTTTTTCTACACAAAATTTGTGTCTAAAGCAAATTCTTTCCTTTTTGTTTAATTTTTTTTTTTTATTTGAATGCACAAAATTTACAAAAATATTTAAATAAATTATATATAAAAAAATTGTCTTTTTTTCATTAAATTATTTATTTTTGTTTTTTTTTGTTTTTTTTTTGTTTTATATATATATATATAATAATATTATTATGTATTGTGTTGGAAAAAAACATAAAATATAATATTACACAATTTCTTTTGGGGCTTATTCTTCTTCTTGTTCTTTGTATCGCCATTTTGTTGCCATGTTGCTCTTTTTTAGTGTTTTTCTTCTTCTATATTGCTTGTTCTTTTCTCGTTCTTTTAACTGTCTTTCGCAGAAATTATTTAACGAAATTTTACATCGCTAGTTCCTACTCGTTTTTTTCAAGTGTTTCCTCATTCTTTAAGCCTTGTTCTACTATTTTTAACTTGAACTTTCCTCTTCCCATTTTGTTTGCTTGCTCATTATTGCCAACAAAATACCAAAAAAAAAAAAAACGCCAAAATTTGTAAAAAGGCGTAAAAGAATATTACAAAAAGGGTATCAAACGCGCAATTTTCAGCGCATTCTCCAGGAATGCACACCATAAATCGTTCAAGCGTTTCGAGCGCGCCATCAGGAAGCGCCAGGTCAACAGTACCGCAACCAGTTTGGTCAGTTGATGTAGATAATATAATCTAAAATTAAAAGAAATAGTTACATTTTTTATTAATAACGAATTGCAACTCTTTAATTTTGTATGTTTGTATGGCAACCTTCTTATTTATACTTTATTACCTCATCATACGCTTTCTGCTTGCAGGCAACGTCTCCGGTTGCTGTTTGAATAGAAATTCCCTAAAGCCCAGCACATATCGTTCCACATACTTCTCCCAGTTAATGGTGCGTACATCGAAGACAAACATTTCACGATCCTTGGGACTGAGCGTATGCAGTAGTGCATGCACATTATCGTCCTTGAAACGCCATTGACGTGTAGCAAAGTATTCAAGACACTCGACAGCTTTGGCAATTTTATTTTGTACGTTGACAACGCTGCATAAAAATGATGATGGAATATAGTTGAAGCATATTGTTAGACCTTAAACTTTAAACTTACAATGGTTTTTTGCCCATTAATCGGGAGACACAGTCCAAGACATAGGCTGGTATAAAATGCGTCAAAATACAATTAAGCGTATTCAGTGAACGATTCATGCGCAGCTGACCAGTTGGATACCACAGACAACCCTCTGGAAATATTTTTTAGTTAATTTATCTTACAAAAATCTTACAAAAAAAAGAAACTCACCCAATGGATGCTTTCGTACACTAGTCATTGCATAGCGTACAAATTCCGACCATATAATTGGATGCCGCTGTCCAGTACAACAATTGTATATCAATATACTAGGAGGATTATGCGTCGCTGTACGCCAGGCAGCGGCAATCATTAAATTAATCACAATATCGACAGGTACCAGATCGGCAACATAGTTCTTTTCGCACATCATTGTACGGAAGAGACCCTTGGCCAGTGCGGACACTAGACCAGTCGGTCCATTGAAATTGTCAACCCAACCGGCAAAAGGCTCATTTAAACTGGCAGTCACTATATTATATAAACAAAAATAAGCTTTAGTATATTGTTTAATTAATACTTTTACAAAATTTTTACCAATTGATGGCCTCACAATGGCAACAGGCAGATTGCCAGCCTCACTGAGCAGCATATGCTCCGCTAAGGCCTTTGTAAATGTATAAGTATTCGGGCGTTTGCCAATCAAGCGCGGTGTCAGCTAAAAATAATTAATTAATAAATTAGTATAATATAAAAAATTAAAATCTATATAATTAATATTAACCTGATCAAGTATATCTTCGGGAAGCCAATCGATTAATCTTATAATATCATCAGGATTATAGGGTGGCGCATATGTAATCTCAGAGACATCGGTTCTATCGCAATTGCAATAGGCAGTGGAAACGTGTATTAGTGCCTGCAAGTACATATATATATATATTATTTAAATTAATGCCTCTACAAATAACGTTAAGGACATACATTTAAGGACAACATGCGATTGCATAGCTCGACCAAACGTTTTGTCCCTAGCATATTGATTGTGACTGATAGTTTGAGCTTCTCGTCGAATTTCACTGTGGCAGCTGAATGGAATACAATGGAAACAGTACGAATCAGCAGCGCCTGCAAGTAAAAAAAATTTAAATCAATATTTGCTACTACACTGTCAAATATGTATATATATATACCTGATCTCTTTCTGTAATGCCCAATTTCTCGGAGGTTATATCGCCGGATATTGGTATAACTTTGCTCAATTCCTTCGGCTTTTCACGACGCAATGATTCAAAAAGCTGTGAAGATGTATACAAATTTTGAGTTACTTGAGTTTATAATGGGTCATATTTCTTGCTTTCACTTACCGGCGCATTCAGCAATTCATTTAGACGCGCTGAGACCTCCTGTCCACGTTTCGGTCGTATCAAGAGATATATATTTTTTATATCGGGACATGAACGTAGCAGTTTTTCCACAAGCACCTGCAAGCAATGAAAAAGAAAGAAATTATGTATAAGGTGAGAAATATATATAGTATATATTGGTGGAGAAAGTATCATTTCCAAGCGTATATGTTGCAAAAGTATCGTTTTGAATAATAATAGTTTGCAAAAGTATCGTTTTTAATAATAATAGTTTGCAAAAGTATCGTTTTAAATTATAATAGGTTGAAAAAGTATCGTTTTTAATTATAATAGGTTGGAAAAGTATCGTTTTAAATAATAATAGGCTGCAAAAGTATCGTTTTAAATTATAATGGGTTGAAAAAGTATCAATTTATAAAATAATAGGTTGAACAAGTATCGTTTTAAATAATAGGCTACAAAAGTAACGTTTCAAATAAAAGTTTGAAAAAGTGTTGTTTTAAATAATAATAGGTTAAAAAGTATTATTTCCATAAGTAAAGATTGCAAAAATAACTGATTTAAATGTATTGCTTTCATAAGTATAGGTTGCAGAGGTATTGGTTCCAAAAGTATCGGTTGCAAACGTAACGACTTAAAAGTGTCATTTTGCAAAAGTATCATTTTGCAAAAGTATCAGTTTGCTAAAGTATCAGTTTGAAAAAGTATCAATTTCAAAAGTATCAGTTTGCTAAAGTAACAGTTTCAAAAGTATCGTTACCAAAACAAGTTTGAAAAGTATCGGTTACAAAAGAATCGCTTCCGTAAATATCGGTTAAAAAGTATCGGCTTCAAATCACTTCAACCATCTCACAAGTTCAAAATAAAAGCAATTGGACACAATTTCCAATAATTAATAGTGACCAAAATTATAAAATGAAGCACCCTGCTAATGTTTTGTTGGTCAGAACTTAATTATATATAATTATTAATCCATTAAGTATTAAAGAAGCCCATTGAACTACATCAATAAGTTTTTAACGACTTCTAGCTAAATATATCCTCATATGTAGTTACTCAGAATACGTATTTCGCTTGAAACCATTCCAACACACATTTTCCTCATAATAATACCTTTGCTCCAATAATCGAAATTCGCACGAAACGTAAATCGATTTGGCAGCTCTATATATATAATAAGTCATAAGTGCGTAAGGGCCTATTAAAGCTGCTAGCCAACGGCAATATTTACACCCTTTCTATTTAGGTATAACCTTCAAAATGACTTCAATAGTTGACTGGGCGTGTTTCCAGAAAAAGCAAGAACAAACCAACGAACCATGCAATGTCGTCAGCTGACCAACGACTAACTACTACACGTCCTTACTTCCTTACCAAGCGCTGTAGTAGTATAATAGCAAAGACGAAAAGAAAAAAAAAAAAACGGGCACGACAACAAAGACCAACTAAACGCGCGCGTTTCCTGTACATGTCCTTCGACAATACTTACTATATATCCCCCCTGCGTAGCATTGGGTTTCATTACAGTTTTCATTTGCGGTTTTAGACATTTGTTTATAAACCGCAAAAGGCAGTCCAGTCCAGTCCAGTCCGTTCCATTATCATCATTTCTTCTATTATTGATAGTAGATGATTTCTGTTTAAATAGAGCAGCAGCAGCAGCGAAGGATATTGTTCATTTTTTTATTTTTTTTTGTTGGGTGTTTACTGTCGACACTTGTCGCCCACTAATGATGATGTTGTACACCAGGCGCCACCAACCTGCGACCAAAACACAGACGGATGGACGCACGGATACACAGAAAGAAGGTTGGTCGTTTGCAACCAATGAAGCGGCGCACACCTTCACCAACTGACGGACGGACTAACTTTTACTTTGCATGTCTCGTCCGTCTAGCCGAGTGTTAAAATAACTGCCTTACTGACACCCACCACTGCGCTGTGAGGGTGACTTCAACACTAAATAGCAAATAGTTTAGTGTACTCCTCCCCTACACTTGAGTAGTATTCGGTTTATATTAGTTTGCTGCATTGGTTGGGAAGTATTGTATGAAGTGTCGCATGGCAGTCGCATTTTTTTTAAATTGAAATTTTTTATAGATTAAGAGTATTCACGAGTCGTAACAGAAGTGGCAGAGTATGGCAGACACATTTAGATATGTTATGCATATTAAAAAATTTAATTAAATAAAGCTTCAACACTTTTCCTATCCAATGTAATTTTTCTCAAAAGTATCGGTTTAAAAGTATCGTTTGCAAAAGTATCGTATACAAAAGTATTGTTTTCAAAATAAGCATTCTAAAAGTATTAGTTTTACAACAACTTAAAACACGGTTTTCAAAAGTATCGGTTGTAAAAGTAACGCTTTCAAGTGTACAGGTTCCAAAAGTAACAATTCGAAATGTGTCAGTCACAAAAGTACCCAAAAGTATCGTTTTCAAAAGTATCGGTTTGGAAAATGTCAGTTTAAAAAGATTTGTTTCATAAAGTTTCGATTTAAAAGTATCAGTTCCGAATGTATTGTTTCTAAAAGTATCGGTATCAAATGTATGTATTAGTTTTAAGTATCATTTCCAAAAGTTTCGAAAGCATTGGTTTTAAAAGTATCAGTTTTAAACACCAAAACGATTTCAAAAGTATCGCTTGCCAAAGTACCGTTTGCCGAAGCAAGTATCGGTGTTAAAAGTATCGTTTTAGAAAGTATCGGTTTCAAAAATAACTGTGGGTGCTAAAATATCAAATCAAAGCATGCGTTTGAAAGTATCGGTTTTCGGCAATATTAATTTCAGAAGTATCGGTTTATAAAATTATTAGTTTTAAAAGTATCGGTTTATAAAATTATTAGTTTTAAAAGTATCGGTTTTAAAAGTATCACTTAGAATTGTAATGTTTTAAAAAGTAATGCTTTCAAAAGTATTGGTTTCAAAACTATCGTTGTCAAAAAAAGTATCGTATGAATTTCAAAAGTATCAATTGAAAAATTCATATAAAAAAAAATGTTTAAAGCGCATAAAAATTTCGTTCAAACATGTGTGAAAGCTAGTTAGTCGAATACCTCCAATGTATGGTCTGTCTGTCGGTCTGTCTGCACATTACCCTCAGCACATTACCCCGTTACTCATGCCTTATCATGCCTTACACTCGAGGGCATTATGTTGCATTGGTCAAGTGTTTTTGTTTTGTGGTTACTTGTGCTCGCCTGTCTGCCTTTGCTGCCTGCCTGCCTGCCTGCCTGCGTGCGTGTCTGCCTCTCTGGTTGGTCATTAGTAGTCGTCGTTCGGGCCAATTCCTACCTATACACTCGTGCACTATATATGCTGATAATTATAGTTCGGGTTAATGAATTTAGTTGTGCGCATGATAAACTTTGTAATTGATGCCAGCCATTGTCAACTTGGTTGTCGGCTTGTTGCAATGAATGAGTAAATGAATGAGTAAATGAATGAATGAATGAATGTCTCGGTTTGGTCATTAACATTTATTTACTGTATTATCTCATTCATTCTTTAAGCTCTCTCTTATCTCTTTCTAACTCTATAGATTTGTTTTGGCAAAAGTACTCGATTTACAATTGCGTCATTATAATGAGCCAACATTGTCGCGTTGCAGCTTAATTTATATTGAAAAGGACTTAGTTTATATTTGCTCTAATTGATTCCGCGAATTTTTCGTTAGAAGACATTCATAAACTCAGCAGGAGAGTAGTTATATATAAATAGTTAGAAATAATTAATAATTCCGTAGAAATGAAATGTAGAGAGAAATATGAAAGCATAATTGTGTGCAATTTAAGCTAGAAATCTTAAAGAAATTATAACGATATTTATGGAAGCGATTCTTTTGTAACCGATACTTTTCAAACTTGTTTTGGTAATGATACTTTTGAAATTGATACTTTTGAAACTGTTACTTTTTCAGTCGTTACGTTTGCAACCGATACTTTTGCAACCAATACTTTTGCAACCTCTAATTATGAAAACGATACATTTAAAGACGTTATTTATGCTATATTTAATTATGGAAACGATATTTTTTCAAGCTATTATTACTTAAAACGATACTTTTGCAACCTACTATAATTTCAAACGATACTTTTGTAAACTGTTATTATTTAAAACGATACTTTTGCAAACTATTATAGTTTAAAACGATTCTTTTGCAAACTATTATTTCAAACGATACTTTTGCAAACTATAATTATTCAAAACGATACTTTTGCAACCTATTATTATTTAAAACGATACGTTTACAACCGATTATTATTTGAAACGATACTTTTGCAAACTATTATTATTTAAAACGATACTTTTGCAAACTATAATTATTCAAAACGATACTTTTGCAACCTATTATTATTTAAAACGATACGTTTACAACCGATTATTATTTGAAACGATACTTTTGCAAACTATTATTATTTAAACAATACTTTTGCAAATTTTTATAATTTAAAACGATACTTTTGCAACATATGCTTTTAGAAATTATACTTTCTCAACCAAAATGTAGAATATATATTTCTCTATTTATACAAAATATCAAATTTATCAATTTAGAAGAAAAAAAGCCTACAGTTAGACTCTCTTCCTCTATCTCTTTCTATATATATTCCACTTTTTTCTGCTACTACAGTGCGCAACGCTTTTATTTTTAATTTTTCATATTTCTTTCTCTGTATTTGTTGCTGCTTTTTTAATTTACAATTGATTGGCTAAATTTAAATTGTATTTGTACAATTTTCTTCTCCCTTTTTATACTGCTCTCATTTGACTCTCTCTCTCTCTTTCTAAAAGCATTTAAAATTTAGAGTGACAAAAAGGCTGAAGCTGCTGACCACACTGTAGATGACGTAAAGCTTATTAAAGCCTTGCTACCAACCAAATTTAACCTTGTTACAATTTTTTCCTCCTCTCTTTTTCTTTTTATAGATACTTCACAATTTCTCTAAAAAAAAGAAGGTTTATAGCCTACTTGCGTGTGCTTAATGACAAGCATTGCGTAAACGTAATCTCTTTTAATAAACACTTACGGAAAAATTTCCTCGGTAAAAATAGCAACAAATTATTACACAAATTCGCAAAGAGACTATCATCAAATTGAAAGGCACACAAACAAGCTCATCTGCATATTTTTAGCACACTTTACGGCTTTATGAAATACAAAAAAAAAAAAAAACACACCCAAAAAATATATCCCGAGCCAAGTACATAAAAAACACGAGCCATAGCCATATTACAGAAAATGAAAATTTCACAAATAAAATTCTCGCAAAAGACCTCGCCTGACACAAATTTCTGCAAACTAATCCAGAAAACATTTTCATTAAATGCGATTTTTCATTTCACATTTTAGCTACTCTGGGGCGTATTTACCTATTTTCTGTTTTTCCATTTTTTTTGTTTTGTTTTGTTTCGCGGATTATACAGAATTAGTTTGACTGAGAAAGTTGGAGTGAACAGCATTCAATGAATGACTGACTGCATGAAGTGTTTGCTAAGTATGTCGCACAATGCAAGGATTTTACTCTAATGAATGAATGAATGGTTGAATGAATGCTTGAATGAATGGTAGAATGAATGAATGAGGTTAGGTGGTGCTGACGAATGAGTGGATCAGCAGATAAAAAGCAACATATTCTATTTTTAGCTTGCTATTGTTGCATACAGTCAGTCAGTTGTCCTGTATAGCAGAATATTCCATTGAATGCTGTGAATTGTTGTGCGGCAAAAAAAAAAGTTGAGAGAAAAAAAATTCCACTACATATTCATTTTTTTTGTAACAAAAATCGCATTATTTGGTCGTTGAATATAAAATGGGAAAAAAATTTACAAAAAAATGACAAAAAAAATTCAAGTTAGCTAACACTGAATATTTTATGTACTACTTTACTATAAAATAATCGGAATTAATCGGTTCGAAAACAATCGATTATAAATATAATAGAATGTATAAATAAATAAAAACAAAAGGTGCTACTAATATTTCGATAAATCGATAAATAAAAACAAAAGGTGCTACTAATATTTCGATTAAACGATTTTTAAACGATTTTTATTTTGATTAAACGATTTTTATTTGTAGTTTAATAGATTATTAGCAATTAAACGTTTATGTTAAAAGACAAATAGACAAACAGACGCAATCAAAGGTTTGAGATCTAAACCGACTGCTAAACCTACTAATTCAATGCCTGACAAACTTCACAACTAATTAATTAAACCAACTTTTATACAATAAAATGTAGTGTATTAAAAAATCTTTTCATGTGCTTTACATAATTGCAAATCTAGAATTATTTATGTTGACCAGCAAACCAAAGCAAAGGAAGCAAAGCAAGCACAAAAGTGTACAAAAATGTTCTATAATGTAGTTCTGTGAAATGTTCGCCGGATTATATAGTAACACGACATGCACTGGACTCAACATGCGATATGGAATTTAAAGATAGCATATATCGATATGTAGCATACATATGTGCATGTATGCAGTTAAATTGGCACATGTGCTTCGCTACATGTAGTTGTCGTGGTCATGACAGGAAATATTACTCTATATACTGTACAAAGCCTACCAAAGGACACTAAAGCCTGTCGCCCACTAAAAGCTGCTGCTGCTGCTGCTGTACAAGTTGCATGAAATAGTAGCAACTTTGTATGGACTCTTTGCAGCTCTTTGAGTTCGTCGTTCAAGGCTTACTCGCTTGCTCCATATAGGCGCAGGCCTCTCTAATTGCACTTTGTACGAAATTAAGTTGAATTTAAGTAGAAGTACGAGTGAGTGCCAGTGAGTATATATATATATGTAAAAGCACGTCGCACTGCGTCTATTGACGCTGTCAGCTGCATAATTTGTTCAGCTCGTTCTTACAGTTTTGTGTATTTTGGCAGCGTGTTGCACTCTGCAAGGCTGCATAGGCGAGATAAACATATATGGTGAACTAATTTAAAATGCAGTTTCATTTAATATTGTAGATGAAATAAAGAAAAACCACTGCAGTAATCATGTGTGGCATCGTTCAAGAAGTGTATAAAAGAATTCACAGCAAGCCATTACGCTAGTTCGTGCAGGAAATGTATTAAATAATAAAGAAAAAAATCATTAAGATCCACTTAGCCAACGAAAAACAACAACATAACAATTTAATAAAGAAGTACAGTTATTTGCTGTTAAATCACAGCACTTTTCTGTTTAATTACTGCTCTTCTCTGTTAATACATTGCTGTGTTCTGTTAAACCATTGCTTTGTTCTGTTAAACCACTGCTTTGTTCTGTTAAATCACTGGTAAATATTGCTCTTCTCTGTTAATACATTGCTGTGTTCTGTTAAACCATTGCTTTGTTCTGTTAAACCACTGCTTTGTTCTGTTAAATCACTGTAAATTACTGCTCTTCTCTGTTAAACTACTGATGTGTTCTGTTAAATCACTGTAAATTACTGCTTTTCTCTGTTAAACTACTGATTTGTTCTATTAAATCACTGTTAAATACTGATCTTCTCTGTTAAACCACTGTTGAAGCTATAAGCTAACAGAAAATAGCCTTAATTTAACAGAGAAGCATAGTGATTCAACAGAAATGAGCAATTAATTAACCTAAACAAGAAAGATCGCTACAGTCGAGTGAGCTCAACTACTAGATACCCTATTGCTAATAATTTATATGAGAGCTACACCAACTAGTGGTCTGCGCTCTGTCAATATAGAATTTTTTTCTTAGAAATCATGCAAGATCAACAAATTTTTTTGCTTCTAGTTAAATAAACAAGAGAATAAAATTTCTTTTGAACGAAATAGCAAACATTTGTGAGTTATTCTAATTCAAATGCACTCGTGCAGAGCTCTAATATGTAGCTAAATGCCTTTCTTGCTACAAGCATCAAGTTCAAATAAAAATCCTAACATTTTCCAACACTTGCTCTGTTAGCTGTTATGAGTCTTTATAAATTTATATGCCTATATATAGCATAGCATAAACATATTATAATTAAATTAACACTTGAACCTCCTCCTCCAACTACAACTACTACTACTACTACTCACCTTTCCCATAAATCCGGTACCGCCTGTTATGAACACACTGCGTCCCGCATAGAATTGCGGTATGGGCGTATAACTTGAATCGTCCGTTGTGTAGTAATCAAAGTTTGTCTTACTGCCACTGCCCATTGAATTGGCGCCGGCGGCATCAGCATCATTTGAGGTGGCATTGTTGCTGGAGGAGTTTATTGAGGCAGATGATGATGATGAGGATGTGGTGGCACCACCACCACCGCCACCGCCGCCGCCGCCGATACCACCACCCGTTACGATGCCATTGTACATATGCGTGGCTGACGTTGCTGCTGCCGTTGCTGCTGCTGGCACTTTTGTGGTGCTGTGACTGCCATTTAGCAGCAATTGTGGCGCCATTTTGGCGTCATGCAGCTGTGTGCTAGAATTTTCCGTTTCACTGATAGCGTGTGACATGTTCGTGAAGTTTTTTTTTTAGTTTAGTTGTTTGCCTACTTCGCGTCCTGCTGCGTAGTTATGTGTGTGTGTTTGTGTGTGTATATATGTATACTGGCGCGTTTCCGTATTTCCGTTTCGTTTATGCCAAGACTTGAGTTTGTTTATAAATAAATATATATTTTTTTTTTATATATATTAAATCTTTGTTAATTTCTTTAGGAAGCAGTTTTTTTTAAATTTGCGCTTTTGTATCTTTTTATAAATATTTAATTAATATTTTTTAAATTTTCTTTCTTTTTCTCTCTAATTAAACTTGTTCTGCTTTTGTTGCTTTGGAAGTGTATTGCGGGGAAGTTATGGATTTTTTTATTGAAAAAATGTTTAGTTTTTTTTAAAGCGTTTAAATTTGTAATTTTTTCGAAAGATTTTTCTTTTTTTGGTTGCTTAGTTTTGTTTGTTTGGTTACTTGCGTTTGATTATTTTGGTTTTTTTTCTATTATTTTATTTTATTTATTTTGTAAGTTTTAATTTTTTTTTTTTCAATTTAAAACTTACTTTTGTTTTTGTTTTGTTTTGTTTTGTTTGCCTTTAGAGCTTTAGATATTAATAGGATTTGTGTTTATGATGCTTTATGGTGTTTGCTCTTCTTTTCATTTATCAACTGCTAAAGAATGTTCTCTCTTTTGCATTTGAGCGTTTTTCCATTTTGTTAAATTTTAAAAGTGAAAAAATAAAATACTTCGTATTTTATATGGCTGCAATGTTCTTTCCAGAGTTCCTTTCTATTTCGATTCAACCAACCAGCAGCTTCATAAAAAAAATTTTATACAAATTGTATGGAACTGCAAGTAAAAGAGAAAATGGAAAAATTTTATAAGTAAATTGAAATTAAAATTGAATTTGTAATACAATACACAAATAGATTTTTTAGTGAAACACTTTTTAGCTGAAATCGAAACAATTGTCTGCATAGCTTTTACATTTTCTTTGCAGTACTGTACTTTTTTTCTTCGCTACACATTTCTGCTATGCTTTCTTTTCTCCTTTTTTTAACTTTCCTTTTGCCTAATATCAAACAATTAAGAAATTTGGCACTTAATGACTTTTCTAATACATTTAAATGTTGGCAAGGTCAATAAAGCACCTTCCAAAATAGCACAACTAAAATAACATTACATTCCACTTATATATCATATACAGCAATGCTATTGAGCATGACGATGACGTTGACGACGACGATGTTTTGTGGTCTTAACTATTTTGGAGATGAATGATGGCTGCATAAAATGTGAGTGTGATTGCTATTTGAAAAGTTGAAAGCTTAATTGGAAAAGTGCCAATAAATTGGCCAACGACGTCATAAGTAAGCAAAAGGTAATCCTTTTCCTATACCACTTCTCCATATTAGCAAACAATAGTCTTCTATTATATATATATTGTATGTAGGTACAAATTTAGATACGCGACACATTTGCTGTTTGTTGTTGTGTTTGAATATGGTTTGTGAAAATTCATGCGCAAGCATGAAATAACAAATATGTGTTGTGCTATTTTTGGTATATTAAAATGACAGTTTGATAGATAGATAAATAGATACGAAGAGCTAGCTAAGCCAGTATATATGTATATAAAAAGACAACAATTTATTGTAGCAAACATTTATATATACAAAAAGTTTTTTATGTAGTTCTTTTTTTATATATTGTCATCTTTTATTGTCGTATAATTTATTTTCGTACACACGTTCGTCGCTCAACTTCATTACAACAATTTCTAGGCACCCACACGCAATTTAGAAAATTAGAAATTAATTAATGCACGGAAACGCGCGAAATTCAATGCGACAAACTGCTAAACCGCACAATTTAAACGATAGCGTATCGAAGCGGTGACATGAAATATCATGAAATAAGCCACGGTTCACATAAGAATTGAAGCGACAACTGATGACAGAATATAGAAAAATTTGGTTTAAATATTTATTGCAAATTATAATTATTATTATTAATAGAAAATACGTAAAGAAAGTACTTGGTTGGAAATTCATAGCTCGATGGAAGATTTTTCATTAGATAGAGATGTTCTCAAAGCACCTTCTCAAAGCACCTTCCATATAACTCAATTGTATATAATGAAACTTCTTCTATGGACGACTTATCGAAAGCACCTTCCATATAGCTCGATCGAAGATATTTCATTAGATAGAGATATTCTAAAGCACCTTCCATATAACTCAATTGTATATAATGAAACTTCTTCTATAGACGACTTATCGAAAGCACCTACCATACAACTCAATTGTATATAATAAAACTTATTTTATAGACGACTTATCGAAAGCACCTTCCACATAACTCAATTTTATAATTTTTACTTATATAGACTACATATCGAAAACACCCTCTTAAAGCACCTTCCACATATCTCAATTTTATAATTTTTACTTCTATAGCCTACATATCGAAAACAACCTCTCAAAGCACCTTCCACATATCTCAATTTTATAATTTTTACTTCTATAGACTATATATCGAAATCACCTTCCATTTACCTCAATTGTATTATTCATAACACATGAAACTTCTTACTTTCATAGACTACATATCGAAAGCACCTTCTCAAAGCACCTTCCATATATTTCAATTGCACAATTCTTAACTTCTTACTTCTATAGACATATCGAAAGCATCTTCTCAAAGCACCTTCCATGAAACTTATTACTTCTATAGACTACATATCGAAAGCATCTTCTCAAAAGCTGCCTCAAAACTAGCTGGATTTCTTCGAGTAAAAACAAAAGGAAGTGAGAAAGAGCTTAGTAGAGCTGCTGGCAAATATACAAATAAGAATTTTGAATGGAATGCATTTTAATACTTCATAAAGAAAATCCTTAAAGTAGATAAAATTTCTTAAGCAATTCCCTAAATCTCAACGAGTTGTGTATAATCATTTACTTGCAGGTGAAATATTTTTAGAACAAGTTTACAGAAATCTTCTGCTCTAATTTTGCCAATATTATACACTGAGCCAATTTTATGCGAACCAGTCTTTAAAAGCGCATACTCTTTCATTCATTTACACACCACGCATTCATGCAATTCATACACTAATTCATTCATTCACTCATACACTAATTCACTCATTGAACTAAGACCACTCTCAATTTTAACGCACAATCGAGCAGCGAAAACACTTTTTTTAAATGCCTTTTAAGCAGCTTATATCGAACTAATATTTAAAGCGTAAACGTCAAAACAAAGTCACTTTTTCTAATTTTTTCTTGAATGGATTTTCTGCACAATTTTCCCAATACAAAAAATACAAAAAAAAAACATAAATCGTTTGTAGTAGTAACACTTCTGCAGTGCAGTGTCTAGTGTGGGCGATGATACACACTCAGCTCAGCTCAGCTACTCACTACGACGTACTCCACACACAATTAGATGTACTCGTATTTTATTATAATCGCGAACGTTTAAGAACCACCACGTATCAATGACAAAATTCGAATGAGAAACGAGCGCAAGCTGTAAGCGTTCTATAAGCAGTTTGTATGTTAGCCAGCTACTAAGTACTTTTGAATCAACACTCTCTAGCTGTCTCTTTTGCACACACAGCGACGTTGCGCTGTTGTTTCTTGGAAAGTGCGGAAAAATAACTTTTTAACGTCATCTTAACGACTGTTAAAAAGTTAAAAGAAAAATTTCAACCTGCAATTGTCATATGAAGTATAGCGTAAAAATAAATAAGTCGAAAGTTCAATGGCTAATAAGTATTTATGTTGCAAAATGTCGCCTACTAACATATAAGACGGAAGTCTATTTGAATTTTTTTAAGTGTAATGTAGTCACTAGTTATTTTTAAAACTATATACGTAAATATTTTGTATAATTCCAGCCAAGTAAACAATGGTAAAACCAATTAATCTGTGCTTCTTATGAAAAATACGAAAGTGATTAATAGAAAATTCATGTATTGTGTTAGGGTTCTTAAGCTGTCTGTCTTGTAAGATTGTTTCTGTTTCTTTTATTTGTTTTTTTTTTTATATTAATTTTTTCAAATTCATTTTACAACTTATTGCCAGACATTTATTAATTTTTGTTTACGCTGTTCTAAGCCAAGTAATATGATGTAAATGAGCTGTCCGTCTGTCCGACATATAATATGCTGGCAGCTCTTTGTAGTAGAAAGAAAAATATAAACTAATCAACTGCTGCTATTTTTTATTTCTTTCTTTAAAGGGGAGATTTGACAGCACCTTACAGTAAGAAGTGCTATTTTTTAGTTCTTCTTACAAAAGAAAAAAATAAAATCTAATCGGCTGCTGGTATTTTTTATTACTTTCTTTAAAGAGAAGAGATGCCAGCACCTTATAGTAATAGCTGCTATTTTTTAGTAATTCTTGAAATGGGGAGAATATGTAAGTAAATCTTCTGCAATGACAGCACCTTATAGTAATAGCTGCTATTTTTTAGTAATTCTTGAAATGGGGAGAATATGTAAGTAAATCTTCTGCAATGACAGCACCTTATAGTAATAGCTGCTATTTTTTAGTAATTCATGAAATGGGGAGAATATAAATGTAAGTAAATCTTCTGCAATGACAGCACCTTATAGTAATAGGTGCTATTTTTTAGTACTTCTTGAAATGGGAGAAGATAAATTTAAGCAAATCTTTTGTAATGACAGCACCTTATAGTAATGGGTGCTATTTTTTAGTACTTCTTGAAATGGGGAGAAGACAATTTCAAGCAAATCTTCTGCATTTTAACAAGACTTCATATTATTTAAATATCTAAAAAACATGTTTAATGTGGAAATATGCAAAAAAAAACCTAATTTATTGAATATCACGTGCTATGGTTTTCTAATTTAAATTAACTACAAAAAATCTCATCTCTCTGCATATTAAGCTTTGGTAATTTCCGTAGCACGTTCCACAATGTATAAAGGGCTTAAAATTTGCAAATATTTAGTTGCTAGGCTTATAAAAAAAATAAGACCACTTTGAAAGCTTGCAAAATTTAACAAATTGTAATAGAAATATTATTTATTTATATTTTAAATCAAATATATGTCAAAAGTCTCACTCAGGGTGAAGTTCACTGGCGCTATAAGAGCATGTGTGGCAAAAAATATTTGATATTTATTAAAATAAATAAATAAATTAATGCCTAGTTTTAATATTTTTGTTTAAGTGATATTTCTCGGAAATATACTATCAAATTTGTACGAAAAATTCTAATATTTTTTTTATTAACTTTCCGTCATTAAAATATATATTTTTCAATGGCATATTAAAAATATTATTGCCGCAGTTATATTCGCGCCAAAATATTACAAATTCTATACACAATTGGTCGATTTTATGGCAGCTTTACATTAAGTATAAAAAATATGACCATTAATGCAAATTTAGTATTATTTATTGATCGTTGATCGTTCGTTCAAATAAAAACAATAACAATTTATGTGCTTTGTGTAGTATTTAATAGCATTTAGATATATTATAAATGAAAATAGTATAAAAAATAATTATTTAAATATTTTTTAACTATATTCTAAGTCCTTTTAGACCATTGCATGGTACAATTGAATTAGACCACCTGACATTGCCAAACTGCATTTCAATTACTAAACAGTTAAAAGCAAATCAAATCAAATAAAATTTTATTGAAAAGAAGAGATAAGTACATTCCATTCTCTGCCTCATCAAATCACAACATATCACTAAGCATCTTGCAAACACTTTCCTCCTCCCCATTTGGTACCTAACTTTTCTTCTAGCTTTTTTTATTGTACCATTGTTGGA
This sequence comes from Leucophenga maculata, assembly GCA_035044805.1. NCBI lineage: Eukaryota > Metazoa > Arthropoda > Insecta > Diptera > Drosophilidae > Leucophenga > Leucophenga maculata. The sequence goes on from JAWNNP010002290.1 coordinate 2,047,483, forward strand.
CACACTAACACTCTTCTGTGCATTTTTAGTACATTTTAAAGGCATACTTTCTGCTCGGATCTACGTTTACTTTAGAGTCACCTTCGCACTCTGTCGATTCATTCCGATCTTAAGGCAAGAGATCCATAAATCAGCACCGTTTTGCTTGGCAGTCACTATTTCGTGATGCCCTCAGATAATTTACTCTCATTATTCCTAATATTCGAAGCATTTTAGGGTAAGGAAAAGGAAAAAAGAAAGACAGATTCATGACGTTTTTTTTTTTAACACATCAAATGACCACCAATTGATAATGCAGTCGTTTGGTCATGTGCAGTAATCCACATATCCGTTGCAAGTCAAGTCATACAGTTTCGTGACAATATTTTATTTTTAAAAAATTATTCAATAAAAATTTAAAAAAAAAATTAATAAAACTTTTGTTAAAAAAAAAAATATTTTTTTTTCCTCCACATTTCAACTGTTTTGCTCAACTGTTGCCTGTATCTTATGACTAAGCAATATTCAAGCTTTTTTTCAAAACCACTGGCTTGCACCAGGTTTAGAGAGTAATGTGCCACAAGTGGTCAATAATAAAGGAGTTTGAGGAGGTTTAACTGCTGGTTACAAATTGTGAGATTGGGATTCTTTTGCAAACGGTCCAAGCAGCTTAAACGTCCGTCCCTTTGGGGAACGTATTTCCTAGGTAGCCTGTGAACACCCGTTCAGAGGTGAGCTAACGTGAGTAGGCGAAACAACCGATAATCCCTCCCCCCCCCCCCCCCTAATTAGGGGTTGGTGCGCTGGGCTTGGGATCCGTTACTGAAACATAAATTTCCAATGAAAAAAATTAGGAAGCCTCGGAAGGAACCCTACAGTCATGAGCGGAAGACGGTTGACGGCCATTTAAGTCAGTAAGTTACAAATCTGATGTAAAAATTTCCATAAATAAAATGGAATATTTTTTTAATCTTTTATTTTATTATAATTTCTTTAAAAAAATTTATATTGTAAAAAAAATTATTTCAAAACAAAACTATTTAAAACAAAAATATTAAAAAAAAAAAATTTACAAAAAAAAATTTAAAATAAAATTTCTTTTATAAAAATATTTAAAAAAAATGTATTAAAAAATATAAAAAAAAAATTTTTTATTTTTATTTAATTTTTTTTTTTTTTTATTTTTTTTTTTTCCCAGGCTAGATAATAAATTTATTTAACAGAGCCTATGACTCGAGTCTAAACTTCGCCTAATTTCTTAGAAAATTTTAGTAAAAAAAACATTAAAAAAATGAACTACACAGTGGGACAAAGAGGGATGCACAGCAAAATAAACCTATTTAACTGAGAATTGACCCGTGTAAAAACTTTGTCTAATTTCTTAGAAAATTTGAGTAAAAAAATGAACCAAAAATATTTTTAAAAAAATTTTATTAAAATAAATTTTAAATAACATTTTTTTTTTTTAAATTTTAAAAAATAAATAAATAAATAAAAATAAAATAGACAATAGATTTTTTTTATTTATTTTATTTTATTTTATTTTTTTTTTTTACTTTAGCCAATGGGACAAAGAGGGATGCACACCAAAATAAACCTATTTAACTGAGCACTTGACTCGTTTAAAAACTTTGCCAAATTTCTTAGAAAATTTGTGTAAAAAAAAAACATAAAAAAATATTTTTAAAAATTTTATTAAAAAAAATTAAAAATAATTTTTTTTTTTAATATGTATTTAAAAAAAAAATAGATAATAGATTTTTTTTATTTATTTTTTTTTTTTTTTTTGTACTTTAGCCAATCGGACAAAGAGGGATGCAAACCAAAATAAACCTATTTAACTGAGCCCTTGACTCGTTTAATCACTTTGACCAATTTCTTAGACAATTTGATGGAAAAAAAACAACTTTAGACTTGCCACCCTATTAAAGAAAATTCACATAGCGCTGCTAAATCAATACCAGTTTATCTGTGAAAATATTTAACTAAATGAAACTTGTTTAATCAGAATTTGAACTTGACACTTTCGACGGCAAAGTTAAAGGTTCCGACATAATAAATATTCTTAACTCCCTGACAACAACAAATATTTGCAACCTAATCAGGCACTCAAATATTGAAAGACAATACACAACCAAAAGATACAAAATTTAATACGCAACATGAATGAATGTGCAGCATGAAATAATGTTCGAGATACAAATTTTGTGATTTTAATTTGAATCTTTTGATAAATTACGCTGCGCATAATACGCTATGCAAACTATTAAAGTACTTGAGACGCGCGCAAGTAGCCCCAAGCGGGTTTAGTTAAAAACAAAAAATTTCAATGATTTTTTGTTCGAACTTTGTACGCCGTCAAATTAATAGAATAAACACAATCAAAAATCTTACAGGAAAACATTTAATATTGACAAAGTGGACAACGAGTTAAGTAAAGGTTCCGGCTCTTGTTTTCATTTTTTTGTTTAATAATATTTTTAAATTACTCAAAAGTGATGATTTGCGTCAATGGACAGACAAATAATTTAAACGGAAAAGTACAAAGCCTGACAGTGAAACGTGTGCAAATAGTGGAGTACTGCGTGCTGGCTTAAAGAACAGAAAAAATCTATATATTTCTATATTATATATGGACAGCGACTTCATTAAGTATATACATATATATATATAAGTTAATCCAAGACAACAACAAAAATTTTATATATACTGAAGCAGCTTTGATTTACTTAAAAACTTTCACTTTGCAAAGCGCTGCGTTGAAACAAAATAACTTTCGATTTTTATTTTCTTTGGCCGTCAAACTAAAAATGCCAAAAAAAAATATAAATTTTATATTTTTTTTTTTTAAATTTAGCCAATAAGATGAGCTGTGATGTGTTCATGAATAAATAAATGTCTCATTAGGTAAACTAATTTGTAGTAGCTGCCTCAACCGATGCCGATGCCGATGATGATGATGTTGTTGCGCATTATATGTCCATATAAGAGCTTGTTCAGCTTGATCATGATGTTAATGCCTCTGGGTTGTCTGTTGTCTGTCTGTCCGTGGAAAAAATAAAAGACTTCTTTTTGGGTCAACGCTAAATATTTCTTTTGGTATTTCGCAAAGAAATGTGTTAAATATGTAAAAGACAAAATTTGGCACTTTGCGATTATGACATACAGATATAAAGATATATTTTGTTGTTGTTGTTGTTGTGTGGCTTGTTGAAGCTTGTTTTCGTAAAAATTTTTACTTAAATATTTGCGTATGATTAATATTGTTTCTTAAGAAATTAACAACAACAGCGGCTGATTATGTATACAACATGTTTAACAAAGCATATAAAAAAAGAAAAGAAAAGAAATTTTTTTCTTTTTTTTTTTGCAGTAAGTTAACATGCCGCACAACAAAATATTATGTAGGTGATTAAAGCGAATTTATTATTAATGTATAGTAAAAAAATTATGTAATAAATGTTTACAAACGAGGTAAAACCCAATAGTATCCGCTTGCAATATGTGCAAAGTTTAAATTTGTTTTAAAAAACAGAGTTCGCGTACTATTGGATAAACCCTCGTATATAGCCTAAATTAAAAAATGAACTCATAAACTATATAGAACATAAAATAAGAATATGCTTCATCAAAATTTGATTATAAATCAAATTAATAAGCGCTACATTGCAGTACTGTGGACAAAGCCATGACTGGTCAGTGGACTAGTCCAGACAAGTCATTTTTGTCTCACATACCATATGCAGTCATAAAGCTGCACTAATTTATAATAATAATTTGCCAGAATTGCTGTTGCATTTGGCTTTTTAAATTTCACTGAGACCCGCTGTAGTGCTGCAACTTTACAACAGTCGTGATTAGTCACTGACTAGACCGTGCGGGCGAAGCCCGTTCAAATATCTTTGATGCGGGATTATTATTATTAGTGGGTAGTACGCACTGCGACCTTTACAGGTCTATTGTGCGGGATTAACATGTCATGCCTTTTTTTCAGCAAAACTCTACTAGCAGTGGCTCGAGTTTACATAAGCATTGCCTAGCCTCTGACTAGACTCTAAAAGCTTGGTTAATAACTGCACAATATCTACTGAAACGAGTAGATCTGGCCATATCTGTCTGACTGCCCGGTCAACTAAACTGCTGTAAGTCTGTTTGAGAGAAAATTTGGCTGACTAGGGTGGTTGCTTTAAGAGAATGTCCGAAAGTATGTTTGGTCTTGAGTTTGTATTTAACCAAGTTTAAATGTTTGTCCAAGTTTTAGAAAAAATGGAACGAAAAAGCCAGATTTTTGAAACATGAAATCTCATCAACACTAAATAGGTTGACACCAGATTATTTTTCTTCTTATATGCCTCCATGCAACAGCTTGGTCTAACCTCTGACTAGACAGATAACAGAACGATGGATCCAAAATGGAGGACCTAATTTAATTTTTTTTAACAAAACTTCAGAAAACAAAACGATGGATCCAAAATGGAGGACCTATTGTATTTTTTTTATGGATTTAAAAGTGGAGGACCTATTTTTTTTTTTTTTAACAAAACTACAGAAAACAAAACGATGCATCCAAAATGAAGGACATATTTTTTTTATCAAAACTACAGAAAAAAGAACGATGGATCCAAAATGGAGGACCTACTTTAATTTTTTTTATCAAAACTTCAGAAAACAAAACGATGGATCCAAAATGGAGGACCTATTGTTTTTTTTTTTATCAAAACTACAGAAAACAAAAACGATCCAAAATGGAGGACCTATTGTTTTTTTTTTTTATCAAAACTACAGAAAACAAAATGATGGAGGACCTATTTTTTTTTTATCAAAAAACCAAAAAAAAAAAACGATAAATCCAAAATGGAGGACCTTTTTTTTTTTTTTGTTTTTATGGATTTAAAAGTGGATGACCTATTTTTTTTTTTTGTCAAAACTACAGAAAACGAATCGATGGATCCAAAATGGAGGACCTACATTTTTTTTTTCTAAATTTTGATGTTATGTCTTAAGAAAACAAAATGATGAAAGGCCTATTTTTTATTATGTTTTAATTATGTTTCCAAAATAATGAATCTTTTTTTTTTAACTGATGTCAAAACTTCCCAACACAAAAGATGAAGTAACTATTTCTTCTCTTGTTTTTTTTTTTTTTTTTTTTAATTATTGATGATGGACCTATTTTTCCACAATACATCATTTAAATTTTTTGAATACACGCATAACGGTTTTTATTTACTTTTTTCTTTCCACTTTTTTTTCCCAGTGTATTTCTTACACATTACCACTATTTTATATATGTATGCCTGCCTCACACACTCTAACTGTAAATTCATCAATGAAATGCTTGCAACACACACAGTCATACACACAGTCACACACACAGTCACACATCATATACAAGCCAAACAAACACCAAAAGAGATGCCTTGTAGTATGAACGAAATCTTCTTCATGGACAACTCAAATATTTTCTTCCATTAATTCAAACTTCTCTCATTTTATTCTTAAGTAAAATTTCTTGTTTGACCACTTTTTCTTGTTTTTTTGTTTTTGTCTTCTCCCAAAAAAAAATAAAAAAATAAAAGCATCTGCAACACTCAATGCTGCATAACTGCACTTGGTCCAAAAAAACAAAAAGTCTTCAAAAAAAAAAAAAATTGCATGAGGCAACTTTTACAATGCAGCATCCCTCCTCCCCGCTTAGCTGCACTAAGTTTGTTAAACGGTAAATAGCGCACAAAAGGGACAGACACAGTTGTGCACGAAAGAGCAAAAAGATAAACCTGCCTTGACAAGGTAGCTGCACACACACACACACCTGCATATACACACACATATACGCCAGCTACCTTTGTCTGAGTTTGACCCATTTCCTTTAAGCATGTAGTATATCATCATTATACATCATTATCATGTTCATCATCAGTTTTAAACATCATCAGTTATTGGCTTGTTTTTCATGCTATTGCTTGCTCACTCTAGCACATTGTTGTTGCATACAAGTTCGTCGGTCCATCCATCTGTACGTCTGTCTGTCTGCCTGTCTGTCAAGTTTGTTTAATGTTTCTCTTGTTGTGTTGTTGTTTTGTTGCTTAACTCATACATTGACTCTATACTTCTATACAACACACACACACACCTTCTCCTTCTCCTCCTCCCCGCCCGCTTTCTAGTGTTCATCATTTTTTTTTTGCGCTACCTTTGCTTCGGATTACACGACATTTTATTTTGCTTTGCTCTTATTTTCTGCCGTTTTGACATATGCGGAAGAATTCTTTGACATTTCATTTAGCAGCAGCAAGTACTCTGCCCTGCCCCTTATCACTCTAACCCTTTCTTCCGCTCACACTCACTCACTGTCTATCTATCAATTACACTAAATAAAAAACAAATCTCTTTCGCACACGTCATTGATTTACCTTCCTCAAAAAAACAAAAAAATAAAAATAAAAAAAATCTTATTTAATTTTATTTCTTTCTTTCGTTCTTTTTCTTCTTCTCTTTTTGTGAAGGTCTCTCACTCAGTGCATCACAACGTTTTGGCCTTTTCATTTCATTTGAATAAATTATTCAGTTCTGTTGTTCTTAATTTTATTCGTCGTTTTTAATTTTCAACGGAAATCGTAATTGAAAACGGTGCTTTTTTTCGTTTTCTTTTTTCTTTTCTTTTGAAACGTGTGTGGGAGCGAGATGGTGCGCTGCTAACAAAGAGATGGCACGTTTAGTGTAAACGTAGTAGTTGCGCGCTGAGATTGCTATTAACCTAAATTGAAAAGAAAAAAGCTGGCAGTACTAATTTTTAATTAGAAAAACAATTTATCTAGATACATTATCCATTAGTGACTGCTGAGTCTAAATCTTGATAAGTCATTTAGTGGACTTTAAGGTTTCGAATTAGTGAAGATAAACGAAGAATTATTGCGGTTAAATGTTTAAAAGGGCTGATTGCGGTCTTTATTTTCAGCTTTTAATGTTTTACTTCAATTTGCAATAGAAAATGTGATAAATTTTATTGGAATGTAGTAGCTTGCTTGGAATTTTTATACATATCCGTTATATTTCTTAGATGAGGAACTATAAGTGTGTTCTCAGAACGCTTAATATTAATTCTGATAAGAGTTTATACTGATAAGAGTTTATACTGCTGCTTAGTACTAGAATTGTGGGAATGCGAAACTCCGAAATGAAATAATTTATTTTATCGAAGAGATTGAATCATTATAAAAAAAATACTGCTGTAGGAAATCAGCTCCAGAACAGAAAAAAATCTTAAATCATTTAACTTTCGTATACACTCATTCACATCTGGATGATGCCAATATAGTGGAATTTTTTAAAAACTTCATCTCCCTTGGGTACATCTTGTTCACCTTATAAAGTCACCATGGTGTGGTGAGCATACAAGAAGTGTTGAAAAAATATTTGCTACTTAATATTAAGTATTAAACATTTTTCTTAAACTCCAAAAAACATATTCGGGGAAAATCTTCGAAAATAGTAACAATCTTCATTATCCATATGGGCATTTTTTTTTTTTTTTCCAAATAAAGAGACATTAAATGGCAGAAGATCGATGTTCACCCTCTTTTAAATCTATCTATGTTCCTGTGTTTATTAAGCATTATTTTTTGTCTAAAAAAACCATCAAAGCAATCATGAAAAGGCTTGCTAAATACTATGGGTTAAGAAGTAGTTTATCGAGTTCTATTGCGTCGTCAAATGTTCAGTTCGCCTAAAAATGCAATTGACACGCCAGAAATCTTCAATAAAATCCATGGAATGTTATGGGACCAATCGGAGAATTAAAGTGTGTGAAGTGGCTGAGGCTGAAAGCATCTCAAATTGTGCGGTTACATCACATTTTATATGAGTATTTGAACACAATGGGTGATATAACCTCATCGATTCAATAAAATGATCTATTTTTGTACGTCTATCCATATAAATGCCAAATTCTGGGAGAGTAAGAGTTAAATATTTCGCGATTCCCAAATATTGTGGAGAATCTTTTTATATACATAAAAAAGGTATCCATGGTTGCAATGTCAAAATAACAGTTTCTTTATAAATTTTTAAGAATGTGTAGAGGTTACTTATTCAAAAAAATATTTTTTTCAATTTTTGGCCGTCTGTCTGATTATTTGTTCCAGCACATCTCCAGAACAGCTGAACCGATTTTGATGGGACTTTCCCTGTTTGATAGCTGATATTATAAAGAGTTATTTAAAATCAAAGGAGGAAATGCATCATCACCACTCCCCCATAGAAATGATAAACAAAATTCGACAAGAGATATAAAATACATTGGACATATGGTTTGCTGTCTCTAGGGAACATACATAGATACAATAATTTTGGTAAATTTTTTTTCTGGGGTGCGATGAAGCGTGCCAAGTATAGTGATTGTTAAATGAACGTGTGATCCCTTGTGAAAATAAGTTGTAGCACCTGCAAACCTTTTCCAAGTTTCGTTTTTTGAAGCTATTAACCATTACCCATAGAGCTTAGGCGTTTAAGACTTCCAAAATATTGAAGATATCGTTTTTTTGTGGCTGAAACCATTAGAAAATTTTCTTTCTTATTATTGGAATGCAATTTTGATGTAGGTGGTGCAAATATTTTTTTAAAGACTATTTTACTAGCTCCATAACCCTCGCGATCTCATATGGCTCAAAAGTATCTCAAAGGAGAATCTCATAGAGCAAAAAAGTATCTCATGGAGCAAAGAAGTATCTCATGAAGCAAAGAAGTATCTCATGGAGCAAAGAAGTACATCATAGAGCAAAGAAGTATCTCATAGAGCAAAAAAGTATCTTATAGAGCAAAGAAGTATCTCGTAGAGCAATAAAGTATCTCATAGAGCAAAGCAGTATCTCATGGAACAAAGTAGCATCTCATAGAGCAAAGAAGAATCTCATATAGCAAAGAAGTGTCTCATAGAGCAAAAAAGTATCTCATGGAGTAAAGAAGTATCTCATGAAGCAAAGAAGTATCTCATGGAGCAAAGAAGTACATCATAGAGCAAAGAAGTATCTCATAGAGCAATAAAGTATCTCATAGAGCAAAGCAGTATCTCATGGAACAAAGTAGCATCTCATAGAGCAAAGAAGAATCTCATATAGCAAAGAAGTGTCTCATAGAGCAAAGAAGTATCTCATGGAGCAAAGAAGTAACTGACAGCATAAAACGTGTCTAATACACGCCCAACGCCCAACACATTGCAATGGAAATAAAAGTATCTCATATAAAAAATAGCTAAAGAAAAATTATTTTATGAAACACAAAACCATAAAAAAAAAAATATGCCAAACAGCAGTTTCTAAAATCTTTAACAAATCTATACACTCTATACTAAATATATATAATAGACTTATGAGCTAATATACATAAATTTTTTTCTTCTACAAAATATCTCAATGCATAACTTGCACACACATAAGTTTGTATCTCAAAAAACTTTGACGATTGACACATGAAAGCATAAAAATAAAAACCGAATATATTTTGTTGTTTACCCAACACATTTAAACAAAATGTCATAAATCAACGAATTGGGCAGCATATGCGTTCGGTACGTAGTATCTTATAGATACAAAACTGAATTAGTGACATGAAGATAAACAAGCACAAGTGCGTAATACATAGTTTTGTTTATTTGAAATATTTACGAGTGTATCTCGCTATACAGGTACCACACTCCCCTTGCCCTTCCGCTTTATACGACGACTTACATTGTTGTCGTTTATATTTACCAATAAAATTTGCACACGAAGAGGATTTCGCACAAAATGCAAAACGAAACGAAAGTGTGTAGCAAATGGCAAATCGTTGAGCAAAAGATATATGAATAACGCTACAAGATATATAATTTTTTATACATACATATATATAAAAATAAAGACAGAGTCATGCATACGCAATCTGTGCATGGTCCATGGTCGTCTGTCAATAAGAAAAAATATTAAAAAAAACGATGAAACAAAAAAAAAAAGATACACGAAATGCCATAATCTGAAATAGGCAGCAGCTTCAGTTTCCATTAAGTGTAATGAATTGCACAAAGCGGGGGAAAAAAACCAAACTATTATAGAGAGTCAATTAAAATCGCATATAATCGCGTTTTTAAGTACAAAATTTATTATTATTATAGAGTGTACACGCTGCCGTGCTGTGCTAATAAACCCAATTCATAATTTTTTAAGCGCGCTGCTATCAATTTCAAAACCAAATTCAAGTCAAACGTGCTGCTATTTAATGCCAGCCACTTTTTCTTGACCCAATTCGCTGCGGGTTTTGGCCACTTAACGAAAAAAAAAAGTGGCGTCTCAATTGAATACTTTTTTTTGTGGATTGCTTTAAAACCATTTGCGCATGCGCAGCAAATATAAGCATGACATGCAAGTAGTAACTTGTGCTGCGTCGTTTGGTGTTTCATGCTTTCATTCATGCCCCACCATTCATGGTTTTATTTAATACTGAAACATTTTTATTTTTAATTTTTTTATTTAGCTTTGCATCATTTAAATGAATTTTTTTCTGTGTCATGCCGTGTTAGAATTCTTTTTCTTTTTCTATTTTTTTTTTAAGCTTTAGAATTTTCAGCATGTGCGCTTAAGTATCTAATTGTCGCTTGATATAATAATAAAAAAAAAGATACAATGGCAGAGGAAGCATTTTAATTTGCACACGACTGCTGCATGTGCTTAGATCTGTGAAGTTCTTTCTATACATACTCCCGCATAAACTTGAACTTTTTATAGGTCATTAACCCAAGCGTATACGCTCTCAAAACACCATTAATTGGACCACCAAGCAAGAAAATACTTAAGCTATTTACACCTGCAAGTGTGAATTACCATTTAGTTTGGTAATTTTTAAGCTAAAACAGTAGAATTGAAACTAAATACTTAAGCTATTCACACCTGCAAGCATAAAACTGTTTAGTTTGTTATTTTTTAGGCTAAAACAGTAGAATTGAAAACTAAATCAACTGAAAATACTTAATCTATTCACACCTGCAACCATAAAACCATTTAGTTTGGTATTTTTTAGGCTGTAATAGTAGATTTGAAACTAAAGCAACTAAACTTTGCAAGAAAAATACTTAAGCTATTTACACCTGCAAGCATAAAACTGTTTAGTTTGTTATTTTTTAGGCTAAAACAGTAGAATTGAAAACTAAATCAACTGAAAATACTTAATCTACTCACACCTGCAAGCATAAAACCATTTAGTTCAAATTTTTTAGGCTGAAACAGTAGAATTGAAACTAAAACAACTAAATTTTGCAAGAAAATACTTAAGCTATTCGCACCTGCAACTATAAAACCAATAAGTTTGGTATTTTTTCGTATTAAACTGTTTGAGTAGCACATGTCATAGGTTTGAAAAGCACTTGCAATGGCAAACAGTTTGAATAGCACTAGTATTTAGGCATTTCAAGCTTAGACATATTATTTATGTTTAAGCATTAATAACTTTCGACTCTGCAGTTGGATTTTAATCAAACAAACGCTAAATGTTATTCACAATAAAGCTGCTTATTTTACAGTTTTTCGATTTGGCATACAATGAATGGCTTTTAAGTGATGCACACACAAACATTTATACAAATTTCAATTATCTTCAATTATTTCAGCAGACCAATTTTCTAAAATTTTTTAAATTGTTTAATTGCAAAAAAAAAATTGTTACAAATTGGAATATAACTAAATTGTGAGCGCATGCATGCAGTAAACAGAACTATGTATTGTGAATGGCTTTTGTAACTGTACATTCTGACATTAGAATGTTACATATTTTCGTTAGATTTTGCAATAAAACAAATTAATTTCCGCATAAAATCTTATCTTTAAATTATTTATAGCGTTTATATAAAAACAAACTACTTCCTTTTTAAGCAAATATTTTCTTTTTTTTATGCTGATAAAAAATTTCTCATATTTTAATAAAAACTAAATCACATGCTATGCAAATATACATGACGAATGCTATAGAATATAAAATTCTTTCAATTATTTAATTTACTGTGCGCTTTAATTTGTGTTTTAATTATTAAAATACACTGCGTATAAGACTTAAGTGTCTAACTACGCCACACATTCTTCTTTTTGTAAATCTTCAAATTGCTACAACAATATTTCATTTAATCAAAATTGTAGACCGTCGCAGACGACGTTGGTTTTAAGTTTATTTATAAAGCATTACGATATGCAACATGAATTTAGGTGTATATAGTACGACGACGACGTTGATAATTCCCTTCTTCACAATATTAAGTAGTGCTAGTAGCTAACTTTTAATAAATAGTTTCAACATGATTCATTGTAATGCCTCAGTAGCAACAACCTCAGTGCTCTGAGCTTTATTTATTAATCAAAGAAATATAATTTTTTTTCTTTTTGTTATTATTCCCCTACAACAAATACCTCTGCTTAATAACTTACAATAGCTGCTAAAGATAGCACTCAATGCTCGTCATACTTATCTACAAAGTATCTGTGTATCTGTGTATCTGTTGTATGTAGTAGCTTACAATAATAATAGAAAAATAAATTGAAAAATGGCTGCTGGCTTGGGATAGTTAGTGGAAAGAAAAAAAATGAATAATAATAATAATAAAAAATAGTGCTTCAATATTATAAGTGCGGCATGTATGTATGCTGAAAAGATTGAATGCTCAGCTCTGTTTTCTTATTAATATGAATCTATATAGTATAGTCCCCGCCTTACAACACAAGTCGTTCTTAAATATGTCCCCCCTCTGTGATTTATTCATTTTGTATAGCATTTTTATGCTATTGAGTGTCGTCTGTGCTAGTTTTGCAATTCTTATTCGGCTTTAATATGCTTATTAGATACATTATTTAGCTACAATACAGCAGTTGTTGCATGAAAAGTGAAATTTTTCTTTTGTTAGACCTTAAATGTTGTAATGCGCTGCGAAACATGGACGGTCAAAGTACAATTAATGTTGTAAAATTTGTATCTTATTGGATTATATAAGATTTGAAGACTATTGAAGATGTACTTATTGCGACATGGAATAATTTCTTACATAATTTTATGTAATTGAAAATATTTACTAGAAAGATAATCAATTAAAACAATTTGGAAGTTTGCATGGAGCTAATCCAGAAAAAGGTTCTCTAGTATATGTCCATGAAGCAACAGACCATAAGAAGGCTTCATAAACATTATAAGTTAATAATAAACTCAACTAAAAGGATGTGCTTCATATAAATCACATAAATAACTGCTTGGTTCTTGTGATAACTAAATAGCAGGTGCTAGCGTAATAATTTATATTGATTTGAACAAAAAAATATGAGTGGACACGCCTATTTCTATATACAAGCCTCCACAAAATATTAATTTTTCAGCTTGTATAAAAAGACTAACTACTTGACTTTGAGATACTCTCTCTTTCTCTCTACGCCAATGGATCTTACAATCGTTTAGAATTAGGTATATTCCACGATATGGATAACGATTTTTTTTTTTCATATTAAAAGCACGACAAGGGCACTAATTTGAATATGACCAAACCATACTAGTGATCCGATCTGAACTCATCTATACTTTGAATAAAATCGTTAAAAAATTTGTTTCCTGTTTGTGCGCACATCACGCCTAAACCACTGAACCTATTTGTATGAATTTTGTTACACAAATAGTTGGGACATTGGAAAAGAACATAGACTACTGTTTGTTAAAATTGGAGGGGCGATACACCGACACCGAAATTGTTTATATAGAAACTTAAATAGAAGGTGCTTATTTTTATGGAAAGTGGATGACATGTTCATTGTCTAACAGTTATCTGTAGAAGGAAGAAGATTGTCTAAATATACAAATTTGCAGGTTCTAATGCGCATAGCCTCAAAGTTCTCGTTGCCAGACAGACGGACCTGATACTATCTCGTCTACATCTTCCTGTTACATAATACTTCATAAACTTAATATACTCAAACAAGTAGTATCTAAATCATGTTGAAGACGACGAAAAATAACTTCAAATACTTTAAATTACACTGGGCATAGTCGCAGGTCTTTGAAATAAATTTAAATTTAAAATTCAAATAAAAAGTGAAACTTTTTTTTCTCATTTATTTATGTTCGTTTTATGTGCACATCGCCACAACGCCGAACTGAAAGTCTTGCTGCTGTCTGTCTGTCTGGAACCTATTTAGAAATACTTCTTAAAGCTAACTCCGTGCTACGAAAGACAAAACAAATTAAAATTCTTAACACATTCAAAGTCCAAACAAGCTCATATAAAATAGAGAAAGCGTAGCTGCGGCATAGTGACTTACTTGTACAAACACGTTGCATATGGTTAGTAGTACTCCAAAACGAACGAAAAAAAGAAGAACAAATTATATCCAGCTAAACATATACAAATGTGTATGTGAATAGGAATATTTGGCTTTCCACACTGCACAGCAAAGTTTGGCTTAAAGCGCCAAAGTACGGGAAAGCAAGAAAAGCCAAAAAAAAAAGGCACACAAAAATTTGGGTCAATGACGATCGACCTATCGACGCCTTTTATATTAATTTTTTTCCGGTTTATGATGTGCCAAGAATTCAATAAATAATTTTTCTTGTTTTATTTTTTTTTAAATTTTTTTAAAACTTTTTAACACTTTAAATAAACATAAAACAATACATTTTTTATTTTCTTTTCACTCGCTTTTTTTTATATATTTTATTTATTTATTTTTTTATTACTTTTTGTTGTTGTTTCTTTCATACATAAAACACGTTAAACCAATAAAAAACTTTTTATTTTTTTTATTTTTTATTTTTTTTTTTTATGTATAAAAATTCTGCGCTCAAGAAATTTCTCCAAAATATTTTCACTTTTGTGTTTGCGACGACGACTCGTACGACTAAAAGCACTTTGCATGCGTTGCGCATGCGCAACAGCTTTTACGGCAGAAAGCCAAGAATGAACGTACACTGAGCGAGTATATTGCGTGAGTGTGTGTGCGCGCGCGCTTCTTCTTTGACACAAACCGTTATTTGGCCAAGAGAGTTGGTTGAAGAAAAACTGTTGTTCGTTCGAAAGAAAGAAGAAAGACATGCATGCGCGCGAGACGAGCTGAGAGAGCTGAGCGTCGTGTAGGTGCGTTTAACGGTTCTGCTACAATTGTGAATGAGAAAGCGGCAACGGTTCGGGTCGTCATGCGCCACGTTAGCCGGCTAAAACTGAACTAAAGTGCGTCTGTGAAGAAGTGAAAGACTTTATGCTCGACAATAATAATATCAGAGATGTCGTTCAAGAGACGAATGCCGAGCATAAACGAAGAAAAAGACGACGCACGAACTTATGAAAGAAGGTTGTTGATGATGATGTCTAGAGACCAGCTCGTAGTAAAGTGTAAGAAAGAGAAAGAAAGCATAAAGACGATGAAAGCAAACGATTAAGAAGAAGAAACCGAAACGAATTGTGACGAAGTTTGTGTTGCAGACATACATATATGTGGTTGGGAGGGGTGTGGCAGGTGCAGGCACAGCCAGTGAACTTGTAGCAAAGTGTTTTTTGTAGCATCTGCAAGTAACAACGACTCAAGTGTATGCTACATGTTATGGCATAAATTAAATTAGTGTAGAGAAAGATGGAGAGCATAGAGAAAACCTAACAAATATCTTAGCTGGTAAGCTCAACTAATAATAAATTTAAATTTTTCATACAAAAATTCAAAAGTTGTTGATTTTGTTTGGGTGTACTTTGTCTAAAAGTGTAGAGAGCAAGCCCATCAATTTATATATGGAAAATCTTCATGCATAAGAAGTGAAAATGGATTTTTCCAATGGATTGTAGTCAAAATTTTAAGCTTATCATAGACGCTTTTAGTGGATGTCTCATATTTAGCGAGTTTGCAATCCGAGTTTTTAAAAGATTGGGAATTGTGGAATGCTGATCAAGCATATATATATACATATATATATATATAATTTATGTTATATCTAGCACCTGCTACTGACTGTTACAAACTTTGTATGAGAACTAATATACTTGTACTATATATCGAATATGTGTGAAAATTATAAGAAAATATGGAAATCAACTAAAAGAGAAGAGTATAATCAGAGACAATATTAATTTTAGTAGAACCGAAACATAAATACGCTACACATAAGAATTTGAATGGCAGAGAGAGATGATTATTTAAAGACTTCTTTTTTCTGATCATAGAAGTAAGTTTTAGCTGCCACAAAGTGAGGGACTATGCCTAAAAATAGATGAAACATGCTTAGTGATGCTTGCCTATTTAGAAAAAGCCAACCTATAGAATTTGAAGTTAAAATATTAACTGTAAAAGAAATTATTCATCCATAAATTGGCAGGTGCGATTGTTTTGTATTGGTGCTATATCTAACCATGGGTGGAACTAATACTTGAAATATAAGAAAAAGACATCAATTGAAGTTCTGTAAATGGTAAGTAAAGTAAATGGTAAGCGCAAAACATAATTAGATGCTTTGACATGCCTGGCTTTCTTTTGATTTGAGTTTTAAACTGAGAAAGTCGGGCTGCATTAATAAAATTATTTAAATAACATAAACAGAAAAATAAATGGTAAGCGCAAAACGTAATAAGATGCTAATATATGTATATGCCATTTTTGAAAGAGCTGAGCCATCAGTTTTGAATCAAATAATTAGACAGCTAATGTAGAATATAATAAATAATTCATATCTCCGCTGAGAAGTGCTCAATGCATCACTACATCACGCCAAATATAGCAGGTGCAACTACAAGAACAAGTTTATAGCTGCTACGCTCATCATACACAAACACATTAAGCTGCATTTCCTCAACTGTAGCGTAACATCCATCAAACAGCAAATCAATTCTCATTACAAGCATATTACGGCATATATAGTCTAAGAAGATCATAAGCAACATGTTCCGTACCTGAAGCAGTCGTGCGAAGAAAAAACATCGAAGAATTAATGCCACAAATAAAAGAAATTTTTTGCATAGAGGAAGAAATTCAATACAAGCCGCCGACGCCGCTGACATTGACCAAGACACCTGACTTGCAGAAAGCACCTTACAGCTGGTGCAGCTAGTAGAAGTGTTAAAGAGGTCAAAGTACACAGCAGTACGCGCGAATGAAGGAGAAACGTTTGGTATATAAAAAAAAAAAAAAAAATACATAAAAAACATATAGTAAGCCAGTCAAGTCAAGTCAGCCAGCCAGACCGTCCGACATGAATACATAATCGGTTTTTGGTGCTAAGAGCAGACATGCTGCATGGTAAAAATTCAAAGCATTTTTTTTTTTTTGGAATTTTTTATATGCTTGGCTCAAGTGCAAGTGCACTTCAAGAGTTGAGCTCAAAGTTTTCAACTGCAAGCAAGTCAAGGCACGTCTTGAGCAATTAATTGAAACATTTTTTCCTTTTTTTTTTTTGTGAACATCAGACGCAGTTTTTTTTAGGCAAACAGTTCAATGACTTCTTTTGTTTGAAATGCATGGGTGTAAAACTATTTCGTCATTGTTTTTCGCACTTGCAGATGCTTCCAGTACAATTTAGACTCATGCAGCACGCCAAACTGAGTGCATAAACAATTTGCAACGTTGTGTTGCATTATGTTGGAAATAACCAGTTTAATCTAGGCTTTGCGTTAGTGCGAGATGAATTGAAAAATGGAACAAAATATAATATTAAAAGCAATGTATGCCATTGACTTTGAACAGCGCCTGTAGTAGCAGGTGTTAGTGAGTAGTGAGTAGTTAGACCTGCTATATAAAGCTGTAACTGTATAAGAAATGTTTTAAAATGAAAATTAAAAAAAAAAAATTAGAATATAAATGGTAAGCGCAAAACGTTATAAGATGCTTAGACGTGTCTTTTGATTTGTGGTTTTAACTGAAAAAATTGCGCTCTTTTAAAAAAAAGCATTAATATAACATAAGCAGAAAAATAAATGGTAAGCGCAGAACGTAATAAGATGCTTAGACATACCTAAATCTTTCTTTTAATTTATTTTTATAAACTGAGAAAGCCAGAATAAAATAGAACAGTATTAATACAACATAAAAAGCAAAAATAAAAGGTAAGCGCAAAATGTAATAAGATACTTAGACATGTCTATGTGTTTCATTTGCATTAATAAAAGTAATTATATAACAAACACAATAGTAAATGGTAAGCGCAAAACGTAATAAGATGCTTAGACATGTCTGTGTATTTCTTTTAATTTGAGTATTAAGCTGAGAAAGCAGCGCATTAAAGAGAAGTTTTTAAATAACATAAAAACCAATATAAATGGTAAGCGCAAAACGTAATAAGATGCTGATATATGTATGTGCCATTTTGTAAAGAGCTGTATAGAGCTGTAACTGAATTAGAAATGTTTTAAAATAAAAAAAAATTTAAATAAATGGTAAGCGCAAAACGTAATAAGGCATGTCTGATTTTTTTTTATTTGAGTTTTAAATTGCAAAGGTCGCGCTGCATTAATAAAAATATTTATACAATAAAAACAAAAATGAATGGTAAGCGCAAAACGTTATAAGCTGCTTAGACATGTCTGTATCTCGCTTTGACTTTTAGTTTTAAACTGAGAAAGCAGCGCATTGTTAAGTAAAGTTTTTAAATAACATAAAACAAAATGGTAAGCGCAAAACGTAATAAGATGCTGAAATATGTATTTTTTTTAACTTAATTTAAATTTTAAACTTATAATTCGAAATCTTTCAAAAAAAAATCATTAAAAAATTCACAAAAATCCTTGTATCCCAGGCCTTAAAAAAAAATCCATTAATATTATATGACATCATGCACAACAGCAAAAAGCCTTATATTATGACAACAGCAAGCAACAATTGCAAGCAAGAAAACAACAAAAACACATATTTACAAGCCATACTCGTCGTCGTCGTCGTCAACTCAAGAGGGATTCTTGATCGTTGACCTCGACATGAGGTCGTCAAATATTGTATAAGCGCGCACCCCAAGCAGTGGCTATATCAACTTGATTTTCGTCATACAAGCATTTAAGTCAGAATCGTATTTAAATGCAGTTTGTTGCTTTTATTTGTTTATCGAAGTCATCGAAAATAAGTATTGGAATTTTTTTGTTTACAACGCAGGGTCGTCAGCGTCATCGTCGTCGTCGTCGAGTGTATCATGTTGCATAGATATAAAATGTTTATGAGCTGCAGTTAAAAGCAAAAAAAAGTAGGTCACAAGGACATGCGACAAACCGAATTATTTAACGATTTTATTTTTTGCTTTTTTACAATTTTTTAATTTTTATTTTACACTAAGAGTAGTTGCTCAACTTATTTCAGTTGAGTAAGTTTTTATTGCACGTGTTCTGCTCGAAATCGAAAGACTTACAAATTATTAAAGCCAATATTTATTTTCGTAATGGATTGTATAAACTGTTTTTCTTTTTGCTAATTTAAGCACAACTCAGTGCTGTATAGACAGTGGCAAATGTTTATTAACTTAGAACTTTATGGACTTCGAGTGCGTAGTTGGTATATGGCTATGGCTATCTAGTTTTCATTTTTTGTTTTTTTTTATTTGATTATTGTTGTGATGTACTCACTCGTATTTGATTTAATAATTGATTACGTGAATGAATGAATGAATGAATGACTACGTCAGATTCAATAGAATTGTTAATTTTCTCAAAACACTTGCATTTTGCATATATTAAGTCTATGTAGTAGAGCTTAGCACTCCTCATACATATTTACATTGTATATTCTTATTTGATTTGAAGTTTTGTTCAATATATCTAATTTGAAGTTTGATTTTTTGAATAATGTATTTTGTTTTTTTAAGCTTTTTTTTAGAAATTCATAAAATTTAATGAGCATAAAGTTTAAATTCAAAACTAAAAATAGCCTCATGTTCTAATCGCTCGAAATTTTTGAATTATCGTACGATAACTCAAAGCTTCCCAATCCATACTTTGCATACAGCGTCAAGAAAAACTTATAATAGACTTTAATAGACTGTTCACTCATTGATCTTTGTGTTAAATAATTCAGCTACGCACGATCGTTCACAACACAGTATTGACAATTAGCATTGAATATGGCAAGATTTAGCATATAATTCCGTTTTGCGCTTACCATCTACAAGGTTTATGTCAAAAAATAACTTTTATGCATAAGGTCAATGACTTTTCAAGCAACCCTCGTATATATTTGTTATCAAAATATTTTATATTTTGAATTAGTTATGCACAAAACTCGTTTTAAAGTACAAATGTAAAGAAAGTCAACATCATGTCTGATTGTTGCAATATAATTCCGATTTGCGCTTACCATTTGCTTTTGAAGGAAGAACAACAACAATTTACATTATGCACAAAACTCGCTTTACAAAGTACAAATTTAAAGAAGGCAACACCATGTTTGATTGTAAAAATATTATTCCGTTTAGCGCTTACCATTTGCTTTTGAAGGAAGAACAACAACAATTAATATTATGCACAAAACTCGCTTTAAAGTACAACTTCAAAGAAAGACAACACCATGTCTAATTGTAAAAATATAATTGCGATTTGCGCTTACCATTTACTTTAGAAGAAAAACCGATAACAGTTTATATTATATTAGAATTTCGCTTAACAGAGCACCGCTGCCTTTCTCTCTCTCTCTCTCTCTCTCTCTCTCTCTCTCTCTTACCGACAAAACTATGTCTAAGTATCTAATATCGTTTTGCGCTTACCATTTACGGTTTGCGTTTGACGGAAATAGCAAGAACAATTTATATTATATTAGTACATCGCTTAAAAAAGCACTGTGCTCTCTCCCTCTATCTTTCTCTCTCTCTATTTCTTTGAAAAGCTAATTCCGTTTTGCGCTTACCATATACCTATTGGGTTTGTAAGAAAAACAACAACAGTTTATATTATATTAGTATTTCGCTTAATAGAGTACTGTGCTCGTCTCTCTCTCTCTCTCTCTCTCTCTGACAACACCATTTCTGTGATAAGCTAATTACGTTTTGAGCTTACCATAAACCGTTTGCGGTATAAACAAATTATATCATATTAGTATTTCGCTTAACAGAGCACTGTTCTCTCTCTCTCTGTCTCTCTGTCTCTGTCTCTCTGTCTCTGTCTCTCTCTGACAACACAATTTCTGTGAGAATCTAATTCCGTTTTGCGCTTACCATTTGCTTTTGAGGGAAAAAATATAAAAAGTATTATTTACTGGGACTTCGCTTAATAGAACACCGTGCTCTTTTTATCCCTTACTCTCTCTCTATCTCTCTCTATATCGCTTGAGTATTATATTTCGTTGGATTTGCTTTCCTATACAATGTTGTATTTAATTAATTTTCTGTTTAAATTTTTTTTTCTGTGTATTTCAATGCATTATATAAGCGTTTGCAGTTACTTGCAAACAAATCCTTTGTTCTTTTTTTGTTTTGGTTTGAAAAAAATTTTGTTGTGTTTAATTGGGCTAGAAACGTCAATTTTGGTAAATTTTATATTACTTCTAATAAAATACACCATTAAGGGTCAAAGTCAACCTATTTCCATAAGAATATCTATCCAGCATATCTAATCGATAGAAATATGTCCGTCTGTCTGGCTGTCTGTATGAGCATCGGGAATCTGCATATAATTAAAAATATAGCACCTTCAAGTTAGTCTCTTAAGTTTCTTCTACGACATTTTCAAATGATTAGTATTCAATAATGGATAAAACACACACCTCTAGCTTGTGTAAATTTCTTTTTCTTTATTTCTTTTTTTTTTAAATATTTTTACTAAGCCATTAATAAATACATTTCAAACTCACTAATTAATTTTTCCCAGTGTAAACTAATTAGTACAAACACGCGCTTCCGCTCAATTTGAAGCTCAATATGTAAGCTTACAAACGTATAATAAAGAAACAATTGCCTACTTTCAGGGCGCAGCATATAATAATAAATTTTCATCAACCTGAAGTGAAACAAAGTTTGAAAAGAAATTACGAGCAATTTTTGCTGCTTTTAGACAAACATATTGCAAAAGACAAATAAAACACAAAAAAATAAACGCAGATTCATAATAAATTAAAATACTTTTGCAATAAATACTGCAAAGGAAAAGAAATTGAATAAGCAGCAAAAAGTTTGCAAAGTTTGCTTTTGAATATTGTATAAATTCTCAAGAAATAAATAAATATATTGAAAGCAGAATCACAAAGAAGAAAAAACTAAAGCAAATGTAATTTATTTATTTATGCTTTCAATTTATATGTTTGACCCTTTTAACCTAAGCATGTAGCATGCAGCAAGAAACTACAACAAAAGCTACAAACTCGATTATACGCGTCTTATGGAAAGAAAAAAATGTATAAAGGAAATACAATAGCAGCAGCAGTAGCAGGTCTTATTGAACAGTTATATATTATTTTTTTTTTTTTTATATATATAAACCTTTTTCATTATCCATAGATTGCTGCGCTATATGTATTATATGCCCAACGGTCTCCCTACTATCGCACAGCATGCTTTGTTGGACAACTCGTTTGAAATCGTTATCGCTCGCTCGCCCGCCCGGCATATTATTTAACACGTAGTCGTTTAATAAATGCTCAAGTTACGGAAATATACATTTTGCCGCCGTACTCATTCACACTTTAGCGCTATGAAGAGAGAGTAACTTTGAAAGTTTAGCTAAACAAAAGGCTTTTTTCATAAAATCAACATAAACTAAAAAACTTTCAATATCATCCTCATATATTATTATTACAGCACACCCTCTACATCGTTTGCTTTGCATTTTCATTTGTCTATGGTGTCATAATTCAATTACAGACGTTAACTTAATTTAATAAACACCTGCAATATATAATATATACTGTCATATTTCACGTTCATTTTTATTTTAATTAATAGCTGACACACAAAACGTTCAACAAAACTTTTTAAAAATATATAAAAACCTATTAAATTACCGTTTAATAGCGCTCGGAATAACTGTAAACACTTAAAAAATAATAAAATTAACAACTAAGCAAACAAAAGTCTATTTGTATACTGCAAACGACCTACAGTTACAAAAACTAACTGTAATAACTCAGCTGCTATACACTCTATCAAAGCCATATCAAAAGAATTTTATAAATAAAAAAAATTTATACTAGAGAAACCGTTTTTTAATAGATAAAACATGTTTGTTGTCCAAACGAACTACTAAGAAATATTTTATTATTTTTTTTTTTTAAATATAAAATTCTAGTTAAAAAAAACTTTGATTATATCACGCGACCAATAGCTCAGCTACTATCATTTTTTGCTATACCATAAAGAAACCGTTACTCATAAAAAGCTTTAATAGATTAGATAATAAAGCACTTCACATAGCTACCTAAAAAAAAAGAATACTAACAGATTAGATATGTCTAGTTGTGTAAAAGGAGTTAATAGGCTGCATTACTCAAGTAAAATTTTTATTATTTATAAATAAATAGTCTACAAAACGGCTGAACCGATTTTGATGTGATTTTTATTAGCACCTGCTAATGATAAAACCTGAAACTTTCTGCTAAACACATGCTCCTCATCATTTACAATAAACTTCACACAATCACCCAATACCACCACAACAAAATGACATAATACACTCCACTTCCTACAAGTAACGGTACTCTTAATGATATTATTAATGATATATAATACATTTTTACGACTACGATATGAGTCAATAAGTTATAGACTCATTTCTGTGAGCAATGAAAGTGAATACCAGATAAGTATGACAGGAAGTGCTTTAAAAATAAATAATAACTGTTTAAAAAAAATATACGTCACACCATTCTATTTTTTTTTTTTTTTTTATTTTATATTTATTTATTTATATATAATAAAATCAAATTTTTAGCTGCAATTTTTAAAAAAAAAGCATTTTTAGAAATAACAACAACAACAAGAAAAAGCACAACTGACGACGCGTTGGCGGCACGAAAACCAATAAAAAAAAATAAAGAAATAACAACAACAGCAATAAAACTACCAGCAACAAGGACAACAAACACTCACACACACATACACAAATCGAAGCTGAAGCAGCCGAAGCACCAGCATAGGCAGTCAGTCATTCAGTCAGTCAGCAGCATATAACAAATATAGCCGTATGCCAAAAATACAAAAGGACGAAAAAAGCAAAGTCCTTTTTGTACAATAAAAAAAGAAGAAGAAAAAACAAATAAAAAAAAAAGGTAGCAACAACGAATGCGGCATGCTTGCTTCAAACAACCATGACAACCCTTGACAGGCGTGTGTGAGAGAAATGCGAAACGAAGAAGCAGCAGAAACGTGTCTGAACTGTTGAGCTGTGTTTAGGCGAAGTAGAAATGCGTTACATATTTAGTGAAAAAAATACAGAAAAAAAAAAAGAAGGCATAAAAATTAAGAAGAATAAATATCAGGAATGCAATCGCAACATGAAAGGTTTTACGAAAAAGTATTAAAATCTTTGCAGCAAAGACGCCATGCATCTACAGAGCAAACCAGAGACAGAGCGACTTAAACTATGGGGGAGTGTTCAATCGTTACAACAAAAAAGAAGCTTCTGGGCGTAAGAGAAGACATCTCTATGACACATCTGTCGGAAGATTTATTCATTAATTCTATGAAAGATCACAAACAGATAAGAGCGAATATTATAAAAATTGTGAAGATTGACCTGTGCAACTGCAAAGCATTAAAGCTAGTATTCCGAGGCCCTCGAATGGCCCATCTTAACCGTACACTTCAGAAGCAGCCTTAACATAGTTTATGGACTTAGAATTGCCGAAGGATCTGCATCATAAAGTGAATCATTCTTCCCGCGTAAAAAAAAAAAAAGTGAAGATATCGGTTAAACTGTTTTTCAAGACTTGATGGATCATACTGCCAAAGGTCTCATAGAAAGTTTAACCGCTCAATTAACATCCTGCAAGCATTGAATTGTTCAGTAAGTAGGGATGTGGTGGATCATTTTGAAGCTTATGTAAACACTTTCGCGAGATGGAGAAACTTTTGACGTAGATACTCCATGCAAGAAGAAAAATTATGAAGCTCGACTAACGGCTAGTATGAACCGTTAAGGTTTTTAAATCGCTACACATTGTCTTCGTTTCAATTCCGTAGAGAACAGTTTAGACCCATATTTGCCTAGCATCGTCTCTTTGATGTCATCTTCGCAAGGGACGAACATAACCAGATCAAATAACCATATGAAGATTATATATAGTATACATATAGAGTATTTTATGTAGGGTATTTTGTTTAGGGTATTCATTTAAAGAGTGTTTGTTATAAAAGAAATTTTTTTGTCTGTTTATTTGTGCGTGCATCATGTAAAAGCCACTCATTGCATTCAAAATCGAATTAATGAAAGTTAAGAAGCTTTAATGTGAATTACATTTAGCATTTATTTCATCAAAATCGAATTGTCGAGTCCAAAGTTATTAATATTAAAAAATAAATAAATTGCTCAACACCAACGCTATTCAAACTGTTTGTACTTGCCAGTGCTTTTCAAACTTATGAGTGCTTCCCAAACTGCGCGCAATTCAATTGCGACAAGCTAGATCTACATAAAAATGTTGTTTTCTTGGTTGACGATGCCTCACCATTACTAAATAAAGTCAAAAATGGTGCAAAGCTCTACACGCTAAGCATCATCATCCAACTAATATGTATAAGCCAGCATAGTCGGTTGATCTGAGCCACCTTTGCATTTTTTTCTTCTACTTGCTTCCGTTTATTGGTTTTGTTCAGTATAAACTTTGGACCGTAGTCTCTAGCTGAAAGATCTATTCGTGCTGAGTAGCTTTGGATACATCACTCTTCGTATCGCTTGAGCCTAGTCTAGACCAGAACTGTTTAAATTCCTAATATATTTTTCCCGATTTAATCAACTTCTATTCAAAGTCTACATGTGTCATCCATAAGCCTATAAATCATGATCAACACCTTAAACCTAAAGATCAGTGATTCAAAACATGGAGAGTAATACTGATCTAAAAATGTGTACTACGAAATATTTGGCCATATTCTCCTCTTCCTTGATAAGCCTGAGAATCTTCCTTGTCGTAGCTTGCCTGAAAGAGTAAGTCGTCATGAAACAGTTATAGAGTTGCTATTCTCTAAGCCTGGCTAAAGCCGGAAATTACAGAATAAAAGTGGAATAGTCTCATCTGCTTCTAGAGAGAGTCAACACTTCGTTTCTAGGGAGATACGCATTTTATTTAGATGATATCTCAGTCGATGATGGCCTATAAGACGTCACGTGAACAGTCTTAAATCGCCTCTGCTATTCTATTTCAATAATTTGGTAGCTGAAGTTCCTTAGCTTCCCGAAGTCTAGATTACAAATGGTTTTCAATGATGTTTTTGGCCATAGCCTGACTAAGACTGTAGCAGGTTTCTGTTCCTACCATGAGGGAAGCTAGAAAACATCTGCTGTTTCGTTACCAAAAAATGGAGAGCTTCTGCAGTATCTAGAGTCGTTGAAACATCGCTTTTTAAAACTGTAGCAGAGTAGTCAGAAGTTAGATGAATTGCTGACTGCTCTGTCCCAACCTGCACGCATATGAGCGGCGCAATATGCAACATTTATGCCTTCCAAATAAACTGCCAAAACTAATTAACCCAGCATATACTATAATATGCAAAGCGTATAAAGAAGAGATATATGTATGTGCAAAAGCAGGAAAGAGTGCTGAAGAGCAAGACAGCAGCGGCAAGGGAGTGACACAAGACTGCCTGCTATGAGTAAGCGGAAGTGAGCAACACGAGTGTCATGTGAGCGAAAGGACACGCACACAAGCAAACGCTAAATTAAATAATATGCAAAATGATGATAGTAGCCAGCAGCTACGACAAGGAGTAACAAATTCATTTTTTTTATATATATAATTTTTTTTTTTTTTTTTTATAGAAACACACGCACAGGCACGCACACAAGTCGCGCAGTGCGTAATCAATAAGAAACAGCAAAACACAGCATACTTCTAGGCTGAAAATTATGCTGCATTTAATTGTACAACATTCACACAAACACACACACACACAGGCACAGGCACATACATGCAGCGTTATATGCTTTTATTATTTTATGCAATACTTGCGCTGCTGCTCGGGCATTGCTTTTCCTTTTTTGATGCTTTTTTTTATATAATATTCACAATGACAGGCACTTAATAACTTTTGCTTTGCATACTTTGCGGCGCCGCTGCATTTTTAGGCCAAACTTCTTGCTTAAATTTTTTTAGACATTTTCACGCGTTAGTTGCTGTTTTTCATACACAAAACGTTACGACCGCCTTGAAAATCAATTGGAAAATGCCTGTTTCTAGTAGAAAAAAAAACAGGTTTTTTTTTTACATATATGCTCCCACTCTCGCTCTCTCTCTCTTTGGCACTCTCTCTTGCGTTTAATGTAGTATATCCTGCGAACTGCTGTCAAACATATTTGCTACTTTTTTTTATTTTATACGTAGCAGCATAAACTACTACTTTTTTTTGGGTTGTCTGTGTTGCCTATGCGTGTTGCTATTTGTATGCGCGCGCGAGAGCAAAAATTGCCGATGCTGTGCCGTTTAGGTGGGTGGTTGGAGCAGACTTATAAGCCTTAAAGCAGCGATATGCCATCATGTAACTTTTATAATTGCCGGCTTTTTTTACTACACCAACAAAATGTATCTCATACACGTAGCACGCAGGGTTGTATGTAACGAAGTGGCCGCCGCCGCCACCGCCGCTTGTAGCTTGAAATAGTCAACACAGCTAAGTAGCATGGAAGTTTTTTATAATATATTCGTATATAAGATACAATCAGTTAAATGGTTGTGAATAAATGAAGAAATTAGGAAACTTAAGTAGTTAATGATTGAAGAAGATTGGAAATATATATTGAACATAGTTTATATAGTTCCAATACAACATTAAAAGGGTCCCCAGGTAGTTTTTCGCTGCGATAGACGTTGTAAATTAATATTTAATTGAGTGATTTGAGTCTATAAGCAATTATTTTTAGAATTTTAGTACAACTGCTTGATTGTACATTAACTTTATAGCTACCTATTATTTAATTAAAATTCTCAATTTAAAAGTTCAAAGTGCCAAGTCTAAACAACACATTCAACGCCGATATCTATATCATTATCCAATCATAGACATATCAATTAAATTGACAAGTATCTAGGCTACATGGAGTGCATGCCATACGCTTTATGGCATACTAAAGCACAATAATTATTAATTCCAACAAACGAATGGATATTTCCCAAGCGCTACGACGGACACGCCACAATTTATCTTATCAGCAACAGAACAAATGTGTGAATGCGTGATAAACGCATAGAGCTATGGCATACCAAACAGAAAAATGAATTATTATAAGCTAACATATATAAAATGATAATAAAAATATATATATAAAACTATTAAGTGCGATAAAAGTTAAATTTTTATATACGCTGCTTGATTTTATGCAATTAATATGAATTTATTGAAGATCTGCAATGAAAAACCTTAACAAAAAATTAATTTAACTAAATTTAAATCTGTAGCAACTATTTAGTTAAAAATTTATTTAAAAGCGATTTTAAAAATTTCACAAAACGAACGGCAATACCGAATATTAATACTACTTTGTAGTGTATTTAGCAACTGATAAAAGCTGATTACCGCATAATATAAAGCCACATGCGCCACATACAAACAAACAAAGGCCAGACACACAAACACTCATTTATACACTTGACACACTCATGAATCATGATTACGGCTGTTTATTAATTATATTAATTAAATATTCAAAAGTAATTAAGTAGTACACATGTGCGCACACACAGACGGCAGACAATGGTACAGCATACATCAGGGCGCTGCTGCTGCAGGGTAACACTAACAATAGAAAAAGTAAGCGCATTGGTAACACTAATGCAGCACAGGATGCCACACTATGCCATTCAAATTGAGCCAAAGAGCGCAAAAGCATATAAAAAAAAAATAAAGGAAAATGAAAGAAAGCTGCCTGCCTGCAATGAAGAGTAAAGTGTTGCTGTGTGGTGCAAAAAAGAGAGAGTTGCTCTGCTTTTTAGTAGATATTTGCGGAAGCAGCAGCAGCACGAGCAGCAGCTAACGGAAATGTTTGAAAAATGTCGTCTCTCTCGCTTGCTGTGTGACTTCTATGAGCAATTTTGTTGTTGCTGCTGCCGACGATGAAGACAACGTAATACGAGGGCAGTTTTATAAGAAGTTCAAAAAATATAATTAAAGAAAATTAATTAAAATTAAATAAAATTAAATAAAATCAAAAAAATAAAATTAAATAAAATTAAATGAAATAAAATAAAATAAAATAAAATAAAATAAAATAAAATAAAATAAAATAAAATAAAATAAAATTAAATAAAATTAAATAAAATAAAATTAAATAAAACTAAATAAAATAAAATAAAATAAAATAAAATAAAATAAAATAAAATAAAATCAAATAAAATTAAATAAAATTAAATAAAATTAAATAAAATTAAATAAAATTAAATAAAATTAAATAAAATTAAATAAAATTAAATAAAATTAAATAAAACTAAATAAAATAAAATAAAAAAAAAATAAAATGAAATGAAAATAAAATAAAATAAAATAAAATAAAATCAATTAAAATCAAATAAAATCAATTAAAATCAAATAAAATCAAATAAAATTAAATAAAATCAAATAAAATAAAAAAAAATAAGAATAAAAATAAAATAAAATAAAACTAAAATAAAATAAAAAATAAAAAAAAATAAGAATAAAAATAAAATAAAATAAAACAAAATAAATTTAAATAAATTAAAATAAAATGTTTTTTAAAAGGCGAAGAAGCTTTCAGAATACATAGAAAAAAATAACAATAAAAAATGTCACTAAAAATGCTTAAATCAGAGCAAGTAGCTTCTTTCAGACTGTCAAATCGGAGAAAATTATAAAAAAAAAAAGGAATCTGGCGCAAGTACAGATGGATCCAACTGGATTCATATCCACAATGGAGGCTCTCCTACAAACAACACGACTACTGCAACATATTCCAGGCGGAAGTATGTGCAAAATGGAAAGCTGCAGATGAAGTCCAACCAATGCACAGCTTGCAATAACGAATAAACATAAACTTCGTCAGAATATGGAGATAATTGATGCTTTTAGCAGCGAAAAACTTCAAATACCATCCGGATTCCCAGCCATCGGACTAAATGACTGCTGATCTAGAAAAGAAATGGCGTTTGGTGATCTCAAGTGGTAACATTTGCATACTCGAAAAAGCTATGCATAGCCAACATGAACGACTGCAGGAAATGCAAGTATCCAGAGGTCATCAAAACTCTGGAACACCTCAACTGCAGCTGCATAGCAATGTCCACAGCAAGATATTTTGATACATTGTGGTTCGCTTCACTGAAATGGACAAAAAAACAGAGCCAAACACACAAAAATTCTGCAGAACTATATAAACTCCTAAGAACCTGCAAGTATTGGCGTCAATAGGAACCAATTAGTCCTTGTATGACCTCACACAATAGGTCAGATGGAGTAACCAAACCTAAGCTATAAATCGTATCAGCTTTTCTGTGACTTTGTACGACTGCTTCCTAAGTTTGAGAACTTCATTAAAATAACGGTTTAGAACACAATCTTCTTGGTTTGGAAAGTCTGTAAAAAAATTCCTTTAAGAATGCATAAAAGGAACAGCAATATTTCCTTAAAAATATTTTAAAAAAAAGTCCTCTAAATTCAAAGTTCTTTATTATAAAATCCTAAACACATTCCTCAGTTTTATCCAACTTTAAGAAAAAAAAAGATTGAGGTCAAAAACCATTGAAATAATTGCGAGTTCTCACGAAATTTTTGCAACTGTTCTTATATGCCGATTCAATTTAAATACGAACGATATATAAAGCTCCTATAAAACCAAATAAAGTCTTCAAAAATTAACTCAAATCTATAAACAGTTGTAGAGGTCCAGAGTCTGTCTGTACGACTCTGGACCTCTACAGCTGTCTATATATTTGAGATCATTGAAGAAGTCATGACAACGAATCTCCAAATTTCTCAGGGTTTTCGCAGAAATGTTCTATAAAAACTGGGCAATTAGGAACTAAATTTGCCTTTTCTTGAACAAAGTTAGCCAGTTCCGTTAGTCACTATTTGCATTTAACATATAAAACTGGTGACTAACCATAATATTTAGCAATTTCTTATAAACTCTATCAGACAGCCCTGTCTCATACATGCCGTTGTCTGTCTGTCTATCGCTATGTCTCACCGTCTCACCGTCTGTCGCCAATAGCGACTAATAATGCCGATGAGATAATAAACCCAGCGACATAATTTCAAATGCGCTGGCGCTCCCCATTGTCGCATATGCGCGCCCCCCCTGCAAACACGCCTTGAATACTTGCTGCCATGACGAATGTGCAGAGGGGAACAAGCGCTGCAACAAACACATCATTTATACGCCTTCGAAAATTTCTTTTTTTGGTTTAGAATTTTCGGTTTTTTTTTTTTTTTTTTTTTATAAATAAAAATTTTTGTCACAAAATTTTGTAAAAACTAAAAATAAAAAGACTCACCCAGCTCATTTGTTTGCGTTCCGCTGTCGTCGTTGCGGCTGGTTCGGCTGCTGCTGCTGCGGCAATTTGATTCTGGCTGCTGGGCTGCGTCGCTTTTCACCGGTTTTTGAGGTTAGAAACGCTGGGATGCGCTACACACAGTGTGTGCGGTCGGTCGTTTGGTATGTGTGTGAAAGGGGTGGGTGTTGGAGCACTTATTGCACTTGTTTCGAATAGATAGAAATTCTTGAGATATATTTTTTTTCTACTATTTTTTTTTTTTTTTTTTGATTATTATTGTAGAAGCTTGTTGAGATTTGAAGCAAAAATTTTTAACTTTTTGATATTAATTTCTTTCTTTCTTTTTTTTTTTTTTGCTATTTTGCTGCCCTTTTTTTCTTTTTTTTTTCTTTTAGTATAGCACAAAGTATTGCACACGTTACAGCGAGGGGGGGGAGGTTTGTTGGATTGCACGAGCCAATCGAGTTCAAGTCGTCGTCTGGTTGGAAAATTATTTAACCGTTATATAGCGACTACTACTGAAGCGACGACGCTACACGTTACGTACCCGAATTGGTACTAAAAAGGGTCTTAGCACCCTCGGCAGCGTGCAGCAGAAAATACGAACTCCTGCGCTCACTCTCTCTCTCTCTCTCTCTCTCTCTGTCGCTCTCTCTCTGTCGCTCTATAATTATATTCACCACGAAGTATTGGCCTTACCTCCCCCTTTTCGCACTTATGCAATTGCGTGCGCAGAAGTGAAAAAAATGAGCGTATGGACATACACACCCTTCGACGTCGTCGCGCTGTCACCTTTTGTGCAGTTGTTGTTGTTTATACTGTTAGCTCTTATTGTTGTTGTTGTTGCTCCAATTGGTATCGTATCTCTCGTATCTCTCGTATCCACCACCGCCACCACCAACCCAACACAAACGTCGCCAGTCGTCTCGTCTTGGCTATTCTCTGAATGAAAATCGCCTCTTTATGGTTTTTGGTTTTTCGTTTCGTTTCTTTTGTTTTTTTCGCTCTTTGCTTTGTTTTGTTGTAATTTTTGATTTGTTGAAAATTGTTTGAATTTGTTTTTAATTTTCCTTTTCCACAAGAAGAAGAACGCATGCGTTTGACAATTGGCAAATTAAATGAATTTTCTTTCGAGTTTTTCTATTTATTCGATTTGCCAGGCTTGCTGTTTGCATTTTTATTTAGTTTTGAAAATTTGATCAAATTATTTTTTGAATTGGTATGCAGTGTTGCCAGCTGGTTTTGTTGCTAGTGCTGATGTTGCCATATTATTTGGTTATTTAGCCATGTTCGTCTGTCTGTCCATCTGAGAAATAAATAAATAAAATAATTAAAGCTGATATTGTATAAATTATACGTTGTGAAGAGTTGAGGTAAATCTTCTTTGGTAAACTGAAATATTTTCTGGGAATCATGGTAAATTCTATCGTTCACCGAAATATTTCCTCGGAAACTTGGTTGGAAAGTGTTCTTTGGTTATAAATTCTATCGTTTAATGAAATCTTCTTTGGTAAATTGAAATATTTCCACGGAAACTTGGTTGGAAAGTGTTCTTTGTTTGTAAATTCTATCGTTTAACGAAATCTTCTTTGGTAAATTGAAATATTTTCTCGGAAACTTTGTTGAAAAGTATTCTTTGGTTATAAATTCTACCGTTTACCGAAATCTTCTTTGGTAAATTGAAATATTTTCTCGGAAACTTGGTTGGAAAGTATTCTTTGGTTATAAATTCTATCGTTTAATGAAATCTTCTTTGGTAAATTTAAATATTTCCTCGGAAACATGGTTGGAAAGTGTTCTTTGGTTATAAATTCTACCGTTTACCGAAATCTTCTTTGGTAAATTGAAATATTTTCTCGGAAACTTGGTTGGAAAGTATTCTTTGGTTATAAATTCTACCATTTACCGAAATCTTCTTTGGTAAATTGAAATATTTCCTCGGAAACTTGGTTGGAAAGTGTTCTTTGGTTATAAATTCTATCGTTTAATGAAATCTTCTTTGGTAAATTGAAATATTTCCACGGAAACTTGGTTGGAAAGTGTTCTTTGTTTGTAAATTCTATCGTTTAACGAAATCTTCTTTGGTAAATTGAAATATTTTCTCGGAAACTTTGTTGAAAAGTGTTCTTTGGTTATAAATTCTACCATTGAACGAAGTCTTCTTTGGTAAATATGTTCTTTTGAAACAAATTCTATCGTTTAGCAAAATCTTCTTTGGTAAACTGAAAAATTTCCTGCGAAAGTATTCTTTGAATAAATTAAAATATTTCCTCGGAACTATGGTTCGAAGAAGGTGCTCTTCTGTATAATTCTCCGACTAAAATTTTCATTTAAAAATAATTTCTTTCATATATCTAAACTTTCTTTGATAAACTGAAGTATTTTCTCAGAATCATGGTTGGGGAGAAAGTGTTCTTCAATAGAATTTTAATGACCAAAGTTTTCTTTTGGAACAAATTCCATCAATTACTATAAATAAAAAATAAAAACAAGCAAGAGACATCTCCATATTCATTACATTAAACTAAAATTCATCTTGAAATCTTCAAGAAAATTTTGCTTATATCTAAAATACAAATAAAACCTACAAACGCCATAAATAAATATAAAACATCTTCTTATATAATACAAATGAAACCTTGAGTCTATAAATGTTTGACCGATAAGAAAATAAAAGCTCTAAAAAGGCAGATCAATAGATAAATATTTAAATATGTACAAATATATATAAGAAGACCGAGCCCTTTTGTTGTTAAAATGATTTTACGCCAATAAAAAAAATGTGCAAGATTAAATTTTTTGACTGTGGCCAATGTCAAAGATGAATTTTCCCACACAAAACTGGAAATAAAAAATAAATAAATAAAAAAACTGAAGAACTGATCGTGAATTAACTGCAATCAAAATGCAGTGTCATTGCTTACAAGAGTCTGGGACATAAACCAGTCTATTAACAGCAACAAAAAGCTGTAAAGTGCTATCAATGTTAAGCTTATGTAAAGTTAATAAATGTCAATGTAAATGTTAAATGAAGAACTTAACTGTTAAGATTCATGTTAATGTAGAGCCTATAGCAAACTTTTGTCTTACAGCTATTCGTTGTATTTACATGCTGTTGAAAAGCTTACAAAAAACAAAAAAGCAAAAAAAAAGCTTTTCTACAAAATTTTTTAAATAATTTTATGCTTTCGACTGCCTACAATTTTTTTTTCAATTTATAGAATAACTCCAACTACTTAAAAAGCAAAAAAAAAATTTTTTATACACAATTTTTAAAAATTGTTTCGACTGCGTAAAAATTTTTTATAGCATAACTCGAACTATTCAAAAAGTTGGAAATTCAATTTAAATAATATTCGCGAAGTAATATCTTAACAACTTGAGAACTTTTGAGACACCTCTCACATTTTACATGCATCTGTTCTGTACATTAATTGTAGGCTGTAAAATGTTGTAAAAAGCTGCCAAGTATGAAGAACTGTTAAGTTAACATTAATCAGAGCTGTTAGTGTTAAACGCTGTCAAGCTAACAGTTGCATAAGCCATGTAAACTGTTAAATTTCTGGCTTTAACAGTTGCTGCAGATTTACGTTTGCGGAAGTTTAAGTTAGAGCGAGCAAGCAATATACAATGTAAGTGCGAATGCATTTGCTTTGCTTTTGTTTTTATTTATTTTTTATTTCTTAGATTTTGTTTTTTTTTTTTTTGCGTTTGCTGCTTTGTTGAATGCGGGGCGTTTTGGCTAAAATCGAAGTCAATTTTCTTTGAGTGCTTTTTGACCTTATAACTGTAAAAATTTATGTTGTAAGCATTTGTTTTGAGTGCTTTTTCTTGCTGCTGCTTGAGTGCATTTGGCTTTTAAGTATTTTATTTCAAGTACTCGGCATAGCAGGGGCATTTTGTAATATTTTTGAAATGAAATTTTTTTATTTTCAATTTTAATTAAATAATTAAATAGCGTAACATGTTTTAATTGTAAACAATATAACAGTTCATGATTTTAATGTTGTTGTGCAGTTTAGCCTTTACTTATTATGGAGCCATTGCTGCAGATTAAAACTTTTCAAGCTGAAAATGGATTTCGTTCTTAACTAATGCGAGCACGACTCTCTGAAGTCAATTTTTCAGCAATCTTCCATACATATGTGGCCCTGATTTTCTAGCTAAACTCCAAAACTCGAACAGCTCATTTGTTGATATCAGAAAGCACCCGGTCGATCTAAAAGAATGTAGATATATCTATTCACAGGTATTCATGTTACTAATCATCAGTAATGCTTCTTTTATATGAAATTGACTAAAAAAATCTCGCAAACTAACCCAAAAATCAATAATTTTCTCAACGTTAATCGATGAAGCAGCATATTTTACACTAAAACTCATACTTAAGCCCATTAAAAATGTTTAATTTTCCAAATCAAGCATATTTTTATATACATAATGGCAAAATAACAGCAACGAAGTCTGAAGAACTCATTAAATCAGGTCAATATAATACATTTCAACATGCATGCATGCAACTTTCTTAATTAACAAAAAACGCCTCATATTACATTGCAACACATTAAATGTTCTAGAAGCTCCAACAAGAACAATTATCGCATTTTAAGTAATTTTATATGAAAAATTGCATTTTTGCTGAAATAGCCGAAAAACAATTTAATTGGCCAACGACCGCAATCGACACAGCACAACACAACTCAAGCGCAATATGAACCTTCAAAATAAAAAGTATTTTTTTTTTCATATTTTTAAATTTTTAAGAAGAGGAAATATTGCGAAAAAACCAAAACCACTAAAAGTGCAAGTTGCAGTTTGCTTTGCCATTGGCATTCTACATAGACGTGGTCAAAATTATTATTTACAACAGCAACAACAACAAAAAGCCACCGAAACTACTCAGTGATACTCGTCGCAACACTCTGTTGGAGAGTGACTAGCAATTTACCGTTTTAATAATGGCAATTTGTATCTTGTTTTGAATATTATCATTTGCTCTCGCTTTTGTGACTCTCTTTGGAATCGATTGCACACAACAAATAACAACAATCATAGTTCAAACACATTGAATCATAGATATGAGTATTAACACAATTTTGTCAAAAGCTTAGAAAACACATAAATAAAATACAACACAAACTATAAAATCTTATACATTGATCTGCACGCACTTAAATATTTATATATATAAACAGTTATAATAAATATATATGTATACACTAATATGGCCAAAATGAATGTGGCTTTTGAAAAGTGTAAATGTGTGTATGAGATGTATGTGAGATACCCTACATACTTAGGAATTTATAAAATACACAACTAAGACCGTTACAAATAAAAACAAACAAACAAACAAACAAATAAACAAATAAACAAATAAACAAATAAACAAATAAACAAATAAACAAATAAACAAATAAACAAATAAACAAATAAACAAATAAACAAACAAATAAACAAATAAACAAATAAACAAATAAACAAATAAACAAATAAACAAATAAACAAATAAACAAATAAACAAATAAACAAATAAACAAATAAACAAACAAACAAACAAACAAATAAACAAATAAACAAATAAACAAATAAACTAAATAAACAAATAAACAAATAAACAAATAAACAAATAAACAAATAAACAAATAAACAAATAAACAAATAAACAAATAAACAAATAAACACATGATCAAATTATGAAATAATCAATTAATCGGGAAACCAAATAATCAAAAATCAAATAATCAGTCAAAGAATCAATTAATCAAAGAGTAGCGCATCATACAATCAAAGAAACAAAGCATCACACAATCAAAGAACCAATGATTCAAAAAGTCAAACAGTCAAAGAATCAATGATTCAAAAAATCAGTGATTCAAAGAATCAAACAATCAAAGCTTCAAACAATCAAAGAATCAATAATTCAAAGAATCAAATAATCAAACAAACAAATCGTCAAACAATCAAAAAATCAATGATTCAAAGAATCGAAACGTCAAACAAACAAAGAAACAAACTATCAAAAATCAATGTTTAAACGAATCAAACAATCAAACAAACAAATAACTGACACTTCAAGACTGACACTTCATGCTAACTTTTCAGCGAATTCTTAGAGTATCTCCCTCATCGCTAACAATGTAGGGTATTAACAAACTATTGCCAGCTAT
Organism: Leucophenga maculata; assembly: GCA_035044805.1. NCBI lineage: Eukaryota > Metazoa > Arthropoda > Insecta > Diptera > Drosophilidae > Leucophenga > Leucophenga maculata. The sequence continues at coordinate 2,085,215 of JAWNNP010002290.1, forward strand.
TCGAAATATTTTTTTATCATTTTTTTTTTTTTTTGCGTCAAAAGTTTTGACAACTTTACGAGTAACTCTTTGGCCAATATGAAATAGTTAAGTGAATTCGTGTTTCGTAGCCGAGTGTCGCATGTTCGTGTAGCCATTGTTGTTGGTTACAACTTGGCCGAAACCGAGCCCGAAATATTATATCCGTCCGTCTGTGTGTCTGTGTGTGTGTGTTGTTGCCAACTTGAGCGCCAACTCTTAAGCTGAGACGTCGTCGTTGAAATACAACGACAAAAAAAAAACGAAAACAAAAACAAAAAAATCAAAAACCCGAAAACGAAACGCAGTTTTTTTTTTTTATATATAGTCTGTTCCGATTTTCATTATAGCTATTTTTTTTTTTATACTCTTTCGCTCTCCCATTTCTTGTGCTATGTAACGTGCGTGCAGAGGCGCAAGCTAAAAAGGTCTTAAACAAAAGTTTTAGAAGTTTGAAGAAGATTGAAGAAAGCTCTTAATTTTTATTTGTTGTAAAATTAATGCAGAAATTTACAACCACATATATGCACTCGTATTGAAAAAGTGTATAACAGTTTCAAAGAAGTCAAAAATAATGTGTATAACAGTTTTAAAAGAAAATTAATGCAGAAATTGACAAACGCAGCTATGCACTTGCAGCAAAAAGGTGTATAACAGTTTTAAAGTAGGCACGAATAATGTATATAACAGTTATAAAAAGTAGCACTATTTTTCTTTTTAAGATCTTACATTTTTCAAAATAAAATGTCATCACTTAAATAGAATTTTTTTTTCAAAACTTCTGAACTATTTAAATCGAACCATTCATAAGTTTCTTGGTATTTGTGCATTAGGCTCTTTCACTGCATCTGTGTGTGTGTGTGTGTGTGTGTGTGGCTTAGCTGTTATTTTTGTTTTTTTTTTCTTCTGCCTCCGTAGTTAAAATTTCCTCATGCGATCAGTTCGATTTCAACGTGCGGCACAGACGGCAGCACCTGCAGTCCAGCTTAACTCTTATTCAATTTCAAACCAAACCAAATCAAACTTCGACAACGAAGCCAAAACGGAAGCCACGCAAAAAAAAAAAACTCGAAATTTAAATTAAAAAAAAAACTATTTAAAAATAAAAAAAACAAAAACAAGTGTTTAGTGATTTAAAAAAAATATATATAACAAAATATAATTTAAAAGCTACGCAAAAGTGTTGCCAAATCATTAACAAAAAATATTTTTTATGCAAAAGAATTAAAACAAAAAAAATTGCCAAATAAGCAAAAAGTTGGCTAAAAAAATTTTTAAATTATATATAAAATATATTTAATTTAAATTAATTTAATATTAAAAAAATATATTTAAAAGAAATATTTGACTTTGTGCGCTGTTTCTCGCGTTGTTATTCATTTTTTTCGTATTTTTCTGCAAACCATTTCAAATCAGCTGCAGTTTTCCGCTTTGTTTTTGTTTTCTGCTTTGAGTTTTCCAGCCAATCAATTGAGCAGCGGAAAACGTTGTTTGGTGAGTAATATTTTTTTTAAGCTTTTTTCTTTTAGTTTGTCTTTGCTTTTGGTTTCATTTTCCTACTGATTTGTTTTTAATTTTATTTTGCTTAGTTTTTCTCGTCGCGTTTTTTTTGCTGGAAAATTCATTTGACGTTGTTTTTGTTGTTGTTTGTTTTTCAGCTATTTAAACATTTTTTTTTTTTTTTTGAAGGTTTTACAAGTTGTGAAAGAATTTTAAACAGTTTGACTTACATTATTGGTTTGGCCAGAAATGACTCAGTTTAAATATTTGAGTCAAAATTTTGGTATAAAAAAATTGTTCAAGATTTTCGAGTATTTTCTGTGAATGTGAACAACTTTTATTTTTTTGTTGCAGAATGTCGCTATATGCCAGACAAATCGGGAAAAAAATTTACAAGTTTGCTGCTCGAGTAATTTCACGTTTTGAAAAATTCAACCGTATGTCAAAATTTTGTTATTTGAAGTTAATTGATTTGTTTATTTAGGGCTCTAGGCATAGATTGAAGTATGAACAGAAGAACCTTGAGTTTGTGCTTAAGTCGCGCGCATTTTTTTTGCTTCCTTTTTCCTTTAAAAACTATCATTCTTGCTAACCTATCGATAACCTTTTGATAACAATTTGCAACGTTTACTCTACAAATTATAACATAATTTGACTACTGTGAATATGTGGAAATTCTGCTCTATCAACTCCCACCAAACCAACACAGTGTGACAGGGCTACAGTTTACTTTCCAATATGTTGTATTTTCGGAAAAGTTGGCATGCCTATTTGAGTTCTATTTCTACGCTTCAAAAGCCAAATTGCTGTAAAAAAAAATTTGGTTTTGGTTGCAACAAAAAAAATATTGCTTAGCAATCCATCCAGACGTTTGTTCTAGATTTTTTTTTCCCCGCAACTCTAGCAACAAAATTTTTTTTTCGCTACTGAAACTAAATTCCAAACCGGATTTAATGAAAAAATGTAAAAGTCTATAAACATTTATTTTTTTTTTATTTATAAATTAACCAATTCCATGTGCAAATTAAGCGCCAAACTTTAGCTAATGATTTGTGTCTCTTTTGTCTGAGGCAAGCTGAACGAAAAAGGAGAAGGAAAAAATTTAGCGGAGATCTGCAAAAGTATTTAACGCTGTTTGAAATAGAAAATTGTGTAAAATTTTTAATTTTTTTATTTTGAAGATATTTAATTTGTAGAAATTTTTAAATAAAATTTATTTTTAGTGAAATTTTTTTAGCGAATAAATTGAAGATCAATTAAAAATTTACTAAAAAAAATTTTTAAGAATAATTATTTATTTTTATGTCATTTTTTAGGCAGATTTTTTATTGAACCAAATTTACAGGTGCTAAGTGACAACAATTTTACTTATTTGAAAATTCGTAAAAAAAAAGACAAATTTTTATGTAATTTTTTTGGCAAATTGTTTAAGCTACCAATTTTGCAGGTGCTAAGCGACAACAATTCCACTTAGACCTAAATTTGAAAATTCGTAATTTTGTAATTTTGTATTAATTTGCAGGTGCTGAGAGACAACAATTTCACTTAGACCTACATATATTAGAAAATTCCTAAAAATAAGCAAATTTTTATGTCATTTTTTATTGAACCAAATTTGCAGGTGCTAATTTGCAGGCGCATGAACCAAATTTGCAGGTGCTAACCGACAACAACTGCACTTAGACCTAAATTAGAAAAATTATTAAAAAAAAAGCAACCTGCAAATTTCTTAATGGAAACTTACTTACTTCACCTCTATATAACTCCGCATATATCTTTAATTATGACTTAAACGATTGATGATGTTTTATTTTGCAGATTTATTGCAAAATTTTGTTGTTTAACTAACATTTTATATTTCAAAACATTTAATATTAACTAATTTAAATAAAATAAATTGACAAACAAAAGTTTGTTATGTAAATAAACAGCAAAAAAACATTTGCAAAAGGTTTGCAAACAAAATTTCAAAAGGGCAACAGACTCACAGACTCCTCTTCAAAAGACGCAGTGGTGAATGGTTGAATTCTTACGCTTAAATGCGCTATAATACACGTACATATATAATAGATCTCTTCACATTTTATTTGCTAAACGTTTCAATGATTAGCTAACTTAATGTTTGCGTATTTTTTTTCTTTCTTTCCCCCTTTTTTTCGACTTGCAATATTTGCACAAATCAATCAAATGTCGGAGATCGTCAATCAAAATCGATTATAAGACATTTTAGTTTTATACTTTTCGACAAATGGTTAACGAATGCACTACACAGCTAATATAGTGTAGGGTACTATTAGTTGATGGGAAAGGTTGGTTTGCTTCCTTTCATTGTACCTAATTTTAGCATTGAAAGACTTGTACAAAGAAAGCAAGGGAGGAGCAAAATGTTTAACAGTTTCTGGCTACTATAACTGATGACTTTTTTCCTCTCTTTTTCTTTTTCCTATTTGCTGCCAAATGCATGTCAAAGAAGATCAAACTTTCACATAATGCTTTTCGAAGAAAAATTATCGAAATTTCCAAAAAATATTTTATTAAAATTCTATTCAGAAGTGAATTGGTGACCCTGGGCTCCTATATAGTGTATTAAAGTTTCAAATATACTTCAATATTTTTTTGTCCTCATTTTTTTCTGGTTTTTTTGCCAAACAAAACCTCAGTGAAAGTTTAAATAACTCTTGAATATCTTGTAGTCTGTAGTGCTGAAAATATTTGAATAATTTGGCATTAAATACAAACTGCTGTCTATATAATATACAGGGTGTGCTATGTGCTTTAACCTTTTTTATTTTCTTGTTTAGACTTGTAACTAATTTCTAATGCAATACACGTCGTTTTAGCTTTGAACTTGATTCAATTTTAAGCAAAATTTAAATAAAAAATAAAAAAAACATTATGCAGTCAAGTGTACGCGACTTTGAGTTACCCTGTACAAGCATAAAAGCTTTAATTTTTAGGGAAAATTATTGCTGTCAGCATAGGCATAAGATAAAATATGGGAATTAGTGTAAAATTTTAACATAGAAAAACTCAGAAAAGATTGGCAGGTTTTTTATTTGTAGTACTCCCTTAGATAGGGGTCAACAGGTTCATTAAATAGTAGTTAACTGTAAAATGAATAGGAGAAACGAAATCTCCAATATTTAGAACACTATCTTCTATAGTTTCCAAGTTCTTGATGTTCAAACGAACAGAAGACAGACGGACAGATTGCTAGATAGATCATAGAACCGAATTATGCTGCTCTACAAGTATTTATAAGCTGTATGAAGACTACCTCACCTTCTACAACCTGTTACATACATTTACACAAATTTAATATACTCTTCAGCACTATATATAAAAATAAGTAAAACAATTTATTTAACAAATGTTAGTGAACTCGTTGAAAGCCTAAACTTAACATGGAGAACGCCCCATTGTACTATTGTCTTAAGTTTTTTTTTTTTTATTTTAGTTTCCCGACGCATCATTTTCTAATGAAGTAATTTGTCCGCCTCCTCTTTTCCTATTTAATTTTTTTCTGTTTTCATTTTTCAGCTGTCGAACCTTAACATTGAATGTTGTTGGTGAGTTCAACAAATTGTTTATACAAAAATTAATAAGTTGCTCATTTTTAAATATAATAATTGAGCGCTTCAATGTCAAACTAATAAAATTTAATTACGTCGAAAACTTATTGTCTTTGCGCTTTGTATCTAATTTAGTTGCTTTTTGGGTTTCTGGGCACTTTTTAACAGTGGGAGTGTCTTGGTTTTAAATCAAAAAACTTAGGCAACAAACTGGCTAAGCGTGAAGTTTTGCTGTCAACAGTGAGCGTACGGAAAAAAAAGACAATAAATAAAATGTTAAAATAGGCCCTTTTTGTATATATTAGTCAAAGTAAGTCTATGTGGAACTTTAAACTTCAAAGAACTGTTTTGAAGTCATAACAAATTGGACTGTATTTAGATATACTCCAGAAGGTTTGTGTCTCAAAACAGTCGTAGACTCTAAAATTTCATGTTTATATTTTGTTAGCAATGAAATGGTTAACATTAACATTGAAATTAGCAACACTACTCTGACAATTAAGGTTTTTGAGGTATCGATACTTCTAAAAATGCACAATTTTCAAGTTTTGAATGTATTTTAGCGCCTATATTGCAAGATGAAGAAAAATTCTCAAATGCAGCAACGAAATCAAGTAAAAATGTTTGAATGCAACAACAAAAACAACAAAAATCATGGTTTTCGCGGTATCGATACTTCCGAAAATTCACAATTTTAAAGTTTTATAGTTATTTTATCGTCTATATTGTATGATCAAGCACAAATTTTCAAATTCAGCAACAAAAATAACGGTTTTCAAGGTATCGATACTTTCAAAAATGCACAATTTTCAAGTTTTGGAGTTATTTTAGCGACTATATTGTGAGACAAAGCATTATAAACTAAAACTATTAACTTTTTTCAGTTAATTATGGCCATAATCAGCTCTAGATAGCAATAGATACTTCAATTAAGTGATTTATTTTTAAGTAATTCTCAGACATTAGATTCAGTGTTGCTTAACTATTTAAGCTACCAAAATTTACTAATTAATAGTTTCTGCTTTTGTTTTATTATAAAAAAAAACTGCGCTAAGCGTTTCTACGAAAATTTCCCGCCAAAATAACACTAAAATGAGCAGATTTTGCTCCGAAATAGCAGCACTTTATCACTTCAGTTCATTGGCATATTTAGTAGCCACACGCGACAGACGCATAAATTTGTGACGTGTAAAACTTGTTCAACTAATTTCTTATACAAAGAATTTCTATCCCCACATGAAACATTCAGCAAATTTATTATAAACCAAAAAAATTATGCAAAAACAATTCCAAAATGAATTCCGAATAGAAATTCATAGTTGAAATCGTTTTACAGAAACCAGTTTTAGTGACTAAAAATAAAACAAAAGAAAGAAGCGGCCGCCAGTCAGACTCTACTTCTTCTTTATACAAAATATAGATGAAGAAATTTGAACAGCAAATATTTGCCCGAAATAATACTTGACGTAATTTTAGGCTTTAAAAAACTGTTGAAATTTTACGCTTTTAATTGAAAACCTTGTCGGATGGAAATTAAACAACCTTAAAATTTGTTTAAATTAAATTTAGCTTTTAATTGCATTAATTGCCAAATAATACAATTTAAAATGCATATAAATTCAATTAACATAAAAATGCTAAAAAACAAAAGAGAGCAGCATGACTTGAGATACATGCAACATACTTGTGTGGAGATACTAATCGAATGTGGCCGTGACCGTGCACAACACAAATTGTGTGTGGAAAAAAAGTGCAAATTAAATTAAAAAAAAACCTAATTCGAAACTCAACAATGAGCAGAAAAAAACCAATTTGAATGCGCACTTCCTTTCCGCACTAACAGACAGATACAAGATACTTTGCCTGGCCTTGACACAAATAGGCGCATAGATCTATAAAAAATGTTTATAAAAGCAAACTAGCGCCTAACTGGCTGATTGACTACTGTTGGCTCCGCTAACGAATTTTTACAATATTTGGCTCCAATGTTTGGCTTCACAAATTACGCATTTGTATCTCACGGATGCGAATGCGCGTGTATCTCTAGTCATGGCATGACAATGACGCGTCATGTGCTTTTGTCGTTGCTTGTCAGATTTGATATTTTTTTTTTTTTCTTTTTTATTTATTCAATTCGACGACTTCTTCCATTTGCGTAGTTAGCAAGCTGCATGCTTTGATTTTAATTAGATTCTCGTTTGATCGAGTCAAAGCTGCGTATGTGCTAAAAAAATTAAAAATAAATATTTTATATCTTAACCCTGGCTTTTGTGTGACGCTTTTCACTTGAAAAGTATTTGCCTATGAGCTGCATTTGCTTAGCAAGTCTCAACGAGGTTTGTATAAATAATTTCATTAATTATTTGTAAAAAAAAAGATCCCTTGGGATGTTCGGGAAAGCCTCATGGCATGAGATAGTCATGGACGCCACTTGTAATGGTCATAGAAAACCCAACAGCAACTTCTAGATGCACATATACCTCATCTTGAGATTTCCATGGTCAAGAATAGTAGAGAAGTCTCCTTCTGATAATCATGGATTCCCGCTGTGGAGCACATATACTATTAGGTACTCTCGAACGGGTAGTACGCTGGCTTAATGTATCTCCAGTGTCTCAAAACTGTCGTAGACTCTAAAATTTCATGTTTATATTTTGTTAGTAATGAAATGGGTAACATTAACATTTAAATTAGCCAAACTACTCTAAAAATTATGGTTTTTTGCGGTATCGATACTTTTAAAAATGCACATTTTTCAAGTTTCAAAGATGTTTTATTGCATATAATATGTGCTCAAATAAAAATGTTTTAATGCAGTAACTAAAATCACTGTTTTCACGGTATCGATACTTAAAAAGATGCACAGTTTTCAAGTTTTGGAGTTATTTTAGCACCTATATTGAAGCAAAAGTAAAAAAATTTTAAATGCAGCAACAAAAGTCATGGTTTTCGAGGTATCGATACTTTCAGAAGTGCACAATATTCAAGTTTTAGAGTTATTTTATCGCCTAAATTGTCTTAGATAATCAAAAGCCGGAAATTAGAACAAAATATTTCACTCATGTCTATTATTCAACCATTTCCACTCAGTATTCTCTCCATAAATATAAAAACTTTTATCACCAATTGATGCCATAAACCCACAAAATATATTAAAAGAAAAGTCAATAATTGTTGAGAATTTTGTTTCATAATAGAGTATTCCGAAAAAGCCAAAGCAAAAAAAAATACAATATTCGAAAACTTGCAGAACTTTGGGTTTTAAAACTATTAAATGCCAAATCCTTAAACATTTCCTTACGGTGTTACCAATTCAAAATTTCCAATATTTCCACGTTAGCAGAAGTAGCAGTCCTTCAGTTGTTTGTGCTTAATTCAACACCTAACGAAAGACGTACCAAATTTTGTTTCCAAATAGTTTCCAGAAAAAAAAAACGGTGCAGCATTATACACGCGCTATCTGTACTTTGGTGAACTTAGTCCAGACATCACACATCGACGGTTTGCCATAGCCCAAGTATTCACTATGTGCCACATAGGGTTCAACATTTACCGAAATACTCTCCGAGAAGCTGGGCACAGGCACGGCACGACGTTTGGCCTTAAATTTCTTGACAAACATTTTGAATTTAGGCGGTGCCAGCTTGGAGGACTGCTTAGCACGTCGTACAGGCGTATGCGGCACATTGTCACCATCAGCAAAGATGCCTTCGCTACTTGCACCTCCACCGCTGCTGGTGCTGGTACTGTTGAACTTTTTATTATAAACACGTGGTATATTGGGCAAGGCAGTAGTACGTCTGATCACTAACGGTTGATTCAAACGGCACTGACCGCCAACGCATTTGTTAGCATCTGCAACATCTTCAGTTGTTGAAAACTTCTCAGCTGACTGTTTGCCTTTTGCGGTTTCATAACGTTTCAACGATTGCAAATCTTCCTTGCGTGAATAGTCCCAGACTCTGTGTATCTGCTTCTCCATGCCATTCGGCTTGCGTTTCAGCTTGGCATTGAAGCTCATGCAGTAGTGTGGTGGCGAGACAGATTTCGTTTTTGTTGCCGTTGTCGTCTGCGATTTGGGTTTAGCTTTCGGCTTTGTTGTGCCAACCAACAGCCATGGCTTGAAGACACGCTGCGGGCGCTGTTGCTCCTGCTGCTGCTGCTGATGCTGCTCCCACTGCTGCTGCTCCCATTGCTGCTGCTCCGGTTCCACGTCATACGGTTGTGCCTCCGCTTGGTTGTATGCTACCCAACTCGATGTCTGATACTTACGTCGTGAACCGTCAAAGTTGAACGGCTGACGTAAGCCATCAACACGTGAAAAATTTTTACGTTTGATGATATGTCTGCGCATACGCTCCACGCTGTCCTCGCCATACGCTTCCTCATCATCCTCTTCAAGTTCTGCGCGTGTCTTATTCTCTTCTTCATCGTCCACCAAACGCTCATCCGGACACGAATCCCAAGTGTGCCAGTATTGCGCCTCCGATTCTTTAAGCTTTTTGGCTTCATATTTGTTCATGGGTTTCGCACCAGCGCGCGGATAAGGCATCAATTGTGTGGTCAGTCTTTGCTTCGGTTCACTGTCTGCTTCACGCAGCGCCTCCTCTTTACGCGCACGCAACATCTCCTGCGGTTTCAGAAACGCATAGCGATTATCATTGCGTCGGACGCCTGCACGCGTGTGCTGGTTCTCTACAACATGATCCTCGTCGGACTTCATGTTGACATATTCGTGTTCACGCCGGTCCGGGCATTCATTCCAATGCAGCCAGTGCTTGTCATTGTGACGCTCGTACTGCCACGTGTCATATTCACTTTTACTGTCCACCGCCGTCGATGCACTGCGACGATTCTGCTTACGGTATGTGCGATAGTGACGATCGTTGTAGCGCGGATCAAAGCTGCCATCGTCGACCTCTGCATCATCCATATCTGTGTTGTGTTTGGTACGCTTCGCTGCCATAGCATCATCCATACGCACATACGCCCCATCGTCACTGTCGTCATCATCGTTGCGTCTGGTAGCCATAGTGCGTCGTGCGCCAGCGCGGTTTGGCAGCTGTTGCGCCTGCGTTTGTTTGGGGTAGCGGCCGTCTGCCGACGCCAGACCACCCGCCGCATAGGCATTCGGCGGTATTGACTTGAACGTGTCAACCTTACCCTTGGTCGGCGTTGTCCAGTAGCTATTGGGCGCTGTTCGACTAAGTGATCGCCTAATGACCACTTCGCCCCAGGGACCGGCGCGCACGAATTTCATGCAGTTCGTGACGCATCGCACGAAATTTGTTTGAGATGCCATATTTGCTGCGACGGAATTTTAAATTTTTTTCTTTTCTTAAATAATTAAACACTTTTTAAATATTTACCGTTTACCGTTTTTTTTAATAATTTTGGGCAAATTTTTGAAGGGTAACTTTTTTTTTTTAGTTAAAATTTTTTTCATGTAAAATTTTGAAAATATATTTTTTTTGAACCGAAGTTAAGATTGAGAAGTGTGTATAAAAGTAATTCCTCTACAAAGAACGATGAAACCATAGCTTGCTGAAAAATTTTCGATTTTTTTTGCTAGAGAAGCAAAACTTGAAGAAGGAATAAAAAAAAAAAAAAACGTAGAATAGAAAATATACGGCAGAGGCTCTAGTATTCGTCGTACAGTAAAGCCATAGCTTGCTAAAAATTTGGAAATATTTTGTCAAGATTAAATAAGAGCATCATGTGTTACTGTGTTGAATTTTATTTTTAGAATTTGTTAATTTCAAAATTTTATCAAGTATAGCACGCTTATATATAAGGAACTATATGGAACTACAAGGAACTGGCTTAAAAGTTGCTCAAGTAATATAAGGAACTAAATAAGGAACTAAAATAAACGCTTAGATTTAAGGAACTATAAAATCCGAAAAATCTTCGAACAAAAAAGAAGAAGAGAATAAATATTTAAACACAATATTCCTTGCAGAACATAGGATTGGGACCACCATTTTAGAACAATGTATACAGAAATTTGTAAAAATTTATGAAAACTGGCAATCTCAGGAGAAAAAAAATTATTATATCTGTGGTTGTGCTTACTTTTTCTCTTTGTCTTTTTCACTTCGCCAGCATTAATGAGAGAGAGAGAGATAGAATTAGAAATAAGCATGAGCGAACGTTGAGCAAAACGTACAACGGTGTTTGTAAACATTTTTCATGCTTAAGCGCTGTGGATTTCCTTTAAATTGTAGAATGAATTCAGTTTTACAAAGCTTTTTACGCCTAAAATATTTAACCGATTTTTATGAAACATAAATACAACACATCTAGCCCAAAAAATCCATACAAATTTTATATATTTTTTTTTACAAAATTGTTTACTCTGAGAAATTGAGAAATTACGCAAAGGAATGTTATGGCAGAGAACGGCGTTACACGAAAAAAAATGTGACGCAACACAAATTCCGCAACATAAAAGAAATTTTATGGAACTATTAAATTAATTTAGACTATTAAAAGTTTTACGCATTAAATACCAGTTTAAACAGATTCGTAACTAAAACCTTAAAAATTTATACATCACAATGAAGCCTATTAAAATTTTTAATTAAAACCGTTAGAAATTACATCATAAATAGTACAGTTAGTTGCATATATATATAGATTGACAACGAAAAACCAAATGCATTCGAAGTTCGTTCGATGACGCAAAATATGCACTGTAAGGTGCTCTTGGCTGAGTGACTTAAACTAAAAAAAGAGATAGAAATAGAAAAAGAGCAAACTTTATGCGCTTAGTAACGGTTTCAAAATTAATAAACTTAATAAAAAAAAAAAAAAATTAAATATGCAAAATAATGCTGCGTTGACAACTGCAGTCCGCGGCGTTGAAAAATTTTTTTTCGAATGCGGGAAAACAAAACAAAATGAAATAATTTCTGGTCAAGTGCAGACGATTTGGAGGTAGTCGCATGCATTTATTAATATTAAATTATTTAAACTAAATGAGTTAAATTATAAGGTTGCACGTTTAAACGTTGTTTGAAATATTTTTTGGAATATTTTGTTGAATAAATATAAGAAGTTCGTAGAAAGAAATGAGATGGAATGGAACAAACTTAAAGCGGTGGTGCAATAGAAGGTGCTATTTTTTGGGGAACTATTTCGTTAAAGTGATATGATATGGAATAGAACAAACTCAAAGAAGTAGTGCAATAGAAGGTGCTATGTAAGAAAATATATGTAAAGATAATTTATGGTAAGCAGCATAAAAATTTGATTAAAAAATTCTGTAGAATTCATAAAGGGTGTTCGAAAATATGTGCAAAATTTAAATTAAGTAAAAACCACAGTTTTTCTTCTTTCAATTATATTTTTTTTATGGAAACATAAGATGGTGGCTTCAAAATTTCGAAGTAGCCACGCACAAAGCCGGAAATAAAAAACTAAAAAATATTTAAAAAAAAAATGTTTATGCATTAAGTCTTAAAATATGTCTCTCTCTTTCATTCATTTCAGCTTTGCTACAACAACGTAATTAAAATCGCATCGCATTGGCGCCACCAACAAATCACGAGAACTACCACACAATGGCTGTCATCACCGAGCATGACAGCAATGCCAGCACCGCCAGTCAGGAAGCAAATTCCGCCGCCGCTGATGAACTTAACCTCAAGACACAGAATGTCAGAAATATGGCAACATCGCTAACCATACCCGAATTCTTTGCGCACAAGAATATTTTCATTACCGGTGGTACCGGGTTTCTGGGTACGGTACTGATCGAAGCGTTACTCGATACACATCCAGATATTGGTACCATATATGTTCTAGTCAGAGGCAAGCGAAAATTTGATCCGAATGAGCGCATCAATCGACTGCTGCAGAAGCCGGTAAGGGATAATAATTTTCTTGTAGTTTTTTTTCTTTTCTTCTTTCTTAGTAATAAAGCATGACCCAGTGAAATCCAAAGAAACTTAGGCAACGAACCTGTTTTCTGCAAATTTTTGCGGACATTGATTTTTTGGTTGAAACCAGTTTTCAATATTTTTTATTAGTAGTGTACTATGGCGCACGCGCAGTAGGTTTCTTTATTTAATTTAGTATTTTTTTTTTTTTTCGATTTTCGAGACGGGTGCGAAGTTCAACAAGGTTTGAATTTCTCTCCACAGTCAATGCAGAAAATCAAAGTCATGCTGATTCATGTCCAATTTGCGCTTAATCGAGTGGTTTACTGCGGTTATATGGCCAATTGGCCATTTATAGTATATGGCTTATTGTATTCGACTAAAAGAAAATTTCATAACCGCAAGAAACCATTGAAAATGCTTCAAAACTAATTTTAAATGTTTTTTAAAAAGTAGAAATGCAATGGATTGCAAGATAAAATTGAGAGCGGTTAGTAAAAGAGTGAAAAAAGGGAGAAATAAGAAAATAGGAGGAGAAAAGAAGGAAAAAGGTTAGAAGAAAATTACTTTTTAAGCACAAAATCAGAGAAATAGAGAGAAATATACAAATTCCCTTTGATTTGTAGTTAAAATCGAAGCAGTAAAAAGTGGTGAAACAAAATAGGGAGAAGAAAATTTAATTTTGTGAGTTTTTGAGAATCAGAGAGCGTTAAAAACTCGAGTCCATGCAGGAATGAGCCGAAGAGTTTTCGGCCGCAATAGTTATCCAAGCTCTGTTGTATAGAAACACATCTTGGATGCCAATGTTCCGCTTATTATACTTCCATTCTTTACTAGTATGAAAAATCACCACAAATATTACATCGCGAAGCCTATTTAAGCGTCCAACGCAAAGATTCGTCAAGACCAAACAGTCACACACGCAAAGAAGAACTGAAAAGTCGTATTGAATCCAACTCACTGTTAAAAAAAGCATCATGTCTGTGTTTCTTTTTAATTTGGGAGATTTCAAAACTGCTGAAGTAGTCATTTCTTCAAAATAAACTTTTCATCACCACAGAAGAACATTTTTGAATGTTATAATCTATATCAGAGATAATTGCAAAATATGTACTCCAAATGTTAGGTTAGGTTAACCCGGCCGATTTAACTCATAGGTCAGTCGGTTCCTGTTAAAGGCAATTGCTTCAGAGATATTTTATTTCAGTTAATTTCGTTTGGTGCCTTCAAAAATATCTCATATTGTCAATAAAACATGCTAGATCCTCCAATGACAAATTTACCAGATGCTTCAATTCTTCAAAATACTCCTAGAAATTAGATGCATTCTTTCCTTCTCCTCTTCCTCAACACAGCTACGACAGAACTCCCAGTTAAAATTCCCAGCAATGTTCTGATGGAATTCTTGTTAAAGTGTTGGAATACAGCTGTCCGTTTCAGTCGATATGCAGTCGAGAGAGCCCAGGCTCGTTGGTGCTACTTGTTACTTCTAAGTAGAACTTCTGAAAAGTTCCATCACCACAAGAGTAGCTAACAACGTCCGGCATTTCTTTATTCATTATGCCAGTATAGCCATGAACCCATATTAGTGCTATTTGGTGTACTTGGACTTTTTTTAGTGCTATCACCAGGCTTAAGATGAGGAAACAAACTTAAATACAGCCTAAAAGGTGAAGTAGATGTATATGTTCCTTGGAGAATCTTATAGAATGTTAAACAGTTTAGCAGACTATTAACCTACATATATTTCTGCCTGAACTGCGTACAACTCGGCCAGAAAGCAGCATTGCTAGTTGTTCTGTAAAGAATTCAGTCATCGGTCCGTCATCGAACCGTCATTGAACCGTCATTGAACCATCATCGATCCGTCATCGATCCGTCATTGAACCGTCATCAATCCGTCATCGATCCTTCATCGATATGTCCATTGTACATTGAAAGTTCTTTATGTCCAGAGGGTTTCTTACCTCTTCGTACTTCACTTTTCGAGCATCTTGTTTTAAAGTTTTCATTCGATTTGAATACTGGCACATAGTAACCACCCTCCTTGTACCCTAGTCACCCTCCGATTGTCTACTAATTACGAGATAGTGTAGGTGCCTCCAGAGAAGATTAAGCTCAAAGAGTTTATAGAGATTGTAAGATGTTAAGATTCTATCTCTGCTATCTCTGAGATGATGCAGTCAGCTGTGCCCTCATCCATTCTCGAATTGTCGGTTTTTTTTTTTTAAACTTCTTTCCGCATACTTTGGGTCCTTTGCTTCTTCTTCGATCTTCGCTCGTTGGGCATCTCGTTTGGATGAATTCATTCTATTTGAACTGTGGTACAAATTATCCTCCTTATCCGTGATAACCTTATTCCGTGATAACCTTCGATCCTTTATTAGTGCTGATGTCTTCTGAAAAGATTTAGTTCAGAATTCTAAATGCCTGCTGTTAAGTTTGTCATTTCAATATGCTGCCACCTGCAAGTTCCTGCAATCTTTAATATTTTTATTTAATTCATTCAATGAATGTTTCACCTTCTATGAAATATCTTCCAACAAAAATAATTCTCCATTAAAACCAAAGCCCGGAATTAGTACTTTTAATGCAACTCTCTTCTTCGCTCCACTTGCATGAGACATCTTTTTGCTGTCAACTCATATCCGCCTACGACTTCAAATTGCTGCTGCTTTCCCAAAACAGTCTTCACACGTGTAGCTACATGCAAGCACCTACATGCAAGCACCTACAAAAGTACAATCGTACAACATTTATTTTTATTTTTTTGGCAACTCACTTCCAAGCAATTTATACATTTATTCATTTTAATTGTTTATATCTCCAAAAAAATTCACACGCAATGCAAATTTAATTATGCGAAGCAATTATTTGAACGCCTTTTTAAAAATAATATTTTAGACCGATTATATTTTCTCTATTGTTATTGAATTGGAGCATGTGAAGATGCTTTTTTTCCTTTTTACCAGCTGTCTTGTGCCAAATGTACCCTAAACAAAAAAAAAAGTCATAAGTCGAAGTGCTTTTTGCCCTGTTGACATATGTCTGACATTTCTGACATCTTCAACACTTATTAAAGTCAATTACATTCTTTTTATGGCGCGTTAATTTGTTGTGTTTACTTTGTTGTGCTTTGGATAATGTTTTTTTTTTTTTTGTTTCATATTTCTTTTGTTTATTTTTTTTATTTTTTTATATAGAAACGCAACTTGTTGTGCGTCAAGTTTTTATGAGGAGTTACAATTTGTATCTTTTTTTATTTTTATTGCATAATAAAAAAAATATTTAAACATTATGTCTGGTCTGTCATTTAAAGAAGATATATTATAAGTTGTACTGGCAAGCATAGGCGTTGATATTTATTTTATTTAAGTGGGTACATATATGGGCATATAAATACTTTATAGACCTACAGACGTCCATTTTGTTTTATGAAATAATTTGTAAGTTTGTTGCTTAAGTCTTTTGTTTGAAAGCTTTTTTCCATATTTTACAAGACATTTAAGACAAGTAAGCTGAAGAAGGAATAGCAGTAACTAAATATAAAAATTTGAAGGATCTAACGCTTATAATAACCAAGTTCTTGCTATTCATATGACAGCCAGACAGACGGACATCTCGACTTTTGCTGCTTAAAATACTACATAAGATCTGCCTTGCCTTCTACAGACACAAGTTCGCAACTAATTTATATGCAGTAGCAAACTTTACAACTCACTAATTGCTAGGATCCACTGAAACTTCGCGCCTCGCTTGAAACAGCAGCAAATAACTGTCAGAGTCAATATTTAAGTTAGCACCTGACACTGCTTAATTTGCAAACAACAAATTAAAATTTCCCCTCTTTTACCACTTTTTTTTTCCCCAGATCTTCCAAAAATACAACGAGAAAACCCTCGCCAAAGTGGTGCCCGTTGTCGGTGAACTAAGTGATGAGAATTTCGGCTTCAGTGATGAAATATTAAATGAACTAATCGCTAAGGTAAATGTGATCTATCACAGTGCCGCGACCATTAAATTCAGCTCACCACTCCGCACGGCCATCAAAACTAATCTGACCGGCACCATGCGTACCATTGAGCTGGCCAAGAAGCTGCATCAACTCTCCGCTTATATCTACTGCTCAACTGCTTTCTGCAATAGCAACAATCGTGGTCTCATTGTGGAAGAGGTCTACAAGTCACAATTCGATCCATATGATATGATGAAAATGGCTGAAGATGATGCAGCATGGACAGATTTTACGCCAGAGAAATGCAAAGAAATTATACGCGATCATCCGAACACCTACACGTTTACAAAGAATCTATCGGAGAATCTATTAATTGCTGAAATGTCTGGTTTACCAGCAGCCATAGTAAGGCCATCAATTGGTGAGTTTTTCTTTTGTAGAAGTTTTTTAAATCAAATATTTATAAATATTTCGCATTTACAGTTTACGGCACACTAGAGCATCCCATGAAGGGCTGGGTAGGCAATGCAAATTCCGGACATCTTGGCTTCTTAGCAGGCTTCGTTAAGGGCATCTTTCGTACCATGTGTGGACGCGCTAATGCTGTTATAGATATAATACCATGCGACTATGTCATAAATTCTTCACTAGTTATGGGCTGGTATGTGGGTACACGTCATATGGCACAACCAGAAGTCATACACTGCACTTCGGGTGAGGTTAATCCATTAACACTTGCCGAATTCTGTGAGATTATAAACGACAGCGTAGAGCGTCATCCGCCGAATAATTTTGTCTGGAAACCAGCTGCCAAATTGCGTAATGGCTGGCGTTATAACTTATTCTTTTATCTGTTTCATCTGTTGCCCGCTTTGGTGTTTATTATACCGGAGAAACTTTTCGGCATAGGCATGCCGCAGCATACGTAAGTTTGATTTACTATATAGCAGTTATATAGCCGATATTTAGCTTTGTTTCCCTACAGCGCCTATGAATATATGCGCGTCTTTCAGAAGGGTACCAAAGCATTTGACTATTTTCTGGATAAGGATTTTCGCTATTCACTGAAGAATGCGCTACGCGTTATAAAGCTGATACCCGAGTCTGATCGCAAGCGTTATAACTTCGATGCTAGTCAATGCGATTGGTCGGAGTTTATAGATCGTTGTCTGATTGGCATACGTCGCTTCTATTTCAAGGAGTCGGCAGTGACTACCTCATGGCATCGCAACTATTGGAAGGTGTAAGTAATACGTTTATACCGGCTACTTATATAAACTAATTTTTTTTTTTTATTCTTACTTTACAGCTTCAATGTGCTACACTATGCCGGCTTTGTCGCCATTTTTGCGGTCATCTTTTTCATCTTAACACCTATCTTGGGTCTACAACTTGGTCTGACGTTTTCATTGCTCATCTGGGGCTTCTTAGTCTGGTTATAGAAATGCCATGCGCTTCCACCCCTTCATCAGCCGCTACTCCATTTAACTAATACTTCATAAAGTTTAAAAAAAAATAAATATTTCTTAGCATTTTATATATTCTATATGCGTATTCTTGTAGGGTAATACTTTTTAAATTCACGGTACATGTCGTTGCAACGGCTTTTAAAATTAAAATTAAAATTCTTTGTATTAGTTATTAAGTTTCGCTCAAGTACAAGTCAATTTTTTTTAAATAAATACTAAAAACCAATAAAATATTAAATATAAACAAAAAATTTATAGATTTCAGCTTAAATGAACATCATTTTGTTCACCTTTAAGTGTATAATTACTTTGAAACAACTATTTTTTATATATTTATATAATAAAGTGTATACAAAGACATCTAGAAATAGTCAAATTGTCATAAAAGATATAAAAACTAATTGTAAAGCATGGAAATATTGAAATTGAAATAAAATAAATATGCAAAATTAATTTAAGTCCAATTTAACTTGTAACAGTTTTATATTAATAAGCTGCAGCTTGTATATAGGCTCAGTAGTTGCGCATACTTTATGAAAATTAATTATAGAGGCTAATAAAATTTAATAATTTCAAATTTGATTGCTTTAGTTTAAACTCAAAGCTGATAGCGCAAAATTTTTATATGTGCGCCTGAAAGTATGCTTTAAAAATTCACAAGCAGTCAAGCCATTTGCATAGCTTAAGCTTTACAGTCATGTGCAAGATTATGTGTATAGGTACAGTCTTATCTAAAAAAAAAAACTATAAACAGGTTTTATTTTAGTGCGAATCATAAGATACTTAAAATATGTTTTGAGTTAAATATCTTAAAGGGCTGCCCTTTATATTGCGAGCTTAGCTTACCTTTAACCTTAATAGATTCCAATTGCTATTTCGATTTAAAATTCTGATACCAAATATGTTTAAATAAAAATACTTTTATGAATTTGTAACAGTTGACGAATTCTGTATATTCTATATGCATATGAGCCTGAAACAAAGGAGCAGTCGACAGTATGTATGGTTCAACATGACCCGAACCCAAGAATATTTTTATTGGTTTTGTGCAAATGTATGTAAAAGGTAGAAATAATGATCGGAGACCGCCCAAAGTTATCCCCATTATGGTCAGGAGTGATTCAGGAGTCGATATAGCCATGTCCGTCTGTCCGTTCATATGAACGAAAGGATCTCGGAAATGGTAATAGATAGAAACTTCATGTTTTTTGCATACGACTAGAACTGCTCCGAAATTTTACAAGTATATTTTAAAATTTTGTCCCACCTCCCCCTTCCCCATAAAATCACCCACAAGTCTTAAAATTTCTTCAGTACAAAAAAGTTAAGTATGCCAGTATAGAGATAATGTTCCTCTAAGCCAGAATCCAAAAATTTCATCGGTCGGTCGTCGGTTACGCCCGACTGTAATTTTCTTACTTGTTTCAGCTTTAAAACAAATAAACGTCTGTTTCTTCAAAAAACTGCTGGAGCAACATAGCACAGAGAATTCTCAATGGTTAACAACCATTTGTTTGCCTAAAGTATCCAGAGAATTGAGAAAAATCATTTGCTGAAGATGGATTTCTCCAGCTCGAATTAATGGATCATTCACATAAGAACACTGACTTGCCACCTAATAACTTATTTTTGTTTCGGACAATCAATAAAAAATTGCCAGGTTCACATTTTCCGAACTAGAAAAGGCTGTTGAAGCACCTTCAGAGTGGCAAAAGTACTTTAAAAAACTTCATGGAGAATACAAATCATGACTTGAATACAATTTACTATTAGGCTAGGAATTTATAGAGGCAGCTCTCGCCTATAATAGGCCAATAAGCTCCAGAAATCAGTTCGCTCTACATTAATCTTATTTGTAAATGTAGAATTCCATTAAAGCATATATAATTTATTATTATTTAATTACAGTGTTTTGTTGAAATTCGAATTACAATTAAAAAATTATATTTTTTTGCTATGACGTCAATTGATTTAACAATTTAATTTTTTTTTCTACATAAATGCATTGAAGCATATCGTATAAATATTAAAAAAAATAAATAAATATTCAAGCAGCTAATTTTTTATCGAAAAATATTCATTGAAGCGTTTAAAAGAGATAATTTAAACAAAACACTGGAATGCAATGCACTGTACAGCATTTTTTTTCCTATGAAAATATCACTGTAAGCTGAAAATAGCTGAAAATAGCCGAAAATAAACGAACATAAGCGACTAAAATGAGTACCAATTGGTCCTAACTTCGGATGACTTCGGGTATCCTTCGGATAAAAGCTATGATAAGCTTTGGGATGCATTTTAACGCATTCAGCTTTTTAAAAAAGCTATAAATAGTATTACAGCTTTTAAAAAAAGCTATACAGCTATTGCGGTTAAAATCTGAGAGCGCTTAACTGGTCTCACAGCAACATTAACCAGTTTTGGGCTCTTGTTTATTTAACCTTCAGCTGTACAAAGATTTTGTAGCCTACATAAAAATAAAGAATGAGAGGTGTATAGAGCTGGCTATTAATATATGATGTAAGTTTATTTGCTAATGAAAGAGCAAGATGGACTTATTATTTATATATATGTATAAAGAAAAAACTGCATTGTAATAGCGCAACGAATTAATCCGACTTTGTAGCGTATATTCTACTTCAATTATATGCAATTCATATAAAAAAATATATATATGTAAGCAGGGTATACTTAACTTAAGTATACCCTGTATGTAAGTACATATTTCTTAATGTTAAAATTAATCAAAAACTTGTCATCGCTAATTTCTTCTAAAAATACATTCACAATTTATATTTTCGATAACGATTAACCATGTTTAATCGAAATAATTTACATATGTAAACTGCATAACTGAAATTGCGTACCCTTTCAACACTTCATACACACAAAAGGGTTAACAAAGTTGTATAATGAAAAGATCTTCGTCGTCGGTCGTCTCATATCGGCTTTTATGCGAGCTCATTCGGAGAGTAACCGGCAAAGCGTTTGGTTGGGTTTGCGCGCTTTGAATTAAAATTCAACTTTTTTAAATAACAATAAAACAGTTTATATACACATATATACAATTGCTATCTCGCTCACACAAGTGTGCAGACGCTGTTTATACAAAAAAAAAACAACAACAACATATATGAACGTGTTTGACTGTGCGTGAATACAACAAAAAAAGAAAGAAAAAGATTGTTTGAAGTTACGGTGAAATTTTTACAGTTCTTTTACTTTAAAGCGGAACAATAACAAACAGCAGAAGAAGAAGAAGAAGAAAAACGTTAGTCGGTATCTAGTTAAATATTTGCGCTTTAATTTAAGCAGAGAGAAAAAGCAACAACAACAACAATGGCAAAGTAAGTAAAAGTATTTTTTTTTTTTTTTTTTTTAATAAAGAAGATTCAACTGTTTTAGTTTAAAATTAAGTTCGGTAGATGAGAAGACTTAATACGCTACACAAATGCAAAGTTGAGCTATTTATGTTTGTAAAAAGGCGAAATGTGCTTTAATTAATAAACAGAGGACAAAGAGATTTAATAAAATGTTACTTCTTTATAGATATTTAATGGAGTTAGTAACAAAATAAGACAGAAAGCTTAAAAAATAAATTTTTTGACTTGTTGATATCTCCAATAACTATCTCAATTGCTACATATATGTATATATGTTTGTAGTGTATAACAAAACCCCGCATACATAGACTTCAAACTTAATAAATTATACAAAATAGTTTATTTAAATCTGTTTGCACATCTGCTTAAGATTTCTTTCATAAATAAATAATTTCTAGATAGATATGTATCTTGTTTTTATTTTCTTTCTTTTTTTTTTCAAGACCTGTTCTACAACTTTTTTTTCATGAATTTTATGGCCTTAAATCTTCCACGTTGTGCTGTCTGTGATATTCTTTCAACTATTAACCATGAGCCGAGTGCAAAGTTTTAGAATTTGAAGTTTAGCATACGTGTCAGATGTTTTTTTTTTTTTTTTGATCGAAAATAATATAGCATATATAGATTACAGTTATTACAACCAACTAATTAGCAAGTAGCGCGCGAGATATATATTTTATATTTTCAAACGCCCACATTGCAAAAGCAATTTGAAATGACTTCTCTGCCCCTTTAACGTAATTTTGTATTTGTTTACACTTTTAAAACATTTTTTAATTTGCATTCTAAATCGTGCTCGTATAGATCTCGTATGTTGGCTACTACAAAAGTTCCAGAACTGTCAATTATAGAAAAGTTATAAAAAGAAGTTTTCAGAACTGGCAATTATTGGGGGAAAAAATTGCAAAGGCAAAGTTTAGCATATTAAATGGAGCAACAGATGTCAATGAGCTACAACAGCAGAGTTGCCAGTATCATTGAAAGTGTAAGAGCCGACAGTCAGCAAACACCTTCCAGCTGTGAGATTTATTTAAAAGTGAGTGCCTTGCGAGTTGGCAGTTTTTCGCAGGTGCACAGCTTCTGGAACATCAAAAGAAGAATTCGTTTTGCAACGCATTGTGACTGGCAATGAAAAAGGAGATGCATTAAGGCAAGCCCAAGTGCAAAAAGTCTTCAGCATGCTTTGCTAATTCGAATTGAATGCAACGATCAATGGGGAACGCTATTGGAATCATATTATGCAGCATAAAGTAATTTTGCATCTAGACCTACCCCAACGGCTGTATTTTCCAGACATCGATCCTTTCGTCTACTTGTACCAGTCCTTGCAGTAGTACACTTCATATGAATAATGCAAAGAATGGCTGGAAGATTGAATTAGCTTCCAAATAAAACTCCTACTTTCGAGCTAGTATACGGTTAGTTGGGAAAAACTTGTGGCCAGCGATTAGACAGCGAATATTAGTACTCTCCTTAAGCACCATCCCATCAAAATCGGTTCCGTCGTTTCAAAGTTAAGCACGCACAAACAAAAATTATTTCCAACACAATCTTTCAAGTCATACCTTGTGTAACAAAATACAATTTAGGTACATCCATATACTTATTGACGTCAACATGCAGCTCGGAACTGGTTGAGTAACTTCATTGCAATACTCCCCGCTCTACCCAATTGCAATTGCGAATTGTAGT
Organism: Leucophenga maculata; assembly: GCA_035044805.1. Classification (NCBI taxonomy): domain Eukaryota; kingdom Metazoa; phylum Arthropoda; class Insecta; order Diptera; family Drosophilidae; genus Leucophenga; species Leucophenga maculata. Next base: position 2,108,687 of record JAWNNP010002290.1, read on the forward strand.
GAAGATCAATAAGCTTATAATTAACAAAAAAACTAAACATTAACTATTTATGGAATGTATAAGATATTGAATTTCTGATTGTCTGGAATAGGCCATTAAATTTTTACGCTAAACACCTATAACAGTTGCAGGTGATACATTATAGTGCTACTCTATAGCAGGCGTAGCTAATATTCTGACAATTTAATAATACTTTTGCTCAGTTTTGAATAATAAATTGTACAAATTGTTCAAAATCGAACGCATATATCTATAATGTCAGCTATACTTGCTTATATGCGTCTATATATGAGTCCCGTTGCTCCACGTAATCGTGCTGGCAGAACACCACCAAAAAGACGTAATTTTCACGGCAGCAATACGCTTTGGAGACGTTTGACTTATTATGTCGCAGCGCCAACTATTGGCTTCTGCACACTGAATGCCATTGCGAAGCATCAGCAGGAGGGTGAGAAACCACGTCAAGATTTTGTCAAATTCGATTATTTGTATCGTCGTGAGAAGCGTTTTCCCTGGGGTGATGGCAACAAGAGCTTCTTTCACAATGGTGAAGTCAATGCGCTGCCGGAGGGTTATGAGGATGAAATTTGATGAATGGCGGAGAGATTTTGGACAGCAAGTGATGAACAATTTTGTGGTACGGAAGGATATTTGAGAATTTGTCGATTTTTCAAAATTTAAGTCTGAAAAATTGGAACTTTATGTATTAAGAATTTTGGTTTAGCATGGCTGGAAGTTTTATAGAGCACAAAAGAAGTGAATTAAAATTTGTACAATAAAGCATTTATGTATAGGTAATAATTCTCAACATACTATAGTCTTCTCCATTGCTTCTTTGTCAATATTTTACTTTGTAGAAGAAGTTATAATCTTCTGGAAAATTTTTTGATGGCGTAGGAATACACAGTTTCCTAAAATAAAGCCTACTTGGTTTTGAGCTTACTTTTTCCGAAGAAAAAAAAAATACAGCATGGTATCTCCTATTTCGACAGCACCTTACACTTGGATTAAAGTAAGTGTAAGCTGTTCTGCACAACTTTTGCTGAAAATAATCGATTTTAATTTCAAATAATCGCTTATCTCCAACATTATCTTGAAATCATAAAAAATTCTCAATAAAAAAAATCACAGTAACCCAAATCGAAACAAAAAAAGAAACTTATCTTATCTCCCAAACCATAAATAATTAAAAATTGACAGCCAATAGCAATTATTAAACTAAACGCTTAACTATAAAGTTCGACCGACCAACACTTGACCCACTGAACGACCAGTTATTATACAAGTTAATTTCACCCAGAGACCGACCGAAAGATGTTTGCATATTTAATGCAAATGATTTGAAAAGATTTCACAAATTGATTTGCAAATTTAAAAATGTAGCAAATTAAAATATTTGTTTAAAGAAAATATTTATGGTGCAACTTCCTCATTTGGTTTGCAAGTTATAAGCGCAAAGTGAAAGCTTTGATTAGGAAAAAACTTCAAAACTATGAAATAATTATGGTAAGCATAGAAAAAACATCAACTCTCAGTCATTAAACCAGCAGTGAAATTTGTTTGCTCATATCTCGCAAACTAAGACAATAACTAATAACAAAATTACATCATTGTGATGTGATTTGATGTAATCTTGCTGATTGGCAGCGCATTGCGTTGCGAGTTACCTCAATTTGTCTTCTTCATTAAAAAATCATTATTTATTATTGTAAGTAAAAAAAAATAAAATAATAATGTATCTCCATTTGTTTATTCAAAAAATTAAGCTTAAAACAAAACAGCTGTTCGTGTTGTCTACATATGTAGTTCCATTTTTAATTAGCTTTTGATGACCTGACCACGCTTAATGGCTGGAGTACGTAGCTTGTCTATTATTTTATGAGCTATAAATTTTGTTTAAGCTTTGGAGGTGGTTTAAAAGTATTAAAGTTTGGTTGACCCCATTTCGTAAAGCTTGAAAAAAAAAAACTTCGAAAGTTTTTGTTTGAAGAAACTTTGTTTAATAACTTTTTAATTGAAGTTCTTTAAATGGATTGTGGAGTTTTCTGGGAATGTTGAATGATTTTGAGAGATGTTTTTCGTGTTGATATAGACTTGTCCATCTGTCTAGCTAACAGTATGCACATTAAGTACTTGGAGACTATAAAAAAAGAGACTTCAAATTTCGATATTGATGCTTTCCTGTTCCCTCTAATATGCAACGTACTTCTCAAACCATTCCTTAGTAGTAGTAGTACTCATAAAAAACTGTTTTTTTTTTCTCATTTTTTTCTATAAAAAATAGAATATTCTACATAGCTTCATAACGATTCGTTAGAAGATGCTATTAAAATTCGTCCCCTTTTTTGTCACATTAACGCTTTTCTGTACTTTACGAAATCAAAGGCTTTCAAACTATAATCTTGAAAGCTTGAAAATTTTTTAACGAGGTCCAGCGTCCAAATGATATTGTTACAAAAAAGAGGTTTTCAAATACTTCAAAGAGTGCTTGGTCCGAATGATAAAATCTTCACAATATTTACCAAACTAAAAGCACAAATTACAAGCATTGTACGGATTTCTGAGAAACCTCCAGCTAATTCATGTAATATGAGCACTTGTCAAGTTACAAACCATAAATCTTCCTAAGTACTACCACACACAGTGCCGCTGCCGCGCCGCCCAAGTCATGCAACTTTAGACAATCGTCAAAATTTCAATCACCTATCAACCTCAATCAATTATGTACAAATATTTGTGGAAAAATATTGAAACAAGTCAAGACAAAACCAAGACTAAGGCCAACCATAAGAATTTTAATAGGCCAGACGGCGGAACAGCTTGTTGTAAAAACTGGTTAGACACCAAAAAGAAAAAAAAAACAGAAAATTTGCACAAATATTTACAACAATTAAAGCCAAGCTGGCCGAGATGTCATAATCGAGAGAAACAAATTATGAGGCAAAACGAGAAAAAATAATATTTTCAGAGACATATATCGAACTTTGAGACGTAATATTTATGTTGTTGGGCTATAATAGCCGGCAAAACAGTGTAGCAGCGAAAGTTTCTAATTTTTTATGACATAATATTTCTTTTTTACATAAGATGTTTTGGTAAAAATTTTCTTAAATTAACTAAAAAATATTCCCACTATTTTTCTTTTATTTCACAGCAATACACCAATCAAAGATTTTTACGCCGGACGTAATGTCTTCATTACGGGTGCAACAGGCTTCGTGGGTGTCACCATTGTTGAGAAATTGCTACGCGATATACCGAATATTGGTACACTTTATGTGTTGATGCGTGCCAAGCGTGGCAAATCCGTCGATGAACGTCTCGAGGAATTGAAAAAGAATTCCGTTTTTGATAAATTTAAAGAACTACAACTTGAAGATCGTCTTACGAAGATTGTGCCCATTGAAGGTGATGTGGGCTTGGAGAATCTCGGCATATCCGCTAAGGATCGTCAGACGCTTATAGAGCATGTAAATGTTGTTTTCCATTCGGCTGCAACATTGGATTTCTTTCAATCGCTCAAGGAGACAACCAATATAAATCTTTTGGGCACAAGACGTGTCGTGGAGCTGTGCAAGCAATTGCGTAAATTGGATGCTTTGGTGCATGTTTCAAGTGCATATGTTAATGCTTATATAACAGAGGTGGAGGAGAAGTTATATCCGGCGCCAGAAGATCCAGAGAAGATTATACAGCTATCGGAGACGCTGAATGATGAGGCTTTAAAGGAATTGGAACCAAAGTGCGTAGAAGAGTTTTTAAATAAATTTATTTCTTATTTAATTTTATTATTTATTTTAGACTACTCAAAGATCATCCGAATACGTACACCTTTACCAAACATCTGGCCGAGCATGAGGTTGCCAAAGTGGCCGAACGTTTTGCCTGCGGCATTGTGCGTCCGAGCATGATAACTGCTGCCTGGAAGCAGCCCATACCGGGTTGGACTATTTCAAAGAATGGACCACAAGGTTTCTTTATGGGCGCTTCAAAGGGCATATTGCGTCGTTTGCCGCTTGATCCGAGCATTATTATGGACTATATACCCATTGATGTAGTTGTTAATGGCATCATAACCACGGGTTATTATGTGCACTCGCTGCAGCTTAAGAACGGTGCACGTCCTGCAGAGCTGCAGATCTTTCATTTGACTTCGAGCACATATAAACCATTCCGTTTTGAATTGTTGGTCGATAAAATCAATAGCTATTTGCATCAGTATCCCTTGAAGTCTGCCGTTTGGTATCCAAATCTGCGTCTGGTGAAGAGTCTGTTTCTATTTCGTGTTGCTGCAATACTGTTTCATTTTATACCGGGTTTCTTTTTGGATTTGGTCACTAAACTAGCGGGTGGTAAACCAATGTAGGTGTTTTTTTTTTACTTTTAAATTATTTTTCTAATAATTTCTGCTTTTTATAGCTTAATACGTTTGCACAAGAATGTCTGGAACTCGTTGAGCACACTGGAACGTTTCATCTTCACCGAATGGCATTTCGATAGCAAGCGTCTACTGGCGCTCTCTAAAACGCTGGAACCGGCCGATCGTAATACTTTCTTTATAGATATTGGTGAGCTGGCTTGGGATGAATATTTTCAGAATACCATACTCGGCGTACGTCAGTATTTGAGCAAGGAGCATCCGCGTAATTTAGAGAAGGCGCGTAGCAAGGATAAGATGTAAGTTGTTGTTGTTGTTGGTGGCAATAGATATGCAGTTAGTAAATAATATTTTAAAATTTCACAGTCTGCTTGGTCTACATGTTGCGCTGCAGCTGGGCTTCTACTATGGCGTTTTCAAATTCATTATTGCCGTATTTGGCATCACGAATGCTAAGGCTGCGCTGATATTACCCGTGGTCTATTATCTTGTGGGACTGCTCTAAACTTTTTTTTTTTATGGCATTTATTGCTATTTTGCATTTTTTGTGTTTGCTTAAAATTATATAAGATATATATTTATATTTGTAACTCGTTGGTTGGGTATTAAAGCATAAACTTAATACTAATTGAAAGGCGTTGTATTATTTATTTATTTTGTTGCATTTTGTGTCATTCGTGCAATATAGCGCACATACAAAACTAAATATAGCGCATCTTAAAGTCGCACACACTCAACTAGACTAGCAGCATTTGAGCCTACCTTTGCATCAAAACAAATTCAAATTTCAAAACTTTTAACGGAAAATAGCTGTGCTGTCGATAGTCTAAAAAATTCCACGAACAGCATGTACAACATGAAAAGAATCGCCCTGTGCATATTCTACACTCTCATCATAATGCATTGAAAATAGTTTCAAATATATAAAAATTTTAACTAAATGTGTCAGCAAACTCAACGAAAATAGTTAATACTGCCAAATAACTAAATATCTGTGCATTATAGCGTATCTCAACTGGATGTCTGCCTTTGCTCTAAAAAATCCCACGAACAGCATACACAACATGAAAAGAATCACCCTGTTCTGTTTTGATGCTTACTCGCTCACACAGCATTTGTTGTTATTTCGCGCTTGCTATATTTTGTTATAATTTATTAAATTAAATTTCTTCAAGTCTGCCATGACACATTAATCAATTAATAACAAAAAAAAATTAATTTATCAACAATATGCCTTACGCTTACACGGAAGACAATATTCTAATTTACAAATTGATTGCATATAATATACCACCGGAGGTGAGTAAATTAGTTAATAAATTAAAAATGCAAATTAAATTGTTTTCTTGCACAAACATAGGTTATTATCGAAGATGTACAGCATTATTTTGCACATTTTGGCCAACTGCAGGAAGTGGAGTTTATGCCAAGCGAATTTCTAGCGGAGTGGCGTGCGGCCAGTGTCCTGTTCTCGAGTGCAAAAGTAGCAGCTAAGTAAGTAAATAATAGATAAGTAAGAGGAGACACCCCAGAGAAGCAAACTGCGCCATTGTGATCCTTTGGATGATATAGCTTGTTTCTTGCGCCTTGTATTTCCCACAACTTCTGCAGTAGTCGTGTAAGCCAACACCGCAACTTGGTAGCATAACTTCATGTTAAATCATGTCTTGTATGAGCTAACAGCGTAGATATTTGTAGTCTTTACTGCAGCATTCTTTTAATAAAACCTTTTCCGAATTTATCATCTTCCACAGCGCACTTCACACTTACATACATCTGATCTGTGGCAAATTAATTTATGTCAAAGCTGCAAACAGCAGTCAACAACCAAAGTCTAAACTCGTTTATAGCGCCAATACCAATACGGATGACGGCACTGCTACGAGCGCGCACATACTTAAGCTCGACGATTACATATTGGAGAACATTATGAAACGTCTGCCGCTGTGCGAACAGTTACATTTCGCCGGCAGCTGTACACGTTTCAAGCACATCTTCAGCACAAATCAGAAAACTTTAGATTTCGAGGAACTTATTGACTTGGAACGTTTGGAACTGTATAACTTCTTCGTTACTGCCGGCGAATGCATTAGAATTGTGCGTGGTGTGCTGATGCATGATCTAAGCAGCTACATCTTCAGATTAATGTCCATGTATTGCAAGAATATAATAGATTTGGAACTGCTGTCGCCTACCGTGGATTTAAAGAGCATGAAAATACTTTTATGCAATACAACAAAAGTTGTACATTTGCGGCTAAACAGTTGCAAACTTGACGACAGCGTAATACTGGCATTGGTGCACATGCGTAGCCTAAAAACGCTGAATCTCAGCCGGAATATACAATTGACAGGCTTGCATTTCAATAGTTTAACGCCAACAATCGAATGCTTGAATCTATCGCATTGCACGGGCTTAAGGCCAACATTTATATTACAATTTTTCAAAGCATTTAACAATTTGAAAAGCCTTTATCTATCTTTCTTTTACAATATGACAGATGATGTCTATTGCAATATGGTTAGCCACTGTACACAACTTGAAGACTTGGAAATAAGCCTGAATAGCGCCAAATATGAGTATGTAGCAATGCTGCCAAAGCTGGAGAAGCTACGCATACGCAACGCTGCTGATTTTAGGCATATAAGTCCAATATTTTTGGAACAACTTGTCGCGCACAAGGCAACGCAATTGAAAGAATTGCATTTTAGAGGTCCCAAATATATGCTGGATGATAATATTTTCGCGGTACTTCGTGGTTTGCCGTTGCTGCGTCAACTATCAAGCGATAATGCTTCGCCACTGACATCGCTTGGACTGCTGCAATTGTCTAAACTGCAATATTTGGAAAATATTTCGCTGCTGGCTTTGGGTAGTTTCACTGCTTCGGATGTCAAAGCGTTAATAGTCGCTTGCCCGCGTTTGCGTTATGTTTACATCGCGCTTTTAGCACGTCTAAAAGTTGAGGAATTCGTTTGCTTCGTACATGAACTGATCGAGGAATTGCGCGCACAAAAATCCTGCGGCAAAGACTTGCGTAATGAAGCCATAAAATTAAGCATTCCAAACAATCAACTAATCGAAGCTATATCGGATGTGCGTAAATATGGCATTTATTTGCGCAAATTTCTTATTTCTAATCTTTCGCGTTTTTTTTTTTTTTTCAGAATACGAAATATTTGGCTGCAAGTGATTTGCTGTATATTTCGTATTGGTGCCAACCAAATGAGTCTTTATAGACATATCATATAGAAAAAAAATGCCTGTGATATATATAACGACTGTTCCCTATGAAGTACTACAGAGCGCGTGATTTATTTGTCTTTATATATTAAATATACTTTGTAAATCTAAATAAACAGCTATAGGAAGTTTCAGCCGTATATATAATTCGACTAAATTGGCGCTCTGAACTGTAGGAACATAAATTGTTGTTTAATAAATTAGTTGTTAATCTGTAGAATTGTTTTAATTAATTTATTTAATACATTTTCTTTTTCCCATTTAAAACCAAGTAACAACAATTTAATTTATTTACAAATACGCTCGACGGCAGCCAATTTCGTTGGCGGCTGCGGCGGTCGATCTAACAGCAAACGACTTAAAGTCGCCTGATTTTGTGCATAGAATGCACCTATAGCAGTACTGCTGCTGCCCCCATTGCCAGCAGCCAACAGCGCGCCATCCGGTGTCACCGACTGACGTACCAGCTCACGTAAACTAGCCGAAATCTTGGCCTTAGAAATTGACGCCTCATTGCGGCGCTGTCGCCCGTCAACAAAACGTTGTGACTGATGCCGTTTACGTTGTATCTGCTCCTTGAGCTGCTCGCGTTTCAACTGCTCGAATAGTTGCCGCTCACGCCAGTGCTCCTCGTGCTGCAGCTGTTCCATATAGTTATCATGCTGCAAACGTTTCAGATAACCATCCAGCATACGGTTGCGTATTTCATCCGCACGCCGTAGACGCTGTGTTAAGCGCAGACAGATGTCACGTTTGCGTATTGTATCGTCCAATTGTTTTTCCTCCTGTTGCACGGAGACTGCCTCACTGCGGCGCAACTCGTCGCAACGTCGCTGACACAGCTGTATATCACGATCCGTGCGCAACGCAGTCAAACGTTGACGTGCACGTTCGTCCTTTTCGTGCAGCGTAGCACGCAAGCGTTGCAATTCGTTGAGATCACGCTGTGCCAAAGCATTTAGACGCGCCTTTGTCTCGAGATAATCCTGAAATTGTTTATCATGCACTGCACGCTTGTACTCCTCCACTTGTTCAACGCGCAGCAATTCACGCTCGAGACGCTCATTTTCCCAGTACTTACGCGCCAGCCAGGCATGCTCCTTGGCCGCCGCTTGCTGTGTACGCTTGACTGCCATGCGATTTAGTATTTTCTTATCGTGCGTTGGCACACGTTGATAGGCTTCGCGCACTGTGGGCGCCAGACAAAGGTTAGCCATGGAAGCGCAGATTTGTAGCGATGAGCTCAAATCCTGTGGCATGTGTTTGGCGTGCAGTGTTTGCTGTGATTTGGATTTACCCATGCCGCGTATGCACAATTCTGTGTTGCTGTACTCCTTGGCAGTGTTTGGCTCCAAGTTGTTTAGTAGGTGCTAGCAAAAAAAATGTGACATTAGCTTGTATAGCGTATAGCGTAACACAAACTCACCTGCAATATTTCACAATCGCGCGTAAGGTGCTGCTGCTGCTGCTTCGAACGCTTTTCATCGGCTACACTACGGCTACGCACTCTGGCACGTTTTTTCACGCTACTCTCTGCACGATTGGAACACGCGGAGGCAGCACGCTCCGTTGCTGCTTCAGTGTAGGCACTACATCTGCTGCGTCTTGGTTTCAAGTCTTTGTTGCACTTGGAAGTGGGAGATTCAATTGGCTGAGTTTCCGTTTGCTGCTGCTGCTTATGTAAATCCTCGCTTTTATGCCGTAATTTGTTGCTGCTGTCCTTCGTTTTGCACTGCTCAGGCGTTTTCGTGCGTTGCCTTTTCTTCTTTTTTGTATCTGCACGCTGCGCTTCAATGCGCGCCAATTCTTCGAGCACTGCTAGCTCTGCATCCAATTCTCGTAGCGTGCCAATGCCGCTGTCCTCGCCAGCTTCCTTCTCGCCGGCACAACTTAAACTTATATTGCTACTGCTTGCATGCGTGCTATAGCAATCACAATGGCATATATCACAGCAAGTCTCCGCGAGCTCGAGTCGCTCCAACTGTTCCAACAGTTTCAGATGCTCATCGTCCTTGCGTGTCGACGACGACGACGTATGCCGTTTTTTCTTTGATGTCATGTCTTGCTACTTAGCGCGTAACCTTCGGCGCACGCTGGCACACTTTTTTATGTCATAATCGTATAACAGCAACACAGGACATATGTACATGCCTATTCAAAGTTTAAACTAGTCCTTTTTTTTATTTATTTTCATTTCTTCTTTATTTTTTTTTTTTAACTTTACTTGAATTGCGCGTATCAAAATATTTTTGTGTCAAATTCCTTTGCCTCGTTTTTTGTTTACTGCCCAATCGATTGGTGTCAATAGTTGCCATGGCGACGACCCGTGCCGTAAGGCTTCACCGTATTTTGTATAGCATTGTCAGTGATGGCCTTTTAACTTTTCTGCCTTTTAATTCATTTCGCGCATAATACGTATTAATTTGTTTTTGTACAAAACTATTTTTAGCCTGGGCTATACCGGAAATGTTTGGCAGACATACAAATGGTGTTCCCCTGTTCGTGCAAAGATGTTTTATTTGCTTTTAATTGAAGAGCAGTTTTTTAGTACTGAACAAAGTTAAATTTATGCTCGTTTTAACCTTAATCTGAAGGATATAAAGCTTAAGCAATTTAATTGATGTCTTAACTTCTACAAAAGCCTTCAAAACTTGACAAAGTGTAAAGGCGGAATTCGTTATTTTATTTGCTTTTGCTAGTAGTTGCTTAAGAATACACCGCAAAGACGAAAGAGTATGGAAACAAGTTTCTTTATATAGCTAATGCCACACGTTGTGCGCCAATTATATAAAAAGTGTAGCAACGGCGGTTTTATGTAGTTAATGCCCCACGTTGGGCGCCAATTATATATTAAGTTAATTTTTATAATTAAGTGGCCTTACACACTTAATTAATTAAATTAATTAAAATATTTCAAACACTCATTCTTTGTTAGTATATATAGTATATTTATCAACATAATAATTCCTTCAATAAATTCATTTAAATTTGTATATAACATTCTTTTTTATATATATATGTTGTTGTTGTTTTACGTTATTCGTATAATTGCAATATGTATAAGTATATATTTCTATTTTTTTTTTAATAACAAACACTATAAAAAAAATAATTAAATAAATATCAAACTAAATAATAAACCACCAGTTTAAAGCAAACTAACTACATTTGCTTTAATTAATTTGTTATAAATAGATTATTTAAATTATTTTGAGGAGGGGAATGTACACAACTTTTGTTTGAGCTGTACTACGAAATATTTAGTGAATTGTTTTAGTAAAATAAAGAAAGTTAAATTTTGTTTTTAAATAGAAAACCTCAAAATTTTTTAAATTGTTTTATTTGTTAATACTGACATAACTGTTGCTGTAACTGTACTTTTAATATGTTTATATGTATATTGCTGTTTATAATTTTAATTGTTGTTGTACACTTTGGGCTTAAACAATAGTTTTGTATAGTAAATAAAAAAAAATTAAATAGTTTAACAACAAAATTCAACTAAATTCTCAAATACAACAAATAAATAATTAATTTCCTAAAAAAAAATATTAAAAATAAACACATACACCACCCATAAATTAAGCACCTGAGTGTATAATGCTAATCTAGTAGTGCTGGGAAAAACATCGATTTTTCGACCGATACTTCGATGTTTTTCATATGAAAACATCGTTGCATCGGTCAAAAAATCGATGTTTTCCTAGCTCTATAATCTAGTCTGTTAAAGTCCTTCGTCGTTAAACACTGCTTACTCAAAAACTAAAGGTATTGAGGTAAATGGAAGTACAGGACATGTAGGCTCTAATTGCAATGATGTTGCCATGCAATCAGCGGCGGCAGCGTAATCGCCAAGCGATTCCATGACTTTGCCCAAGCTGAACCTGTAAGAAGTGAAATATACATTAATATATATATATTTTTTTTAGATATTATATATATACCATATCATTGGACAGTTGGGATCCAATTTGGCAGCATCTTTGAGCATTTTTTCTGCTAAACGTGGTTCGCCTAAAATTAAATGCGTTTCGCCCAGTGCACGCAGTGCCTCAGTATGATTTGGATTGGCAGCGACAGCATTCAGAAAACATGGTTTTGCTTCGCTCCATTGTTCCAGATGCACGTAGATCTGTCCACGCTGTGGAGTAAGAATTGAAATAAATTAGCAAAAAGTAACAAAATTGGCGCCCAACGTGTGGTTTTAAGTTTAAATATGCTATCTATACTAGAGCTTGGAAAAGCAACGATTTTAAGACCGATATAAAAATCGTTGTTTTCCCCGCTCTAACACCTACCATAAACATAATTTGATGTGATAGCGGATAAATTTGAGATGCTTCATGTATACAATTAAGCGCCTCATTTGGCTGTTCGATCTTCAAATAAACTTCGGCTAAGAGTAACCAGATCTATTAAAAAAAAAAAAAATAATTTATAATTAATAATTCAGTTTTAGTTGCCCAAGCTACGCACCTTAATCTGTATCATCCATGGACGCTGCGGTCCCGGTCGTTGTGTAAATGAGCTTAACGAGCTGGCGGCTTCACTGAGCGCCTGTTCTACACGTGACACTGCAGCCAGTGAAGCAGCATAGACGGAATCTTTAAAAAGAGCAACAATATAGACATATTATAATAAATATTTAAACAAAACTTTTACGCATTTTACTATGTACTACAAACAAAATTAATTTTTAAGTTAAAATGCTTTAAAACAGTAGCAGTAGAGCGCCTTAAAGCATGAAGTTTTTATAGTTGCAAACAGGAAAAATCTGTAGGGTGTATTAGTGTATTTTAGTAAAGAGTTTAAATAAAATAAAGAGCTACATTGTAACAAACAGCGCAATAAACTAGTTAGGAAGATACCAAGTGTAAGTGTGAGAGTAGAAGAGTTAGTTAGGTGTTTATTTTAGTTGTAGTGTCTAAAGTTCTTTCGAGAGAAAACTTACAATTATATTTTTTATTTACACATTCCATGTTGTTTTAAATTAAACATATTTGTTTTGTTTTGGTTTTGTTTTCGTTATTCGTTATAAAAAAATAGGTTTTGCATTATTAGTTGAAATAAAATTAGTTGAGTTGATTTTTGGTTTTGTTTTATGAACAAAGGAAATGAGGAAATGGTTAACTTTTTTTTTTTCTCAAATGAACCTAAAATGAAATGAAATATAGGTAAATGAAAAACGTAATATTTAAAATAGAAGAGGTAACCATTTAAACTTATACGCAAACAAGTAAACGAAAAAAATTATACATAAACTGCGATAAAACCGCAGATTTTATACACTGCACAGAAGGGTAGAACGTATACCGCGGCTACTAAAACGCATACAGCGACAGACAGAAAGGACTCTACTGACAGAGGCAGTAGGACAAGCTTATATCGTCAAACAACTACCATATTCAAAAATATTACTAGCAGGGCTTCGCACTAACAAGCTACTACGCCTTCTTATGTGCAGTGTATAGGGTATTTATATACACATAAATGAAAACATAAAAAATTATACACAATTCCAATTTAAATCAAAATGTATGACACTTTTTCATCACAAAATATAACACAAAACGCGCAACGCCAACTCACTTGAATCCTTATCGGACATTTGTGACGAATGCACCATATGCACACCGCTCTTTGTATCGGAATGTTTCTCATCCTCGCCACTCATTTGACCCTCATACAATTCACGCCATACAGCGAGCATAAATTGTACCGTTTCCAGTGCGATTTCCGCATCTTCTAAATGCAATTGCAGGTGGGCTTTGACATACAGTAAATTCAAATTATCAGGAAATTCGTGTAGCGCATCTTCGACTACTGCCAGCGCTTCGCGTGGACGTCGCGAAGCAGTCAGCAGCAGTGCAAATAAATGCAGACATGGTGCATGTTCCATGCGTAGCGCCAAAGCAAAACGTATGTGCGTCAATGCTTCCGTTATATTATTAAGCAGCGCATACTGTAGCGATAGATAATACTCGGCCAGATGATCGTTGCCATCATTTTGCACCGCACGTTCGAGTGCTTCCTGCGCTAATTTATTATACATATCGCGTTCGCCTTTTAGTGTAGCCTGTATGGCAAGCTGTTGATAGCCAATGCCAACAAATAGCTGACTGCGTGAAGGACGTAGGCCTGTGTTAACCAAATAAGAAAAGTATTATATTATATTTTAAAAGCTTTACAAAATAACCAACCTTTAGTCTCACGCTTTAATGCCTGTTGCGCATAGTCTAGACCCTCTTTGACCAATGATAGCGATTCATAGCACAATTTGGATGCCAATAGACATGGCAGCGGATCACTTGGTGTCAATTTTATGGAATCCTGTAGCACACGCAGCGCATGCATATGTTTGCCTGCTGCAATCAGACTTATGCCGTATTGACGCCAGATATGTTGCTCACCGAAAGAGAATTTCAATGCCTTTTCAAACGATTCACTCAGCAGCTGTGTTAGACCCCAACGCACGGTGGCTAGCGTTAATAGATCATAGACTGCTGTTACATTGCCCATGGCATGTTGACGTGCCACACGAAATTCTGGACTCTGTGAGAGCACTGTATCACGTACAGCCAATGCTTCAGCAATGAGTAATAGCAACAATGTTTCCTCTTGTTGATTACGCGGTGAAAATTGATTGCGTGCTGCATATTTACGTGGTTTCCAAAGACGTTTGCCGCCAGCACCGCGCAGCGTTTGTGCACCAGATTTTTTATTAAATGGTGGCGCGTAAATAGTGCCGGAGACGCCACGTAGCAGCACCTCCGCCAATTGGCGTGCTAAGGTTAAACGCAAAGACTGTGTAGTACGTGTTTCAATGGCGTTCAACATTATGCGGTAACGTTCAACACCCTCTTGTAGCTTGCCCGCTTTAATCAGTACTATGGGCGCATGTTGTAATGCTGTTTCGAGTATGGCACCCATGCGGCGATTGATTTCAAGCGTTGTTGCTGCCGGTATGGTCGAACTAATGGCAAAATTACTGCTCGATTGTTGTACAGTCGAGTTTACGGTGAGTGTGGAACCAGCATTGGAATTATTTGACGAAGAACTAAGCGCAGCTATATCCTGTTCTTGCAAATAGAGTAGACCCAAGTCGGAGGCGCGTTCAAAGCAGGCAATCTGTCAGTTAAATGTTACAAAATTAACAGATTAAAATAATAAATTATAATAATGCACAAACCATTTCCGTATCTCTTTCTGCCTTTTTAAATTTTGATGAAGGCTTTGAAGTCTGCTGCTGCTCCAGACAAAGCCCTTTAATGGCATACGATTCGGCTAATATTTTCAAACTGCGTCTGTTGTAGGGAAAACAAATAGTTTAGCGTCTAGTTTAGTTTCCAATAAGAAATTATTACAGTGTTAGCTCCTTCTCCGCCAGCGTATTCAGTTCGGCTTTGACAAAATTCTCCAAACTCTTCTCATGTTCACCGCATGCAAATGACAGTTTGGCCAACAGCAGATATGCATCCAGCGCTATGCCCGCCTTCTGTCCATGTTCGCCAATAACTAAATTTAGAAAACGCCGCGCATCCGATAAGCCATTCTTGGCCTTGCTATAATTGGCCTCTATGGGCGCATTATCTTCGAGATAGTTCTCTAGGCGTGCTTCACCAATTAGGAAGTTCGCCAGACAATCTATAAAAGTATTTTAGTTTTAGCTAATAGTATGTATACGATTTTATATATGTATATTAGATGACTAACCATTGTTCGGCGAGCCAGATTTTAGCTCCTCGGTCAGCTCAATGACACGCGTCCATTTGCCCTCGCTGCGACAGCTTTCGATTAGTGCTTCTACTTTTGTTGTATTGCGCATTCTGTTGCTCATAGTATTTGACTTTTTGTTGTTATTCAATTTAAAAGCGTTTAATTACAGCATTAAAGCGTTATAAAATATATTTTTACACTCAATAATTCTTGCAGTAGCTAATTTTCCTGGAGTTGTGCTCCGGTTTTGCTGTTTTGCAAGTCGTCCACGTTGTTGCTCTTCAATGCCTATTGTTTATTTGCACATAGTTTCGGTCTTTTGCTTGTTTCTTTTTAATATTATGCAATGTGTATAAACAAAAATTCACTTTTCGCGACGCTAATTTAATTTGTTATTCCTCTTTTTTTTTGCATGTTCGGTGTGCAGTGTGCACCGTTGCGAAAAATCTGCCATATACCAGCTGTGTACGTGCAATGTACTAGAAAATACCAGCACGCACATTGTATGTGCGCGCTAAATTTAAATTTTGTATATTGTGTGGAATGATTTAAAAGTTTAATATTATTAAGAAAAAAAGCGAAGAAAATATTAAGCAGAGCTTGTGTTGGAAGAGAAATTGCTTATGCGAGGGGATATATATAACTTCTGATTTGAATATAGCACATGTTTAAATTAGTTTTAATAAATTTATATGCTAAAATAGTTTGTTTCATTTTAACATAATTTTAGGACAATTTTAAATCAATTCAAATAAAAAAAATTTTACAATTTAACATAAAATTATTACATTTCCGCAATTAAATTAAACTTTTGAAGTACACCGCGACAAAAGGATTATTAAGAACATCACTCAAACACGTACAAAGCAACTGGCACTACTGTACTTATGTAAGAAATGCATGCGTTAGAGCGAGTAGCATATACAAATTAAAGTTATACGTGACTGATGCTGGTTGGAAAAACGTTAAATTACCGCAAAGCTACGTGCGCTGCTGAAAATTTGTGCGTAATTCTATAAAATCTGCTATTTTAATAAGTTTTTTCGCTTTAAATTCTGTCACAACTTATAAAACAAAGTAAGTCTCAGGCGTGCTGCTAGAAATTCAAAAGATTTTCAATTAAATTCTTCACTTTTGCACAGCAAACAAACAATGTCCACCAAAATCGGCGCCAAGGTACGCGTACATCCGCTGGTGTTCTTTCAAATGGTCGATGCGCACGAGCGGCGTCGCATGGATACAACACGCGTGATTGGCGCACTACTAGGTAAGCGCTGGGACAAGGAGAACGGACGCCTGGAAGTTACCAACTCATATTGCATCATACACAAAGAAAACGAGGATACTGTTGAGGCCGATCTACACTATGCTGCCGAAATGTACGACTTGAATACGCGCGTTTGCCCCAATGAAAAGATTATCGGCTGGTATTCGACGGGCGCTGAGATCAATAAACACAGCGCCGTCATACATGAGTATTATATGCGTGAATGTGAAGATCCCATACATCTAACCATGGATGGTACACTACTTAGCGGTAAGTTGGGCTTGCGTGCTTATAAATCTGTTGTTTTGGGTGTGCCAGGCGGTACTAAGGGACACATGTTTACGGTCGTACCGTTGGAATTTACATCGGAGCATTATGAAGTTACCGGCTTCGATATGCTCAAGAAGACACTGCAGAAACCGACACTTGAATTGCAGGTCAAGACCGATTTGAATCTGTTGGTGCATGCGATTAAGGAATTGGAGCATAAAATCGATTTGCTTTTGAAGTATATCGGTAATGTGCTGGAACGTAAACGTCTGCCGGATACTACCGTTGGACGTCAATTGATGGATTTGATTAATTCGGTGCCACTCTTGAAGCCGGAACAATTTAATCGCATGTTCAACGAAAATCTACGCGATATGTTGATGAACATTACTTTGTGTTCGTTGGTGCGTCTACAGGTGGAGATCAATGAGAATTTGAGTTTTCTGCCGGATGCTTAGGGTGGAGAATGTTAAGCAAGAGGAGAAATGAATGGAGAAGAAGTACAGAAGCAACTGAATTACTTAAACGAAGTACGACGAAAGAAGAAAGTAGAAGATTATTAAAATATGACAAAATTTAACTAGTTTTAAAAAAGAAAATAAATGTGTTCCGGGACTCACCATGAGTAAGTAGAAAAAGAAGAGTAGTGAAGAGATGTACTACGAATGTTCAAGAGCTAGATGAAAACTTAAGAATATTTAATATTTATAAATAAGCAACTATTATAAAACCATAAGCCACAATGAAGACCGGAAAATTTGTGTATCCGGTATACAATATAATTTGATAAGCCGAAGAAATGAAGCACCTGCGCACACTTAAGCGTAATAGAACATATAAAATATGAAAAAAAAAATGTATTAAAGCTTTTTATTGATAAAGAACTGATCATGTATCTCCATAATTAACTATAATCTCGAGATTATACTCTACGATATAAAAGAAAACATAAAAAGAAAAGAAATATTTTCCAGCAGACTTAGTCTATAGAAAAACCGTTACTTAATATATTATACTTCCCATCTTACATATATTTTATAAGCTTACCCAACTTATGCCTAAGAAGAGTTGAAGAATTAGGATTTAAAATTATTTTCGGCACTTATCCCCCTACTACTCCACTGACTGACAACATATTCTTTGAAACACAAGTTCCATCTAAAAAAATCTTGGGATATTCCCAAATATTATATATAGATTTCCTTTAAAAGAACTTCCAGAGAAGTATCTGTCAAATAAAAGTCAAATCTAATCGCCATTAGTACACAAAGGTCAAATGAAGAAGTATAACAAAACAATAAACATCTGATGGCATAGAGAACAAAAATTTATTTTTGGGACTCCCGGACCACCCAACTTGCAACAAAATCAAATAGGCGAAGTATACACTTGCATTAGATTAGTATTTCAAAATATTTTTAATATAAAGATGAGATAATCAGGTCCAAAATCTAACAATTAAGTTGACAAGACATTTTGTTTTTTTGTACAGGCTTATCAGCCTGGTTAGTGACCGATGTTGTGAAAAAGAGATGCAGCATACATTGTTGCCAGTAAGTGTGAAAGGCATAGGACGCGTGTCTCTCTCTCTCTGATAGTACTTACAAAGTACAAACAGTATCAATTAGTGGGCAAAGATTGTAAAAAATTAGCCAACTATCGCATAAATCAGAACGAAAAAAATAAATAAACAAAATAAACTTAGGGAAAAAGGTTTAGTAAGATGTGGACGAAGTTTTTGTACGCTACACAGGCTTTATAAAAGATGGCAAGGTTTAGGAGTTAGCTTGAAAGAAAGAAAAATTAAATGCTATTCTAAATGCAGTTCTAAATTTTATGAAACCACCATAGAAACATATGGGAACATAGGATTTTTCAGTTTTGCCTGTGCAAACAAAGCAAAAATTCAAAAAGTGGCACATTTTCTATAGAATTTATAAGAAAATAATGAAGAAATATATTTAAAAACTTGCTTTTATTAGTGTGGCAGTGTGTATGCCGCATTTACTAACTGGAACTACTACTTTAAAGTGTTACAAATTTCCACTCAAAACTGCATATACCCTTTCATACCCTCTGTGCAAAGCGTATGCGAATATATATAAAATAAAATCAACACACGTCCGAATTTAATGACTACCTTATCATTGCTGATGGTCAAGGGCTATCTCAATATATAAATACCATAGGGACGGACGTCGTACTGTGACGGATTTGTTGTATTGACAGCCGATAGGAGCATCTTGTATGCGTTGCCGGTTGCTAGTCTCAGCATAACCGGCAAACGCTGCAGAAGAACGAACTGCGGTCGCGGTTTTAAGAATTTTTGGCGAGAATTTATTTTAGTTTTAATTTTTATTTTGCCGTAAACGCATGGAAAATGCTTTCATTACTCGGCATGAATCAGCTAGTTTGTCGCTGTTGTTTGCTGGAGAATCCCAAATTGACTTATAATCTCAATGAGAACAACAACTTGCGACAAGAATTAAACGAATTGGCGCCTAGTGTGCACATTGAACCGAATGATGGGCTGCCGGACGTAATCTGTGAACTCTGTCTATCACGCATACGTGACGCGCTTGAATTCCGGCGACGTTGTGAGGAGACTGATCGTCTACTGCGCAAGCGACATGCAGAAAATTGGCTTGCTTTGGAGAATTCAGAATTATTGGATGATGTGTTGGAAAGTTTAGCAAAGGAAGTGGCACAACTGGAGGCACAAGAGCAGCAAACAAAATTGCCGGAATTTGAGTTTGAGCATATATTAATGGAACAACCAGAAGTGTTGGCTTGTCAGTTGGGTAAGTAGTAAGTGGTGCAAAGCAGTTATTATCTTAATTTATAAACAAACACTTTTTACAGATACAACCGAATTTAATGCCTACTTTCCGGCGGATTATCCAGTCTCTGCAAGTGTACTAAGTGCAACAACTTTGGATTCAACAATTTATGCTGATAGCACATTTGAGAGCTTAAACACACCACCTGCAACAGCTTTGAACTCAACAATTTATGCTGATAGCACATTTGAGAGCTTAAACACACCACCTACAACAGAGTTAATGTTGTTGCCCACAACACTGGACAACACTTCAATGCCAGTTCAAGCAGAAGAACAACAACAAACGAACAAGAAGCAGCGACGCAGCAACAACAACACCACCTGCAAACCACGTCCCAAATCATTGCATCCGTGTAGCGAATGCGAGAAGAAATTCACGCGTAACTTTCAGCTGAAATTGCATTTAATCTCGGTGCATAACATTGGCGATGGACTGCGTTATCAGTGCGAGGTGTGCACGAAAACATTTGCCTCCGGTCACAGTCTGAGCTATCACTTTAAGTCTATACACTCGGTCGAGCGTCCGTTTGAGTGTGTACAGTGTGAGCGCCGCTTTGTGCTACGCACGCAGCTACAATCCCATCTACGCGTGCACACCGGTCACACGGCGCCACGTATCTATGAGTGCAACAAGTGCGAGAAGACCTATCCGACGCGTTCGAATTTACGCACGCATATGCGTTTGCATAATCCGCCATTGGAACGCCCGTTCAAGTGTGACGAATGTACTAAGGCATTCTATACGCGTGGACATCTCGATTCGCATAAATTGGTGCACACCGGCGAGAAACCCTTTGCCTGTGTCTTCTGTGTGCGTTCGTATCAGAGTATTGGCAATCTGAATAATCATATGGTACGACAACATGCCGATATTATAGCCAGTCAATCCAATGGCGATGTTGCTTATGAAAGTTGAGGATGTAAGTTTAGTCTATATAAGTGGGTATAAAATAATAATTTTTGTATTTTTTGGAAAAGTATTAATAAAAAGTTTGTCGTGCATATTGTATTAGAAGGTGCTGTGTAAAGTCTTCAATACATTTAGAAGCTTTTGAGCACGTTGGGTCCAAGAAATAGCTTAGACAATGTACAAAGGTGCTACTAGAACTACATAGGTGCTACTAGAACTACAAAGGTGCTACTAGAACTACCTGAATTGCTGCCGTATAGCATTAGAAATTTGCTCCAACAGCTACACCCTCCATCATTAATTTAGATCCACTACATGTATTCAATTTTAAAGACGCATCTGTCAAGATCTGTCCGTCTTTACTTTAACAGTTAAGTGCCTGATTTTAACAAAAACATAAACAAAGCTTTTAAATAAATAAAAAAAAAATATGTACTTAAGCTGCTTCCTGACGATCGATCTTCATTGTGCATTTTTGTGTCTTCAGAGCATCGCTCTTGAGACGCGCCTATATAGCACGTACCATGCAAACCGCTTAATCAACATATCAACTCGAATAACCAAGAGTCGAGTGTTAAAATCATTGTTCAATTTAACACGTAGTTGTTTAAGAGGAAATTAAAGGTCTTTGTTTGATTTCCGTTTATAAATATTTTTTCTAGATGACTAATTAGCTATACTATCAAGGGTCAATGTCGTTGAGCTTATAAAATGTTGTCGAAGATAAGTGACTGACTATGAATAAGGGTAATCACGTGAAATAGATTTCGAAAGTGAGTGTAGTCTGTTGTTTAATATAGATAATATATTTAGTTAGATCACGTGAACTTAAGCAGGGTGTTTAATACTTATACAGTGTCTGCAATGCCTTAAAAAAGCCTTCGTACAGCCTATAAATTATATATAAAATAATATAATAGCCATGTCCGTCTGTCTGTCGCTTACCTGTGCACCATATTCTTGGAATATTTGGTTGAAAACTTGTTTTGTAATCTTTTTATAGCCAGTAGCAACATTCGTATTAGTTTGATAGCTATATGTATACTGGAAGGTGCTGCATAGAACATCGATTTTAAATCAAAAATAAGTTCTAAAAAGCAAACAACAACAAATACAGAGAAAGAAATATTAATAAAAAATAAAAAAAGACGCACGCTGCACGCATAAACAGTTTTTAATATAATTTAAAACACTTTAAAAACAAAAAAATTATTAAAACTTCAAAGTAGGTCATTAGAGTAGCCCAATTTTATATATCTAAGCTCTAAGGTCAAGTTTGGTGAACACAAATTATTATTATGTATTTTAATTTTTTTTTTCTTTTTTTAAATAACAAACATTACATGTAATAATAACAAATTTACTTGCCTAATTAAACGCAGAGGTCAGCATTAGTAGACAGATGACAGCGTTGACATTCGCCTTAAACTTAACATCAAATCTTATATAGAAATTACAACAACATATATCAAAGAATGCTGACATCAAATTTTTTTCTTAAACTTAAATTCAAACGTCATTGAGCAAAGAGACAGACAGACTAGTAATTGTTGTTGTTTAAGTTAAAGAAAATAAAATAAAGATTAAGTGACGGAATTCGTTTAACTAATTTTATTCGATTAACAGAATGCAAGCAAATTTTAAATTGATGTGTAGTGTACAAAAGCTGTGAGTATTTAAAGCTGTAGAAAGTTTTAGCCAATGATATGTTAAGCTTTTAGTGCCTGGGCCAATCAACGTGCAGCAAAAACAGCTGTGTGTGTGCTTTTTAAATTTTAAAAGAAAAAGCAGATATTATTATGTACTAACTGTAGGTGATTGCAACATATTTAAAGTCCATAAACAAAAAATGAAGCTAATAAAAAGATAAAAAAAAAACATAGTTAAACGCCATAATTATGACATATTTCACTGTCAGCTCGTTTGGTTGTACATTTGCTTGAACTCTTCTTTTTTTTTTTTTTTGCAGCAATTTTGTAATTGAAAAGCTTGTTGTGCGAGTACTCAGTCTTTTATTTGCTACGCGAATATGTAGCAAGCAGTTGAGACATTCATTTAATCAAGAAATAATTCACTTGTCTCCTCTTCATGATTTGTTTACAACTCGTCACGCTTGTTAGTATCCAAAGCATAGCATTAAATTGTGCTGGAATTCTAGAATAGTCTAGTTAATTGACAGAGCTAGATTTCCTAGACAGACAACTGCTTATAAGTCATCAATGGGCTTTGAGATTAGTGTCTTAAGTTGAGTGACTTGAAGAAAGTGAAAGAAAACTTTTAAATATAGGATTTAGTCTGTTTTAAATTGAAATATTGTGTATAAAGCTTAACAAAAAAAATTACAAAAACTAACGCTATTCAAACTGTTTGCAATTGACAGTGCTTTTCAAAGCTATCACAATCGAATGCTACTCAAACTGCACCCCATTCTAAATGCCTCAAACTGTATCTGTATAAAATGTTTCATACTCCTGTATACCTCACCTAATGCTTTAAAAGCTTATTGCGCACAGAAATTCATGCAGTGAAAGCTCTACTCGCGGACAGCTCCCGCAGGCGGACAACTCCCGTAGCCGGACGAATTTTATAGTCCCAAGATTTTTAGCATGATTTTCATACAAAATCCGTTCACGTGGGCGGACGCTCCCTGGGCCGCACATTCTTATACAAAACATCTCCCGCAGGCAAAATACGGACAAAAATACTGGAACCGTGGCTGTCCGCCCACGGGAGCTTTCACTGTATGTATATCCAAAATTTTTATTTATTTTTTAACAAACTTTCACTTGAAATTTTTATTTTGCATTTTTATTTGCCGATTATCAAACATAAAAATATGTTGAAATCTTTATTATTTTTAAAAAATATTTTGCAAAAACTGAATGCTTTCGTCATTTGCGCACTCATCACAGACAATCTTTGAATACATCACCAACTCGTCGGGTTGTGTTTTGGTGAAATAAAATTATGAAAAATTAAAAAAGATATTTTGAAGGCGGTTGCTGCTTTTTATGATTTCTGTTCGCAAACTCGATGATAATATTTACAAGTTTATTATGATTTTTTGTTTATTTAATGTATATAAAAAAAAAAAATCCCCTAAAAATTATTACATTTCTTTGCGTTTTCTTCTTCATAAATTTTTTTACACATTAATTCGTTTAAATTCCATTACAAAATTTGTCAAATTATTTTTTAATGATTTTTCACGGTGTTCGAGTGAAGATTTTGTAAAATAAATTCGTGGAAAAGTGTGGCAAGAAATTGTGCGAAAAATATTATTGCAGATAAGACTGTAAAACCAGTCAAATACATCATTTGAATAAAATTTATGAGAACGAAACGGAAACGGAACAAGCGCTTGAAGGAAAACTTCGAGAAGGAAGGGTTTTGCAAACGAATTGTGGAATCAAGTCGTAGTTAATTGTGTCAGGTATTTGTGAATAAACTTTGAAGTAAAACTTCTTAGAAAGCATGGACCGTGACGAAAATGGGGACGGTTTTAGGATAGGTAGAATTGAAAATTGGGAAGTCTAACAACACATTCGTACGTCACCTCACTCTAACTCTGTTAGCATACATATAGAGGACCACGTACATCATCTCTCACTAGCATACATATAGAGGACCACCTACATCATCTCTCACAACCATACATAAAGAGGTTGAATGGGGTATCCTCCACTTGGTCGACTTTACGATGTTGCGACGCGTCCTGTATATGTCCTCTATGTGTATTATAGTGAGAGATGATGTAGATGGTCCTTTATATGTATGCTAGTAAGAGATGATGTAGGTGGTATTATATATGTATGGTAGTGAGAGATGATGTTGGTGGTCCTCTATATGTATGGTAGTGAGATATGATGTAAGTGGTCCTCTATATGTATAGTAGAGAGAGATTATGTACCTTCTGTATACTAATATCTTCTTAATATTATAAAACTTGCAACATGCCACATTATTAACTTATATAAAGATGTAAAGCATATTGGTGACAAACCTCTTCCATAGTAATTTTTCAGACTCTTCCCACCAATTTCTTTTTTTCTCCAACAAATCTATTCATATTTCATATATGTAGTCTGAAGTCTTATCCAACATATTAGTCACCATTCTATTGTATCAAAACACGTGCACTCATCTTCCAGAACATCCAACCGAATGCACACATCTTATCCCATTATCATATCTAATGCGTCAGCAACAAAACGCTGCATGTTCCAATCTGTTCTCTAATCTTTCTAATTTCAATGTTCTAGACATTTCTCTTGCAGTCATGCCAAGCGGAGGTTTGTTTCTTTTTCTCATTGATGTCATAATAAATCTAGACTTTCTCAAAAAGCATCACAAAAAGCAACACATGCAATCCAAACATATACTCGCACAAGTTTGAACATTTAGTTTAGCGGAAACTTTAATAAAAATCATTTATAATTTATACGAAACTAAAATGTGCGCGCTTCATAGTAGCTAAATATATAAAAGTTTATATACGCATGGAGATACACTGATATATAGTATCTATGGACCAGCAATGGAAATGATATTAGTCCATATAGTAGTAGTACATATTTAAGTAATGTCAGTCGAGCACATTCAACTTTTTACACTGTATACGCCGGTAGAGATCCACAGAGATCCACATGGCTTGGAGAATTTTAATTCGTGAGACGACAAAAGTGTTGGGGATGACAGACATACATACATACACATCTCTGGAGGTTTACACACGAGCAATAACAAATCAGCGCAGTTGAATTCAATTTTCCATAATCATTCTGTTCTGTCGGTAAATGACCAGAGTAAGTGTTGAGTGTACCGAACGAACGAACGAACGAACGAATGAATGAATGGAATGAATGGAACATATATAGAAACCACAATTTGATAATAATAAGAAGCAAGTAAGCTGATGTGTGAGATATAAATGAGAAATTGGGTGACATTGTTATTTTGAAGCATATTATTAGAGCAACATTAAGACATCATGGAAAAAATGTAATAACTGTTTAGAAGACTTCAAGTGTAGAGAAATGACAGATGACTACCAAAATTTCCACAGAAATTTCAAGAAATTTAAAAATTTCAACATAAAAATTTATTAAAAAACCTCCATCTTTGTTAGCTTCTCACACTTTAAACCATAAAATTTCACTCAAATTTTCAGTGCTACCCTCGCATGCGCTATAATTTGTTATTGTTGTGCATATTAACACTTTGTATGCATGTTGAAAAAATAAAAAGCGACGTAATTCGTTGATTTCTTATAATTTATACTAAATGGCGTCTTTGTGTTTATTTTGAGAAGATTTAAAAAAAATAAATAAAGTTGAAAGCACTTTTTTATAAGCTCAAGAACACTTCTAGCAGAAGTGCTGAAGCTTGAAACTAAAATGAAAAATAAATCTAAAAAAAAACAAAAAACAAAACATCACTCACCATTTAGTTCCACCACGAACACATCTCTTTAAAATTTAAATTTATTATCTCTGCTAATATACATCTTGAGATGATACAAACCATTGCATAGCGAAACTGTATCCAAGGTTTTTGAATCCAGTAAATATTTCATGGAAAAGCAGCTGGTTGAAGTTTTTCATTTTATTGGGAAACAGAGCAATCAGATTGACAAACAGTTAAAGCAAATGCAACATCTCTTACTCTCTTACTCTTACTCTTACATCTCCTACAAAATCTCTCACTATCATACATATAGAGGACCACCTGCAACATCTCTCACTACCATATATATAGAGGACCACCTACAACATCTCTCACTACCATACATATAGAGTACCACATACATCATCTCTCACTATCATACATATAGAGGACCACCTATGTCATCTCTTACTACCATACATATAGAGGACCACCTACAACATCAATCACTACCATACATATAGAGTACCACTTACATCATCTCTCACTATCGTTCATATAGAGGACCACCTACAACATCTCTCACTATCATACATATAGAGGACCACCTACAACATCTCTGACTATAATACATATAGAGGACCACCTACAACATCTCTCACTACCATACATATAGAGCACCACCTACAACATCTCTCACTACCATATATATAGAGGACCACCTACAACATCTCTGACTATAATACATATAGAGGACCACCTACAACATCTCTCACTACCATACATATAGAGCACCACCTACAACATCTCTCACTACCATATATATAGAGGACCACCTACAAAATCTCTGACTATAATACATATAGAGGACCACCTACAATATCAATCACTACCATATATATAGAGGACCACCTACAACATCTCTGACTATAATACATATAGAGGACCACCTACAACATCTCTCACTACCATACATATAGAGCACCACCTACAACATCTCTCACTACCATATATATAGAGGACCACCTACAACATCTCTGACTATAATACATATAGAGGACCACCTACAACATCTCTCACTACCATATATATAGAGCACCACCTACAACATCTCTCACTACCATATATATAGAGGACCACCTACAAAATCTCTGACTATAATACATATAGAGGACCACCTACAACATCTCTCACTACCATACATATAGAGGACCACCTACAACATCTCTCACTACCATACATATAGAGGACCACCTACAACATCTCTCACTACCATATATATAGAGGACCACCTACAACATCTCTCACTACCATACATATAGAGGACCACCTTTTCACACAATCTTCTTAACTAGCAACATTAGATCAGTTAACACCAAACTGCAAATATAAAAAAATTTATATTAAAAATGCATCTCTTGGAGTTTCAAAGAAAGCTAATGTTTATTCAGAAAAAAAACTTCTCCATTATACACTCCGCTACATAAATTTCATGACATCTCAACTACTTATGATGAAAAAAAAAAAAAACACACGCTCACTCCATTCAGGCTATAATCTTCAATAGACAAACTAAAGAAAATCTGAAGAAAGTGCCAGACATTAATAAACATGACTAATGAAAATTGAAAAAAACGACCTTCAGACCGCGAAATTTCCACAACAAACAACACGAGACAGGTACATAATACAGCAATAGCAACAACAAAAAAATACCAAAAAACTTCGCGAAACAGGTACAAAGAAGTTATTCGTTGATGTGTTAGAGCTGTCTGAGGCGAGCAAGCAGGAAAGTAGTTGTGAAAAATTTATTAATTTTCCGAAATTTACCGCCATAAACCGGTGCGAAAAAAAACTAAAAAAAAAAGAAAATAAAACAAAACAAGTTAAAATGCTGCAGTCGAGTGTGTACGACTTTTATATGCACTGTAAATTTTTATAGGGTACAAGTGCCTAACTAGATCTGTGTAGAATATTTTATTGGAATTAGTAGAAGCTACAACAAATTCGACTTTTAAGCTAAACTCAAACACAATAAAATTATTTGCTTAGAAGATACATGTTTGGAGAAATATTTGTATGGGTGGTACACCTTCTAGTGGTCCTATATGGACTGGTATGTAATATTTTATTAGTATTTAAGTAAGTTACAACAAGTTTGGCAAAGGAACAGAAATTTTTACTTTTAAAAATTATGAAAAGAGGTGCAGATTCTTATGGGTATTATTCCTAGGTGCGGAGCTGGCACGTACAATAAATGCAACCTTTCTCAAGCGGGAATAGCTGCATTCAATATTCAAACTTGAAGCCTCTATCTTCTATAGTCTTCAAGTTTTTGTTGTTCATAGATAGACAGTCGGACATGTCGAAATTTATTTGAATTTTTGTAGGAAGTTCACCTCTTTAGTGTTCCTATTTGAGCACTAATGAAATATTTTATTTGTATTGACAGAAGATATAAGAATTTCTAGCTGAATTGACAACAAAAATATACTTTTTTCATACCAAAACCTTGCAAGTTGGGACAGTTTTCAATGGGAGTCAAACCTTCCAGTGGTGCAATCTTTGCCTATATGAATTATGTTCTAAGAAATGATGTAAGATGCACCAAATTTGACATTTCTAGCCAAATAAACAATAATAAAAAAAATTTTCATACAAAAAGCTTGATAGGCGGGCAGATTTATAGAGGAGCTACATCTTTTAGTGATCCGTTGTGAACCTAAATGGAATATTTGATAAGGCTTAACGTAAGGTAAACCAAATTTTGGTGTTTCTAGCCAATAGAAATATTTCTAGCTGTTCTATTTTCCAGTTATATAATTTACAAGAGGACTTACAAAGAGAGCCTATTTTTTTTTATTATTTTCAATATTTCATAAAATTCCAAATAAACACTCAAATATAAGAAACTTCAATATACTTTCATATACAGCTGTAGGGTATTATAAATGCATGCGAGAGCAGGCAGAAAATCCAAGAGCGAGAGAGCCGGTAGTATGCTATAATTATTGCACGCACAATTTACAACAACAACAACAACAACAACAGCAATATGAAGAAGAACATTAATAACTAAATTACAACAGGTGCGTAAGAGCTTAGTTCACTTAGTAGGTTAGGCCACTAGTCAGAGCTTGCTCATATACGAACGGCCAATTGCATATAAAATATATAGGATATAAAAAGCAAACGTAAACAAAGCAAGCTATCTCTTTCGCACTCATAAAGAAAGATAAAGTCTGGCTTCTCTATCTAACATGTCTGTTTATATGCATTGGCCGTTGTGTTTGATTAATGGCTCAACCTTATAAGTGAGAGTGAAAGAGAGCGAGAGAGTGCAACGATCGACTGACTTGTAACTAGCATGCTACAAAAAATGTTCGCTCGTTAACGTAATTCAAAGCGTTACGTTACTCCATATGAAGCGGACGTCGTCGTCGAAGACAACGTGTGTCGGATTAGTCTTGTTTATTGTTGTTGTTGTTCTGCGCTTTCTTAAACTTTCTTTTGAGTGCGTTTGTTGTTAAAAATAAAAAAAATAAAAAAATTATGTCGCATATATAAATAAATGCGAAATTTTATAAAATAAAAAAAAATCTCATGCAATAAAAAAATATTTTTTTTTTATTTTTTTGCTTATTTTTGATAATTCGGCTGCACATTGTTAAACAATTTAGTGAAGAAAAAAAAAAAATAGACACAATTTATTGCCATTTAAATAAAATTAGCAAACTAAATTAGAACACAATAAAAATAGCTAATTTCGCTAACTAACAGACTGAGTCGTCGTATCTGTATCTGCATCTCAACTACAAGATACAAATGTATCTCAGCGCGTTATGATCGTCGTCGACGACTCAAGTTGAGCGCCGTTTTTCAGTTTTTCTTGCTGTGTTCAGTTTAACGTCGCAGTATTACGTCGACCTCTGCCGCCGCGTCGACTCCAGCGTCGTGAGCCGCGCTCGATTTGAGTTTGGCTGTCATCATTAGTGTTTTGATTGCGCTCCTGTGTGGTACGTCTGCTGTTGGGACCCGTCGGCATCGATTCGCTTGAATAGTAACTCGTTACGCGTGGTGCAGCATTATGTCGCTCGTCTGCGTCGCTCGTACGACTGACGCCAAAAATGCGAAAAAATAGACTTTTGAAACTTGCCCAACACATCGGTCTGGTTTGAAGTGCCTCTATATATAATTATATAGTATTACAGTTAAATAGTTCGAAACAAACGAATTTTTTTTAGATATACAACGAATTTTTGAAGAATTTTTCTGTGTTTCTGTGTTTTGTTTTAAATCGAAACTAAAAAAAAATTATTAAATAAAAAATTTTATAAAATTTAAATTAAAATATTTTTGTGTTAAAAAATAATAATATATGTGCTTGTGCAATATTTGAAAGCTTTAAAAAATAATAGATTTTAAGTGTTTCACTTTGTAAAACACTGGGAAAAAAGGAAATTTCCTTTTTTCTATATTTTTTTTTTTTATTTTTGGATATTTTCTAAAAACAAATTTTTCAAACGGATTTGGTTTATTTTCGAAAACGCAAAGGTAAGCCCGAAAAAATTTTATATTAGCAAATAATTAAAAAAAAAAAATTAAAAAAGAGAAGTTTCTTGAAAAAATTTTTATAAAAAAAAAATTTTAAATTAATTTATTTATTTATAATTTAATAATACTGGAGTGTTATTATTTTTTTTTTTTATTTTTTTTATTTTGAAACTTAATTTAGCTAAAAACATCGAATAAAATATTCCATTAGGGTTCAAATTTGACTTAAAGTCTACTTTTATGGATTTTTGTATGAAAAAAAATTGTAGTTGCTGTTAGTTCAGCTAGAAACACTGAATTTGGTTTTATTTCCATTAAGCTAAATAAAATATGCCATTAGGGTTGAAATAGGACTACTAAAAGAGGTGGTCCCCATACAAATCTGTACACTTTTATGGATTTTTGTATGAAAAAAAATTGTAGCTGCTGTTAATTCAGCTAGAAACACTGAATTTGGTATTTTTTTCATTACACTTAATAAAATATTCCATTAGGGTTGAAATCGGACCACTAAAAGATGTGGTCCCCATACAAATCTGTCCACTTTTATGGATTTTTGTATGAAAAAAAATTTGTGATTGCTGTTAATTCAGCTAGAAACACTGAATTTGGTTTTATTTCCATTAAGCTTAATAAAATATGCCATAAGAGTTCAAATTGAACCACTAAAAGAGGTGGTCCCCATACAAATCTGTCCACTTTTAAGTATTTTTGTATGAAAAAAATTTTAGTTGGTGTTAATTCAGCTTGAAACACTGAATTTGGTATTTTTTTCTATTAAACTAAATAAAATACTCCATTAGTGTTGAAATCGGACCACTAAAAGAGGTGGTCCACCTACAAAATTGGAGTGTATAAAAGATAGAGCTTAAAATTAAAGTATAATATGTCTCCTGTTACCAATTGGGATAGTTAGTGTTCATTGGACGTGTCAACTCTTCTCTATGAGTTCGGATCCATAAAGACCTGCACATCATTTCTGAGTTTTTTCTTGTTATTTTAGAAAAAATATTAAATTTGGTGTATTTGACTAATATTCTAACAAAATATTCCATGTTGCACCATTTCGGACCACTAGAAGGGTCCCACTACATTTGTGTCACCTTTGCTTGGATTTTGTAAGAAAAAAATTTTTGGTGTATGATGTTACAAATTCAAGAGAATTATTTTAATACAAAAATGGACAACTTACAGAAAATTTACAAAGTTTTGTAGTTCCTTGGGGTTGTTTATAAGGCTCAGAATAGAGTAACTGGTCAAATTGTTGATATGAAGTAGTTAAGGTTAGAGTCTGATGATGAGGATATACCATCCACGACAGTAAGATAAAGTGCGCTTTTAAAGGAACTTAAGTATCTAAATATGGTTTGTTTGGAAGATGTTTTAATGGGGCAAACAAGCTCTATTTAACATTCGAATTCATTTCAATGTATTTCAAAGAATCCCTAGACTTTTTGGAACATAGCGCACAACAGAAGTTCTTATCGGTTCTCTGCGATATAGAATAATTTGCATATTTTCACCATATAAATAATTTCACCATAGTGTGGTGAAGTATACAAATAGTACGCTAACTCTCTTTCACGCTTGCTGCTTCAAGTCATATCATCAACTTTAATAAATTCAACAGCAAAAGTTTCAGTTTCTATGACCAACTAGGCACGCTTCCCCACGAAAACAAAAGGAAATTCAAATCAAAGTGCGCAATAGAAATCCATTTGCAACCCTCAATCAAAGCAATTTATCTATGACGCAGTTGCACAAAGGAAGCAGATTTTTCTTTATTTTTTTTTCTCTTACAATAAAAACGCAATTTCCGCGCGCAGCTTCAGGAAAAGCGATTGCTTGGAATTGTATCTGAAAAATATGAAAAAAAAATCATAAACAAAAAAAATTGCAGAGCCATAATGCTGTAATAATTATTTTTAATTGAGCAACAAAATTAATTAAGCTGATTCGTAGACATATTATATGAGACACCTGAGAGACACACATATCAAACTGTCCGTCCGTCCGTCTGTCTGTGCATATAAAACGTTTAAAAAAAATTAAAAACATAAAAGATTGACATTAAAATGAGTTTAAAAAAAAAAATATGCAGAGTGTCAATAGCAAACATTGGCCAAGCAACAACAACAGTTATGCATGTTTAAAGCAAACCGATTTGGACATATATTTAGATTATATAAATCCGTAACCGAGGGCGATACCCAACAAACTCAGACATAATATATGCAACATAAAAAAAAAATATCTCATGCTCGCTCCTTCATCAATGAAAGTTCAATTTTGAAAAGTGAAATTTGGAAAAAAAAAAATTGTATTTCAAAAGAAAAACCGGTTAAAGTTCAAAGCATAAATAAAAAAAACTCCATTTTATTCAAGGCCAACGAAAAGCATTATTTAAAGTGTACCTAAAATGAAAGTATCTCCATTGCAAGTCATAAACCTAATTTGTCTATGATATATCAATGATATATCACCAAAAAAAAAAAAAACTGGGTTAAACACAGTCAAGTGTTTAATTTAAGCGCTCTAACTTGTTTGCTACTTTTTGCGCAGACAGTAAAATACAAATCTATCACAATTTAATGTTGTAAAATTTTTACAGCAGGTAGTTCGCTGATTTAACGATTTCCGTTCTGAGTTTTGTATTTTGTGGAAAACGCAGTTTCGGAGCATAGAAGAAATCTTCTAAGCAAATTATCCATGGTTCTTATATGCTGACCTTTTATCTGAAACAGCAGGTAGCAACGCTGATGCACCTGTCTATTGATTTGAGTTTCTTGAAAATAATTTCGCTGTCGAGACTGTGACTCAATTCTAACTTGAGTTCGGCTTGTCAACTATTTGGTTTGGATGGGCAGCAGAAAAAGGGTTTTGATGTACGATTTTATGAGTTTTTGCAGCAATTCTGTGGAATTTTAGGAGTTTTCTCTTTAGAAGCAAGAAAGAAACGATTTAAAGTTCCATTTTATAAATAAAAATTTCACACCTCAGTTAGATAAAGTTTATGTAGTAGCAGTTGGCATTAAAGGGTTTAAAGGAATAGAAACAAACCTTCTTAGAAGTGTTGCGCTAAAATTCAGTAGCAAGATGTATTATGAGAGAACTTAACTTAAAGCAGCAGCAGATACTAAATATTAGGCATCCAATACTTCATTAAATAATGATGAATACTTATCATCAATCAGAAATGCTACTACATCATAAATTGTTCCTTCAAAGTCTCTGAAAGGGTTTATTGCTAAGTTTTTCATTTCTTTGAAAAATAAAACATTTCGAAGTGCTTCATAACTTCCAAACTAGTAAAAAATATATGTTTCACTTGAATGAAATCATTAAAGAATTAAATTATATTTCAAACTAAGCAAATATCAGAACATTCGGTTCGGTAGATCCCGAGATATTAGCTAAATGCTAGTATTTGCGCCATATAAGCGACAAGTGTGGAAAGTTTTCGAACAATCAAGCTGCTAAAAGAAAAAAATTTGGGTAGTCTGTACGTATGGAAGCCTATAGATGGTTTTTGACTTGGGAACAACAACTTGAAAGGCATAAAAGAACGAATATTTTGTGACTGGCAACGAAAAATAGTTGCTTAATAGTCTTAACTTAGGTCAGCCTAACCAACAACACTAATACGAAAGCCAAATATTTAAGTATCCAAGCTGCTAGGCTCTATATTTGAGGTATTTGGAAAAGTTTTGGAGATTTTGAGCAGAAAAAACCGAATAAATTCATCACAGAAGTTTGATACCGATCACAATTAAGAAGTTTTAGCTAAGCATTGTAGGAAAAACTATAGAAATATTTTGAAAACAATGACAAAGTGTTTTTGCTATGTTTATACATTGCAAAATTGGTCAAAATATGCTACGAAACGCTCAAATTGAACCGCGTTTTAGACAATTATACTTCGATATCGAACGCAACTAAGAAGTTTGAGCCAAGCATTGAATGAAATGCGGCCGAAGTAATTTTGCTACGTTTATATGTACATTGCAAAATCGGTCAAAATATGCTACAAAACGCTCAAATTGAACCACGTTTTAGTCAATTATACTTCGATATCGAACGCAACTAAGAAGTTTGAGCCAAGCATTGTAGGAAAAGCGGCCGAAGTAATTTTGCTACGTTCATACATTGTAAAATTGGTCAAAATATGCTACAAAACGCTCAAATTGAACCACGTTTTAGTCAATTATACTTCGATATCGAACACAACTAAGAAGTTTGAGCTAAGCATTAAAGGAAAAGCGGCCGAAGTAATTTTGCTACGTTCATACATTGTAAAATTGGTCAAAATATGCTACAAAACGCTCAAATTGAACCGCGTTTTAGACTATTATACTTCGATATCGAACGCAACTAAGAAGTTTGAGCCAAGCATTAAAGGAAAAGCGGCCGAAGTAATTTTGCTACGTTTATACATTGCAAAATTGATCAAAATATGCTACAAAACGCTCAAATTGAACCGCGTTTTAGTCAATTATACTTCGATATCGAACTCAACTAAGAATTTTGAGCTGAGCATTGAAGGACAAGTAAAATATCTTCTTTCAGTGGCTCCCTTTTTTTTTTGTTTTTCACTAAGCATCTGTAAGCGGAGAATCTGTTTATCGAAATTGGTGTCTCTAAAATGGTGGTCTCATACTAGCGAATTGAAGATCTTGACTGATCTGGAGTACACATGAAAAAAAGAGATGAAAAAAATTTTTTTATTCTATCTGATCTGATTATAGATCTCAATTAACTCTTCTTGAATATGGCTTAATATTTCTAGATACATCTTAGCTAATAATTAACTCTTTATAAACCAAACAATTAATATTTAATTTAACACTGACGTGTTAATTAATTTAATAAACCAATTAATTTACATAATTACTGAACTGGAAAAGAAAATAACAAAATATTTAAGCCATGCTCAGTTAGCCAACCACATTGATTAATCATGTTTTGGATTTTTCGATATTTTTTTTATATTTTTTGCATAAATATTTATACACAATCGTGCAAAAAAGGAGAAAAAAGAAGAAAAAACTTCATAAAACGATTTTGTGAAAAAAAGCAAATCACCGAAAAAAAGTGAAAGTTTTGTTGATTTTTTTTACGAAATGGCAAAAACGCAAAAATTTATTTAGTGACTGGTCTTGCGCCGATTTTGTGTAAATATGAATTATATAAAAAAAAAATCGGGGTAAACAAAATGTTGCATGTGAAGTAAATTGAGCATAGGATGGAAGATGCACAGAAATTTATATGCAAAGTCCTCACTTTTACGCTCTTCTATAAAGAAAACAAGTAAGAAAATCACAGTCGGGCGTAACCGACTGTAAGAGGCCCTGTACCAGTGCAGGTCGCCTAACAAACACATTAAATGTTCCCCAAGCTTATGACCAAACACATGACCACTTCTCACTGCACGACTAAGTGCCTTTTAAACCATTTTTTTATGTATGAAACGAAAAGGGGGGTCGCTCAAATTCAATTGCTTATAAAATCGTCATTTATTATCCGATTTTGATGAACTTTTCGGATTTTTGCTAAGAAGGACGATATCTCTATACTGGCATACTTACTTTTTTTTGTGCCGAAGAAACTTTTACCCTTGGGGGTGATTTTATGGGGAAGGGGGGGGGGGAGGGGCAAGTTTTTAAAATAAACTTGTAAAATTCCGGAGCAGTCCTAGTCGAATGCAAAAAACACGAAGTTTCTATCTATTACCGTTTCCGAGATCCTTTCGTTCATACGGACGGCCAGACGGACAGACGGACATGTCTATATCGACTCCTCTATCGCTCCTGACCATAATGGGGGTAACTTTGGGGGGTCTCCGATTATTATTTCTACCTGTTACATACATTTGCACAAAACCAATAGGCTCTTGTACCTTCGGTACAGGGCCTAAAAAAATGAGAAAATAAATCATTTCACTTTCAAATCATAAGAAGTATTAAATATTATAATTAGATATATATGTGTCTTCGGAAATGTATAACTTTCCAACTTATAAGAAGAAGAAAATATGAGCAAAAGATATTCATAAACTTTCTTAGAGATTAATAAATCTTCGATTGACAGCTGAGTGAGTGACTGACTTGAACGAACGAACGATTGAGTACAAAGTAGAAGAAGACAATACAAAAGCTATAAAACGATAAAAAAAAAACAATTTCGATTCATATATCTTATATAGCCGAAGAATATCTGAATGCTTTAGAAACAATAAAAGTTTTTATAATAAAAACAAAAACAAAGGCATTTCGCGTTAAAAGAAGAAAGAAAGAAAAAAAAAATAATGGAGAAAAACTAAGTCGTATAAAGAAAAGAAAGTACATATCACATATGCACTACAGTCATATGCAGTAATATAGAAACACAAACAAATGAGGGAGCTGCTGCGCACGCGTGGATTGCTTTGCACATCGCTGATGTAGTCAGACATCGCTTAAAGTTGGTAAAATTTTTCACAGAAGCCAGATTAGAGATTTTTTTCAGTCAAAATTTAGCAAAAAGAAGCTTCGTTGTTTGCAAATCGCACAAAATAGAGACTTCTTTATGAAGTTTTTACTCACGAAGAATTGTAATAATTTTCTAACTAAACGTATTTGTTCCATGAAGGAATTGGTGTACTTCCTAATATATCGAAAATCATTCATGTCTTCTTCAGATCTTCATGCAAATCTACAGTTTTTGTATGAAAAATGTTTAATGATGTTGTTAATTCTCCTAGAAACACCAAATTTTGTCTTGTTTAAATTAATTCTTTGAAAATATTTCATTTAATTCCAGATTGGAACACTTAAAGGGGT
This sequence comes from Leucophenga maculata, assembly GCA_035044805.1. Classification (NCBI taxonomy): domain Eukaryota; kingdom Metazoa; phylum Arthropoda; class Insecta; order Diptera; family Drosophilidae; genus Leucophenga; species Leucophenga maculata. The sequence goes on from JAWNNP010002290.1 coordinate 2,146,070, forward strand.
ACCTCCCATACAAACCAGTTCCACCTTTCTGCCTTTTTTATATGAAAAAAAATTTGTATTGGCTGACAATTGAGCTAAAAACGCTGAATTTGTTATATCTTTCATCAAACCTAATAAAATGTTCCATTTAGATCCAGATCGGACCAACAGAAGGCATAGCCTCCATACAAATCTGTGCCATCTTTATGGGTTTTTGTATGAAAACAATTTTGTGCTTGTTATTAATACAGCTAGAAAGTACAAATTTGTTATATTTTGCAATAATCCTAATAAAATATTTTATCAGGTTTCAAATTGAACCACTAAAAAAGGTGACCTCCCTACAAAAAGTCAAGTCATAGATATGTCCGTCTGTCTGGCTACAAGAACTTGGCGACTATAAGTGTTAGCACCTTCAAGTTTCGAATTTTAAATGTCTCCAGTTCCCTAGTGTAAATAAAACGTGCCAATCTCTCTATCTCTATCTCTCTAGTACCCATATAAATCTGACCCTCTTTTCAGAGTTTTTTAATGGAAAACTCTTTGTTTTTCTGCTTATTTAAGCAAAAATGTCTCAACTTGTTGTATCTTATAAGAATTGTAATACAATTTTCCATATAGACGTATATCGGTCTACTTCTAAAGGTTTTCTACATACAAAACTGTTCTCTTTTCTTGCATTTTTTAAGACAAATAATTATTTATTAATATGAGTTATATTTAGAACTTAATTCGAGTTCATTAAGTGTTCAAATTTCACCAATTTCTAAAATTTTCCTCCTCCTTTGTTTTTTCAAACGTTTCTATTTCATTGTACAACACTGTTTCACACATATGTATGAATATCTTCATTACTGTCATTGTTTCTTGCATTGTCTTTCTATCTTTCGCTGTATTACATTAACATTTGCGCATGTGCACCCTACTCAACTACTTGATATCAACGCCGAGCTCTTACCATCCTATCATGCCATGGCACTCATCCATCTTAATAACTTTGCTCGTTGACCGAGCGTCTAATGTTACATTAAAGCAATTATCTTGTATTGCTTATCTTGACATTGCATTGGAAAAATTTTGCTTTTCCTTTCAAGTTTTCCACAAGTTTAATTATTATTGTCTAACATTTTGTTTTCGCTTTTTCTTTTTCACTTTTTTTTAATTTTCTAACACAGCTGTTTGTCATTTATTTTTATTTATTATTTTTGTGTTTTGTTGTGCTCGTTTGCTATCAATTGACACAGCTGACAAATAAATATTTGACAAATAATTTGTTTGCTGTTGACTTTAAAGCTTAAACAAATTAGCAAGCATTCATGAAAGTTTAAGCTTTGGGTCAACAGTTTTAGTTTCTGGAATTTGAGAGTTTTTTCTTTGTGGAATTTCTTGTGGAATTTGGAACACAGGTGAAGTAGATAGTTTGCAGGAATTTTGTGTCGTGACGTAGGTGCTGTGATGCAGCTTGGAAAAACATCGATTTTGAGACCGATGTTTTCCCAGCTCTAACGCAGGTGCTGTAGTGTCTTCTGCTAATTATGTCTCATCACCTGCAAACGAACTCTAAGTATGTCAAGTCATTGAAGTAGAACACAAAAACAAAATATTTTTATTTTGCCACAGTTTTTTTCCTCCCACTTCAATGAAACATTTAGCAAAACTTAGGCCATTTAACCTTAGAAATGTTACCGAATTAAACGCTCAACAAGAAAATAAAGCCAAGCCAGTAATTCAACAACAGATTTCGGCTTTTAATATTAATTATTATTAAAAGCAATTTTGGCAAACAAAGCATAAAAAAGCACCTACAACAAAAAAAAAAAACAAAATCTAAATAAAAATTTAAAAAAAAAAATTCAATTGACAATTTCTACATAATGCTATGTGCTGCATATTAATTAAACTACAAAGTCGTTCCCTCCGGCTGTCCGTCCGTCTGTCTGTCTGTCTATCAGTATTTATTTCGAGGTTATAGTACTACCAAAACTTTAACATTGAGCATTTAACTGTTGGAATTCAACCACCAACGCCTGTTTCTCCTTCAGCGCAAAGTTGTCGAGCAGGTTCTTGACTTTTATATATTTGATGTATAATCAGTTAAGCGCCTCACTTTCTACTACTTTTCTTTGGTATTCTGTTCAATGACACACCGTTGTGTCTCCTGCTTCTTTCGCTTAACTGGGTCAGTCAAGTCAAGCAGCACGGAACGCGTTTTCAATATTTCTGTATTTCATTGCATTTGCATTAATTAATTATTAACTAGCTTGGCTATTCGTAAGTCATTTGAGCGAATTCGTAGAAAGAAAGGTTGTTTTTAATTTGAATTTTGATTTTTTGTATATTTTTTTGGACTATTGATCTTTGTTTCTGCTGTGATTTTTTTTTCGGTTTTTTAAAGAGCAGGTTTTTTTGTTTCAGTTTCGCTTTGGGTTAGTGGAGCAATCGTTTGTCTATAGACGCAGATTTTCACGCATTTTTGATGTATGACCTTGTCATGCGCAATTTTTTTTTCCAAATTTTATGACACATGTGCACTGTAAACCGGATATGTGAATAGGGTTCAGTGGTTTGAAGAGTTTTTTACAATGTAAAAATTCACCAATAAAGGATTTTTTGAAGTACATATGCTATATTTTGTTTGGATTTGAACTGGCGCCCGAGTTTCACTAATGTTAATTTTAATTATTTATTTTAAGAGATTTTTTAATATAAAATTTTGTCAATAATCGTAAAGGAGATTTAATTTTGATTATTTCCAAGAAATCAATCTAAAATTTCGACAAAGAATGTACATAAAAAGTTTTACTTCTTTTAAGTAATATTTTGGTTTGATTTGACCTGGCGCCCGAGTGTCACACATACCAGTTTTTGTTTTTCGAAAGGTTTTTTACAGATTTTTACTCAAAAAACTTTGCTAAAAAACATATTTAAATTTTTGCAGATTTTTTTTAGAAGAATGTTTTAATAATTTAATTTCACTTCAACTGGCGCCCGAGCAACATAAATTTTAAAAGACTTTAATAACTATTAGGATAAAAATTAGGGTCTTTTGTTGAAAAATGTTGAAAAAAATTTAAGGCTATGAAGACTTCCTAAGCCGGTTGACTTTCAAATTAGCTTCATTTTTTTCATATTTAATGCTGACCTAATAAGCCCACATAGAATTTTTAAATTAAAAAATAAAAAATCCATTAATATTCCTAAATAGAAACCAATTTCCCTATAAGGCCAACACACATGCCAAATGGTTAAATAAAATAGCAACAAGAAAGTATTATAAAAAAAATTAACAGAAGAGAATGGGCAGCTCAAACAATAGACTAAAAATTATTAACAAAAAAAATCAAAAGACTTAAGCAACAAACTTGCCAACTTTCGCAGCAAAAAATATGAAAATATTTTAACTTCAAATTTTTCAAAGCTATTTCAACAAAAGATTTTATTTTGTTTAAATATTTGAATCAGATTTTGCATAATTTAAAGTGTTTCTGGGTTAAGTGAAATGTTTTCGAATTCGAATTGGAACATAAACTTCTTTATAAACTGACCTACATTCCGTACAGAAATGCCGTTGAAAAATATGCAAAATATAAAATTTTTTCGCTTGAATGAATCATGAACTAATATAAAATTGTCGAGAAATATGTCTGTTGAACGCTCAAGGTGTATGCATATTGCTTAGCATGAGAGTCAGGTACTTTGGAACATAATAAATAAGTAAAAAATTTACAACAACAAATTACATTGAAAGCGAACGTTTTTTTTTTTTTTTTTTGTTTTAAGTTGGTAGCCAAATTTTTTTGTTTCAACTGTTTTTGGTAGCATTGAATGGACTTTGTGCAGGGGATTTCCGTTTCAAGTTAGGAATACCAAAAAAAAAAAAAGGCTACATTAAAGTTTTTTTAAATATTCTTTGGGATAGAATAACAAAGGCAACAATATGCAATGAAACGATAAAAAACGATAACAAACTATAATATAAAGAAAGCGAACGATAACATCGATAACATAGCAAAGGTAGCATAGCAGGTGCTATGCAGCATAGCTGTAGAGCAGTGTTGCGGTTATTATTAAGATTAAGAAATATTGCTGAATGCTTTCAATGTAGTCATTTCACATACTCTGCAGAGCACACACATTTGTTTACATTTTGTTTGCAACTTTGCAGTCATACATGTTCATCAGAAATAAACTCTAATAAAGTATTGTAGTTCATATAAAGTCTAAAGCTATACATTAGTACTTAGCATGTCCGTCTGTCCAACGCTTACTTTGCACAGCTTACACAAGGTTTATTAATATTTTTTTTTTCTATACAAATACAAGTCTTTATGCATGCATTCACTAAATTTAATCCAACTCTTAAATACTAAAAAGAATCAACAGAATGAACAGCTGTGTTTTATTAGTTCAACTTCTATGAAATGAACGAAAAAAAAATAAAATCAAGAAAATCTTGTAAGACAAGTTTTTTGTTTTTTTTTCTTCCAAATAATTATTAATCAAACAATTGTAAATAAGCTTAATAAACTATATTTAGAGGACAAATATTATAAACCAATATTAAACAAATCGAAAAAATTTGTAGTTCAAGCAATTCGTTACAGCCTTTCTTCAAAAGGTCAATGCATTACAAGCAGCTCATTAATCAAATCCCCATTTAATGCAGCTACACACTTCACTTTTAGGAAAACGATTTCACACTAAAACGCGAATTAATGTTAAATTTTGTGCTGGTCCAGTTTAAGCCGATATTTATTTAAAAGCACGTTTTAGCTGTTTGAAACGTGTTTTGGAAAATCGAATGCATTTCTAAATGAAAGCAACTTAAATAGTTTAAGCTTATATAATTAAGTAATAAATCATATTTGTAGGAGATGAGCTGAAGTTAATGAACTAGTGACTTGATTGCTTGTCACACTCAGCTGTAATATTTAGTTGCGCATAGCCGCATAGACAGACGAGTTTATAAACAGACAAACTTCAAATTATTATGAAAGTGTTTAGCGTTTAGTTAATAAAAAAAAAATAAAGTGTGCTCGAAAAATGTAAAAAGGAAAAATTGTGCAAATAATATTTAATTTAAAAAAAAGTGTAAAACAATGATTTTAAAGGTATTAAACGATAACAAATGCAACAATATGCAATGAAACGATTAAAACGATAACATTTAGAAAGCCAGCGATAACATATGCAATAAGCAGCGATAACAGTCAAATCGATATATGCTGCGCTGCCAACTTAACAAATTGAACTTAACAAAAGATAAAGTGAATAAAAATATTTAATTATATTTAATATCGGCAAAACCTAAGCTTTTATGCACTACATATGCACTACTATTACTTTAATCATTATTATTAAGCATTAATATACTCAAACTGACACCCTGTATATATTATATAGCAGTCAAATTTAAATCGTCAGCGCATCTTAAAATTTTTAAACAAATTAAATAAGGTATTACATTAATATTACAACATAAAAACAAAACCAAAAAACCACACAACTTGTTGTCAACATTAAAATAGCTTTATATGCGCTGTCTGACTATATATATATATCATATATATATATAGTAAAAAGCCGGTAAAGATTGAGTCATGTCATGCTGTGCACAGCTGACGACAAGCCAACTTCAGCAATTCACTTCAACACAAAGTTGAGCTCAAGGTTAACTCCGAACGTTTGCAAGTAGTAGGCCAAATTTTTTGACTTATTTTTTTTTTTATATTTTTTAAATTAATTTTAAGCTAGCATAAAGTTAGCGGGCATAACGGTGCTTTATGTCAAGTTTAAACATGAGGTGAATGGTTGAATATGAAAAAGAAGAAGAAGCTGAAGTATGGGATTATGGGAGCATGGACTTAGCTAACATGCTTACAAGAGCTTCTAATTTTTTAACTAAAAAATTTAATAAAAATTATTTGTTATTAAATTTAATGTTCCATAAAAATTGCTGCTTTAAATTTTATATTTTTCTTTGCAATATTAGCTAACAAAAACAATTTATAGCAACTAACTAGCCGTAGATATTACGCAGCTAAAGCTTTTTATAAGTAGCCGAATTCGCGTGTTTTCAATTGTTTATAACTTGGCAAACGTTCAATATATGAAAAAGTGTTAGACTACAATTTAAAGCTCTTACAATTTACTTAAAATTATTGCAAAATATAGAAATATTGTTAAAAATATAAGCTTATGCAACTTAAAAATAAAATTTTTTAGCAAATTAATCATTTTAGCGTGTGCCAACTTTAATATATGTGGCTTATGACATATAAGCAATACAAATTTAGTAGCTATTAATACTAAAAAAAAAGAAAAAAATTTCAATTCGGTGTAACTGTAGCTTTTAGACACTTCATAAACTGCTTCAAATTGTCTAACAGACGTAGAACTAAAACAAGTACAGTGACATAGCCTAATAATGCAAAGGAAAGCCATGTCACGCTTATACACAACGAGTAGTGCATCAGTTGCTTATAGTTTGAGAGTTGCGTGACTTTGTATTAGTGTAATAATGCAAAGGGAAGCCATGTCACGCATATACGCAAGAAGTTGTTGAACAGTTGCTTATATTTTGAGAGTTGCGTGACTTTGTATAAGTGTAATAATGCAAAGGGAAGCCATATCAAGCATATATGCAACGAGTTGCTTATATTTTGTGAGTGGCGGTACTTTATATTAGTGTAAAATTGCAAAATGACGCCATATTACGCATATACGCAACGAGTAGTTCACCAGTTGCTTATATTTTAATAGTGGCGTCACTTATATTAGTGAAATAATGCAAAGTGACACCATGTCACGCATATATGCAACGAGTTGCTTATATTTTGAGAGTGGCGTGACTTTGTGTTAGTCTAATAATGCAAAGGAAAGCCATGTCACACATATGTGCAACAAGATGTGCACCAGTTGCTTATATTTTGAGAGTGGCGTGACTTTATATTAGTACACAGTGAAGCGTTGCCACAAAATAAAGTGCGTTACGAGGGACACTATTTATATTTCACCTTTAAAACGTTACAAACTTGTCAACAAACCAATAATACCCAAGTGTATGGTATACAGAAAAACCCCTTTTTCAGTGTTTTACATTTGACAAAACTTTAAAAGTCAATTCATAAAAAATAATTCATTAACTTTATGCATTTGACTCGACTTTTTTTTTATAGTATTTTGTTTTTCACTCAACTCATCTCTCTGGCATGTCGCAAGATATTTTTTTTTTTACCAATGAACCATAATGCAGTTCAGACGACGAATTATTGCCAAAGCAGTGCCGCGCGCTGTTGGTTGTAGCAAATTGAAGTTCATTCACAAATAAATTAGACAAAGCAAACAAACAAAGAAAAACTTCAAAACATGTCAAAATATTAAATGATAAAGCAACTACTTAAGGTTCAATGATATGACAGAAATGTCGTCCAAATATTTTATATATAGGTCAACAGTTGAAATTTTAGTTTTTATTATTATTTTTAAGCCCACATGCAGTTAAAATTGCATTTGAATATCTTTTTTTTTATGGCGTAGCTTTTATTTACTTTTCGGCCACAGTTTGTTGGTTTTTTGGGTTGCAAGCAGAAGAAGAAAAAAATAAAAAAAACAAAATAAAGTTGAAAGTGTTTATTTCTTCATTAAACGATTTTTTTTTATTCACTTTTTAAGTGGTCTATTGTTTAATTGCGCCAATTGTTTATATTGAAATTTGTTGGGCATAAATTGTTGTTGTTTCAGATATTTTTTGAATACATTAATGAAGTCTTAAAGATGCCGTTTTTAGTTGATTTTGAAGCTTTTTGTTGATAAAAATTATTTTAAAATACTGTAATACAAAATGTTTTTAATTGTATTGGAGACCCTTTATTTCGTTCTATCACAATTAGTTATACTAAAAAGATTTCAGCTAAATTTTAAAATTTTTTATTTTTGTTTGTGCGCGCAGCACTTAAAAGCCAATTATTGCTTATAAAATCAATTTATTGAAATATATAAAGCTTTATTTTGTCTAACATTTAGCGTTTATTTCATTAAAATCGAGCTGCAGTGTCAAAAGTTATTCATTAAATATTAATTTAGCTTAAAATTGCTAAATACGAATGCTATTCAAACTGTTTGCACTTGGCAGTGCTATTCAAACTTATGACTGCTGCTTTTTCGTATGTTGTCTTTCCTATATAAAAGAAGCACAAAGCCATGTCCAATATCAGCTTAGTTCATAAACCACCCTCTTAACAAGTTAACTGTTATTTAGCAGTGTCTCTCTATCTCTCTTTTCTCTTTATTACATGCAACTTACAGTGTAAACAATATAACTGTTCTAAGCAGCAGCAGCTTTCGCTTAAAGCTTTGTGCAAAATTTGGCAACATTTAGAACGTGAGCCTCCGTGGCGCAATTGGCTAGCGCGTTCGGCTGTTAACCGAAAGGTTGGTGGTTCGAGCCCACCCGGGGGCGCTGTTCAGGGGCATAAACAAACAACCAAAAAAATAAAACAGTGCTCCTTTTTTTAAGCTATTAATGGACGAAGCCCCTACCGCCTAATTTATTTTTATTTATGGCTCTATAAGCCAAATTTATATAGTTTATATGTCTGACACTGACACACTGTCGCGTATGTCAGTCTCAGTTTATTAAGTTTAAGTGTGCGTGTATATGTTTGCCCTCTTTACCTTCAATTCGCGAGAGTTGAACAAAAAAAAAAACCCATTAGTAGACACGCAAACATTAGAAAATGATGTCTCGAAGGTGATCTAATGACAAATCATTGTCAATGGTTTGTGCTAGAGCTAGGAAAACATCGATTTTAAGACCGATGCATCGATGTTTTCATATGAAAAACATCGATGCATCGGTCGATGTTTTTTCACGCTTTAGTTTGTACAAGCTTTTGCTTTCTATGCAATCTTCTTTTATTTTTTATTTAAATTGAATTTCACTTAACTAAATTTTTATTTAATTTATTTAATTACAGATGACCTGCGGCATTTCCTGTGTCGATAAGACACTCAATAAATCGTTTTATCATTTGGGCGTCTGCATTGCCAAGCATCCTGGCTACTTTATAGTCATTCCGGTGCTGCTTACGCTGCTCTGCATGACTGGGTAAGTGTTTTATTTTTAAATAAATTAATTAATTAATTAATTGAAAATAAAAAATAAATTTTAATTAAGAAATGTTGCTGCAAAATGTTTACCAATTTAAGCATAAACAGCTTCATATCCCGTATTGTCTAGTGGTTAGGATATCCGGCTCTCACCCGGAAGGCCCGGGTTCAATTCCCGGTACGGGAATACGGCTTTGATTACAAGTTCATTTATTTAAAATTTTTTTTTATTAATTTTGTTATTTTTTAATATTGCGGGAGACATTAATATTGGCTAAAATGTTAAAAATTAATTATTTAAAAAAAATTATTAAAAAAAAAATTATTAAAAAAAACAATTAAAAAAAATTTATTAAAAAAAAATAATTAATAAAAAACTTAATAAAAAAAAAAATTATTTAAAAAAATAAATACTAAATAAAATTATTTAAAAAAATTATTAAGAAAAATAATTACTAAAAAAAAATTATTAAAAAACAATTACATATTAAAAAAAATACTTACTAAAAAAAAAAAATTTAATTGAAATATTTAAAAAAAAAATATAAAAAATTCTAAAAAAGAAACTCAAAAAAAAAAATTTACTTCCCATACCGGGAATCGAACCCGGGCCTTCTGGGTGAAAGCCAGATATCCTAGCCACTAGACCATATGGGATACTGTTGTTCTGTTCTGTATTACTGCATTTCAATTCAGTGCCATTCACAGTGAATGCTTTGTTTTAATGTTTTTTGTGTTCTGCAATTTGAGTTCACATTATTTCATATTAAAATCAGTTTATATACAAGGTGTGTCTGAAAAATTCCAAAAATTAAACACTTTTGACTTTTCCAAACGTGATATTTTCGACCCTTGTTTTCAGAGTCGTATTGAAAACACCCCCTCGTCTCGTCACCAGTTACAATGTTGAATAGGAATATATGATCCTTTTTGGCAACTTCAATGAAGTTCGGCAAATTTTAAGACACACCTTTTATATTATTTATTTAAAGTCATAATTTCTAATTCTAATTTCCTTATTGCATTAAAATTAATTAAATAAATTAATAAAAAAAATATTTATCTATTATTCTCAGCTATCAACAATTAAAATATCAAATTGATCCCGAATATCTATTTTCGCCCATTAATGGAGAGGGTAAGGCTGAACGTGCTGTTGTTGAACAATACTTCAAAGTGAATTATACGCATCGCTTCAATGTGGGACGCATTACGAGACCGGGTAAGTAGTTGACTAAAAAAATCATAAATAAATAAATAAAATAAAATAAAAAAAACAATAAGGCACAACGACGCGCGCCAAATATGTTTCTGTGAATTGCATTTGGAAAGCCAACGGAGCTCAAGTTTCAAAACGTTGCTAATAGATATTTGGCTTAGCTGTTGTTGCCGGCTTAAACCGGTTCAAACCAACGAAAATTTGTTTTTTCAATAATTACTGAAATTTTTCAATTGCACAAACATGCAAATTTTTTAGGCGAAAATGGCTTTTTACAATTTGCAGAAAGTGAAAACTTGTCGCTCTACATTTTTTTGTTTTTTTTTTTCGGCTGGAAAAATCGAAAATTTCGACAGCAACTTTGACTTTTAATGGGTGTTGCATTGATGTTTTGCGAAATCTTTTTATTAAATTATATTTTAAAGTGCAATAAACAATTGTGTGCACCAAGCGTGTAGCTGCAATCTTCATTTCGAGCATTGAGGCATGCCCCATGAGATTTGTGTGCGCGCGCTCTTTTACAGACTATTAACTTTACTAAGTAGTTACATTAAATTAAATATAATATTTGGTTATTTCTAAAGTTTACTTGGCAAATAAGAAAGACAGACAAATAGACAATAGGGCATAGCTGGAATGTCATCGTCGTCGCTTGTAAACATAGCGCAGTGTAAAGTGATATATCGTTATCGAAACGGTTTGGTTATCGATATTACGTTTCCGTTTGAATTTGTCGAATTCGTACGACAAAACAAAAAGAAGTAGAGAGTTATGCAACAAAGAGGCCCAATTTATGTTGCTCTCTTTCAGGAAGGTGTATTTCTGTCACAATATATCTTTTTTCAAATAAATTCAATATCCTCGATAGTATAGTGGTCAGTATCCCCGCCTGTCACGCGGGAGACCGGGGTTCAATTCCCCGTCGGGGAGTTTTTTGATGCAATTTATTTTTTTATCATTGATCGGTTTTACGATTTGTTAATCTTTTTAATTAAAAAAATAAATTTTAATTAAAAATGAAATTTTTTATAAATTAAAACTTTTCTCCTTTAATTAAATTTGTTTATATTTCATTCAAATATGCATAAATGAAAAAAATGAATAAAAGCACTCTCAAAAAACTGATGCTCCGACTAATACACTACCCACCCGGTGACAGGCGGGGATACTGACCACTATACTATCGAGGATATTGAATAATTACTGACGGATCTTATGGATTCATCATCAAAGCAAATAATAAAAAAAAAAAGATTTTTTAAAATAAAGATCGCCCCCGGGTGGACTCGAACCACCAACCTTTCGGTTAACAGCCGAACGCGCTAACCAATTGCGCCACGGAGGCATGTGAAATTCTGCAAACAATGTAGTCAAATTAAAGACACCCTGTTTTTTTTTAAAGAAGTTTTTAATGAAAAAAATTAAGTTTGTTTAAGAACCATTTTAACAGCTGCTGAGCTTGAGTACATAATAAAGGGTGTTTCAAGTAGTTAGTTTATTTTAAATTACAAAATTTAAATTTCAAAAGTTTATTCAGAAACGCTGACATCGAGAAATAAATTTAAATAATTTTGGGCCATGACAAAAAAAAAAAAAAATGGCTGACTCTTAAATTCTGCTCCAAACCATGGATGACTACGGATTTTTGTGTGCACAACTGTTATCGACGACTATTAGACTTCAGCGGAGCAGATGCTATAATTTGATGCTTGTCCAAACTGTCGCTCGGCTGCATGGCTGATCTGAGGAATGCACAGTGTTGTAGCTTTAAGAATTTGATTCCTATCACTGCATTGAATCGCTATTAGTTTTGAAGATCTTGCAATTTTGATTAGCTTTTGTTAAACCTGCGGTTCAAGGATGTGTTAAAGGTGTTGAATGCCTTGCCGAATTACTTTTATTAGACGTTAGAGAGCTTTGTATATCAGTCACTCCAACAACAACAACTAATGTTTTCTGGCCATATTTACACATTTTAAAGACTGATAAAGTGTGTGCAAAAGTTGGTAGGGTATTTGAAAGTCCTATAGCATACTTTTTGAGCTTATAGAAATATATTCGTATAATAGATGTATCTCACAGATACTTTTGTATCTTTCTTACGCATTTTACATACAAAAACTTATATTTTGTTGGTTTTAGACAAGCCATCCCATATGGTCTAGTGGCTAGGATATCTGGCTTTCACCCAGAAGGCCCGGGTTCGATTCCCGGTATGGGAAGTAATATTTTTTAGCGCTCATACAGTCCTCTGAGTGTCTTAAGAGTCATGAAATACAATACTTTAAAGAAGATTTATGGGCAATGTTGGTAAAAAATTTGAATAATCTTCAAACTATGCTTCAGGGAAATCGATATTGTATGCCACTCATAAACTTCTCCGGAAACGTCGTTTATTGCTGTAGTCTCAGACGTTTGATGCTCCTAAAACGCCGTTCTTTGTTCGGAAGTGGTTAGATAAGGACGTTGTCACAATATATTTTATCAGTTATGCTGAGACTGGGTCAGAGAAGTCACTTAACTACCGAAAATTTATTTGGCGGTCAGAAGTCGACATTCTCATGGATTGGACTTGTTGATGTCTACCCAGTACGAGAGTCAATGTACACCGCTTTCTATCCTTCTTGAAATTCTTGCACATATGCTAGACAAGAACCATTCTAGGCTTAACCAATTCCACAGTTTTTTGTGAGCTTGGTCTTAATTTTGAGCATATATCTCGTGTGCTGGTCTCAAAATTGAATGATGATTCTGATTCCAACGATGTTCGTAGCAGACTTATCTTGCATGCTTCTCGTTACAATTTTGGGAACATGACTTAACGAAAGCTTCAGGTAAAAGAAAAGAATTTAATTTGGATATTTATTATATTAGATACATTTGCAACTTTCTCTTTATGTATCTTACAGATACTTTTGCAGCTGTTTTACTCTTTTTACATACAAAAACTTATATTTTGCTGGTTTTAGACAAGCCATCCCATATGGTCTAGTGGCTAGGATATCTGGCTTTCACCCAGAAGGCCCGGGTTCGATTCCCGGTATGGGAAGTAATTATTTTTATATTAACTTGTCTTTGAGATTATGGATTTTTCACCCTGACATTCAAAGTTTTCGAACCAATATGAAACGATTCAAAGTGGTCCAAGTAAAATCATTTCAGTTGAACCGTATTTTCGTCGATTTTATCCAATTTGGCAAAGAAATGTTCCGTTATCATAATACAATAATGATCGCCATTAAACGGTGACGCATTTTCAAAGATATGAACTACGAAAAAACCCTGCCGAACCAATGATGAACTTTTTAGAACTCCAATAATGGCTTTTTGCAAAGTTTAAACAGTCAGAAATGTGACTTATGGGAGATGATGATTTCTCAATGAAGTTCTAGAGTCAATCCATCCTTCTATTACAATGGATAATCAGGAAATATCTCGCTTCAGTTCTTAATTCAATATCCTTCTTTTATGGACGCCATATTGTCATAGAAATTTTAACGATTTCTGCGGAACGTTGAAAAATCTATAAATTTAGTGCAGTTCCATCACTGAAAATATTTTCGTTCTTGTTTTCTTGCGGGAAAACTTTTTATGAGTTTAAAAGCCAAACGCATTGGGATTTTAAAAATAAATTTTAATAGTTTTCTAATGTTAAGGCAGCGTGAAGCTATTTATTATAAAATTAGAAACCATAGCAAACAAATAGATACTTTTGTATCTCATAGATACTTTTGTATCTTTCACTCCATTTTACATACAAAAATGTATTTTCTTGTTGCTTTTGTCAACACATCCCATATGGTCTAGTGGCTAGGATATCTGGCTTTCACCCAGAAGGCCCGGGTTCGATTCCCGGTATGGGAAGTAATTATTTTTCAACCTAATTTTATTAATTTACATGATTTTAAAATACTTTGGCACAATTACGCAGCAGTAGCACGTGTAAAATAATAACAAACACATTTTTTGAGGCTTTTGTCGCGAACAAAAAAAATGCCAAACAATAAATTTGCGCATTTGTATGAAGGCGTTGCAAATTGCTCTGAAATTATTTTACTCTGTGCAAATTATGCAATCTTTTGTTGCTATTTTTGTATACAAATTATTTGATTAATTTTTTTTAATGATATTTTTATGATTTTTCTACAAGTTACTTCCTAAAGCTTAAGCAGACAAATGGAATTTGAAGACGAGAATACTTTATAAATTGCGCAAACAATTGACTAAATTCTTAAATTAAATGTGTAGCTTTTTAATGAACTACTTGTTGCTAGGCTGTTTAATTTATTCAAAATTGTATGCTTCATTGCATTTGCTATGTGCAATCTCCACTTAAGATTTGCCAAATCATACAACTCTGTCGAGTACCATTGAACTTTGGCGCTGTGGTAACTCAAATCAAAATGTATCTGTAAACTGCAAACTAATTGCTGAAATATTGTTTGCCAGCGAATCGTCTAGATTTACCAGTTTAAACTGCATCATTTGCCGAAGACATTCACCGAAAACCCGCAACATTGTTGGAAAATGAAGTGCATTAAACTGGGTTGTTTGCTCTATATGCCATATATACATGGCTTGGCTTCATGGTTGGTTAGTCAATGTGCATTCATGGCAATTCATGGCCTACACAAATCACAGCAAAGAAATGCTAAAAAAAACTAGTAGCGAAATCTGCCACAAGTTTTCTTCTTCTTCTTGAGTTTATGGGAAAAACAACTTTCGCTGCGGCCACAGTTGGTGGTTTTGCTTCGCTGGTTTAATGCATGATCAACATGTATGATCCCAATTAAATTTAGGTGACACGCTGTTCAGTGAGGCATGAGGCATGATGCATATTGTTATGGGAGAAGAAATTCAATTGCAAGTTGGGAGAAAATATATGTGTCTTCGGATATAAATAATATAATCTACATATATAAAATCTGTAAGAATATATTTATACATCTACGAGTATCTAAATTTATAAACGTTTCAAGGCCAAATATTCTTTTTCAGTTTGATTCAATTGATTATTTTTGGCTCAAAAAATATGTTTTTACGTGTTTTGTTGACGAAAAACTATGAAAATGTATCCGAAAATCATGTAAATCAATGAAATACCAAGCTAATCCATTTAAAAAATTCCGTAGGTATGCTAGTTCCATGAAATATTTGTTGAAAAGTGGAAAATTCCTTTTAAAATTAGCTGATTAATCCAATCAAAGCAAAACAAAACATCTTCAATCTAAATTAAATGAATAAAACAAAATGTAACGAAAACGGGGACGACCCTTCTTACTTACTTACTTATATGGCCGTCAATAATCTTGTGCGCGCTGGCGCCAGTCGTTTTGAATGCCAAGTACGGAGAGATTTCTCCATAACTGTTCATTCCAACATGTGACCGGTCGTGCTCTATTTAGGCGTCCGCCAATCAAGTTTGGGCCGCCATGTAAACCATGCGTGCTGGAGCTCTTTCATCCATTCGATTGAGGTGCCCAGCCCAGTGTAGCCGCTGGAATTTTATGCGCTGGACTATGTCAAACTCATCGAATAGCTCGTACAGCTCGCGGTTCATACGGCAGCTAAACTCGTCGCCGAATCTAATAGAAGCAAAAATACTGCGAAGAATCTTCCTCTGAAAGACTTCCAACGCTGTTTCATTTGATTCAGTCATGCCTGTGCGCTATACAGTAGAACCGGAAGTATCAGCGTCTAATAGATCATGATTTTCGTCTTTCGAGAGAGCGCTTTACTTCTCATTTGCTTGCACAGCCCAAAAAAGCATCTGTTTGCAAGCGTGATTCTTTGCCTGTATACTGCATATTAAAGTAAAACATCCTTAGGCATGATAGCGTACATCGGTTGAATGAAAAAAAGAAGTGTAACGAAAATGGGGACGTCGTTGCATACTGGATTTTAAAGTAAAACTTACTTAGACACGGTAACGTTAGTCGACTGAATGAAAAAAAGGTATGTAACGAAAACGGGGACGACGTTGCATACTGCATATTGAAGTGAAACTTCTTTAGGCACGGTAGAATAAGTTATCTGAATGAAAAAAATTGTAACGAAAATTGCAACGAAATGAAATTTCTTTAGATATCGGTATTGACTGTTATCTTTGTTGTTATTGTTGTTGTCTTTGTTATCGATTTCTTACACTCTGAAAAGTTTTAAAAAAGTTTTGAAAACAATTTGCTAAATGGCACACAATTATTTTAAACAAGTTGGCAGCGCTATTATTTATATATGAAACACATTATTGCTTTTGAATGAGCTACTTAAAATTTAATAACCAAAAAATTAATAGCACACATCCTGTACTTGGCAACACATCGACATATGTTTGCTCTATTAATTTACAGCACAATATCTTCTTAAAATAATATATGCCACACGCTGCAACTGCAACCATTTCATTCATAATTTGACGCTGCATATTTTAAATTGTATCTCGATACAAAAAAAAAAATGATTTGTATGGATTGACACGTTCCAGCCATAACTCGCTACACATGCTTCCAAGCAAACCCATTGACGCAAACATTTTCGAATATTAATAAACAATTTCGAAATCGAAGCAATTAAATACGTTAAGCGTATAATTTAGCAGCAAAGTTGTTAAAAAAAAAAATTTATTTTCAATAGAGCAGAAATAATTTTAATTAAAAAAATAATCACGTAGCGTAGATGTGATGATGGTCAAATGAAAAGCGTATAAAGAATTAGATATATATAAAAAATTATTTATATATATATAAAGCTAAGCAAAAGAAGTCGAGCTATAGCTAACCTTCTTTTATTTCAACTTTTAGGTCGCTTTGGACGTGTCATTGTGATACCAAAAGATGGCAATGACAATATGCTGCGACGTGAAATCTTTCAGGAACTACGTCAGCTGGATAATCTAATACAGAATGCCACCGTTTACTATGATGGAGATACCTATACGTATAAGGATACCTGTGCGCGTTGGGAGAATGAATGCTTTGAGAATGATATACTCAATTTGGATGCCATTATGGATGATGTAAGTTTCATTAAAAATAAATAGTTCCATTATATATATATAATAATTGTCAACCTTTAACAGATCGAATCCGGTCAGCTGAATTTAACCTTTCCCATAATGTTCAATCCCGTTACCTGGGATGCACATGCCTTTCCAGTATTCTTTGGTGGCTCAAAATTGACAGAGGATAATTATATTATCAGCGTACCAGCCATACAATTGGTGTATTTCGTTACCGCGGATACAAAGCGTCAGGATGCAAAGTAATTTTTAGCTGAAAAATTCTCAAAACTTCAAGAAGTCTTCTCACAACATTTTATTTATTTTTCAAAACAGAGGCGCCGAATGGGAGGAAACTTTTCTGCGTGTTGTGGGTCAAGCTGAGACTGGTGGCTTGTTCAAGCATATTTCGGTTTCCTATTTTGCTTCACGTACTTTGGATCATGAACTGGAGAAGAATACCAAAACAGTTGTGCCATATTTTAGTTCAACATTTTTACTAATGGGTCTATTTAGGTAAATAGTACTGCTATGATTTTTTTCTACTTACTTCATAAACTTCTTCTTTTACAGCATAATCACCTGCATGATGGGTGATGCAGTACGTTCTAAACCCTGGTTGGGTTTGATGGGTAATGTTTCTGCCATCATGGCCACACTGGCTGCTTTTGGTCTAGCCATGTATTGTGGCATTGAGTTTATAGGCATTAATCTGGCAGCACCATTTCTGATGATAGGTGGGTGACATTTTTTTTTTGTTATTTTATTGAATTATTTATTTATTTCTCTTCCTCATAGGCATTGGCATCGATGATACTTTTGTCATGTTGGCCGGCTGGCGTCGTACACCTTCCAAAATGCCTGTACACGAACGCATGGGTCATATGATGTCTGAGGCTGCTGTCTCCATTACCATTACCTCGGTCACTGATTTTATATCGTTTTTAATTGGCATTATAAGTCCTTTTCGTTCGGTAAAGATCTTTTGTACCTATTCGGTATTTGCTGTTTGCTTCACCTTCTTATGGCATGTCACCTTCTTTGCTGCTTGTATGGCTATTTCGGGCTATCGTGAACGTAAAAATCTTCATGCCATCTTTGGTTGTAAGGTGCAGGCTATGTCGGTTGCTATAAAAGGTGAGTAAAAAATAATTGCAGGTGCTAGTAGTAGGTAGGAACTTAATATGTTGCTTTATAAAAATAATAATTGCAGGTGCTAGTACAAAGTAGGAACTTAATATGAAGCTTTATAAAATTAATAATTGCAGGTGCTAGTACAAAGTAGGAACTTAATATGAAGCTTTATAAAATTAATAATTACAGGTGCTAGTAGAAAGTAGGAACTTAATGTGAAGCTTTATAAAAATAATAATTGCAGGTGCTAGTAGAAAGTAGAAACTTAATATGATGCTTTATATTGCTGGAGATGACTTGAAGCTAGCATGAAGATTATTGAATTTTGACTCAATATAAGATGTTCTCAGTATGGGATCCATAATAGTATTGAATAGATTACTTTAGAGAACTAAAATTAAAACTTCTTCATTATTGCTTCAAAGATTTATCCGAAGTCCGAAGTACAACAATGCAGATTGCTGCATATTTATTTAGAAAACTTTTTGTAGTTCCCCTTTAGGACAAGCATTTATGAAGATCGTCAAACGTGTCACAGCATAAATTGAAATATATAACTGAACGATCGTGCCATTTTGGCGGCTGAATGAACGTGTCGTAGAATTCTTTTAAATATCGAGCCAAACTTTAACCTTTAAAATGAAAGATCTACGATCGTGTCATAGAATTCAGCTCGTTTGAATCAGAATTCTGTGATCTTCAATACTGTAAAGCTGTCTAAAAAACTTCAATCGCTCAAGAAACTATTTACAGATCTATTAAAAAATCAAACTCCAAATTAATTACAAGTCATATTAAAGCCTTAGGCAAGCTCGAGAACAAGTCTATATAAAAAATATCACCTATTGAAAATTTATCAATGGTGCAAGAAAATAATGCTTTGCAATGAACTTGAAATAAACTTGCTACAACAGCAACAACTCAGCAGCGTCTTAGTACGCAGTAAACCTCCTCACTAATCGCTATTAAATGCCAGCAAAGCAGGTCAATGTTAAGCCAAGCGTCTAGAACTTGTTCTAGAAGACAATAAATTAGATGTTTTTCTTGATTTCAAATACTAAAAGTCTTAAATTTTTTATTACAGAAAAGCGCAACTTTCTCTACAAAGCAATCATGGCGGGTGGCATTAATCACGATGATCCCGATAATCCCATCGATAATAAAGATCACATGTTAATGGCTTTCTTCAAGGACAAAATGGCTGCCATGATCAATAATAAATGGTGCAAGATCTTAATTATTTTGGTATTCGCAGTATATCTAGCAGGTGCTTGCTTTGGCATAACACAAATAAAAGAAGGACTGGAGCGACGCAAGTTATCACGTGAAGATTCGTATTCTGTCATATTTTTCGATCGTGAGGATGAATATTATCGTGAATTTCCATACAGAATGCAGGTGCGTTTCGTGTACTTTCTAAAAGATTTAAATAATAATTCTATATATATTACTTATAGGTTATCATCTCCGGCGAATTAAATTACTCCGATCCCATAGTACAAGATCAAATTGAGAATCTGACACGCACTTTGGAACACACTTCGTATGTTACTTCTTCACTGTATACCGAATCCTGGATACGTTCATTTCTTTCGTTTGTCGATCGTAATAATGATTATTTAAATTTGACTCTGGATGATGAGCAAAGTTTCATTGATGCCGTCAAAGAACATTGGCTATTTCCGGGCAATCCGTTCTCGCTGGATGTACGCTTCAATGAAAATGAGACAAGCATCATAGCATCACGTTTTCTTATACAAGCTGTTAATATAACGGATACAAATCATGAAAAGGAAATGGTGCGCGATTTGCGTAAGATTTGCAAGGATTCACCGCTCAATGCTTCGATTTTTCATCCATATTTTGTGTTCTTCGATCAATTTGAGCTTGTGCGTCCGGTTTCGCTGCAGGCCATGATTATAGGCGCCATTATAATGATGATCATATCTTTTATATTTATACCGAATATACTGTGTTCACTGTGGGTGGCCTTCTCCGTCATCTCTATAGAGTTGGGCGTTGCTGGTTATATGGCGCTTTGGGATGTTAATCTGGACTCAATATCTATGATAAATCTTATCATGTGTATAGGTTTCTCTGTGGACTTTACTGCACACATCTGCTATACGTATATGTCCTCCAAGAAACGCAGTCCTAAGGCACGTGTGCGTGAGGCACTACACTCGTTGGGGCTGCCCATAGTACAAGGTTCCAGTTCCACCATTTTGGGCATTATAGCGCTCTTACTGGCACAGAGTTATATATTCTTGGTGTTCTTCAAAATGGTTTTTCTGGTCATCTTCTTCGGTGCTATGCATGGTCTATTTCTGCTGCCTGTACTACTCTCACTCTTCGGCCCTGGTTCATGGCAAACTTGGACTGGACGTGATGACGGCAGCGATGCTGAGGTAGAGCACAGTGACAGTGATGTAAAACTAGCAAATATGGAGAAACCTTTTACCAGCTCATATTACATGCAATATCCAACAATGGGTTTAAATGTACCCTTTACAGCCAAAGGTTTTCTCGGTGCACCTTATAAAGCCTATGGCGATGAGAAGGATCTTGGCATAGGCACTTCTGGTGAAGATTCTTCAGAATCATCTTCAAGCCGTTCACAGCGTCGCCAACAATTGGAAGAGGAGGAGAACACGCGCCGTCGCTACGAAGAAGGCTGGCGTCGCTCTTCATATCAGAATCTCTACACAAATAATACACAATCACAGTTTCAAGCGCAACCCGAGTTGTATGGCGAACAAGTTACTGCCGCCGAATGGCGTCAACGTTTGGATGCACATGAACAGCAACGCGGCATAAAAGTGCAACGCAGCAGTTATGACAATTTCGATATGCAACGTCAACGTCGTTCTTCACATACTGATGTCATCGACTTGCCACAAGAGCGTTATACGCCAACATCCTCGCTGGATGAGCATGCAAGACGCAAATATGCAGCCGGCAGCGCCGGCAGCGGTGATGATAGCAGCTATCATCAACAGCCAACAGCAACAAGTGCCAACACCAACAATGCCGTCGCTAGTACTAATACCAAACGTTATCACAGACGTCGCTCTTCGGAGGATTCAACGCGTCACTATCAACGTTGGCCTGCGAATATAGAAGAAAGACGCGCACGACGTGGTGCACACTCACCGGTCTCAAGAGCTGTTGCGGCAACGAAAAATGCCGACGAGGAAGCACAAGCCTACAATGCCTATCGTCCACATCCGCCAGTGCGTTCCTCATCGCATCATAATCTGTATTATCCGGCGCAACAACAGCCGCCAACCTATCAATATGGCGGCGCCTATTATCATTGAGGTTCAATAGTTAGTTCAGAGCTAAACAAATAGCATGGCAAGTTAGTGTGAATGAGAGAGAGCAAGTGTAGGTCGTCGTCATGTTCTAAAATTTTAGGCTTTAGTCACTAAGTCTAAGGCATATGTCTGAAATTTTGTTTATAGTTTCTAATTCTCAGTCGTATGGGTTGTCTAAGCTTAAGTCATTTGTTAGGCAGTGTTGGTAGCTGCTGCTATTTTACTATAAAATAATTGCTACGTTTACACTTTACTAACAACTTCTGTTTGCTGCTACCTCAACACATTTCTAACTTTTTTTGTTATGCCTTCTTATAACTAATGTACACCACTAGATCACTTTTGTCTTGCCTATTTTTGAAAGATTTTCTTCTAACTAAAATCTAGTTCTGTAATGTTTACACAGCGCAACGTTATGTGATCTGGTATAAACCTTTGCTTTTCATAGCTACTAAACTGTCACAATTTTTAATAGCTCATGCCAAAACATTGCTTAACATTGCATAATTTATAAATAAAAAAAAAAATATATATATATATATCTATATATATATATATATTATATATATATATACTCATTTCACAAAACGAACAAAAACAAAACATTTATTTAAGTACACCATTTATTTTATTTATACAAAAAGAAACAAACTTCTCTTCCAGCATTTTCTTTAATTATTAATAAATTATAAAAAATAGAAAAATAAAAAAAAAAACATTCCATGAGCTTCACTTAGTTCGTAAGTTTAATAGGTACTATTAGTTAATAGAACTTCTTTTTAAAAACTAGAAACAACAACTATTCGAAAGTAAGCCTTTATTTAGTGCCTAAGTGCTCTCGATTTGTATATTTAGTCTTATTTTGGCTGCTAAAATGTTTTAAGTGCAATTGTTATTAAAATATTAAAGCATAACGTCTAAGAGTTTAGTTATTAAAATTAAAAATGTTTTGATTTATTTTTGCGTTTAATAAAACAGGGAAAATTTGATGTGAAATGATTTTGTAAAATGGAAAATAATAAATATTTTATATTTTCTTAAAAGAAAATGAGTTTTATGGTCAGCTGAGTGAAAAATAGACTCATGTAACGAAAACGGGGACGAAGTTAAATATTGCTTGTTCAAGTGAAACTTGTATTGGGCACGATAGGATAAGTCAGCTGAGTGAAAAAAAGCAAAAAAAAAAAAATATGTAACGAAAATGGGGACGAAGTTAAATATTGCAAATTTAAGTGAAACTTGTATTGGGCACGATAGGATAAGTCAGTTGAGTGAAAAAAAGCAACAAAAAAAATATATATGTAACGAAAATGGGGACGACGTTGCATATTGAAGTCCAAATTCTGTATACCCGAACAGCTGCAAAAACAAATGAATGTGACGAAAGCAGTAGGATAAGTCGACCGAATAGAAAATCAAGTGTGTAACGAAAACGGGGACGACGTTGCATACTGCATATTGAAGTAACACTGCATAGACGCTGCATACTGCATAGTGAAGTGAAACTTCTTTAGGTCTGCTAGGGTAAGTCAGCTGAGTGAAAAAAACTCCAAAAAAATATATGTAACGAAAATGGGGACGACGTAATATACTGCATATTGAAGTAAAACTTCTTTGGGAACGGTAGGGCAAGTCGTCTGAATGAAAAAACGAAATGTAACGAAAGCATTCATTGCTTATAAAATGTAACGAAAATGGGGACGACGGCGTATATTGCATACTTTTAGGGATAACTCTGTGTAAGACTATAGAACTAAGCACATTTTCAGTGTTGCTTTGTATATAACTGCTGACTTTTAAAAAATATTTAAAGCACCCTACATGAATTTAGTTAATTAAATCAGCTAATGACCTAATAACTTTACTCTACAAATAAATGACTTAACAGCTGACATTGACAAATGTACAAAACGATAAGTTGGAGCTCTGCGGCAGATAGAGCTCCACCAACAGAGCTTTACAACAGTTCCCAAACTATAAAAGCCGCACCACATGTAACACCTGCAAATTAGTATTAAAAATGCAGCACTTCATAGTTTATCTGACTACGCTGCACTGCGTTCTAAATGGACTATTTTATAAAGCTGAAGCACTACCAACTGCCACCGAACAGTCTCAAAATACCAACAGTTTGGCAATATTTAAAACAAATAAACTCAATAGAACCGATATAGCATTTCCCATAGGTGAAGAATCACCATTTGTCTATCGGGATCGGCAATATGTTATAAGTTTTACCAAGGTAAGTTTTAAATTCTGGGGTCTATTAATATATTGAAGCTAAATAAATAATTTACAGGTCAACTGGTTCCAGGCGAATCATATTTGTAATGCGAATGGCATGATACTGGCTACTGTGGGCACTAGGCAACAGAATCTGCAAATGCGACAAAATATTATAAACAAATGTAAGTGTTGTGGAATTAATTTTAAATTAAAAATAAATATTATTTTTATACTTTTTAGTTCCACGAGATAATAATTTAATACAACCGCGCATACAACGCTTTGCCTACTGGCTTGGTGGCACGGATATGGCTAAGCAAAGCGAATGGTTCTGGTTTAATACCGGACAACCGTTGAGCTTCAATAACTGGGCCAATAATCAACCAAATAATAGAGCTGGTGCTTGTCTGCTGTTGAATGCCAACCTTAAATGGCAAAGTGAAAACTGTTATGAAACATTTAATTTCATCTGTGAGAATGTCTGTCCTTTGGATAGTTATTCGGTGCCGATAAATTTCTAAAAAAGATGTTTGTAAACTTTTAAAAGTTTGAAAATAAATTCTGTTATTGAAAAAATTATATTTTGTCTTTAAAAATTGGATTTTCTTTTGGTTATCTGTAAAGCAGCAGCTTTTATAAGCTTTCAAATATTCCTGGACTCACACTACACATGACTCACGCTCACTTACACACAACATGTTCGCGTTCAATCTGTGCAGAGAACAGATGCAGCTTATTTATGTTCCTCAAAATATAGCAGAACACTAGAACAATAGAACACTAAAAGGGATAGCACCTACCATGGTCTAGCTTATGTTCATCTATACAAAATATTCCATTTAAGTGCAGAGTGGAACACTAGAAGGAATAGCACCTACCATAGTCTAGCTTGTGTTCATCTGTACAAAATATTCCATTTAAGTGCAGAGTGGAACACTAGAAGGGATAGCACCTACCATGGTCTAGCTTATGTTCTTCTATACAAAATATTCCATTTAAGTGCAGAGTGGAACACTAGAAGGAATAGCACCTACCATAGTCTAGCTTAGGTTTATCTATACAAAATATTCCATTTAAGTGCAGAGTGGAGCACTAGAAGGAATAGCACCTACCATAGTCTAGCTTATGTTCTTCTATACAAAATATTCCATTTAAGTGCAGAGTGGAACACTAGAAGGAATAGCACCTACCATGGTCTAGCTTATGTTCTTCTATACAAAATATTCCATTTAAGTGCAGAGTGGAACACTAGAAGGAATAGCACCTACCATAGTCTAGCTTAGGTTTATCTATACAAAATATTCCATTTAAGTGCAGAGTGGAACACTAGAAGGGATAGCACCTACCAAAGTCAAGCTTATGTTCTTCTATACAAAATATTCCATTTAAGTGCAGAGTGGAACACTAGAAGGAATAGCACCTACCATGGTCTAGCTTATGTTCTTCTATACAAAATATTCCATTTAAGTGCATAGTCACAATTTGTCCTTGATTATGCAACATTCTCACCAGAAAACCTACTGAATCCCTTGATACGACGTAAATTCAGTTTTTTATCTATTTTTTGAGAGAAAATTCAATGTTATAACGGAAGGAGAACTCTTTTCCTTACCAAAAATTCTCAAATCTTCTAGCCTGAGCAGTTTATAGCAGCAGAAGTTGTAGAAAGTATGTTGATTCTCAAGATTTTATGTATAGAGATTATCTTCTAACATTTCTTTTGAGGATAAACTTCTTTGGTAGGTAAATTCGTAGAATGGAGACAGTTTGCATGCAGCCTAGCGAACTTCAGTCTTCAGTAGTCTATTGACTGAAAAAAATTAGGAAAAAATCCTTACGAAGCCAACTATTCAAAATAAAATCTCGCATAGTATTCTGCTTGATTCAAGTTCTGTGAACTGAAATTTTATTCAACATAAATGGAAACTATTTATGGAAACTCTTTACAATATATCATCCATAGAACAACGATTTTCGCATATGAAATAGTTAGAGCTGAAGCAATCATCAACCTGCCAGTTGCCGGTAGAGCCCAAAAATGTAACACAACGTCTCAGATTGTTAAGCGACTCAGCTGGTTCACCACGTTGCCAATTCATATAGTTAAACTGTTCACCAGTACTGAACCAGGTCCAAGCATTTGCTATAGCAAAATCTGTGCCTGAGGTCCAGATATTATCATTCAATAGGTAAGGCGCTAAAGCATAGACTTTAAAATAAATGGTTTACATAAAACAATTCAATCTGCAAATACCTTTGGCAAATAGAAAATTACGCAAACGTTTTAAGTCCACCTCACGTGGTAGACTGACCAGTGTTAGACCCTGTGAGGCACAGATTTGTTGCGCTTGGAACCAGTTGACCTAGTGGTAGAAGTTTTAAATTGAAAATTGTTTTTAAAAAATTTAAAAGTAATATTTTACCTTTGCAAAACCCGCCAATGCAAAGCTATCATCACGCACAGAAAACGGTGAGAATGCCGCAGTGTATTCGATTTCCAGCTGCGTATTATTGGGATTACTGGGTATTACTATATCCGTTTCATTTGCAGGTGGCGCAGCTAGGCAGATATTGGCCAAGTAGAGCGCAAGTACGAGTAGTAGTAGACGAAACATGTTGTCGAAACTATTTGTAGTGGAAAGTAGTTTCTAGATGGCTTATATAGTGTATAAAAAATGGAGTCATTTAGCGCCAAACATCAATCAATGTCACGGCTTGGTTTTGATAAAGAAGCAATTTTATATTATATATATTTAAAGTCACTAATTTTGTAAGTAATAAATGTGTTAAGTTAAATAATTTTTAAATAGTAAATAGTTTTTACTCCTCCCTTTCCACTCCACTTCATTTTATTACCTTTTGAGCTTACCTCTTTACGCTTGAAGTAAGCTTAAAAGACATCAAACGTTGTGTTCTGCCGGGAATCAAATTTTTAAGCAATTTGTGACATTTAAAAGTTGCAAAATTTTAAGAGCAACAAATTTTAAAGCAAAATCTTCCAAACTAAAATTTATTATAATACTTAAGACGCCAGAATAAATGCGCTGCTTTAAGCTGCCATAAAAATGAACACACATAAATATGGCACCAACAAAACTTTCAACTACCCCAAGCTAAAGTTAATAATTTCAATAAATTGCAACAAGCTCCCCCAAAAGCTGAACATTTTTCTATAAATCTCAATTTTTTCACATTTTTGCGCACAAATCCGTTTGCCATTTTTATACCCGATTATTTATGAACGTTGCTTTCTAATAATATTACTATACAATGTTAGTAGTTGGTGAGTGTAGTGTGCAAACTTGTATCTGAATGTCAAAGCTAAGTAAAGAAAGAAGGAGGAACTCATTTTGTTTCCTTGGAGCAACTGAATCGAAAGAATATCTCATTTAAGAGCACAACTGACTGGCAGCAACGAAATGGAATTATGACAGGTCAAGGATTGCTTACTCTGTCAATTGAAACGATTGCACGAACACGATTTTTGGGGGAACCCTCTTTGCTGCAAATGATTTTTAGTGCATAGTAGCTTTGCTTGCACAAGTGTTTATGAGTCCTTTCGGATTACTTTGAATGTTATCTGCTGCTGCTGCTGAGTCGGAAATAAAGAAAAAGAATTTCAGCGGAAAAATTGCGCAAAAGGACAGTTGCAGGCACTCACACTGCAAAGGAAGACAATTGCGTGTTTGTCCTTTGATGATGTAGAAAATTAAAGCAGGGCTGCAGTGTAGATTTGCAAGGAGAAAACTGAGAGATGTATGAACTTCAGCTGAAGTTTACTCGAATTTTAAAAGGAGAACAAACAGCTGAGCCAAGTAGCCTCCTGCTATGCTTATACAAAGAAGATTTTGTTTGATGAAGCATCTTCTGCGCAGATTTTGAAGATTACAGCCACTCAGTAGTAAGTTATAATGCAACTTAATGTCTCTGTATTGCAGCCCTGAAGACTTTGTTTAAAAAAAAAAACAAACACAAACGCATATCAAACATAATGTTTCGCCCTCCGTTTGGCTAGCATTTCGTCTAAGTAATATCCTTGCAACAATTGCTTGCAAGGATATGCATTTCTACATCAAATACGCAAATACACGCATTTCTATTCCCCACAAACAAAAGTCATTTTGTACATTTAACAATTGGGGTGCAAAACCAGCGAAGTAAACTACATTATTCGGGATATGATCTGCAGTACAAAACGTTAAAATCTTCAACAAAAGTTTCTACGCTTTTCAATCATTTTATTTTATTTAAAGTTGTTAAATTTTATTGAAAATTTTTATACGTTTTCCAAATGCAGCGAAATCATATAGAAATGTGCTAATTAAATATTGTTTATGCTCTGTGTTTATGCTTTTGTTGGGTTAAAAAATTTTATGGGAGTATATCGAGCTTCACCATACTCAACTGCAGCAAACACTCTTATTTCTTTGTAATAGTAATAAAATATAGTCTTTATATAAACTTATTACAGTTGAAGAAATAATTTTCTTACTTTCTAAAATGTTCTTTATCTGCCTATGAAAGTTTTATCAAAATCGGTCCCGTCGTTTCGAAGTTTAGCTGGGACAAACATTTTAAGAATCTTAGATTTTTCGTAAACAGAAACATTCGAGATAATAGCCAATCTCGAATGTCTCTGTTGGTTTTAGTATATTTTTATATGGTAAAAAATCCAAGTATGTATTTCCACGCTGAACTTTTCTTCATGGTTTTCAAACCGGAATTCGTGCTCAGTAAAGCCTGGCATACTACTTTCTAGAAGATCCCAGAATTCATTGACCATAGCTGCTTGGCTGGCTCGCTGTCATAGGTGTGGCAATAATATATTAAAGAATTTTGTTATTATGTGGCGATTTTTCAATAAATTTTCTCATTGCGATTTTTTTTTTCACCTTCAATTCTATATAATATATATATAGATCTGTAGCAGTCTTTATAAAAAATTTCCAAAATACAAGAAAGACGACTTTTTTTTTATTTTTAACAATTTATAAATTTTTTAAATAATTTTTTTCAAGTCCGTAAAACTATTTAATAATAAATTTAATTAATTATGTTCAGCTTCGCCTATTGCTCTCTTATTTATTTAATACATTTGCACTGCTCGCACTAATACGATGAAAGCATGTGAGTGTGAGCTAGATGGACTATAGTTTGCTCATTACAAACAATTCTGAGCAGCACAGAAAAAATGTTAGCATTTTTTTTTAGCAATGCGCTCTTCTTCGTTTTCTTTTTCTATTCTTCTTTACGTACGAGTTCTAGCTGTGAAGAGTTATTGAAGAAAGAAAATAGCAACTACAGAAATTATGGCTTTGGCAACAGCATGATCAACGGTCCTGTGGCGCAATGGATAACGCGTCTGACTACGGATCAGAAGATTCCAGGTTCGACTCCTGGCAGGATCGCTGATAATTTTTTTTATTTTAAATAGAAAATTTGTCTAATAAATTTTTAAATAAAAAAGAAAATAATAAATTTTTATAAAAAAATAATAGAAATTAAAAAAAAAAATTTAATTAATATTTATTTAAATAAAAAATTAAAAAAAAAAAATTATTCTCGCCCAACGTGGGGCTCGAACCCACGACCCTGAGATTAAGAGTCTCATGCTCTACCGACTGAGCTAGCCGGGCATATGTAAAGTTTAGAATTTTCAAATTCATAGAAAACTGTAAATACCCTACACAATATGATGTGCATAGTAATTTGAATAAATATATGTACATATATGTAAATTATGATGAACAAATGATCTATAATGAATATTTGTTCATTATAGATCATATTAATCTGTTCCTAAGCTGGACAAAACAGAAAAGAGAAGTTGAAAAGAGAGAGGGATGCGTGTCCAAAAAATATATCGCATATAAAAGACAATCTACAAAATTTATTTATGAAATTTTCCAATTATAAATAAATTCTGTTCAGAACTTTTGTTGCCAACCTCTAAATAGCTTAAATTCTCAAACAGAACCCACATAAATTGTTCTTAACTCATATTTTTTTAATGCGGCCGAACTGTTGTAAGCGATTTGGTCACCCGTTGAACAACGGTCCTGTGGCGCAATGGATAACGCGTCTGACTACGGATCAGAAGATTCCAGGTTCGACTCCTGGCAGGATCGAGAGGAAAATTTTTTTATTTCAATTTTTTAATAAAATAGTTTTGTTTTTAAATTTACTGCGCTACAAAAAAATTTATGTCGTTAAACGTCGATCAAAACTTAGCCGTTCCGCACACTATTCCACAGTTCTTGCTTAAACTTTCATGTTAAACTGTTGCAATTGGTTTGTTATTTTTATTAAAATAAATATTTTTTTTTAATATTTTGCTTTATTTAAAAAAAAAATATATTTTTTTTTCATTATTTATTTAATTATATAAAATATAATAAAAAAAAATAAATACAAAAAAATTTACTTTCGCCCAACGTGGGGCTCGAACCCACGACCCTGAGATTAAGAGTCTCATGCTCTACCGACTGAGCTAGCCGGGCACTTGCTAAGCGTCTGTCAAATGCATGCCTGCTTATATTGCACGCAAAGAACTATTTTCTGTTGTTCTATTTCAAATATTGAAAGAGCGAACTGCAGGCGTGTTTGCACCATATTCAGTTAAAATTTAACTGCAGAAAATTTTACTAAATAAATGAAATACGCTTTGACTGTGTTAAATAGCTGCTTTACACGTAAGTGGAGCTAGAGCTTACAGCTTTTTGATATATTATGTAATTTAAATATTCTTACAACAACAATGCTGACAACTTTAAATCATTTTAAGCAAGTTTATGTATTTAACAGGTATATAACTGTATTTGAACGGCTTACAAACAAGTCTGTTATGTATATGTATTATTCTTTCTTATATCATAACTGTAAAAAGCTTAGTTAACTGTTACTATAACCGCATGTTGTCTAAACGCAACTTATTCAAGTCAAGCAAACGTGCTTGTTGCACTTAAATACGTAAATAATAGTCGCTGCGCTAACTGCCCGGCTAGCTCAGTCGGTAGAGCATGAGACTCTTAATCTCAGGGTCGTGGGTTCGAGCCCCACGTTGGGCGAAAGTAAATTTTTTTTTTAATTTTTTATTTAAATTTTATTTATTTAAAAAATATTTAAAAAATAATAAATTTATTTAAATTGTTTTTTTAAATATTTCTATTAATTTATCAAAACTTAATATTTTATTTTTTACATTAAAAATTTGTTCGAAAAAAATTTTTTTTTAATAAAAAAAATCCTACTTTCTTGTTTTTTACTATTTTTCTATTAAAAATAAAAAAAAATTTTACTCTCTGCGATCCTGCCAGGAGTCGAACCTGGAATCTTCTGATCCGTAGTCAGACGCGTTATCCATTGCGCCACAGGACCGATGCTCAAGCATTTGCCAAGCACAAAAATTCAAGAAGAGCTGCTTAAGTTCTACATTCTAACGATTAGACAAAAAAATGAGAGACAGAGAGAGCAAACGAAATGCGATCACCATGAGTTGCATAAACATTTTTGTGTAGCATACTTTTGGGACTACTTTGTATAAAACTGTAGAACACTGCATACGTTTTTGGCTTACTTTGCCGCATGACAATGCAATGGTGTCCGTCTGTCTGAACGTCTATATTACAGAATATTAGTTATAAGCATTTCTTAAAAAAGAGTCTAAAGCCGTCATCTGAGTTGATTTTTCCAACAAGCAACCGTAAGCACTTTATTTCAGCTGTGACGCAGTGCACCAGCTAATAAAATTTTACTTTACTATTTTAGTTTCCTTTTTTTTTTACTCACAGCCAACTGCAGCATATGGCATTCAACAGTTTAGCAAGTAGTCATCGTAAAAAAAATCCAAATCAAATTCAACGCCATTTAACTTGAAACTAAACCACAAGGACAACATAACTGACTGCACCCTTAGCATAAGACTGCTGCGTGTTGCCTTGTGGCAAAATGTTTACATTGCAATTGCATATATTCAAGGACATTTAAGGTGAAACGTTTAATATTATGTTGTATAGTGTCGGTAGGGGAGCAAACAAACATACAAGCTGGGATTTGCATGCACAAAAGTTGTAATCGAATGCGTTTTTATTTGCAGCAGCAGTTGTTCATTTAAATGTTAAGTTGGTAATAATCCTGTTTCTCAATAATCCTGTGTGTGTGCTGGCATTAAATTGCTTATTATGTAAATGTTAATTATTGTACATAATTAGTTTTGTTGTAGTTGTTTGATTGGAGGTAATTTATTTTAGAAATAAAAGCTTTAAAAAAGATTACAATTTTTTTTTTAAGATATAGCACATCTTTAAATACAATTTAAATATATATATTGATCAGTAATATATATATGTATATATATATATATCATAAGGTCTTCCATGTTTCATTTCATGCGTTATAAAAATTTTAATACTATTCACGAAACGTTGAAGAGTCTGATTTAAAAACAATTTAATTTGAAATAGACTTTAGCCAAGTCGTCTTTCATATCCCGTATTGTCTAGTGGTTAGGATATCCGGCTCTCACCCGGAAGGCCCGGGTTCAATTCCCGGTACGGGAAAATACGTGACTGAATGAAGTACTTTTTTGAAAATATTTTTTATTAATTTATATTTTTTTTAATATTGGGGATTAATCAATTAAAAAATTATTTAAAAAAAAAAATTTTTTAAATATATAAAAATAAAATTTCTGTAAAAAAATCAAAAAAAAAAAAGTTAGTTCCCATACCGGGAATCGAACCCGGGCCTTCTGGGTGAAAGCCAGATATCCTAGCCACTAGACCATATGGGATGTTGACAACTGCTGCGACAAAATGGAGATTTACACTGAACTACACACTTGCAGAACTGTTCAAACCGAATTTTGAAAAATTTCAAAGCGGTTCTGCACTTCTAATTCGTATAATTTGCTTGTGAAATGATTTCCATTTAAACACTTGAGTAGTGAAAAATTATATTTTTTCATAGACTTTTTTTTATTAAATAAATTAAAATATTTTTTTTTTGTTTTATTTCATTAAAAACCTGTCAAGATGTTGTAAAACTGTCGCTGAAATGCAGAACACATCGCTGACGATTTATACGAACCGGTTTCTCAAGACACAAAACGGCGTAGTTAAGCCGACAGCAACAGCAACAAATGAAATACGATTAAAATGTAAATCTGAAAAAACAACAAATTACTTTTTATTATTGCGTCTAATTTTCATACATTGTATAAATCGCTTAATTGTAGAATTCTAGCCACACACAAAACTAAACACGTTCCAATTTTAGATACATGACACCCTTTGTAGTCAGCACCGGACAGATGGGTTCAAATTCAAACAATTTTATGGTCTTATCACTGATGGCAACACGATGTTTGCGCAAGAGATGCACCATGCCCAATTTCGTTTGTAATAGACCCAAACGCATGCCAATGCAATTGTGTGGACCAATGCCGAAGGGCATATAGGCATCCATATTAAGCGTAGCACGTTGTTCAGGTGCAAAACGTTCAGGATCGAAGTGTAGGGGATTGGGCCAGTACTGCAATATTTTATAGTTCATTAGTTACACAGATTTTAGATATATTTATTACTCAACTACTCACCCTCGCATCACGTTGTATAGCCAAAGCTGAAACATAGATTGGCATGCCAGCGGGCACATCAAAATCCGCAAACGGCTTCAAATTAACCGCCGCCGCATGCTTTGGCGTTGTACAAACACGCTCCGCATAGCCGACAATTGGATATTTACGCAAAGTTTCATTGACCACCTGTGTCAGATATGGCATCTCCTGTATACGCTCGTAGCTTATACAATCTTCTTCTGTCTCACCAAAATATGCCGTTATCTCCGCGCGCAAACGTGCCTGCAGTTCGGGTTGTTGTGCCAATTCATAGAGCGCAAAGGTCATGGTCGCCGATGATGTTTCATAACCTGCCGTTTGAAAGACCGCAGCCTGTGCTACCAGATAATCGAAATTATGCGCCAGATTTGGTTTGTGTGGTTCAGCGGCCGCCTCACGTTTCATGGCTTGTAATACATCAATCAGATCATTGCGTTTCAGGCCCGATTTCTCGCGTTCTTCGAGTACATGTTGCACGGTGCTGCGTAGAAAGTTGGAGGTTTCCTTGGAGAAGACTTTAGCACGTGCCAGTGTAGCCAGACTTGGCAAGAGTAGGATTATAGCAAAATCTAAGGCACGTCGTAAACTGATTTTAAAAATGGCCACACTATTGCGATAGAACTCGCTTGATTCCTGTTCCAAGGCGTTGGCCTTTACGCCGAATGCTGTTGTTGCTATTAAATCGGTGGTGAAACGTGAGCAGATCTCTTTGATGTTTAGGTCTGTGCCGCTGGCTATGGTCGCCAGTTTGGCTTCCAGATTTTTGCCGATCTATAAGTGTGTACAGTTATTAAACATTATATTTTTTCCTCTTTTATTTGTCATTACTCACATCAACCATCAATGGATACATCTGCTTAATCTTGCCACTTGTGAAAACTGGTGATATCTTCGCACGTAGTTCCCGCCAATCCGGATTGCGTACAAAGAATAGATTATTATAGCCCAATGGATCATGAAAACGATCAGTTTGTAGTACACGATCCGAAAAATCGCTGAATTTCTTAATCATAACGGTTTTAATTAAATCCAGATCACGCAATAACAAACCCGGACGTTGCACCAGATAGACGCCCATCAGTGCATCCTGTTCGTAACCCGGCGCTGTATGCAGCTTGTAAAGTTGCTCGAAGAAGGGCAGTTTGCCGCACATAAACTGCTTAAAATTACCCAGTATCGGTGTAGGTGCTATGTGCCGTACATTGTGTCGCTGCCAAAAGCTATAGACGCGTCGCTGCCAGATATAGATAACGCCGATTAGCAGTGTCAAGAGCAAAAGTAATATCTCCGTCGACATGTTGACTTCGAACTGCGGCGAACAACTGATCCGAAACAAATGACGGAATGTTTATATTATTGAACGCTCGGAAACTGTTATAGCAAGAAATTCTGAGCGTGTTTATTTGTTTTGACTGATAAGCATTCGTGTTTGCAAACCGCCCCGGTTCCAGTCCACAGATTGTCTGTGCTGTTCTTGGCAACTGGCTTGTCATGCTTTCGTTTTCGTTTTGCTTGCAGTCGAGAAAGTATACAAAATTTCAAGTTTGCCTGCTGCTGTGCATTTATTTGCTTCGTAATAAATGATTACAGATTAGAATTTGCTGTTATAAGCATGATTGTACCCCCCATAAGATAATACGTTCTATCAGTTTTAGGAAACACCTTCTAAATTACTTTAGAAATTTCGTTGAATTAACTAAAAAAAACTTTAAACTATGAGTCGACATATATATACGAAAGCTGTTCTAGTTTGAACTTTTAGAAAAAACAGTTTAAAATAAGCAGGGTCGACTGAAAAAAAAAATAATAAAGCTTATGTATAGCACTTATTATAAGAAGAGCGAATAACTTCCCACTAGGGAATCAACCAAAGTGAAGCCAACCAGGAAATCTCCCTGTCTTGGGAATCGCCTAAAGCGAATCCTCCAAAATGAATCCCCTGTCTGGGGAACCAACTCCAAGGAATAAACCAAAGTGAATCCCCTAAAATGAATCACCCAAAGTGAATCGCGCCTAGGGAAGACCTTGGACACCTTGATCACCGGGGATCAGCCAAAGTGAATATCCCAAAGTGCATCACCTAAAGTGAAGCATCCTAATTGCATCAACCAAAATGAGTCTGGCCCAATGACCTTGAGAAGCGTGGCCAATGACCTTGGACACCCGGTGTCAATGATCTTGACCACTAGAGACAATGACTTTGGATCCCGGGGTACACAGCCTTGGACACCCGGGATACCCCAAAAGTTAATCTCCCTAATAAAATCCCCCAAAGTGAATCACCCAAATTGAATCACACCCAATGACATTTGACTCCCAGAGCCAATGACCTTGACCGCCTGGGTCAATGACCTTGGACCACCAGGGTCAATGACCCTCAACCCACGGGTTCAATGACCTTCGACCCCCGGGGTCAATGACCTTGCACCCCCGGGTTCAATGACCTTGTACCCCCGAGTTCCCATTAAAGTTAATCGCCCTAAGCAAGTCTCCCAAAGTGAATCATCCAAAGTGAATCCCACCCCCGGGGTCAATGACCCTGACCCCCGGGGTCACTGACCATGGACCCCCAAGGTCAATGACCTTGGACCCTCGGGATAAATGACCTTGAACCCACGGGGTGAATGACCTTGAACCCCGGAATCACTAAAAAGCTAGTCTCTCTAAGTTAATCCCCCTAATTGAATCATCCAAAGTGAATCACCCAACTTAAATCCCACCCAATGACATTTGACTCCCGGAGCCAATGGCCTTGACCCCCTGGGTCAATGACCTTGGACCACCAGGGTCAATGACCCTCAACCCACGGGTTCAATGACCTTCGACCCCCGGGGTCAATGACCTTGTACCTCCGGGGTCAATGACCTTGCACCCCCGGGTTCAATGACCTTGTACCCCCGAGTTCCCATTAAAGTTAATCGCCCTAAGCAAGTCTCCCAAAGTGAATCATCCAAAGTGAATCCCACCCACTGACCTTGACCCCCGGGGTCAATGATCCTGGACCCCCGGGGTCACTGACCATGGACCCCCAAGGTCAATGACCTTGGACCCTCGGGATCAATGACCTTGAACCCCGGAATCACTAAAAAGCTAGTCTCTCTAAGTTAATCCCCCTAATTGAATCATCCAAAGTGAATCACCCAAATTAAATCCCACCCAATGACATTTGACTCCCGGAGCCAATGGCCTTGACCCCCGGAGTCAATGGGTCACTGACCATGGACCCCCAAGGTCAATGACCTTGGACCCCCTTGGTCAATGACCTTGAACCCCCTTGGTCAATGACCTTGAACCCCGGGATCCCTAAAAAGCTAGTCTCTCTAAGTTAATCCCCCTAAGTGAATCATCCAAAGTGAATCACCCAAATTGAATCCCACCCAATGACATTTGACTGCCGGAGTCAATGACCTTGACCCCCGGAGTCAATGACCCTGGACCCCCTGGGTCACTGACCTTTGACCCCCAAGGTCAATGACCTTGGACCCCCGGGGTCAATGACCTTGAACCCACGGGGTCAATGACCTTGAACCCCGGGATCTCTAAAGAGTTAGTCTCCCTAAGTGAATCCCCCAAAGTGAATCATCCAAAGTGAATCACCCAAATTGAATCCCACCCAATGACATTTCACCCCCGGGGTCAATGACCAGCATTAACTCCCCCCGGGGTCAATGACCCTTGACCACCCCGCGGGGTCAATGACCCTTGACCACCCCGCGGGGTCAATGACCCTTGACCCCCCCACGGGGTCAGAGGTCAATGACCCCGTGACCCCGGGAGTCAAAGGTCATTGACCCCGTGACCCCGGTGGTCAAAGGTCAATGACCCCGTGACCCCGGGGGTCAAAGGTCATTGACCCCGTGACCCCGGGGGTCAAAGGTCATTGACCCCGTGACCCCGGGGGTCAAAGGTCATTGACCCCGTGACCCCGGGGGTCAAAGGTCATTGACCCCGTGACCCCGGGGGTCAAAGGTCATTGACCCCGGGGGTCAAAGGTCAATGATCCCGTGACCCCGGGGGTCAAAGGTCATTGACCCCGTGACCCCGGGGGTCAAAGGTCATTGACCCCGTGACCCCGGGGGTCAAAGGTCATTGACCCCGTGACCCCGGGGGTCAAAGGTCAATGACCCCGTGACCCCGGGGGTCAAAGGTCATTGACCCCGTGACCCCGGAGGTCAAAGGTCATTGACCCCGTGACCCCGGGGGTCAAAGGTCATTGACCCCGGGGGTCAAAGGTCAATGATCCCGTGACCCCGGGGGTCAAAGGTCATTGACCCCGTGACCCCGGGGGTCAAAGGTCATTGACCCCGTGACCCCGGGGGTCAAAGGTCAATGACCCCGTGACCCCGGGGGTCAAAGGTCATTGACCCCGTGACCCCGGGGGTCAAAGGTCATTGACCCCGTGACCCCGGGGGTCAAAGGTCATTGACCCCGTGACCCCGGGGGTCAAAGGTCATTGACCCCGTGACCCCGGGGGTCAAAGGTCAATGACCCCGTGACCCCGGGGGTCAAAGGTCATTGACCCCGTGACCCCGGGGGTCAAAGGTCAATGACCCCGTGACCCCGGGGGTCAAAGGTCATTGACCCCGTGACCCCGGGGGTCAAAGGTCAATGACCCCGTGACCCCGGGGGTCAAAGGTCATTGACCCCGTGACCCCGGGGGTCAAAGGTCAATGACCCCGTGACCCCGGGGGTCAAAGGTCATTGACCCCGTGACCCCGGGGGTCAAAGGTCAATGACCCCGTGACCCTGGGGGTCAAAGGTCATTGACCCCGTGACCCCGGGGGTCAAAGGTCATTGACCCCGTGACCCCGGGGGTCAAAGGTCAATAACCCCGTGACCCCTGGGGTCAAATGTCAATGACCCCGGGGGTCAAAGGTCATTGACCCCGTGACCCCGGGGGTCAAAGGTCATTGACCCCGTGACCCCGGGGGTCAAAGGTCATTGACCAAGTGACCCCGGGGGTCAAAGGTCATTGACCCCGTGACCCCGGGGGTCAAAGGTCATTGACCCCGTGACCCCGGGGGTCAAAGGTCAATGACCCCGTGACCCCGGGGGTCAAAGGTCATTGACCCCGTGACCCCGGGGGTCAAAGGTCAATGACCCCGTGACCCCGGGGGTCAAAGGTCATTGACCCCGTGACCCCGGGGGTCAAAGGTCAATGACCCCGTGACCCCGGGGGTCAAAGGTCATTGACCCCGTGACCCCGGGGGTCAAAGGTCAATGACCCCGTGACCCTGGGGGTCAAAGGTCATTGACCCCGTGACCCCGGGGGTCAAAGGTCATTGACCCCGTGACCCCGGGGGTCAAAGGTCAATAACCCCGTGACCCCTGGGGTCAAATGTCAATGACCCCGGGGGTCAAAGGTCATTGACCCCGTGACCCCGGGGGTCAAAGGTCATTGACCAAGTGACCCCGGGGGTCAAAGGTCATTGACCCCGTGACCCCGGGGGTCAAAGGTCATTGACCAAGTGACCCCGGGGGTCAAAGGTCATTGACCCCGTGACCCCGGGGGTCAAAGGTCATTGACCCCGTGACCCCGGGGGTCAAAGGTCATTGACCCCGTGACCCCGGGGGTCAAAGGTCAATGACCCCGTGACCCCGGGGGTCAAAGGTCATTGACCCCTTGACCCCGGGGGTCAAAGGTCATTGACCCCGTGACCCCGGGGGTCAAAGCTCATTGACCCCGTGACCCCGGGGGTCAAAGGTCATTGACCCCGTGACCCCGGGGGTCAAAGGTCATTGACCCCGTGACCCCGGGGGTCAAAGGTCAATGACCCCGTGCCCCCGGGGGTCAAAGGTCAATGGCCCCGTGACCCCGGGGGTCAAAGGTCATTGACCCCGTGACCCCGGGGGTCAAAGGTCAATGACCCCGTGACCCCGGGGGTCAAAGGTCATTCACCCCGTGACCGCGGTGGTCAAAGGTCATTGACCCCGTGACCCCGGGGATCAAAGGTCATTGACCCCGGGGGTCAAAGGTCAATGACCCCGGGGGTCAATGACCCTGTGACCCCGGGGGTCAAAGGTCGATGACCCCGTGACCCCGGGGGTCAAAGGTCAATGACCCAGTGACCCCGGGGGTCAAAGGTCATTGACCTCGGGGGAAAGGTCATTGACCCCGGTGGCCAAGGTTCATGGACCCCGGGGGGCAAAGGTCATTGAACCCGGGGGCAAATGACATTGTCCCCGGTGGTCCGGGGAGGGAATGCCCGGAAGGATGGAGTCATCAGACGGTGGGCATCCTCGGACAGATGGAATCTCCGGACAGTGGGAATGCCCGGACAGAGGGAATCCCCAGACGGAGAGTAGTAATCCCCGGGAAGAGGGAAGCACCAGGCAATGGAAATTCCTAACGGAGGGATTTCCCAGGGGGCGGGTGTCCACCGGCGAAGTTAGGCCAAGTTCGCCGAGCTCCGGCCGCGTCCATTGGCCTCCGGCCACCCTCCGGCCAATATAGTTTTCCTCAGTAAAATCAGCTAGATATATCAATTTTTGAGAATCGCCGAGGAGAGCGCTAAAAAAAAATTAATTTTTGTGTTGCATACTTTTAGGCGAAATAATTTTAAAACTTTAATTTCTATGGCTCAATGGACTTAATTGACTCCACTTGGTTTGAATGGATTTGACCCCAGTAAGTGTTAATGACCCCTTAGAAGGGGCTTTGAACTGCAATTAGGGTCGATGCCTTTGGTGTTGAAAGGTCGATGACCCATGTTTGTTTTTGGAAAAAAATTATATATAAAGATATAGTTTAAGGCAATTGTATTACGTACAGTTTGAATAGCATCGCTCATATGTTTTAAATGCACTCAAGTGCAAACAGTTTGAATAGCGTTGGTCTTTAGCTAATTTTAAGCTTAGAAACTTTACTTTTTTGTTTTAGCATTAATATCTTTTGATGCTGCTGCTCAATTTTGATGAAATAAACGCTAAGTGGTATTCACAATAAAGCTTTTTATTATTTAGTAATCGATTTTAAATCTTGAAATATTACAAATAAGTATATCAAATGACTTGTGTATGCTATAAGCTCTTGCTAAGCATTTATGCTGCTCATGGCTTGCTTTTCTTCATCAATTTGCCATCAAACTGCATTCAAAGCAATTTCAAACTCAGCAAATATTGTTTATTGGTTTAGAAGTAATACGCAGCGGTTTATACGCAACATTTAATGAAGACATTTCCTGCTTGATACAACGCATGTCATTGAAATGACCTTGTTTCAAGGAAAAGTACAACAAAACTGTGTGTGGTAACCTCTTTTTTTTTTTTTTTGTTTGCTACACAACTCAAAAAACTTCATAGTTCAAACAATGAAAATCCTTCAGCTCAACGCTGTTCTATGCGCTGCACTTCACTTCGCTGCACTTTACCTTTTATGCGCTGAAATTTGCTCCCGAAGCTTTTTCTTTCATTTTTTTTTTTTTATTGAATTTCACTTCAAGACATTGAACAACGAAATCCACTTAGCGTTTGACATTCAATGTCTGTCGATATGTGATGTGTGAGAGAGGTTTGGCTTGGTTTAGTGAAAATAAAAAAAAGGAAAAAGAAGTTGCATCGTTCAGAGGGTGTAACATTGACTACTGCAAGCAGCTTAAAAGGATTTACTATTTATATACTATGTGTGTATATTGCATTAGCTGCAGCAGGTGGTTTTTATGGATTTAAGATTTCTTTTTTATCACTTCTGCATGGGAGAGCTTCTGGCTTGAATTTTAAAATAGCTTGTGATATTTTTTATATAGATATGTTCGGCGCCACCTGTCGCCAATGCGCGTGAATATGCGTTACTACTTTAGCACCTACTACAAGCATTTATACAGCACAATTAGCGATTAAACTAATTATCCCTGCTCCGGCGCCAAATTATTTATTATTTTATTATGCAAAGAGTCACATTTTCTTCAACACTCAATGTCAACTGAAAACTCTGAAGAACAATCAACAATTCTATAAATATATATTTTTTACAAATACTCAAACCATGAAATTCGGCAAGAATTTTGAAAGTCATTTAACCTATGAATGGCGTCAACAATATATGGACTATCAGGTAAATTTCTTACAATTCAGAATTTCAGAAACTTCAATTCCTTACTTCTGTAATACTTCACTTACAGCTACTCAAGGACATGATTAAACAAGCAATGGAACGAGCACCAACACGGGAATCAAATACCTCGCAACAGGTTCAAGTTTATTACAAACAATTCGAGGAGGAATTTCTCAAAGAATGCGAAAATGAGCTCTCCAAAGTCAATGACTTCTTTCAGGAGAAACTTGCCGAATCGCGACGCAAGCATGCAAGTCTCAAAATACAGCTAAGCAATGCATTGCTGCATAAGAATACAACAACAATGTCGCGCGAGGAATTGACTAGTAGTGCGTAGGTACTCTACCAAATGGTAAACTTCTTTCACCCACTAAAATGTTATATTTCCAACTTGGCAGACGTTATTTACGCATGAGTCTGGAGAAGCATAAAATCCTGAGCATGAAGAAACTGCGTTTCTCCTTTAGCGAATTCTATTTGAGTCTGGTACTTCTGCAGAACTATCAGACACTCAATCAAACGGGTTTTCGTAAGATCTGCAAAAAATACGATAAAAATTTTACTAGCGAGGCTGCGACAACATGGTTTCAGAATAAAGTACTACGTGCACCGTTTATACAGACGCAGGTGCTAAATCGTATGATTACCGAAATAGAAGATATTTATACAAAATATTTAGCAAATGGTGATCGTTCACGTGCCATGACACAGCTGCGTGTACCACCATTGGGTGAACCAACCAAACCAAGTGTGGTGTTTTTTGCTGGACTCACTTTGGGCATGTTTCTGGTGCTCGTTGTGGTGGTTATAATAACTGGTGTGCATAACTGTAATATATGGAATTTCCAGTAACTATTTTTAAATTTTCAGTGCTTAACAAGAAACCACGTCAGGCTTACTATGTCGCCTTCACCGGACTCTTTCGTGGTCCATTCACCTGGGTTATCTTCAATTTCTTTATGGCCTTCAACATTGCTGGCTTTCAACGTGTTGGCATCAATTATATTTTAATTTTTGAGCTTGATCCACGTAATCACTTACAACCTGCTGATTATTTAACCATAGCCTCGCTATTCGGCATACTATGGGCCATATGTATATTGGCATTTCTCTTTCACGAAGAACTGCAAGTGGATCCTTTTGTTTTTCCACTCGTGCTGATGGTTGTTATGATTGGACTTTTGATACTACCGTTGCCCATATTGTATTTCAAATCACGTATTTGGCTCTTACGTCTAACGGTATTTATTAATATATAAGCATAATTCGAAATTAATACACCACTGTTTTTTCACCACAGGGTCGTGTGGTCTCCGCACCATTTCACTATGTTGGCTTTGCTGATTTCTGGCTTGGAGATCAATTCAATTCGCTCGTCAGCTGTTTTGCTGATTACTACTTCATAATGAAATTCTATCTGAACTATTGGACACATAATGATATTATTGAATCCAGTTTTCGTGATGATTATTTTGTATCCATAGCACGTGCCCTGCCTGCCTGGTTTCGTTTTGCACAATGTTTGCGTCGTTATTATGAGGGAAGTTCTAAGTCCATAACTTATCTCTTGAATGCGGGCAAATATTCAACTTCATTTCTGGTGGTCTTTTTTGTCACCATGAAGGGTGTAACAGCAGGTATTGTTTGTAAAAAATATTTTCCACTCTTACTAATGTACACTTTAGATGACTATACACATCCTTTTGATAATCCATATGTCTGGGGTTATCTGATAAGTGCGACCATATCAACAATCTATTGTCTTACTTGGGATGTTTTAAAAGATTTCTATTTGCTACAAGTTTGGACTGGTTCAAATATTTTTCTACGCAGCAATCTAATATATCCGAAAGTAAGTAATGCTTTTAAATATTATAACGGTATTAATTTTGTATATACTTCAGGTCTTCTATCATTTTGTATTAGTTGAGAATTGCATCTTGAGGTTCTTTTGGGCAATTGCTTTTTATTGCGGTTCACAAAATATAATGTCACCCTATTTGTTGACCACCATTGGCAGTCTTTTGGAAATATTTAGGTGAGTTAAATTATATTAGAAGACTTGGGGAAGACTTTCCGAATTAATGGCTTATAAATCAGACGCTTCATCTGGAATTATGTACGCCTGGAAAATGAACATCTTAATAACTGTGGACGCTTTCGTGCTACACGTGATATTTTCTTGGGCACCTTAAACGAACGTGATCAAAGCTTGCTCGAACAATTAATGGATGAAGAAGATGGTGTTAAGAATCGACATAAACGTAAAGATGATACGCAGAGCGGCAGCGATCGTAAACTTGATAAGCGTTTCTTTTGAAACGAAATTCAAGGCTTTTAATATTTTATTAAAATATAATGAAAAGTTTTTGTTTAACAAAAGTAAAAGAATTTTTAATAGAAGCTTAGTGAGAGAAATACTTAGTTTAGGGAGAGAAAATCATATAACGCTCAGTTACACACAACCTGCTCGCGAACATGTCGTGTACGCATGGCTGAAAGCATTAGCAGTGCGTGAGAGTGCATAAGCAGTTGACTTACTCTCTTCAATTAGTTACAACTGTTAAACAATAAGCCACACGTAATGCTGTGCTACATATTTTGTCTTTCACGATTTTCAGTGTAAAAGGGGGTTAAAAAAATTAACGGGATTTCAGGTGTGTTCATTAAATGAGAGGAACAGCTTACTAACCAGAGCAGCGCGAGCACATTCTTGAAAATCGCAAAACACTTTCGGGTGCCAAATGCTTTAAAAAATTGTTTCACTTAGCTCTCGCGTGTGCACTTACTGTTCGAAATTGCTTGAATAGAACACGATTACGATGTTATTAATGACTATTAAGTTCGCCTAGGGCCGTATATATTAGTTAACTTGTGCAGAAACTTCCTTCAAGCAAGAAATTTTGCTATTTTCATGCTGAGCAACTTATGCAGGAAGTTTCTTTAATCCAAGCAAGAAATTTTGCCATTTAGAACTTTAATCTTCTTAGAGGTTAATTTTAATCATGTACTCCAAAC
Source organism: Leucophenga maculata (assembly GCA_035044805.1). Taxonomy (NCBI): domain Eukaryota; kingdom Metazoa; phylum Arthropoda; class Insecta; order Diptera; family Drosophilidae; genus Leucophenga; species Leucophenga maculata. The sequence continues at coordinate 2,190,740 of JAWNNP010002290.1, forward strand.
TATACAAAAAAAAAAAAAAAACTAATGCAAATTTGATGACAACATCATCAAAGAATACAATCCGCGCTTATACTAAAATATGCAATTGCATTCATTCGCTCCCTCGGAACTAAGCAACCATCCAACCGAAATGTGCTCATAAAAAATTAAGTACTTCTTCTTCTTAAGGAAATTGCATGCAAATTGACATAAAATTAATATACAACACGCTCCACAACTAAGAAAATGTTTGTAATTAGCCAAGTTATCTGAAAGAAACTAACAAAACTTCGTTGGTTGGTTCGTTGAATTTGTTAATTAAGCGCAAATGTTGCAGCAAAAGGACACAAAGACAATGCATATCCTTTGGGTTAGTTTAGCTGCAAGGACGACTTTGCGTATATAAACTGCGTTGTACTGATTTTTATCCATGGTGAAAATTAATTAAGCAAATGTAAAACTTCCGCTAATGAAGCATGAAATATTAAATGCAGTTGGGGAGTGTCTTACAAAGAAAATGATTTTAAATCAAAATAGCTTTTGAGTTTTTTGTTCAATGAAAATTCCATATTCTGTTCGATGTCAGTTTTTATTATTTGACTTTTTTTTCGTGTTGTTTCGTGGTAGTTTATATATTTCTATATTTTTTATAAATGGTGTTTTCAAAATTAATTACCAATGAAATTCGAAAAGAAATTCGAAAGCCATCTGACAACCGAGTGGAGAGATCAGTATATGAGTTATGCTGTAAGTATTTCAAAATGCAAGAATTGGAATGAAGTAATTTTAATTAAAATAGATGTTCAAGAAATTATGTTCACTTAAGAGAAGCTATTCATAGCTGCAGAAGATTTAAGTTCGTATATAAAAGTAATGAGTGTGAGTGAGCGCACGATAACTGTCCCACACTCACAGAATAAGAATATTTTTTGAGCAAGAATTCAGCAAAGCACTTTAGCGTTAAATGAAAGCAATGTTGAGCTTTGATTTGTGTGCAAGAGAGGCAAGAGAGTTAAAAGAAATTAACGGTTAATCGTCAGCAGAGAGAGAAACGGCGTGTAGCAAGAGAAAATCGTTTTACAAAGCACATTAATAAGAAAATGTTAAAAAAATGTAGGCAAAGAAGAGACAACAGAGATGAGAGAAACACAGTTAAACGTCAGAGAGTTATAAGAGAGGCGTAGAATTTACTAAATATATATCTGCAAGAATCACAGTTCAAAAGAAGTTTTTCAATAACAAAGTTGCATTGCGCTTAGTAGCGACTGAGTCATAATTTGTATTGCATTGCGCTTAGTAGCGACTGAGTCATAATTTTTATTGCATTGCGCTTAGTAGCGACTGAGTCATAATTTTTATTGCATTGCGCTGAATAGCGACTGAGCCATAATTTGTATTGCATTGCGCTTAGTAGCGACTGAGTCATTATTTCTATTGCATTGCGCTTAGTAGTGACTGAGTCATAATTGGTATTGCATTGCGCTTAGAAGCGACTGAGTCCTAATTTGTATTTAAGTTAAATTAGTCAAAATACAGGTTTCTGCTTAAGTTGATCTGTCTACTTGACAGCGAGTACATCTTTCTCAAAAATTTACAGTGGGAACATATCATTAAATTTTGAAAGCGTTGGCACCTTTAATGAAGTACGAAACTGAGCATCTTATGGTTTAGCTACCAACCAAAAAAATTGTGGAGATCTTCTTGGAGATCTGAGCTGATATGCATCTTCCCCCATAGTAGCGAAATTTTTTTATACTGATTTTTTTATATTTTTTTTCTCCACTTCCTCTTTCAGATACTAAAAAATATGATAAAGCGCGCTGTCGACGAGGAACCCATAGCTACACCCGGTAATATGCATCATTTGCGTCAGTATTTTCAAAATTTCAAAGAAGATTTCTTTCGTGAATGCGATCGTGAACTGAACAAAGTGGATAATTTCTACCAAGAGAAATTAGCCGAATCCCGACGCAAACATGCCAATCTCAAGATACAACTCATGAACTCAGTACAGACTTCGAATAAAGGTGTCAGCAAGACCAGTTTACGTACCTCGATTGAAAAGACCAAACCGACACGTTTGAAAAGTTTGCGTTTCTCCTTCAGTGAGTTCTACCTAAGTCTAATACTGCTGCAGAACTATCAGGCGCTCAACTATACAGCATTTCGCGAAATCTGCAAAAAATTCGATCGTGTCTTTCACTCAGCCGAGGGACATACATGGTTCTCGACAAATGTGGAACCAGCACGTTTCAATCAATCGGCACAGCTCAATCGCATGATATCCGACATAGAGAACCTATATACGGACTATATGGAGAATGGTGATCGCAGGCGTGCGCTGGCAAAGTTACATGTACCGCCATTGGGTGAACGCACCGAACCAAGTTTGGTGTTTCGTGCGGGTTTCTGGTTGGGCATATTTCTGGTACTACTATGCATAGTATTCGTAGCATGTAAGCGGCGCCATGCAATGGTGATCCATTTATAAAAATTTCTCTTCCACAGTCTTTACACATCCGCCAGACGAGCTACATTATGTGGCCTTCACAAATCTCTATCGTGGACCATTCAATTGGGTAATCTTCAACTTTTTTATGGCCTTCAATGTGGCCGGCTTCGAACGTGCCGGCGTCAACTATATACTCATCTTTGAGATTGAACCGCGTGATCATCTACAACCTGCGGATTATCTTGAGATTGCCTCACTCTTTGGCATACTTTGGTCCACATTCGCTTTGTGTTTTCTCTTCTATCGTGAATTGGATGTCGATCCATTCATATTTCCCTTAGCCTTAACCATGATAATGCTGGCAACGGTGGCTAATCCCATACCCATATTTCATTTTCGTGCACGTCGTTGGTTTTGGAAAAAAATTGTATGTACAGAAAATATTTATTAATTATTTATGAGACTAAACTGAAGGAAAATTTTAACCGCTTTAGGGTCGCATACTTTGCGCACCATTTCGACGCGTACAGTTTGCTGACTTCTGGGTCGGTGATCAAATGAATTCACTAAGCGTTTGCATGGCCGATTATTATTTCATATTTATGTTCAATTTTAAATATTGGATTGTCAAGGATCAGGTGGAGAAGGCATCACGTTCGGACTTTTATGTTTCAATTGCACGCAGCTTGCCGGCTTGGTTTCGGCTGGCGCAATGTCTGAGACGTTTCTACGACAGTGGTGATCGGCTGCATATAGTGAATGCCATTAAATATGCGACGACATTTTTTGTTGTTGTCTTTGCTACACTGTGGTCGCTAAAGGATAGTAAGTATGGCAGTATACCGTAATGTGGATCATAACATTCTCTGATTTTTTATATTTCTAACTCTTTCTTCCACATTCCCTTTAGACGAATACGAGTCTACATTTGATAATCCCTATGTCTGGTGTTACATCTTGAGTTGTCTAATACATCATACTTTCTTCTATGTCTGGGATGTGTTACGCGATTTTGGTCTATTTCAAGTTTGGACTATGGACAAATTATTTCTACGTGAAACTTTGGTCTATCCCATGGTACGTATTTCCTATTTATTTATGCAAAAAATAATCTTAAAACTTTCAGTTCTTCTACTATTTCGTCATCATTGAAAACTTCTTTGCACGTATTTTCTGGGCTTTGGAGATTTATTTTCTATCGCAACAACTGCTATCGGAATATATACTCTGGACTATAAGCGCTTATTTGGAGGTCTTTAGGCGAGTCAGTTAAGCATTAAAGTATCTCATTTCTTTGTTGCTATAATAATTGAGGGTTCTACTATTTTTGCTGTTTAGACGCTTCATCTGGAACTATCTACGGCTGGAGAATGAACATTTGAACAATGTTGGGCAATTTCGTGCAACGCGTGACATATTTCTGGCTACCTTGAATACCAGAGATCAGAAATTGCTTGAATCTATGATGGACGAAGATGATGGTGTTGATCATCGTAAACGTGGTAAAGATCCATTTCTGCATGAAAGCCGTATATTTGATAGTCCTACGCCGGGACGCGGTGCGCGTAGTAGACTATTTTTCTAGGCTATGGAAGAAAGCAAAATTTATATTTTTTTGTTATTATTTTCGTAAAAGCAGAAAATTTTGTTGTATTAAAAATTTCTTTATTTTATTTAATACCGAGGCAAAACTTCAAAATAACCTCAAAGTGTGTACGTTGTTGTAGCACCTTCTACGCACTCTAAGCAACCGTGCCACACTGCGTAATACGAATTCTTGTCTAAATTAACCTCGCAATTGTTTGATGCGCAATTAAATTGTAAAACTTGTTGACATGTTGATCTATTGACGTAGCGCGAAAGTTGTTGCGCCGGAAATGACTCCGGGGCATGCGGAAAAAAAAAATTGCAATTAAATTGTACGCCATTTGTCTTTGTTAGATATATCACTTACTGGCTGGCGACTTTGCTTATTTGCTCCCTAGTATGTCTGCTCTTTGTACGTTTACTGACAGCATTAAAATGAATGCGTATCCTTCGCTAAGGACGACAACAGTTGTAAGTGGTTGTAGTCGTAGTTGCTGCTGCAACTTAATTTATACTAAGAAACTGTATAGTATGTACCCGTATTTTGCTTGCTTTATTACTGAGCTGCTGCTGCTGCAATCTGCCTCCGTGCTCTCTCTCTTCAATCTTAAACTTTCAACATGCACCATCGTGGCATGCTGCTTGCATTTGTAATTTGCTACGCGAACGAACTCAATTTTCCTGCTAGAAAGTCATAAATTGCTGTGAAATGCATAAACAAGGGGAAATCACTGGCGAGTTAAGTGCATTCTGGGTGATTGATTCGCCATTTTGTTAAGAAGTTCGCGTATAAACTAGTTGAATAAATGGAATTGGTTAAAGCATGGCAGCAGTAAATAGTTCAAGATATAGTTTCCCCTATTTGCGTTTGAAGCTTCATCATTGCTTAGCCTTGCATTCGATGGAATTTTCTTTAAAAATCGATTTTAATGTTATGAGTTGATCGGTCATATATCGGTCATAAATCGATTTCTTTACAAAATCGTTTATCTGACGAATATATTCAGCACACACTTAAGACGGAATCGAAAATTTCTTCAAATATCTTCTATTCTATTTCGTACTCCTTCGGCATTCGGAATTTATATTTTATTTAGAGAGTAGCAGACTGTTTATCGAATGTTATCGAAAGTAACTAACAGACCAAGTGATACATAAAATCGATTATTTTCAAGGCAAAGTTTTGAACATAAGTTCTCAGTTTATAATATAAACCACACAGAATCAAGGAACATTCAACCAAGAGTATAGAAAAAGTTGCAGTTTCTAAGCTAGGCTCATTAATTTTTATATAAGGCTTATACAGACAGCCGTACGGACATGAGTAGAGCAACTACATGTATCGAGCTGATCCGATATATACAATTGGCGTTCCAAACATTGTGTCTAAATTTAAATATTCCTCACAAAAATATTTTTATAAAAAAATAAAAACAAAAATTTTTTTACAAAATCTTAAAAAAAAAATTTTAAATTTTACAACAAAATTTTTAACAAACTTAAAAATAAATAGTTTAAAAAAAAATAAAAAAAAATTTTCAAAAAAAATTACTTTCGCCCAACGTGGGGCTCGAACCCACGACCCTGAGATTAAGAGTCTCATGCTCTACCGACTGAGCTAGCCGGGCAGTTGCAGAATCGTTGACAAATGAATTATTTAAAAGAAAATGAGAAAAGCTGTACGTACATACTTCTTTGCGAGGGTATAACTAAAAGTTTAATATAAAAATAAATTATGTAACAAATAAATTTATTCCACTTAAACGAATTTAACGGGCAGTTGCAGGATTGAAATATTTAAAATAAAATGATAGAAACTTGTACGTATATAATGCCTTACGAGGGTATTACTAAAAGTTTAATGAAAATAATATTATGAAAATAAAAATATATATGTACCATCTAAACGTTTTAAATTTAAAGTAATACATAAAGCATTTTATTTTATGAATGAGAGCTAAACTTTTTTTTTAAATTTTCTTTTTTAGTTTGTGTAGGGTATGTAACAGCCATAACGAAAATTAATAGCTATAAAATATATTAATAACTAGCGACTGACAGTTATTTTTTTAAAAAAGAATTTAAAAATTTATGCTTCAAATTGTTTTCCTTACAAAAAAAATTAAAACTTTTAAAAATTATTTCTGAATTTTATTCTTAAAATAAATTTACAATTTTTTATGATCTGCAATATAAAACTTAAAAAAAAAAAATGCGATCTGATCAGGATTTGAACTTGGTATCTTCTGCTTCGTACTCCCAATAAAATAATGTTCTATGATAAAACAGTTTTTGTTTAAGGCCGTTCATTGTATAGCAACATAAAGCAGTGCGCCATGCCTTTACGATTCTTACACAATTTTCATTCGAAAATAAATGGTCACCTTATAGCAAAAAAAAATAGTTGAACAGCTTAATATTTGGTCAGCTTAAATTGATAAAACAGTTTTTCTTAGAGCGTTCATTGCAAAGCAATATAAAGCAGTGCAACATGCATATATGTACAAATTTTACACAATTTTCTTTCAAAATAACTGGTCACCTTATGCGAAAAAATATTTGGTCAGCTTAAATTGATAAAACAGTTTTTGCTTCGAGCGTTCAATGTATATCAACATAAAGCAGTGCACCATGCCATTACGAATTTTTGTCAATTTTCATTCAAGCATAAATGGTCACCTTAAAGCGAAAAAATATTTGGTCACCTTAAATTGGAAAAAAGCAATAAGAAAAGCTTTGTGCAAGCTGGTCGCTCTAATGTAGACTTTGTCAATAGCTGCACAACGGTCCTGTGGCGCAATGGATAACGCGTCTGACTACGGATCAGAAGATTCCAGGTTCGACTCCTGGCAGGATCGCAGAGTATACATTTTTTTTTTTTTGTATTTTTTTTCGCTTTTAATTATATTTATTATTTATTTTTATTTATTTTGTTTAAATAAATTCAATTATTTAAATTATAACATTAAACAATTTTTCTACTAAAAAAAATTTAAATAATTAAACAATTTAATTAATAAAAGTAAGCATAAAAAATTTAGTGTTTATAAATTCTTATTAAAATTTTTAAAGCGAATATTAATTAAATTATATTTCATAAATTTAAAAACAAAAATTACTTCATAAAAAAAAATTTGATTGTGCGATCCTGCCAGGAGTCGAACCTGGAATCTTCTGATCCGTAGTCAGACGCGTTATCCATTGCGCCACAGGACCGTTGATAATTTGGTGACAAAGTGTGTATTAGACCTCTAAGCTTTCAAAATTAAAGCTTTAAATTTTTTTAAGAATTTAAATTAAAAGCTATTTGGAAATGATATATGAAAGCACGTGCGCCTCAAGACAAAAACGCTGATATCTCGGCTAATTTTAAAGTCTCCAACAATATATTTTTTTTGAAAAATTTGTGAAGAAATAAGGATGGCATATATTGCTATTAAAAAAAATCAAAGGGGTGCCTTTGTCCGAAAAAATTATATAAAATTTGTTTCGAGTTTGTTTTGTCTTAAATTAATTTTAAATTGTTGGTATTTTAACTATGGAAGGTACCGAAACTCCTAAAATATAAGCAACGTAGTGAAATATCTTCATACTGTAAACATTCATTCTATTCGTTCTGCAACTATTTGAAGCGCGCAAGCATGAAATTGTATGCAGACACGTCTTCGAAACATCATTCATAAGAAATCAACATAGCAACTTTTCTATTGTTTTCTATTGACTTGAATAAAGAAATTTTTCATATTATAGGCTTATATACCCAAAAAAAAATTAGCATGGGTTATGCGTATAAATACTTAATTCAAATATTTACAAATGGTGTAAAAAAAAAAATCATTAAAAAAATTTTAATCTCCCCGACGGGGAATTGAACCCCGGTCTCCCGCGTGACAGGCGGGGATACTGACCACTATACTATCGAGGATGTTGACACATAGTTGACAAATTTACTTCAACAACAGCTGCACATGTAAACGCTTTTTGTTTTTTAAGTGCAAGCTTTTTTCCAAATAAAAGCTTTCAATAAATTTTAAGCTTTGCTTGATATGTGTATCGAATAAGCTTTAGCTAATGCTTAAAATAATAATAAGGCTCCTCACTATATAGATCCTCGATAGTATAGTGGTCAGTATCCCCGCCTGTCACGCGGGAGACCGGGGTTCAATTCCCCGTCGGGGAGTGAAATTTTGATATGGCAATTTTTTTATATTTTATTTTATTTTTAGAAATAATTATTAAAATTAAGTTTTTGTTTTTAATTATAAATAATTATAAATTTTACTTATATAAATATTAAAATAAAAATTTTTATATTTCAAACTCTCTCGATTTTGATCGCTCTCGCGCTCAATTATTTGCTGCTGTGGAAGGCATTTCACAATTTTGTGTGGATTGTGTATGCAAGCAAATAATTTTAATTCGGTTGCACTATATGCTAATACGCTTTAGACAGGACAGACATACAATCGGACATGCCTCAAATAAAATAAGACTCAAAAGCAAGAATTTCAAAAAATGTATTACTAAAATAAAATTTTACCCGTTATGCACCTTTAAGTTCTAAGCTTTTTTTTTTATTATTATTCGTCTAACATTTCCATAAACTAAAATAGCTCACAGTTTATAGCGCATTGCAAAGGTTTTTTTACTCTCTTTCTGCAGCAAATGCCTTCAGTCGCTTTTTCTTCGTCCACGCGACAGCAACGCGACGCGGAAGAAAAACTAAAAAAAAAACATTCGAAAAAAGTGTAAAGCAAAAAAAAATATAAAAAGCAATGTGAAAAGCCGTCGCTTATCTTGCTTTATGCTACTTCTTTTGCTCCGTCGTCTGCTTAAAGCATAATTGAAAAGAAATCTTAATGAAAAGCAGAATTATTAATAATAAAAAAAAAATATAAAAAAATAAGAAAGCCAAAAGCAATAAAGTTCAAAAGTAAAACGAAACAAAGTGCGTAAATATTGTGAATATGCGAAACAAAGCAGAGTAACGAAAAATAAAAGAAAAAAAATAATAATTAAAGAAATCAAATAAATACAAAAAATAAAAAGCAAATAAACAAAAAAAAAGTGAAGGAAATACAACAAGAAAAGCAAAGAAGCCGAAAAAAAAAACAAATAATAAAAATTCCAATTATTGTTGTTGTTTTTGTTGTTGATTGCGCTTTGCTTTTGTTGTGTGTTTCTTTTTTTTTATATGTTCGCTCTTAAAATAATATCAAAGAGCATAAGTGTGTGGTTGTTGTTGTTGTTCTTCCATGCAGCATGCAAAGGTAAGTGCAACAAATTATGTTGCATTCAATTGGCATATTTTGATTTTTTGGCTTATATATGAAAGCAGATTTTTTAAAGAATTGAGAGATTAGCTGATCGTAGCATAAGGACGAATATCTCAACTGTTCTGTTAAAATTTTATTTAAACAATTTATCTAAAGAGAGCTAAGTAGTTAGTCTTAATTTGAGAGCTTCTAACAATGCAATCTCAAAGGGATCAAGCTACGAACATATTTATATCGACTCAACAACTATTTCAATTAAAAAAAAAATAAAAAAAAAAAAATAAGACGAAAACGGGGACGACATTGCATACTGCATATTTGAGCTGCAACATTTTTAGGCTTGGTAGGGTAAGTCGGTTGAATAAAAATAAAAAGTGACGAAAACGGGGACGACGTTGTATACTGCATATTTGAGCTAAAACAACTTTAGGCTTGGTAGGGTAAATTGGCTGAATGAAAAAAAAAGTGTAACGAAAACGGGGACGCCATTTCATATTGCATATTGAAATGAAACTTCTTAATAGTGACGTAAACGGGGACGGAATTACATACTGCATTTTTAAATAAAGAATTTTTTAGAATTTTTTAATGGGAGCTGTACTTTTTAGTAACCAAAATACAGCCAATTTATGTCTTCATGTTGAAGTCTTCATCAAACCAATATTTTAAAGTCTGTGGACGTAGACAGACGAACGTCCATAGCTAGCAATGTTTCTTGCAAACAAAAATTTAAATACTCTTCAAACTGTTTGTAAAGTGTATAAACTGAATTTAAAGACTTAGAGAAAACTAGATACTACTCGTACATATATAGAAAGAGCGTCAGACGCAGCCAAATAGCCGCTTGGGCTAGTAAACAAAAAAGCTACAAAGCAGAATGGGTAATTAAAAATAAAAATAAAATATTTTATATATAAATAAAAACAATAACAACAACATAAATAAAAACGACAGATGTGGGCACAAAATATTAGCCGGGTCAAGTCTACGTCATGCCAAATATTTGTATATTTGCGAATGAATTGTTATTTCAGACATTTGTAATAAAAACTATTAAATATTTCAAAGTTAGTAGCAGCAGCAGTTTATACATGAGAGTTAACAATGTGATTTACAATTAAGAAATTAAAAAAAAAATTAATAAATAAATTCTTTTTCTTCTCGTTGGAGAGTTAAAGTTCGTTAATTGAAAATCACAATTAACTCTCTGTTTATACCAATACTAAAAATCACAATTATTTTTCTGTTTATACCAATAAATGTTTTTTTCGCAATAAATTGCTTTGATTTATATGTTTCTTTAAATCAAGACAGATTTATATCCCGTATTGTCTAGTGGTTAGGATATCCGGCTCTCACCCGGAAGGCCCGGGTTCAATTCCCGGTACGGGAAGACTCTTTGTGTCTTCGAAAAAATTCTTTTTTTCATTTCTGATGTGCTTAAGTACCCAAAGTACCCAGTGTACCCAATTGAGTATATATTATCAAAAAATTTCTTGGAATCTATATGGCATAGACGTTTCGGAAGGAACGTCTTCAAATTACGGCACATTTTCCACTTATATGTTCCAACAGTATTCCAATTCGGTGAAGATTGACCATTCTTAGACTTATTGGTTTTCTTTCTCTGCTAAATTGTAAAATTTTTTAAGTTTTTAATGGATTCTCTTATTAGTGAAAGCGAAATTTTGAAGAAATTTATATGGAATAATATCTTTCGCTCTGGAACACTTCTAAATATCTTCTTTTTTAATACACTTTTGTGCCTTGGTAGCCAACTGAATGCGTTTCATTTTCATTGCAACATTGCACTTGACATCGTGGCTGCTGTATGGAACTCAAGTAGCAACTACGAGTATAGATGCAACCTCTTTGCAGCTCTCTTTAGATGGAGGGAGGGCTGTATAAAAAGTTGGAAAAAAAAATAAAAGATTTGTTAAGCGTAAAATTTAAGAAGAAAGCGCATAAATACAAGCAAAAACACATACAAAAAGTGTGTAATATTTAGTGAGAGGCTCAAGAAAAGATGTTCAGAGAAGCTCTTGGTCTTGGTATAACGAATTATGCGTTAGAAATGAAGAGAGATTATGAAGAAACAAAAAATATAAACAATTCCTTACTTCCCGTACCGGGAATTGAACCCGGGCCTTCCGGGTGAGAGCCGGATATCCTAACCACTAGACAATACGGGATATGTCAAAGTTCCTAAGAAACTAAATTCATTAATTTTGATAAAATTGGGTTGAAAAGAATTTGATTTAATTAATTTACTGCTCAAACACTTTATTTGTAGGGTAACAGCGATCTTCTGTACAGAGGCTGTCCAAATAAAGTGTAATATGTGCTCTTGAACAGCTTCAAATGCTCATGTCCGTCTGTCTAACTGTACGAACAACCAGAACTTGAAGACTATCAGAGATAATGTCATCAAATTTGATGAATTAGACTAACCTATGCCCTACACACAAAACTAGTATAAAATGAAACTGTCGAACACTCTATAAAGGGTTATTTGCTGTAAGAAAACTTTCTAAAATTCTTGTAAAATTCCGGAGAACTCCTAGTCGAATGCGAAAAGCACGAAGTCTCTATCTATAATTATTTCCGAGATTCATTCGTTCATACGGACGGACAGACGTACATGGCTATATTGACTGCTCTATCACTCCTGACCATAATGGGCGTAACTTTGGGGGGTCTCCGAACATTATTTCTAACTGTTACATACATTTGCACAAAACCTTCAGTACAGGGCCTATAAATCAATATAGGTTAAAATTCATATAGCTTAATATTAGGGTTTTTGTATTAAATACCTTTTTTATTTAATTTTTTATGTTTATTTAGCGGTTATAGTACAGAAAGTAGCACCTTACAGCCACAAGTTTCAAGTGTTTTGCGCAAACTTTACTGGTTTTCGTACTGCTTCAAAGATCTATTTGTATTAGCTTAAAATATTTGCCAACAATTCTAAACACTTCTTTTATTTCTTTAAAACTACCCTCGTTTTTTTTTTTATATGTTAAGCTGCTACACTTCATTCTTTATGCTTTTATATTGCATATAGGCAGTTGTTTTGCTGCTACTTGTCTCTCCGCCGTTGCCGCCTCTACCGCTTCCACCTCACTTGCAGACAGACAGTCGTTTAATATTTTATGCCTGCTCGTTGCCACTCGTTACCACTCGAAGCGTTGCGACGCTGCACTGCATTCTTCTTTACCTTTAAGTTGTATGCATTCTATAGATACATTTGTATCTGTAGCTGATTTGTCCGTCTGTCAGCCGCCTATCTTTGCGCTTTTCATTCAAATACAAAAGCAACGTTCCTAACCTATACCAATTGCATTTCATTTGCGCTAGTTTTGCAGCTGTAAGGCGCTTTGTATCTTTTAGTTTGTTTTTGTTTCTTTTTTTTTTTGCTTTTCGAGATATGTAGATACATTCATAAAACGTTGTTTATTTATTATTCAGTTACTATAATATGCAATTTTATATATTTTATTAGACTTGATTGTTGTGTTTCAGTTGACTTTATGTATCTGTTTATCTGTTTCTTTGCAGTGCTGCGCTTTGAATTTAAATAAAATGGTTTAAAATTTGAAAATAATGCAAGAAAGTATTTGAATACAAAAAGTGAAATAAATATTTTAGGAATTATTTCTTGTTTAAAAAGAAAAAAAAAAATAAACTTATTTGCAGGTGAGTTGCTTTAAGAAAAAAAATAATTTATAATAAATATTTTTATTATTATTGAATGATGTATATATGCTATAAGTTCTATGCTCTGTCTCTTTCACTCTTTATGCTTTTAATAAGTTCTTTTAGTTCTGCATAGTAAAACTGAGCCTTAGCAAGAGGCAGAGCACATGGCCCATTAGCTCAGTTGGTTAGAGCGTCGTGCTAATAACGCGAAGGTCGCGGGTTCGATCCCCTCATGGGCCAAATTTTTTTTTAATTTTTAGAGACTATAATTTTTTTTTTTAATTTTTTATTCATACTAAATTGTTAAATGGGACAAAATAAATATAATCAAACATCATAAAAAGTGTAAGCATATTTGTGTGCTCTGCATGTATGTGTGTAATGCTGAAACCAAGTAATAATAAAGCTCATAAATCATACATGCACCAAATATGATTCTCTTGAATGCCTGAGTCTATGCTCGTCCTAATGGCCTTCAATGCTGCAATGTTTGCATATAGAAATTTAATGGATTTAAGTCCTTGCAACTTAGCATACAAAATTCTCAAAGCAAAGTCTTATTAGTAACTGTCTCTTCTAGTTGTGAAGCTTCCGAAATGCCGATGAAAATTTTCGTAGCGACTGCTCTGAGTTCTCCAGAATCAACTTCTGAGGAATTTCTGCCCATTAAATAATTTATAAATTTTTTTTTGAAATTTCAGAAATATTCGAGTAATGCCGGTGCCTATAAAATCAACTTCTGAGAAATTTCTGTCCGTTAAATGATTAATAAAATTCTTTTTTTTTTTTTAAATTTCTGAAATTTCCGAGCAATGTTGGGCTACACAATATTTATTACTTACAAAGTTCTTTTCATTCGACTGTCCCCCTTGTAATGTACCGCATTATGCAAACGGCGGACAGCTGGCCCATTAGCTCAGTTGGTTAGAGCGTCGTGCTAATAACGCGAAGGTCGCGGGTTCGATCCCCTCATGGGCCAAGTTAAATTTTTTTTTCAATTTATGAATTAAAATTTTTTTTATTTAATTCCAACTAAGTGAAAAATAAATAGTTATACTAAAATTAATGAAAAAAAAAGTATTTTATTTAATAAACGCATTTTGGCCGCGAGGCATTGACATCCTCGATAGTATAGTGGTCAGTATCCCCGCCTGTCACGCGGGAGACCGGGGTTCAATTCCCCGTCGGGGAGTAATGCTGTATCAAACATGTGTTTGAAATTTTTTTATATTATACCATTGGCTAAAATATTCATATTAATATGCCACGCCCATTTTTTGTGGACTTTGTGGCTAAAGAAAATTTGTCTCTTTTGTTTTTGCTTAGTAGCGGAAATTTTCTTTGAATAGCTACTGTGCAGCTGAAGGTTAAAGTTTTATCTTCTATTTCACTTGCACCTGCTAACCAACTGTGAATATGCATTCTCAGTTAATGCTTTTGTTGTTGCATATCTTTTTTTATGGTACTTGATCATATTCGGCGCTCTGCTCTCTCAATATTATGTCAAATGGTGGACATTTTTTTCTCATTGAGCTCCCGCAAGCTTTATTGAGCATATTGTAGTGCGATTTGTCATGCAAGAATTTTGCATACATTTAAAAAAAAAAAAAAAAAAAGGAATAACAAAATAAAAAAATAAAGTTGGCCCATGAGGGGATCGAACCCGCGACCTTCGCGTTATTAGCACGACGCTCTAACCAACTGAGCTAATGGGCCACATGAAATTGGGTTGCCAAATGCCTTACATAAGTAAATAATACATAGACGACGTGGCAAGCAGCATAAAAAAAAATTCTAGGAGCCTCAAAACTGAAAAAAAAAAATTATCTTCGCCCAACGTGGGGCTCGAACCCACGACCCTGAGATTAAGAGTCTCATGCTCTACCGACTGAGCTAGCCGGGCTTGTGGCACCTCCTGGCACAAATAAAATTCTAAAGAAAAAGCTTTTGGAATAGAATTGTCAATAATTGTAGGGAATCACGGCGTGTTCTCTGTTTCACTTTGAACTGCAGTGTATCATATGCACTGTAGGGTATCTTGAAATAGAGCATACTCGACTGCAGCATTGTTTTTTCTTGTTTGTTTTTTCATTTGAGTTGTAATGGATAAAAGTTTTCATGGTAGAAGGCTCCAGGTATGTATATATATTCTTGAGCTATGTTATAACCATGTCCGTCTGTCCGACAGTCTGTATTCTTATCAACAAACAGCAATCAGAAAAATTTAAGAATTAATTAAAAAAAAACTAAACTTTCCTCAGTCATATACCGTTGAAGTGTTTCAAATTTTTTGAGTGCCACTACGTCCACCATGAACATCTTTACCAGATTAGGGTTATATTACGTCATACATATATGCACAATTTATGTACTTCCAGCAGGTAGAATCATTTCTATTTCACTTTTTCAATTTATTTATTATTAAAATAGATTTTTATATAAGTCTATAGAAGTGGTGAACTCGTGTTTATTGAATTCCTACTCATTTTTAAATAATTCTTTTTAATTCAAAGCACATTTAATATTATTTTTAGCCAATATTTCCATATTTTCCTAATACAAATAAATACTAAACTCTTTTCTTTCGCCTGCTTTTTCCTAACAATTTCCCTTTATACACGTATATCCTTGCATGCTGTTCAAAAAAAAAAAAAAAAAAAAAAAAATCAACATAAAACAATATTTTCTTTTCATTCGTAATAGCTTCATTCTTGCTCTTTATATGTACATATGTATATAGTCGAACCTACCCCAAGATAATTGACATTGTGTATATATATATGGCATGCTCAATGAGCTATGGAATGAAACTCTGTTCTGCTCAATCATACAAGTATATATAAACATAATCTAACCAGTCTGCTATCTCATACCGCGGCGTTCCATATCGGATTCTCCTCATTTTTGTTGTCGTAGTCGTCGTCGTCATCATCGTCATCAGGCTACATAAACAATTTGTCTGCACAAATAAGCTTTTTTTTGATAGACTATGACTTATTGTTCTACTGACGGTCTTCAGTGTAGACATATATCCATATGTATGTACTGCAGATACTTATGTATCTCAAATTTCCTCTGTAGTTGTTGGTAGTCGGCTGTTAAGTTGGCGGCGTCACTTACAGACCCCTTGCTTTCACACACTGACAGCCGTCTAGAGTCCATGTTTTTTTTTTTTTGCATATCTTTCTTTGACTTTCCTTACTCAATACTCGTAAACGGCAGACTGACAGACGGAGAAGCTTCACTGTTTTTGTCTGTTTTTATTTTTAATGTATTTTTCCTTTACACTACAGATTTAGTGTGGAAAGGAGTCTGGTTAGTTTGTTGTCAGGTTTGTAACATGCATAAGAAACAGTAAATGGGTGGAAGGTGACTTGATTTTATGTATTCTTCCAATTCATTTATTAATATTTTCATCCGGCTCAAAGTTCCAAAATATAAATAACTGTTAGAGAAATTGGAAAACCGTTTTTAATATTATTTATACCCATATTTATTTAGCATCGACTTAAAAAGATAATTTTTTGGCACTTCGAGCCGGATCCAAATGTTAGCAACATGTAACTTCGTAACGGTCCTGTGGCGCAATGGATAACGCGTCTGACTACGGATCAGAAGATTCCAGGTTCGACTCCTGGCAGGATCGAAATTTTTTTTGGCTGCAAAGGTGTCCATAGTCAATATAAGGTTACTAAAATTTAGTAAATCTGAATATAAAATTTTATATTAAATATAATATATTGTCCGGCTGTCTTTCATTGTCTTTCAACAAATATGTAGCGTATAAAAATAACAGTTATACCGTTTGAAAATTTTTCTTTTATATATATATTTCATCTACTCTTTTACAGCTTTTTCGCTTTGTTTTCACTTGTAGTTCAATTTAATTTGCCGTCTTCTGTATGTAGCAACGCTCCAGCCTTGCTTTTTGCTGCATGTCTGTCAGGCTGCCAGCCGGTCTGTCCGTCTGTCTGCCCAATTCGTAGGTCTTTATACAGTCTGGTATTTAAAAAAAATATATGTATGCACATTTTTTTTGTTGCTATATTCCTGCTGCATTTAATAAATTTATGTGTCTCGACTTGTTTCAAGTTTTTCGTTGGGAATATTTTTTGTTTTTGAATTTTTTTTTTATAGCTCATTTACATTAGTAGCAGGAGTTAAAATAGTAGAAGCAATAATGGGGATGAATTTATTTGTTTTTAGACATGAAAGACAGACAAAGAAATGTGGAAAATACTAAAATTATTTCTGTACTTCCTTTGAGGGGGAAATACTTTTTATAATAGGCGGCATGGCTAGACACAAGAAAAAGAAACATTTAGGCTTGAAATGGCAGATTTTAAAATTATTTAAAGCGGAATTTTGTAATAAAAAGAAAGAATATAAAATAATAAAGTAAACAAAAGTGCTACAAATTATATTAAATTTACTTAATTGTTATTAGAATTATTTGTAGGGTATAAAAAAAGTAATTTAATACAAAAATATGAAGTAAAAAAAGATTCGGAAAAAAAATTATAAAAAAGAAAAAAAATTATTGAAGAAAATTTGTAAAAAAAAAAATGTATTCAAGAAAATTATTAAAAAAAAAAAATTATAAAAAAAAAATTATAATTATTAAAAATTATTAAAAAAAATTATTAAAAAAAAATTATTAAAAAAAAATTGTTAAAAAAAATTATACAAAAAAATTGTTTAAAAAAATCAGAAACAAAATTGTTTAAAAAATTATAAAAAAAATTATTGAAGAAAATTTGTAAAAAAAAAATTATAAAAAAAAATGTATTCAAGAAAATTATTTAAAAAAAATTATAAAAAAAAAAATTTTAAAAAAAATTGTTAAAAAAAATTGTTAAAAAAAAATAATAAAAAAAAATATTGTTAAAAAAAATCATAAAAAAATTATTAAAAAAAAATGTATTCAAGAAAATTATTAAAAAAAATTATAGAAATAAATTTTTTTAAAAAATTATAAAAAAAAATAATTACAAAAAATGTTAAAAAAAAAATTTTAAAAAATTGTTAAAAGAGATTTCTTTTAAAATAAAAAAATTATAAAAAAAAATTTTTAAATTGTAAAAAAAAAATTATTAAAAAAAAATTACTTTCGCCCAACGTGGGGCTCGAACCCACGACCCTGAGATTAAGAGTCTCATGCTCTACCGACTGAGCTAGCCGGGCAGTTGAAAATATTAGAATACTTCTTGCTGATCGTTGGAAAGAGAAGGATCAACAGTTACACTGTGCAACAAAATAAATTTATTTTTAATATTTTTTTATTAATAAAAAGCTTTTATTTATAGAAACCGAATTTTAATATAGAATAAATCTAGGATTTATGTGCTTAAGACTGTGCGTCTTTGAGACCCAGAACGGTTGCAATATTCTAGAATGCTGTTCCACAATTTAGCTTATTTAAAAATTAAAAAGAAATATAAATTAAAACATAATTTATTAATATAAATCACTGATCCTGCTGCTGCATGCGATCAGCTGTTTATATTTTTTTAAATAATATATGCCCGGCTAGCTCAGTCGGTAGAGCATGAGACTCTTAATCTCAGGGTCGTGGGTTCGAGCCCCACGTTGGGCGAAAATAAATTTTTTATTTATTTTTTTTTTTATTAAATTTATAAATTTTAGTAAAATAGAGGGTGTGCCATTGAAAGCTTTTGTATTATATAAGACTATAATTTTGACAATTTTTTAATTTTGCATTGATTTTTGCTGCTCAAATTTTTTATGTTCTCTTAATCAGCTGCTTTAGTTCAATATAAAACCTGCCAACTGTCTGCTGCTAACTTATACAGCCTTAAGCAGTGTTTTTCAAATATTTGGCACTAATATCTGTCTGTCTATCTGTCTTTCCTCTATTCACTTCACTTCTCAACTGAGTCTAACTTTCATAAATGTAGTAGATGCCAATTATGTCATTAAAGCAAGACAGCGACATGACACATTTACTAACTACTATACCCGTTTATATATACATATGTACCTACTCTTCCTCTACAAGCTTCGTATTTTCGCAAACCATTATAGTCTTCTCGTCTATGCAACTTGTAAGTGTGCAACATTGACAGCATCATTTGACGTTGCAAAAAAAGAAAAAAAGGAAAAACAGAGAATTTTCCTCTTAACCTGATTTTATATGCGTTTTTCTTTTCTACATATATATCGCTTTCTTACTCTTTTAAGCAGACTATCTCTTTTCAGCCGCACGGCCAACTATGTTCGATATTTTCAAGTTTATTTCGACAAAAACTATTTACAAGAAATACTTTTCATTTTACTATTTGCTAGAATTCTAGTCGCGTGCGAAACTAGTTTAGAAAATTGCGCACAGCTGCATTTGAAGAGTTTTCCCGTCAAAAAAAAAATGTATGTCTGTCCGCTTGTTGCCTGTCTGTCTGCCTATGGCACTTCCAATTTTCAATTTATGCATTTTCGTGCCATGCAGTTATTTTTTATGCAAAGAAAGAAAAATACGTGTTTAGAAATATTAAAAGAATTTAAAGAATTTGAAAAAAAAAATGGCTGAAATGCAGCTTTTGTTGCTTAATATTGCTTAACTAAAAATTGTTCCGTTATTTTAAAACGAAAAAAAAAAATTCGATCCTGCCAGGAGTCGAACCTGGAATCTTCTGATCCGTAGTCAGACGCGTTATCCATTGCGCCACAGGACCGTTAAATTCTAAGAAACTTAAACTTTAAACGAATTATAAAACAAAAAAAGAACAAAAATAAATAAATAGAAAAAAGATCAACAACAAAAACAAAGAAATAAACAAGTTTAGCTATTTGAAGAACACTCATGTAAACTGAAGAGAACTGAAGAATGTGAAGAGTTGGTCTATGGATCGCTGTGCTGAAATAAAAATAGAAGACAACAAAAAGAAAAAAGTAAAAAGTTTCCGACAAACTTTTCAGTTAATGCTTTATCGCCAATGTTGACCTTCAACTGATTAAAGATCAAAAGCTGCTATAGATGATACTTGCTAAGTGAACTTTGACCGTGTGAAGAGCCTATTTAGCTTCTTCTTAGAATTCGGCCCTGGTTACACACGTTTCGGTTTTAGGTAAGATCAATAACTACTTGGTGAAAAAAACTTGTATTCGAAAGAATAACAACAACATTCGATAGCAATTCTGACTGTCCCTATCCCTAACTACCGTTCTCTCAACCTATGTACATAACATTATCAGTTTGGAGGTCAAAAAGAGGGTATCGCAAGAATGAGAGAGAATTAGTGCTAATACATGACTAAGGTAGAGATACTATTGTTGTTGTTGCTGTTGTTTGGTTTTGTGCATGTTGAAATATGTAACTATGGTGAAATAAGTATGGTGAAATAATTACTATCAATGGATACCTACTCTCTTGCAACCGAAGAGAGTGTGAGATTTTGTCAAAAAATCATCAGCTTATCTATTAAATTTAAACACATTTAAACACATCTCTGGTGACTAAATATTTTGAAACTTGAATCCATTTTGTTCAGCAGTTTCACTCCAAACTCTTTTTTACGTATCTGCTTACGTTCAGTGGTTGCTTCTATGTCTGCTGCTATTTTTCTTTCCTTTTTTCTTCCCATAGCCTCGCTATAATATACAAGTCTGCGTTGTAATCATAGCAAAATAAATTAAATGTTTTAAATATTTTGTCCGGATTGAAAATAAAAAGTCTCACAAGATTTAGTCTATAAGTTTCTATATAAACTATTTATAAACAATTATAAAATTATCAGCAAATAAATCGTCATGCATTTGAATATAGACAGACAAATATCTATATACGAGCATATATATATATATATATATTTTTTTTTTTGCTTGCTAATTACCACAAATAATTATAATTTTCCGGCTGATCTGAGTGCTTTGAGTGCATTCACCCAAAAACGTTCTAAAGACTTTGCTTTGCTATTTGTCGACGTTTGTTTTATTTTTATTGCAATTTTTTTTTTTTAAGGTTAAGTTCAGTCATTCGCCTCATTGCGCTTGACAAAGACAACAAAACGTCTAGACAAGAACTAATACAAAAGTTTCGTAATAATTTTTTTTTTCTTTTAAGATATCTGCAACTTTTATTATTAAAATTACTTAAGCTTTATTATTTTCTTTATTTACAGTTACGCTGGAATTTAATTATAAGAATTCGACAACTGAACTTCTTGAAAATGTGAGTATTAAAAGCTATATATAATAAATCTTATAATTTTTTAGCTGTTTAAAGTAATTAAATGTCTATAGTCATCAGTTATTGCTGCTTTAATAATCGTTACACTTAATAGCGTTTCAACTTTTATCGTTACAACTGACATTTCATGCCTCTGTTATTGTTTATTTATTAACATTTCTTGCCTCTGTTAACTTTACATTTGTTATCGCTGCTTTTGTATAAGTTTCAATTGTTATTGTTTCATTTATTAATGTTCCAATTGTTATCGTTTCTAAAATAAGTTATAGCACCTTACAGTTATTGTTTTATTAATAAATGTAATCGTTTTATCTATTACCGTTTCTAAAATAAATTATAGCACTTTACAGTTATCGTTTGATTAATAAATGTTATCGTTTTATCTATTATCGTTTCTAAAATAAGTTATAGCACCTTACAGTTATCGTTTGATTAATAAATGTTATCGTTTTATCTATTATCGTTTCTAAAATAAGTTATAGCACCTTACAGTTACCGTTCAAACAGTAGAAACAAACCTTGTAAACACTCCACATTTATAATAAAAAAAAAAAAAAACAAATTTATTTACATTTTCTAAAACGTGCCTTTTTGCATTTGTTATAGCAAACTGATTAGCAATCAATACAAACGCATCGTGTCATGTTGAACGATTTAAAATAATTCCGTATAAACTTGCAAATCGTCGAATCGAATCGTTAAAATAGTTTGTCGTTCTGTCATTAGTTACGTGTGTCTGTGTCGATTTTTTATATTTTCTATTTTTTTTTTATTGGAAATTGCATTTCATTTACATGCGAATAATATTTTTATAGATTCTGGACTGACATTTGATGACAACAATTTCTATGCAGGCATAAAATGTTGCAATAGGCTGATGACGCTGATGAGGCTTTATTAAGTTTATTGACACTGTCTGTCGGTCTATCAGTCGGTCTATAGACCATAAAATGTAAATTTTTGTTATTGAATTGTATTAAACTTTGTTTGAAACGGCATACAAATTGATTTTGATTTGATTAAAGTTTACTTATTGAATTTTAAATTGAATTTTTATATATGAAACAGGAATTGCCTTGCTATTTGAGCTTGGATCGATTTTAAGACCGATATTTCATATGAAAACATAGATGCATCGGTCTGAAAAATCGATGTTTTCCCAGCTCTACTTGCTATTCACTGTGACTGCTTTACTGAATACAATGAATAGATTAAAAGAAGGGAAGCTGAAGCAACGAATAGTTGCAAAGCATTAAAAATAAATACTTCAAAATAAAAATAAATTTGCTTATAATAAATAAAAGCAAAAAGTCAGTCAGGGGACACCCGGGTTTGAACCGGGGACCTCTCGATCTGCAGTCGAATGCTCTACCACTGAGCTATATCCCCAATGTGATGTCAGGTGCTCCAAACATAAAATTCTATGCCTGCGCAATGGCGAAAAGAACAAAATGCGCAAACAGAACTTGTTCTTAACCCTTTATTGACTGTAAGATAAGAGAATCATTTGCTATTTTTAGCTTTTGTTGCAACTGCAGACGTTCATTGTTTCTTCTGAGCAGCTGTAAGCCTTGAACTTTTGATAACATGTTAGGCACTGCTGTTCCCCTACGCCTGCACATATGTTGCAAAGTCGCTTAACTACTTTAAACAAGAAACTGTAGAAATATATGCAAAATATTATAGTTTATTGTTTCGTCAGACAGTTTTAGTGCGCGATTTCCGGTAGTTTTTTTTTTTTGCGTTTCCCTTGTGATTGTTGTTGGGCATTAATTGAACTTACATGCACTGAAACAAACATTTAAGCAAAGACTAAATAAATTAAATAATTAATCCGGCTCGAAGTACCAATATATTATTATTGAATAATATGAAATATATATTAAATGTCGTTAAATAACTTAAAAGAATTATGCATATTTAGGTATTTATTAATTTGTACAAATTCGTAGTTAATTGGTACTTCGAGCCGGATCAACAAATACTAAAAAAAGTTTTGCAATGCTTGCAGGTTTTTTTTTGTAGCACATATGTGTATGAAATGCATCAACAATAACAATGCAAACAACAACTGCAAGGTCATTAAAAGCAACAACAACTAAAACAACAACAAAAGCAATTGTAATATTTTATTGCGTTGCGTTTTTCGACCAAGTTCTAAAAGCAAGTTTTCAATTCGCAATAAAAGAAAACTAAGTATTAAATCGCGCAATAATTTCTGCATCGTTGCACAGCGTTGTTAATTTTTTTTTTTTTTTTTTTAGTTTTACAAAAGGGTTTTACAATATGTTAAAGTATAGGTTTGCATGGCAAGGCATTGTACATGTGTATCTGAAGGGCAGCAACAGTGTAGTCAAGAGCAATGAACACATGATACTATGTAGTTTAATATTAAATGAAGGCAGTTTGTTATTGAGTGCTAAAAATGTGCAGAAAAAAATTTTAATGTGCATCTATAATTCTCATTTTAGACTTTAGGTCCTCAATTAGTTGGAGAATTAGTGCAACAGTCCATAATTCAGTACTTCGCGTTTATAAGAGAAATTTAGCTAAATTAACAACAACAGCAAAACTTTTTCATACAGAAATCCAGGAAGAGAGTGGAAGTTTATATGGGACTACATTTTCCTTATGTTTCCCCGTATGGCTTAGAATGATTGAGATCGCACACTGTCAGGTGGTATCAAAGTATCAACTAGAGCTGGGAAAACATCGATTTTAAGACCGATGCATTGATGTTTTCATATGAAAAACATCGATGCATCGGTCTAAACATCAATGTTTTTTCAAGCTCTACTGTCAGGTGATCGCAATAGTATGGACCGTTAAGGACAATTATAAGCTTTTGCGCTTCTTACTTATGTAAACTCAGCTGTGTATTCATTCACAATCAATATCCTCGATAGTATAGTGGTCAGTATCCCCGCCTGTCACGCGGGAGACCGGGGTTCAATTCCCCGTCGGGGAGTTTTTTCAAGTTTTTCGTATTTTTTTTTTCTCATAACTAGGAATTTTTAATTCTAAATTTTTTCCTAAATTAATAAAAGAAAATTTAATAATTTAAACAAAATATATTTCAGCAACTCAGCAGCAGCAGCAAAAAAGAGGATGCGGATATGCACTCCCCGACGGGGAATTGAACCCCGGTCTCCCGCGTGACAGGCGGGGATACTGACCACTATACTATCGAGGATATAGAATATTGACTGAAAGATCAAATAATCAAAGTTAAAAAAAAATGAATAAAAAATAAAATAAAAAAATCATTCGCCCCCGGGTGGACTCGAACCACCAACCTTTCGGTTAACAGCCGAACGCGCTAACCAATTGCGCCACGGAGGCCATATAACAGAAGTTTTTAACAGTCTTATATGACTTGGAAAGTAACAATTCAACATTAAGAACGTCAGAATTTCAGAAGAAGTATTGAACCAAAATTGAAACGAAATAAATTCATTTGACTGAAATTTTCGCCTCTTTAAAATTTATTACGTTATTGAAATAAAGACTTTGAAGATCACCTGCAAGCAAACGCAAAAATTCATCAATTTATTATGATATTCTAGGCAAGTTCTGAGCGAAAAAACTGCGAGAACGTTTGAGGTTTGTTGCTTTGTTTTAGAATTTAAAAAAAAAATAAATATTTTATATTAAAAACGAAAAAAAAAAAATTTATACTCGATCCTGCCAGGAGTCGAACCTGGAATCTTCTGATCCGTAGTCAGACGCGTTATCCATTGCGCCACAGGACCAGCTGATCGCACATGAAACCTAGAGCAATATTTCTCTAAAATTAAATATTTTATTTAATTAATTCAAAATTTTTTTTTTAATTAAACCGGCTCGTTCTTGAGCACCTTAAGCTGTTTTTGGGCATACATTTCGAGCTACTTTAAACAGCTGTTATTGTTGTTTCCACTTTTTATTGAAGTTTTGTGAAACAGCAAAATAGTATAAATGGAACAAATATATTATTATACACTTTACCCATAGTGCGGAGGGATGTAAAGCAGTTTTGATGGTATATTTTTGAACAAATGTCGCATAGATTTAGTTTCTTGCGTCTGGCTATCTGTTTGAACAATAAGATCTTGAAGACTTTTAGAGCTGGAGTCGTGAAGTTTAAAAATTTCACGAAGAAAGTGTATTAAATGTAGCTGCTAACCCTTTATAAGAGCCATTGCCTAGACTAACTTGATTCAATGTCTTTTTAAGATTTTGGATCTAGCTCGAATTATATTTAGCCTCCATACATACCATACATCTATGGTTCAAGGAAGACCAGTGTTAGTAGAAGTCGTATACACTTCTTTTCGAGTAAGCTCGACTGAAGCATGCTGTTTGGTTTTTCCCATGAAATATCGTTGAAAAGATCATTCAAGTAGCTTACACACGTACTCTTATTTTGTGTAACAGAATCACTAATGAAAATAATGGATACATATGAATATAATTTGAATTATATGTAGACTCCATACAAATCTATGGTTCAAGGGAGTTCAGAATTACTAGAAGTCGTTTACACTGCTTTTCGAGTAAGCTTGACTGAAGCATGCTTGCTTGTCTTAGCTATGAAACACGTTGGAAAGATCATTGAAGCACCTTACAAACCTACTCTTATTTAGTGTAGCAAAATAACTAATGGAAACAATGGATCAATGGGGAAGATCTAGAACGAATTTTAGAGAGGAACATTTGATATATTACACTACTCTGTAAAAATTCTATAAACTGAGTTAATCTAACTGATTATGCAATTTTTCTAGCAAACGTAGATGCCATAGCGTAGGGGTTACTTCTGTTATAGACGCCATATATCTGTTATACACATTAGAAGTGTTATAACTGCTATACAGTTTATATATACATTTGTTATATTGTCTTTAAAAATTTCTTTTGCATGCTATAGCACCTTCTATAAAGTGTTTTCCGTTAAGCTTTAATTAAAGTAATGCCAGACTCTCAATTGGCCACCTTAATATATGCCATGTCAGCTGTTAAATTAAAGACATATTATTTTTTTTTTAGTTCCATTCCAGACGCGACACGCGTCTGTTCGTCTGGCTTTATGCTTGATTGTCTGTCTGTCTGTATGTCTGTTGGCATGGCACACCCTACTATCCTGCGTCAAGGTGTTCTTTGTTGTGCTTATTGTCAAAAGAAACAGAAAGACCGACAGACAGACAGACGGACAGACATATTTCGCTTTTGTCTACCCAAACCAGTAGACAGCCTGACTGACTGGCTTGGCTAAGCTTTTAAATACTTATTCATGCGCCTTTTTAAAGGTGTTTTGTTTTTTTTTCTTTCTGGCCACATTTCAGTGTTTTTTTTTTTTTTTGATTTTTATCTGCCTTTTGTATCCTTTACGCTTTGATGCTAACAGCTCAAAGTAAAATTGGGTGTGTAATACAAGACAGCGTGTTTATTCCTGTTGAGAATATAACAAACAAAGAAATTCCTGGAATTTTTTTAAAATAATTTTAACAGTTATTTTGTGCAGGAGTTGCTAGAAGGTGTTTTACAACACTACTTGGTTACAGTTAGATTTGTGAAGTTTGCACAGAAAATAAAATTTAAAGAAAAATTAAAAAGACTTACAAACACCTTTTGATACATTATAAACAATTTGCGTTTATTTTCTTTTAAATCGAATTATATTGAAGCCTGCTTAAAATATCAAAGTTACACAGCTTCGAATGACATCTCTTTCTAACTCGAGCAGATTCATTAAAATCCTTACAAACGTGCAAACACCACTTCATAGCCAATCAGTTTACTCAAATTATATAGAATTTAGCTCAAATAAACAAAGCTTTAAATGTCATACCAAACTTAAAGCAAATATAAAACTTTCCTTGAAGCGACTTTTGCCATTTGACAGCTTACATATATGTCTACCTCAAATGCCAACTAAGCGTACCAATTCTAGAAAGTTCATAACAGTGTTTTGTGTCTAAAACATTACAAATATATAGTAAAACGCCCACACATACACACAAAGGCACACATAAAGCCACAGGCAACTAACTATAACTATGATAACTGTGTTCCTGATGATGACGATGATGATAATGGTGTTGTCGAACATGCTGCATCCTTGACCTGAAGTTAAGTGCACAAGCACAATTGTGGGCAGGCAGTAGCAGGCAGTAGCAGGCAGTAAGTGAGAGTGCAAGTTTAACGAAGTGTAAATGCATTTACCAACACTGACTCAGTCACTACTCACCCACTAACTAACTGAATTGCTGATGACAATGACCAGCAAAAGTGCTTGAAACCTTGTTGACATATAATGGAGAACGCTGAAAATTTTAAGAACTGCAGTGTTGTGTAATTTGCGAAACTTTTTTTGGAGCTTTTCTATAATAAATTTTGCAATTTCATTAAGTATGCTTGGGTAGCTGTCACTTTTGGCGACAAGGAGGCAGCAAGGCTGTCGCGACAAAAAAAAAAAAAGGAAATCAATAAATTAAGAAAAAGGAGTTGCAGGTGGTCTTTAAAACTTTAATATTTGGCTAATTAGTGTTGTTAAATGGTAAACTTTTGTGTGAATGGCATTTTTTAAATAAATGAGTTGCCACATTTGAATATTTTGTATGAGTTACTATTACTGCTGCCCTGCCAACTTAATATATGTATATGTATCTAATGCAATGTCTGCGTGCTCGGCACTGTCTTTGAGTACTTAATAAAATATTTAAGTTAAGTGAAAGAATGTTGACGACAAAGTATTGTGGAATGCTTAGCTTGGCTGTGTATGCATAAAACATGAAAGAATGTCTGTGCTTTTTTCCTCTTTTTTTTTTGGTGTTTAGTTATTTGCTTGTGGCTTGCATGTTATAGAAATAAAAGAGAGGAGAAAAGTGAAAGAAAAAAAATAAATGAATGAATGAATTTTTTTTTGCAAGAAATTTGCATATTAAGAGTGTTGGAAAGTGCAATGTTAGATGTATGCATGCATGCGTAACGTTTAAGCTCACATGCAGGTGCTGCTACTTAGTCCTTGAACTTGTTGTATACAAGGGGCACTGTTTATATTTGGGGAAGTAGCAACACACTAATGTCAATAGATAAAATCTGGTGGGTGTTCCAAGACGTGGCCAGTCCAACAAAAGTAGTTCGGACGAAGCACTGTGAAGCAAATGGTGGCCTGTTTCTTCACCCGAATGTGTCATGTGGCCAATGTTTCGTTTGAGCAACGTAGAGCCA
Source organism: Leucophenga maculata (assembly GCA_035044805.1). NCBI lineage: Eukaryota > Metazoa > Arthropoda > Insecta > Diptera > Drosophilidae > Leucophenga > Leucophenga maculata. The sequence continues at coordinate 2,219,151 of JAWNNP010002290.1, forward strand.
TCAATTCTGAATGTTAGACGATCATTTGTTTGCCTAAAGCCTTCGAAGAAATACGCAAAACCAAACGCCGAAGAAGAAGCACCTTCCATCATGACAATGCCAACTCTCACACCGGCGAGTTTTTGAGCACTCAAAATATCGAACTGATGGAGAACAAAGTGTAAGCGTTTGTGTGTGCTCGGCATGTATGTGTGTATGGTTAAATTAAAGTTACATGAAGGTGCTTTGTTGTAAGTATTTAGCACACTGATTTAAATTTCGTTGCAACTTTTGAGCTTGAGTTGAATTCATTGTCATGAGAGAGCGGCAAAGCGCGCAGACCGGAGTACAGTTATAGCTTGCACCGTGAATGTCAATGATCGATGAGTGAAAGGGTTTAACCGAAATATATTCAAAGAATTTGATTTTTCGCAACATCCCAACACAGTCTCCCACAATCAAAATTTATTGAACAAATCACCCATTAAAAAATTCCTATATACTAGAAAACAATTGACCTATAATAAAGTACAGGCATTAAATGTCATTTACACAGGTGTGAGCTCAACTACTACTAAGCTATATAGAACGAATACACCCCCCTGTGTGTACACCCTTTTTGCAACTACAAAAATAAATACTGCTGAATGCAACGCGTATGCAAAAAATAACAAGAAGAAGAACCAACCAACAATAACAACGAGGTGCTAGCCAACGAGAGTGAATGCACACCAAAAATAAACAACATCAACATAAAACGAAAGCCAAATCCATTATGCAGTCTCCTCTCAAGCGAGAGAGAGAGGAAAGGCAGGCTGCGTTAAATAGGCCGTTATAGGCGATAAAAATTGTTTAGCGAGAGCGAAAGAGTGTAGTGCTGCTGCCGGGCAACGAACGTTGCTTATGCCAAGTGCAAGAGCAAATGTTACTGCATGAGCGAGATGAGTTGTTGTTGTTTTTTTTTTCCTTTTTTCGTTCGAGAAATAAAATGCGCAGCGAGCGCACGGGCTATCAAGAGAGCATTTACGTCATGCATTACAATTGCAGCTTCCGTGCTGTAGGCGCACAACTGTGCACAGCTGCAACAGACAAACATACCCCAACCCCACCCACTGTTGCAGTGTACGCTTTCATGTTTTTAGTTAAAAAGAATAATAAATAGAAGTGGAAGAAAAAAAAATCGCTCATTGCACGTTGTGCTTCACTGCGTTTGCGTTTTCACTTGCAACAGCAGGAACAACAACAAAACGAGACAAAAAAAAAAACAACAACAATTGTAATAAATTGTGCTAATTTTGTTGCACAGCAATTACCGCACACCGCAATGCACACCACTGCGACGGGATATGTAGCAGATAGACCTTACTAGAGAATCTCTCTCGCCGTCTTCTCAAGATATATATGAGCAGTGGAAACACATCATCCGCTCCATGGATAGAGCTGCCAAAGCGGTTATTGGTTATACAAAACCTATGACGAGGAATGTCGCAATGCTACTGCAAAGAAGAACGCCTCCCTAGCAGCGAGCAATATCGAAAGAAATGTAGAGAGGAGAAACGCCTTTTAAGATCCAAGAAAAAGGAGCAAGAATGGCGTGAGTTTGAGCATGTTAAGAGGTTATGTGACAGAAATGCCGCTCGAAAAGTTTAACAAAAGGTCAAGCGTCTGAACGTAGGTTTTAAGCCAGAAGTAACTTCATTGGAGGACGACCGTGCAAGCGTTGGAATGACCAAATATGAAGAGATCTCAGTATACTTGGCTGCTGATGTGCCTTGCTGAATACGACTATGACCGATCGATGGTTGAAGGTCATCTAAGTAAGCCTCCTAATGTTCTCCACTTAATAAGAATTGCCAGAAATTCGAGTTTGAGTATTTTAACCATACTAAAATAAGGTTTCATAGCTAAAATATAGCGGGTCGCTTGTTACAAAATTCCACTTAAAAACCTTTCACATTCTTGTGACGCTTAAAATTTTTCGTTACCCTTCCCTTTTTTAAAAGGTAAGCTTTTGAAACACCCTATTTTGGCTAGCCTACTAGAATGCATAGTTTCGGCATTGCAACTCTCAAGCTATTTCACACTCTCTCTCTCTCTCACGCTTTCAATGTAGGCACACACACGAGTGCCAACAAAAACAACAACAACAACAACAACAATGAAAGCCGCCAACATGCACTCGTTAGGTCTTACGCTGCACTGCTGCGCTGCACTCTACTTGCACTTCCTCTCTGTCACTCTCTCGTACGTTCGTTCGTTCGTCGGCGCGCTGCCACCCATTCATAGTCGTGTGAAAAATTATTCATTTTTCTAAGGTTCAGTCTCAGAGTTGAAGGTCAGTTGATGTTTTATGTCATTCAACTTGTTGTCTGCTGCTGCTGCTGCTGCTTGTTCGGCTTGTTGTTGTGCTCATCAGTCGTTGGTGCCGCCGTCGTCGTTTCGCTGCCTACTCTTTGCGTTGCATTCTCTCGCTTGAGAAGCTTGTTTGCAGCGACAGCAACTGCGATTTTTCTGTTTGTGTTGCGTTGCGCTTCTTTTGCCTAATTTTGTTTTAGCGTTTTTTTTTATTACTCGTTGTTGTTGTTGTTATTTTTAAATGTTGCCACTTTTTTTTTTGTTGCTTCTTCTTGTGTCGTTGTTGTTGTTGTAATTGTTTTGCCACCGCTTTGGCGCTTGTTGAGAAGCTGATTAGTTGAGTTGAGTTACTGTTGTCGGTTTTTTTTTTGGTTGGTTAGTGGGGTATGCAGAGTTTCATGAAGGCGCCGTCGTTTTGCAAATGTTGCCAGATTGTACTTTTTTTTTGTTGTTTTTAGCATGCTTCCCTTTCATGGTAGTTTTTCTTCTTCTTCTTTACACTGATTGTCAAGTATTTTAATCCTTCATTGTTGTGCATATGTAGTACAAGGGTTACTCTTGAAGTTTTTTGAAATTGAATCTGTATAAAACTGTTTCGAAATAATAATGAAGCATGTAGACTCTATTTGAGTATTATTCCCAAGTTCTCCAACTAATATCATTGTACACCGATCTCTGAACTGGAACTCTTCTACAAGCCTAATACAACTTAGGGAATTTGTTGCAAAATACTGAGTTTATACAGTTGCAGATGCGGTGTACACTTCATTAAAATTCAGCTTCTTTAAAAGAAGTTCCACCTAATGCTGTGTTCTACATACACTCCAATTGCTTCATTGCCCAACTATGTGTGTCTAGATATTATGAAGTCTAAAAAACTCTTACAATAACCCACGCTACACCTTGTCACACTGTGCACCACTTTAAAGCTACTTATTGCACTTTGCTTGCACCCTGTTCTTATGTCTCTATTCATCTATCTTCTATGTATATATAGTACTCATGGCATTTCATGCCTTCAGAGGTCATCTGACACGTTTTATTGGATCATGTTGCATGTGCAACGGGTGTATGGTGTCAGGCATATTGTTCGAGGTTGTTTCAACGCTTACAAACCGTGTTGCAAATGGGTTCAATAGTCGATTATAAGCTTTTACTTTTAGTATTTTGTGATTGAGTTTGAGCCTCCAAATGTCAAAGTACGAAATACTGTTTTGAGTTGCGTGTTGCATGTCAGCTTAGTTGATTGTTTGTTGTTGTTATAGGCCAAAAATAAACTAAATAAAGCACAAAAGCTAAAAAAAAAAAATCTACCAATTTCTACATCGAAAGCGCGTATAGGGTATCAAAGAAAAAGTTATGCCAAATTCTGCTTAAATACAAAAACAATTAAGCAAAAAATTCCCACGAAATATTTGTGAAATTCTTTAAAAGAAGAAGAGCATAAGAAAGCAATGTAAATGTAAGAAGAAGAAGAAAAAATTCCAAAACCAAAAAAATAAAGTCCAAAAGTCATATTGCATGAAATAACAATAACAAAAAACAACAACAAAACCAACAACAAAAACTGTGTTACAAAGTCAAAAGGCAAACACGCCAGCAACAACAACTACAACAAAAGCACTTGCCTTGTTTGTTGTTGTTGTTGCTGATATTAACCAATACTGTTGCAACAACAAGTAGAGCTTAAAACCGCACAAACAAAATAATAAAAAAAAAAAAAAACAAATCAAAAAGCTAAAAATAAGAAGTACAACGAAAAAATAAAATTAAAGAAAAAAAAAACTACAAATTTTTCTTTTTTTTTTGTGTTTTGTATATAAAAAAAACCAGTTTCAAAATGTTCCGCACGAGTTTTGTTGGTTGTTGTTGTTGGTTTTGTAAAGCCGACGTCGAAGTTTCGCGAAAGTTGCTCAAAAGCCAACAGCAGCAGCAACATGAATTAAAAAGCAACAACAACAACAATAGCCATTGAAAAAGCAACACAAAATTCATTCAAATTGGCAACACTAAACGTACTAAAGAGTTGCCATGCAATTGCCGCATGCGCAAAGTAAATAAAATAGCGAGAGAGTGAGAGCGAGTTACAATGTTACAGAGCGCCAACTGCACTTGCACAAACGAATAACAACAACAACAACAAAAAATTAAATGCATATGCGAGAGACACGCTCAGCTGACTAAACTGACCCAACAAGCAAACGAGCGAGCGAGCAAACATACAAAAAGACCCCCAGTAGGAAATTTATGATGATGAGTGCACGTTAGAAGTGAAAATAAAAATATTTGAATTAAAGATTATTTGAACAAAAATTTTATACGATGGAAAATCGAAACCCGGTTTCGCTTTACATTAAACAGCGTGTAGAGTAATATATTGTAAAAAAAAATGGGCAGAAAAATTCATTTAAAGTAAAAAAATTAAATTTGAAAAGAATGCGCTATGCTCAGTAGTCGTCAAAGCTCAGACCTCTGCTGTTAGAACTTTCACAACGAAAATTCTTTGAATTTAACCATTTCGGCTTTTTCTATTCGTGTGAAAAATAAACATTAAAACTTACCAAAAGCAAAGAAAAATATATATACATAAATGATGCTTGTTAAATATATTCTAGATCTTGTTAAGCCTTAAGTAGAGCCATATATTATTGAAACAACACTCGTTTGCCTAATTTTAGCAATTTGAATGCTTTAAGCCAATTTTGATATAACATAATGCAAGCCACAGTCCACTCATTACATTGTCTACTACACGCAATGCAAGCAGTAAGCATTTAATTTGTTACCATAGCAAAGAAGAGCATATGCAAGCTCACTGACTGAGAGCATACTGAGGGCGAGAGCATCAAAAGCCAAACGTCAAAGTGGCAGCAGACGCGTTGCCAAACAACAAAACGACGAATAAGAAGAAGAAGACTTAGCCACAAAAACTGCAAACACGAAAGGGAAGGGAAAAAGTAAAACAGAGTAGAGCAGCAGCAGCCAAAGCAAAGCCGCCGCCGCCAGCAAAGAGTTTACTCGTATCGCATCTCTCGCGCCGTTCGGTGTGCGTACGTGTGGCGCTCGTGGGTCGCGTATTCGCAAAATAACAAAAATCAAAATCAAAGAAATACAAATATTTTTGTGAATTATATAGAAAAATTGTTGTTGCTGCTGCACTTGTATGCAATTAAAATACAACAAATTGTGCTAAGAAATTTTATATTACAAAAGCCAAAAAGTGTTTAAAAGTTACAAAAACAACAACAACAACAACAACGTTTCGCATTCGATTTCGACGTCGTCGCTGTTGGCGCTCTCGTTTTGTGTGGCTCGACAAAAAAAAAATAAAACAAAAAAAAAGTGCAATATAGTGTTTCTCGGTCTCTCTTTCATTACACCTTCTATATCTTTCTAGTACTAACAAAACTATAAGTCACCCACCCCCCCACTATAATTATTTGTGCACCGCGTGTGTTTTTTTTTTAAACTTCTTCTTCTTCTACTTCGTTGACGTCTCGTGCAACTAATTCTTTTTAAAGGTCTTATTGTTGTTTTTATTTCGTCGCGGTTGTGCTTTTCTATGCTGCAAATACAACAAAAAAAAGCAACATAAAACAAAAACAATAAAAAAAATGTAAGTAAAAAAAAAGTTGTAACGAAAAAAAAAAAAAAAACAACAAATTACATGCAAATTTGCTTCATACATGTGCGCTCTCCCACAACATTGCAATGCTTTGCGCTCACAGCAGCTACGTACGCTCTCTACTGTTTTTGTTTGACTTTATTTGCTTTGCACTCTCTGTCTAACGCTCTCGCTTTTTGCTGCTGCTGCTGCATAAGTTTACATATGTGTGTTTGTGTGTGTGCGCTTTACCTTTATGTTTTGTTGTTGTTGTTGCATTGAAACATAAAAATTCTTTACAACAAATAATAATAATTATTATTGTTAATTATTTGCATAAATCACAATAACAACAACAACAATTGCAATTAAATAGCAACAACATTTGCATGTACGTACGTAAGTAGCTGTGTTTTCTCTGTGCCCCAATTCGCATAGTATGCGCTCATAAATGCACTCTCTCAAGCTTATGCTCTCGTAAAACCTTTAGCCGCTCTGCTGCTCTTTAGCATTTTGTTATTGCATATGAAAAAAAAACCTAAAAATTGCAATTAAAATGGAATTAAAAAAATTAAATAATGCACTTCTACATAATATTTATGTTTGATGTGTTTGCATGCTTCTCAAAAAACAATTAATTAATAAATCTATTAATTAATATTCTATTGATTCAGTGCAACATTAGGTTTAGCATTTAAATAACTGTTTATCCGATCGCTGGTACTGTTAGAAATGCAGATGCTTTCTCCAGCTTAATGGACTCCTTTTACCACACGTGTTAGCTAGCAGATATGCCTCTTTGCAGTGCTATAAGAGCTCAGTGTGTTTCCACTAGGTTTCATGCTAATGTGGAACAACGCTAAGATGAACGCCGGTATGTGAGCTATTCGTGTAATTAGTATCGATTTGTCAGAAAGTAGACCCCACACAGTGTTCATGTCAACAACTCCGCTTGTTGTGGAGTATATTTTATTATTTATAAATTTTTACTATTTTAAAATTGACCGATTTTTTTATTATCCTCGCCACTAGACCATATGGGAAATGCTTCTTTTATATTTGGAGATTATGTGATGTGTTTTGTATTTCGATGTTATACGATACACAATTCTCTAATTTCAAATATTTCATATCTATTTTTGCAGAGCGGTGTGAAATATAAATAATTTTTGATTACTTGTTTTGGATTCTGAGTCTGATGGACTTTAAAAAGGTGAGTTAAATAATATCTATTGAAGTTCTGTCTTAAATTATAGAAAATGCTGTCAGTTCGAAGTAAGTCTTTTTAAGACTATTGCATTTTTTTATTATTTAAACACATATATACACAGGAAGATAGTTTTTTTTTGTTATCGGATTGTAAGGGCTTGTAGTCAAGTTAGTTTCTGATTTTTAGCACAATGTCAATGCAGCCCGTGTTTTCAGGCAAATCGCAAATACCCTTCATTGCATTGTAATAGTATTCGCCACAGGTTTGCTTGATGGGCTCATTGGAGCGACAGATGTAATATTCGGAGCAACTTGTGGGTGAGGCTAGCAGAAATCCATTCGGTTTTCCTTGGCAAATGAAAGCATTAATGTCTATGTTTGCTTGAAGTTGTTTGGGCTGTGTAAGACTGGATGGAACAGCAGCATCTTGACAGGGTGGTGGTGTTGCGGTACAGGTTTTTCTTGTGGTTGTGGAACAGGTGGTAGTTGTTATCGAACAGGTAGTAGTGGTTGTTGTGGTGGTTGTTGTTGAACACGTAGTAGTGGTTGTTGAACAGGTCGTAGTGGTGGTTGTAGTCGTTGTAGTTGAACAGGTTGTAGTGGTAGTTGTAGTCGTTGTTGTTGTAGTGGTTGTTGTTGAACACGTAGTTGTTGTTGTTGAACAGGTTGTAGTGGTGGTTGTTGTCGTTGTTGTGGTTGTTGTAGTGGTTGTTGTTGAACACGTAGTTGTTGTTGTTGAACAGGTTGTAGTCGTTGTTGTTGTAGTGGTTGTTGTTGAACACGTAGTTGTTGTTGTTGAACAGGTTGTAGTGGTGGTTGTAGTCGTTGTTGTTGAACAGGTTGTAGTCGTAGTTGTAGTCGTTGTTGTTGTAGTGGTTGTTGTAGTTGTGGTGGTTGTTGTTGAACACGTAGTTGTTGTTGTTGAACATGTTGTAGTGGTAGTTGTAGTCGTTGTTGTTGTAGTGGTTGTTGTTGAACAGGTTGTAGTGGTAGTTGTAGTCGTTGTTGTTGTAGTGGTTGTTGTTGAACAGGTTGTAGTGGTAGTTGTAGTCGTTGTTGTTGTAGTGGTTGTTGTTGAACAGGTTGTAGTGGTAGTTGTAGTCGTTGTTGTTGTAGTGGTTGTTGTTGAACAGGTTGTAGTGGTAGTTGTAGTCGTTGTTGTTGTTGTTGTAGTGGTTGTGGTTGAACAGGTTGTAGTGGTAGTTGTAGTCGTTGTTGTTGTAGTGGTTGTTGTTGAACAGGTTGTAGTGGTAGTTGTAGTCGTTGTTGTTGTAGTGGTTGTTGTTGAACAGGTTGTAGTGGTAGTTGTAGTTGTAGTCGTTGTTGTTGTAGTGGTTGTTGTTGAACAGGTTGTAGTGGTAGTTGTAGTCGTTGTTGTTGTAGTGGTTGTTGTTGAACAGGTTGTAGTGGTAGTTGTAGTCGTTGTTGTTGTAGTGGTTGTTGTTGAACAGGTTGTAGTGGTAGTTGTAGTCGTTGTTGTTGTAGTGGTTGTTGTTGAACAGGTTGTAGTGGTAGTTGTAGTCGTTGTTGTTGTAGTGGTTGTTGTTGAACAGGTTGTAGTGGTAGTTGTAGTCGTTGTTGTTGTAGTGGTTGTTGTTGAACAGGTTGTAGTGGTAGTTGTAGTCGTTGTTGTTGTAGTGGTTGTTGTTGAACAGGTTGTAGTGGTAGTTGTAGTCGTTGTTGTTGTTGAACAGGTTGTAGTGGTAGTTGTAGTCGTTGTTGTTGTAGTGGTTGTTGTTGAACAGGTTGTAGTGGTAGTTGTAGTCGTTGTTGTTGTAGTGGTTGTTGTTGAACAGGTTGTAGTGGTAGTTGTAGTCGTTGTTGTTGTAGTGGTTGTTGTTGAACAGGTTGTAGTGGTAGTTGTAGTCGTTGTTGTTGTAGTGGTTGTTGTAGTCGTTGTTGTTGTTGTTGAACAGGGAGTTGTATCGGGTGTTGTTGGTGGTGCTTTTGTTGTTGAACAGGGAGTTTTGTTCGGTGTTTTTGGTGGTGCTTTGGTTGAACAATTTGGACCATTTCCACCATTTGGACAATTGCCAGCTATTCCGCATTCCAACGTAACCAAATCGAATTCTTGTCCTTTAGGACAAGTGCCCGAAGATACAATACAATTATCCTTACACTCATAATACTGGGCAGCATTTTGTTGACTCACAACATAACCATTCGATGCACCACAACACGGTCCCGAACAATCAGCAGGCAAAGCAGCGGCAGCCAAAGGTTGAGTTTCAATGCAATCCGTTTCATAGTTGACACATAGGCTCACCTTAGAATCGTAGAATTGAGGACAAACATATTCGATTGCCTGACCATTCGCACATTCATAATAACGAGAGCAGCTGCCTGGTACTATGGCACGGAAACCGTTTGCTCTTAAGCGACACAAATTCCTCGCATAGAGACTATTATCAATGGTTGCAGCACCATTGCTTGTCTCCACAAGAATGGCAAACAGTAAACTTGTTAAAACTTTAAAAGAAGATTTCAATTATCCTTTCGTTCCATACACGAGTTGGTAGTGTCTTACCCAAAATAGCACGCATTTTGTCTTCGGTTTCGATTCAATCAAATGTTACTATTTTCTGACAATATTTGAACACGCAGCAGCCTTTTATATGCCACAAATTTTGTACAAACTTCATTAGGGAAATTAATTTTTGTAATAATTAATAAACATAAAATCTTTCGATAAGGCATAATTCTTTTTAAACAAAATTTGGTTGAATAGTGTTCCCATGGGAAGAAAGGGTATACTAAATTTGTGGAAATGTTTGTAACAGGCAGATACTTCGGTGAGACAGATCGCATAAAGTATTTATATACTTGACCAACATTTCTTTCTGTCTTACCAAAATCTTGAAGATCGGAGCACTTAATAATGCAGATTCTATAAAAATTCTTAAATTTTATTTGTTTCCTAAATAAATATTCCATATGGGTCAAGTTCGAACCACTAAATGGGATAGCTGTCATAAAAATTTCTAAGCATAGCGTATCTCGTATTCGCTTATACTCGACTGCAGCGTTCTTTCTTGTTTTAATGATAATTTTTTGCAAAAGTTGTTTGCAAAAAAAACTCACATTTAACTTATTTGAAGTATTCGGTTGCCCGTGCCACAGCTTCTTATTCTTGCTTTGATATAGATCTTCAGATAAGATATGGTTCCAGATGGCGGCTTGTTTTTTTTTTTTTTTAAGTTAAAGTTTAGCATTTCCGTTTAATGTTTTAAAACAAATAAAATTTGTTAAAAATAGAAAAGATTTTATAAATTTGAGAAGATCATATTAAGTTGGCAGCACCTAATTTCTGATAAGCTAATAAGGCATCAGTTTGCTGTGTTGGCAACTCTAGAATAGTAAAATTAAGCTGACAAAGAAGCCGCATTTTCACTATCAACAACAAAATATCTGCAACTGAAAAGTCATTACCTCTAAAAGCAGAGACGTCACCTAAAATTAAATTCTACCAAAATCAGCGAAAAAAAAACCGTGTCTAAAAATAGGCGTCTATATTTGATGCAATTAGACTGAGACTGCGTATAAAAAAGCAACAAAAAGCAAGGAAAAAAATCACAGAACATGAGAAATGCATTCAATTTGTAGCAAAATTTAATTAACAAATGCAAAAAATGTGTACTAGACGAATTCTGTAGACCCTATAAACAAGTGTCTGCAATATTTGATATCATATCACAATTCGATCTGAGACTTAGACCCATTAGTAGAGCACATTTTAAGCCATTTCTTCATCAATACCAGTCAATTTATATAATTAAATATTGTAGCGCATGCCCCACAGTCTACTAGACCCGTGCAGCAACTACTTTTACTTCTATTTTCTATTTTTATTACATGAAAATGACGAAAATAGTAAATAGTTGCACAAAGTTTATTTGCCTTCTCGCTCAAGTGCAACTTGAGTGCACATAGTCTGGCAACGCTGTGACACAACGTATGAGGCGTGTCTAAAGTGTAAAAGAGAAGAACAAAAATTGCATCCGCTTTGTCGCCAGCCAGCCAGCCAGCCAGCAGCAACGATGCATTTCCGCTATAAGTCCCTACACACAGACGAGCAAACTAACTAGTTGAACCCGTCTGCAGTGAATTAAACTGAACTGAACTCAACTCATCTGCAATGCCAATTGAGAAAAAAAAAGTAACAAAAACAAAAACAAATTCAAAAATAAAATCTGCATACAAAATGATTAAAAAAAAAAAAAAAAAAAAAGTAGGGTATATTGAAAGTAAAAATTGTGACAAACATTTAATGCATTTATTTATTTTTTTATCGCGCTGTCTGGCGCATATTAACCCATTTCCGTTTGTTGTTGTGCGCTGCTACAGTTTTTCTATTGGGTCATTTGATTTTGTGTTATGCCGTTAGTTTGATTTAAGCATGACATGCATATATAATTCGCAAATAGTTTATGTTTGCAAAATTGCTTTTTTAGGTAATGATTGAGAATAATGCAATTAATTTGTGTTACAGGATTTTAAAATTTTAGACATTAAGCTTACATTTATTGTAGAATAATCTAAATAACCAAATTTTTCGGCTCTATAACTTATAGTCTCCAAGAACTCAATTTTCATACGTACCTGTCTATATTGACTCGACTTTTGATGCTGATATACATACTTTATGGGGTCTGACACGCCTCCTTGCTGCGTGTTACAAACATTCAAATCTTAGTAAACCCTTTTCCTTATAGAAATACTCTAAACAAAAATTTTTTATAGCAAAGTACATCATTTAAAACATGCTGTGCAGGGTATTACAATTTCGGCTTTTTATTTTTTCTTGTTTGTATTTTTTTTATTTAATTTTACAAGGCTGCCCTCTTCCGCTTATAGCATAAAAAAGATGCTTCCATTGGATTATTCGCTTAGGACTCAAATCAATGATAGACTAAAAAATCATTTATGGCTGATCGGACGAAGGTTTACTCCCAGAATGAGGAGCAAACTTCTTCTAGTATAATAAAGCAAATAATAAAACCTATATGGACCTAAGGAATCTCAATCTGGGGCACTGTCAGCAGGAGCACTACTCTTTTATTAAAAAATTTCGAAATAGGGCTCTCAGAATTATCTCATACCAACAGCGTGAACCACAAAGAACTCAGCGTGCCCTGGGTTCACCAGTAAATTAGCAGACTAAGCGGCTCCTATTTAAATCGACTCAACAGGCACAATTTCTTGCAAAAGACCCGTGAGTTCAACAAAGACACTCAACACCTATTTTTCGACTATGAAGCCGCTTTCGTAACGCCGATACGATCGAAGTTCTTCGATGCCCCGTCTGCACTAGATATTCCGGCAAAGATTGGCCGTCTTTGCATGACGACGCTATCTAACACACAAAGCGTTGTCTGGGTGGGAAAAAACCTCTCCAACAGCTTTGATACCAAGAGAGGTTTCAGGCTCTGTCGTGCGATTTTTTCAATCTGCTGATAGAATACATCCTACGCCAATGCCCGTACATACAGAGTATAACGGGCTCAATCTTCCAAGAGGAATTGATGCTGCAGGAACGGCGAGTCAGCAAGGCGTTGTCAGAGATTGAAAAACAGTGTCGGCTCATGGGTATAGCGGTGCATGAGGACAGGACGAAGTACTTGGTGTCTTCTCGCACGCCGTCAACGCGTCTTGGATGGTCAGTGACGTTGGAGAGCTTCAACTTCAATGTTGTAGAAAACTTCGTCTATCTTGGATCCGAGATAAATAGCAACAACAACGTCCGCCTGGAGAACAGGCGAAGAATCTCGCTTGCAAACAGATGTTTTTTTGGGCTGAGCAAGCAAATAAGAAGTAAAGCGCTCTCTCGAAAGACGAAAATCAAGATCTTTACTCAGAGGCACGGACCGTGATTGAATCGGATGAGACAGGAAGATTCTTCGCAGCATGTTCGGTCTTATTAGAGTCGGCGACGAGTTTAGCTCCCGTTTGAACCGCGAGCTGTACGAGCTATTCGATGAGGTTAACATAGTCCAGCGCATAAAATTCCAGCGGCTGCACTGTGCTGGGCACCTCATTCGAATGGATGAAAGAGCTCCAGCACGCTTGGTTTACATGGGGGGCCCAAACTTGAAATAGAGGACGACCGGGCACACTTTGGAATGAACAGGTATGAAGAGATCTCTGCGTACTTTGCATTCAAAACGTCTATGGAGGCTGGCGCGCCTTCCTAGACGCGACCATGACCGGTAGACGGTTGACGGCCATAACAACAGGCACAACTCCTTGCTTTCGGAAGATTTTCTTACATTTTTAAGGCATAGCAGTATAAAAGATAGAATCAATAAGAGCGGAGACGACATCCAGAAATACTAATAGTCTCCTGATGCTTAAGATCTTTAGATTTTTCTCATGGTAGGCAACCCTTTCCTCCATCTATATCTCCTCAATACACTCATATTTCTACCACATAACGGTTCTGCCAATACATTGTCAACTGTTTCTCTTAAAATTTGCTGATTGTCCTATAAAGATTTAAAAATAAAAAAAAAAATAAGAATTAATATTTTTTAAATTTTTTTTTTAAACAATTTTTGCAGAATTTAATATTTTTTTTATTTAGCTTGATTATTCTAAAAAATAATAAATAAAAAAAAAATTAATTGCGCGCCCCCGGGTGGACTCGAACCACCAACCTTTCGGTTAACAGCCGAACGCGCTAACCAATTGCGCCACGGAGGCTGTGACAACCTTCGAATTTAAGTAAACTTTTACAGTACAACAGAATTTTAACTGTAAAAGCTTTTAAGAACAAAAGCAAAACAACAGACTCAAAAGACAAATAAAGAAGATAAAAGAAGAAAATATAGAATAAATTTTTGGGAAATGGCTTAAGTAGGAGAAAATGAATGATTGGAAGTTTGACGAACATTGCCCTATTCTGGCTACATTTCTTCAGCTCTTATGCTTCTGAGATGACAATCATGAGAGTAAAAACAGCTGCTGATGGCGTCCCCGCGCTTATTGCTTCTCTCATTCATTCTGCTATGTCTTATATGCCCCATAAGAAATACAGGTCTTTTGCTTAAGCAACTTCTGCTGTTCATTGATGTTGAATGAATGAATGAATGATTCACTGGCTCAATGAATCTGTCTTCTGAATCATGCTTAGCTAATAAAAAATCGCACTCTTCTTCTTACTATTTCTATATGCTTAATTTGGCATTGGGCATACAACATCCTCGATAGTATAGTGGTCAGTATCCCCGCCTGTCACGCGGGAGACCGGGGTTCAATTCCCCGTCGGGGAGAAACTTAAAATTTTTTTTTATAAATTTTTTTTTTATAAATTTTTTTTTATAAAGGTTTTTCTTAATTTTTTTCTATAAATTTTTTTTTATACATTTTTTTTTATACATTTTTTTTTATAAATTATTTGCAACATTATTTGTATTAAAAAATAAATAAACAAAAAAAAATAATTGCGCGCCCCCGGGTGGACTCGAACCACCAACCTTTCGGTTAACAGCCGAACGCGCTAACCAATTGCGCCACGGAGGCTCTTGAAAACCAATCAAGCTTAAAGTCAAATATTTATATGTATGAGCCAAGGCTTGCTTAGTTGATGGACTTATTTTTGTGGGGTATCAAAAAATTCATAAAAGGTTGTAAGATAATTAAATGAAAATTCTTAGCAGCTGTTTGCACATTTCTGATGGGTTTAAATGTGTTTGTTTCAAGACAAATAGACAGACGGACAAGACAGAGGGACAAGAAAACTGCTATGAAATGAAAAACGACGCCGCAAAACCTCTCAACGTGAAAAACTAGGTCAATGCAGTAGTTTAATGTACGACGTAGTATCTTTTTTTTTTTTCTTTTTTTCTTCATTTTTTTCTCTTGACTAGCTTTCTTTGTTTCGCTAGTTCGCTGCATAGTATTCTAAGCATCTCACTTTCGCTCATTCATAAATAAACGTCGTTGTTTTAGGCCTTCGACACGCTTTGCTTGCACTATACACGATTATGCCTATATAATGTATATATATAGCTATACTATATAGTATGTACATATATAGAAATTAGTTGTTGCTGTTGACAAGTTTAGTTGGGTGCAATGCACGCCCAGTTATGTTAAAGGTTTTTAAACACGAAACAAATACAGAGCAGAAGTCAAAAAAAAAAAAAAAAAACATATTGAATGAGTGCAAAAAATGTTCTAAATTAAATAAATAACAGTTCTTGTGTCTTTCAATGCATATATGTATGTTACTAAAATATTTTCAATTTCTTTCTTTCTTTACAGTTAAACCAACAACAAAAAGGAATAACAGAAACTGCATGAAATTTAAAAAAAAAACAATAAGAATATGTAGTGCAACTAGTATATAAAATGCAGTTGGCAACATGTTTCTGCAATGTGGCAATGTTGTCGACAATCACGAACAACAGCAACAATCAACGAAATGCATCGTTTAAACGAAGCTATGAAATAATATGAATCTCTCTTCTTCCATGATGTATCGTTTAAATGCACAAACCAATCAGCAGCAGTCGCAGCAACCGTTGCAGCAGCAGCCAACAGCAGCACAACAGCCACAAATTGTGCGACAACAGGCGGCTAATGATGGTGGACATCAGCATCAGCATCAGCAACAGCAACAGCAACAAGTGATACCCAGTCATATAATATTGCAGCAACAATTGGCGGCAGCAGCAGCAGTAGCTGCTGCTGCCACCAGCGGTAGCAGCAGTCTTGGTGGCACAGTGGAAAAATTAAAACTACTTACAACTGCCAATATTAAAACGGAGCCAATGCATGAAGTGATTGCATTAACAACAACAAATAGCAATAGCAGCAACAATTGCAATAACAATAGCAACAACAACAGCAATAATAGTGGCAACTTGCTTATAGCAACGCCAAATCTAAGTGGCAAGTCAGCTGGCACAACAATAAATTTAATAGTCAACACTGCTGCTGGGGGTGGTGCATCTACATCAACAGCAGCAGCTGCAGCTGCCGCAGCAGTTGGTAGCAGCACAAGTAATGCTGCCATCAATGGACATATGGTCTATGTGCCTACAAAGCGTGCGCGCTTAGATGGGTTAGTATTTATATTTTTTTAATAATAATATATAAAAGAAATTACCTAAATTCTTTCTTTTTTACCTATAGACCCGAAGAATGGATGAGCACACCTAGTCCGGGCAGCGTACCCAGCTCAGCACCACCATTGAGTCCTTCGCCAGGTTCACAGAATCATAGTTTTAGTGCAAATATGTCGAATGGTTATGCTTCGCCTATGTCAGCAGGCAGTTATGATCCTTATAGTCCGAATGGTAAAACAGGTAAGAGTTAGCGAATGCAAAAAAAAAATTTATTTTTAAGTTTTACAAAAAATATTTTATTTATTAAATAATTTATAAAAAAAAATAAAAAAAAGATTTAGGGGACACCCGGGTTTGAACCGGGGACCTCTCGATCTGCAGTCGAATGCTCTACCACTGAGCTATATCCCCAATTGAAATTAAGCTGCCTAAGTTACTTTATTTAGTTTAAGCGCAACATGCAGCGCCAATTTGTTGTTGTTGTAAAAAGCTTAACTCACTGTGTTGTGCCATGTGCTGCCGTATTCACCACAGTTTGAAGATCTCCGCGTTCGCATGACCAGTTCATGTTTTTCAACTGAAATACCGGTCATGTGAATGTGTTAAATGGCGCGCCATCTATTGTGTAGCATGACGTAGAGAGTTTAAATATAGACAAAGCAGTACACTAGATGGCGCTAGTTTTTATTTGATTTTAAATTTTGAAAACTGTTAACCGTATTTTTGGGGAATCTGTTGATTTTGCTTGCAGGTGTTGTGTTTTCTGAAAAAAGCAAGGAATTTTTATTATTTTAAAGACAGCATAATGCGAGGGGGACGCCATAAATTAAATAAATATAAATATATAGACATGTCTGTCTGCCTGGCTCGCCTTTTGTATATCTAGAACTTAGAAACTATAAGAGATATAGGCTTCAAATTTGTATATTTAGACACTTCTATTACTACTGCAGATAATTTGTATTAAATGTGCATGTGAACGTCTTTCTAAGTGGTAGCCACCATTCAAACCTAAACAATTTTACTGCTAAACAGAATCTTCAAAAAAATTATAATAAAATCCAATTTGTTTAATCAAAATCGAACAAATTAATTGCGTTGAATGTCAATGCGCCATGTGAAATATTTTAGACAGGTAGCTAACATTCATTTGAATGCATTGAACCCAGACAAAGCTAAGCTGCTACAGGAAAACCATATACGTATGTATTCTATAGTGTATATAAGTAGTTTATTAACCTTGTCTCGACAAAAAATAAAATAATAAAAATAGGCTCGTGACAGAAAAACGTAACAAAACGAGGAAAATGCACTCTGCTGCTGCTGCTTGTGTATTTGTTTTAATATTTAATGAAACCGAAAAAAAAAACCTAAACCCAAATTTTGGGCAGCCGACTTGCGTACTTTCACCTTTTTGCTGAAAAATTATATACTATTATGTGTATATATAAGCCCACTGTCTGGCCCCCTGCTACACTATAAATGCCCAAAAAATGGCGCAGCAGCAGCAGCTACAAAGGACGAATGAACAGAGTCAAGGTCATGCGCTTCGCAGACAGTGTAGAACAGCTCATACTCTTAAAGACCGAGAGACAGACATTCAGACAGACAGTACATATAACCCAAAATGTATAATAAAAGCAATAAGTCTACATTTTACTACTTAAGTCTCAAACCCTCCCTCAAAAAGAAAATGTTTGCTACTAAATGCGAAAAACGAGCGCAATAAAGTTGAAAGTTGAAGGTCACCAGACATCTTTGACTGCGTACGTGGGTGATTGTTTAGAGGTGGTTTGGTGTCTGCTCACACCTAAATGTCTGCAACATCTTTTCACAGCAAAATTTCGCGTCATCAACAGCAACAACAACATCTCATTATATAGCAGCGTAATAAAATTTAGCGTGCCAAATTTTTGGTGTATGTGGGGGGGAGGGGTTGCTGCTCTGTGTTTTGGTTGAGTTTTCCTCCTTTTCGTTAAAGTCCAATAAACTTTTTAGGTGCTAAAACGTGCCGCAGCAACAGCAGCTTTAGTCAACCACAAATCATTATCCTTGTGTAGCCCAAATTGTATGAATACGTGTCTACAGCATATCTAAAAAGTTTGTAACAAAGGCTATTGACGCCTAAAAAAAGAAAAAAAAAAGAAAAAACGTTGAAAACTTTGTCTGGCTTAGTTAGTCGCTTGATTTTGTCCTTATTTCGTTTATAAATTGCACATAAAAAAAAAACTTTGTAGAAGTATTAAAATAAAAAACAATTTTAATAAAACTTTTGGTCCTTCGAGCCGGCTAAATAGCTTATGCAGTAGTAGCATACATTTTTATACACATTTTTGGCCCTTTGAGCCGGCTAATTAGCTTATGCTGTAGTAGCATACATTTTTATACACATTTTAGCTGCTACGAGCCGGATAATGTTGTAGTAGCATACATTTTTAAACACATTTTGGGCCCTTCGAGCCGGATAATAAGCTTATGCAGCAATACCATACATTTTTATACACATTTTGGATGCTTCGAGCCGGATTATTAGCTTATGCAGCAGCAGTTTAAGTTTTTATATAAATTTTTGGCACTTCGAGCCGGCTAATTAGCTTATGCAGCAGTTGTATCAATTTATATACACATTTTTGGCACTTCGAGCCGGCTAATTAGCTTACGCCGTAATTTTTTTTTGCATTTTTGGTGCTTCGAGCCAGATTATAAGCTTATGCAGAAACAGTTTTGTAGTTTAAAGCTAATTATCCGGCTCGAAGGGCCAGAAGTATTTATAAATAATTGAGCCTTAAGCAAAGTTTCCTATGAATATTTTTTTTTTACTAAATTTAATTCTCCAAGTGTAACCAAAAATTTCAGCATCAGCTATTTGTTCCCTACACATATTTATAACAATTTAGAGTCTCCGGCGCCAAACAACAGCAACGTCGCACATTTATTTACTTGTGTGTGTGTGTGTGTTTTTTTTTTTATGCCATGGCCATGATAATGAAAGTTAGACATGGGTGTGGCTCTGTCGAGAACGCTATCGTCCTTGATCCTTACTGATGATGATAATTCTGATGACGCCAAGTATGGCGTGTTGCTTCGGTTTTGTGTTCGTTTTTAGTTCTTAACGAGTGGTGTGGGTTGGTGTAAAAAGTGTGTAAAATAATCGATTGCCCCACAGGCCGACTTAACACTAAGCTTGATGAAATGTCTGGCGGTGCGGTGACGCAGCAGCGAGTACCAAAAAAAAAAAGAAAAAGAAATATATAGCAGCATATCCTTTTGCGTAGGTGCGTCTCACTTTAGTAGCTAAATTTTCTCTGGTGTATTTATTTGTCTGTCTGTCTGTCTGTCTGTGTATATTTTTGTGTGTCCCTTTTTTACACATCAATTGCGCTTTTGCGTTGTGTCTGCGCATTCGGGCGTATGCGTAATATTTTATGTGTAGCCTGTTTGCCTTTTTTTTTCGGTTGTCTCCTGTGTCTCAGACAGGCAGCTTTTATATAGCATTCGCATGTGTAATCCGCTGCTTATGCTTGTTCTTGTCATCTGACGATTGTCATCTTTGTTTGCCGAAAGGACTCTTGCCATTTCTATTCGATTTATGTTCAATCTTCGCAGCAGGTGGTCCCAGTAGCAGCATTACTTTTGATGCTGAATTCTTGAGTGCGTTCTATTTTGAAAGTGTTTTGCAAATATTTGGCGTTTATTTATGCCATTTGAATGCCAAGATATCTATTATAGAGGGAGATAATTGGATTCAGAAAATGATAGGATTGAAACTAATCGCAAATTTTGTTAGGAAAGCACTTTCACTTGCTGAATTTGCATAAATAGGATACTTTAACCGTTACAAATGGAAATATTTTAAGCTACTTCAACATTATCGACTCTAATCTGTACAGAAAAGCAAAAATCGGCCAACAAATAAAAAAAATTACCAGATATTGTGTCTAGAAGGTGCTTCCAGAGTGTCTGCAGAGCACTAATCGGACAAAAACACCAAAAAATACCAGAAAGAGAGAGAGTGTGTCTAGAAGGTGCTTACAGAGTGTCTGCAAGGCACTAATCGGACAGAAACAACAAAAAATACCAGAAAGAGAGAGAGTGTGTCTAGAAGGTGCTTACAGAGTCTCTGCAGGGCATTAATCGGATAACAAACACCAGACTGGATGTCTAGAAGGTGCTAAAAATAAAAAACAGGAAGCTTATAATATACCTCTTCACAAATCTTTTGGAAAACTGTTCTCCATAGAAGAATAAATCTAACTCCCTCAAGCAAATTATAAGGCATAATTCTTCTTCTTCTTTAATTTCTTTTGTGCATTGAGTATCTCCCTATATAACTAACTAACTAACTACTAAACAACAAACTATTCCCAACCACTTGTCACATAAAACCTTGACAAAATCTGTCTCCTAACGGTTTTCCATATATAATACCATGTCCAAAGAAAAGCCTCAAATTTCAGGTCTCATTACAAAGGTTTAGTTTAAAAATTCAAATTAGCATAAATAATGCAAATTTTTAAACAGAAGGTAGTCAAAACAGATGAAAGATTATATCACGAAAAGCCGAACCGGACCAAAAAAAAAAAAAAAAAAAAAAACCTATTCAAAATTGATATTGTCAATGGATGATGTTGTCGAATTTTTGCCTGCAGCAATTTCTTGAGAAATGAAAGACAGCACAAATGGGTTTGGTTGCGTTTGAAACGAAGAACGTTGAAAAAAAAAAAAAATCAAAGCGCACTCTTTGCATTTTGCAAATGGTTCATATTTGTGTCTTTTATGGTCTACAATTAGGCACACACACATTGCCCTGTCTAGACGACACTGCCTGACTGCATGCAGCAGAAATAAACGAGGCAGAACACGCAAAGGAGCGAATAAACGAAAGAAAAAAAGATGCATTAAAAGCATCATTGCCAAAGAAAGAAGTTTCAAGGTTTTTTTTTTTGCCGACACACCCTTTGCTAATGAAGTTTAGAGTGAGTATTTACAGTTTCGCGAAGGGTTTGTTTGTAAGAAAATATGAAAGAAAGCTTCCCAAAAAAAAAAAAAATACAAGTCTAAAATTCAAATCTTCATTGTTCTCCCTTTAAAACTTCACGAAAAATAGATAAAAATTTTAATCTAAAATGTTCTTCATGTAAAACTTCTTTCAAATTTGAAATATAATATTTTCTTCATTTAGAACTTCACCAAAAAATGGTTTAAATTTCAAATCTCAAATGTTCTCCACTTAAAACTTCACTCAAATGTGATATATTAAATGTTCTCCATTTAAAACTTCACCCAAAAAATAATATATTAAATGATATTTCAAATCTGAAATGTTCTTCATCTAGAACATCACCATATTTCAACTTTCAAATGGTATGCATTTAAAAATTCATCAAAAAAAGTTAAAAATTTCAAACCTAAAATGTTCTCCATTTAAAACTTCACCAAAAAAAGTTAAAAATTTCTAATCTCAAATGTTCTCCACTTAAAACATTCCCCAAATTTGATGTATGAAATGTTCTCCATTTAAAACTTTACCAAAAAGAGTTAAAAATTTCTAATCTCAAATGTTCTCCACTTAAAACTTCACCTAAATTTGAAAAATAAAATGTTCTCCATTTAGAACTTCACCCAAGATGATAAAAATTTCAAATCTGAAATGTACTTCATTTAGAACTTCACCATTTTTCAACTTTCAAATGTCCTCCACTTGAAACTTCACCAAAAAAGTCATAAATTTTCGATTAAAACTTCACCCAAAAAATCAACTGTGTAGCTGAAGTGTATAAAAAATGTGTCCTCACCGCATATAAGATTGTCTTCTGATTTTTCTTTTTTTTGGGAGTTTTTAAAAGAAGAAAAAAAATCTTCCAATTTTTTTCCTTCTGGTAATCAACATCATGTGAACGCAACATGCGCTTGAAACATGATAAACGACGATCGTACAAAAAAAAAAAAAAAAAAAAAATTGCCAAATTTGCTGCAAGGAGTACAAAAAAACAAAGGATTAAATAAGCGTTCCAAGGTCCAGTTTATGTATTTGAGAACTGGTTTGATTTTTTTTGTTCTTCAATTTTTTGTCTTGGCCTGCATTTCCTGATTTTGTGTCTTAGAAGCAGTCAGTCTCTGTCTCCTTTGACATACTCTCTTTCGAAACAGATATCTACCTATATATATATCGGCATATATATACGATTATATATCAACTTCTAAAGCATTGCTTTTGCTTTCAAGGTCTTCGCTGTTTGTCAATAGCAGCTGCTCTCTCCGGCTGTGTCGTCGGCTACACTTGTCGAGTAGGAAATCAAACTCTCCCCGAACTTCTCTAAAAGCTGACCCCATGCTGCTAGGTTTCTGTGTCAAATGTGTGTTTGTTGAATTAGAGTGTGCAGAGGGCAGAGGGTGTAGAGTATAGCGAGAAGGGCTTCTCGAGTAAGGGGTTGCTTTTGAACCAATACAATTTAAATTTATTTATGTTTAAAGCCAATAGTCGACTTGTTGTTGTCGTAATTTTTAAGCATACACATGTGTCGAATGACTCTCCTGCCGCTGCTTTTTGTACATGGTTTGACCTTGATCTTGAAAATATATATGCGAGTGTATGACTGAAAAGTTTTTGGGACCATTTTTTGTGAAATGTCAATGTTTTTTTGGTCTAAGAATATGTAGTCTCCTCAATTTTAAGTCAAGTTTAACTAACAGCTTGGGAGTGAGTGCATGGCAACCATGGTGTTCAAATGGTGATTAAAATCAAAGGGCAAAAAATCTATGATCCAAACTTGGAAATCCTAATTCGGTACAGGAACTTTATTTAATCCAACAAAACCGAGGTTCAAACAAATTTAATTATATTTCATTGAAGAACTAAAAAAGAAGTTTCTGAACTGCATTAATTTCTCCAAGTAGCTCACCCATAAGCAGAAAAAAGCCTCCTTATAGTGGTTTGGTGAGGAATTGTGTTTCTTGGGCAATTACAAGGCCTAAAACTATGAAAATGTGCTTCAGCATCGGATGAGAAACTATGCAAAAGAGGATTTAAAAATAATCTGAATAGAAATATGATGCAATTTTAAGCTCCCCAACAGCAACATTTAAATCAGAAGATAATTACATATAATATTATAGGCGTAACCCTCGTAAGTATATACATATAATGTTGCTTTCTCTGTCGCACAATGTTATTGTTGACTCAATATAGAAAAAGGAAACGTGTGAGACATGCATTTATATATATAATATATATAGACTCTATATAGAAGTAGCTAACGATTTATTAAAGCTAAAGTACAGCAGTGCACAAATGAAATACAGGGTGTACAATTGGGTATGCAGCTTGGCGTATGTCAAACTAATTGTAACATATTAAACCCAAGTTTTATTAATTTTTAGATAAATGTTTTAGAAACCCAATTTTATAATAAAACAATAAAAGCTGGGGTCACCAAATTTGTATATGTAATGCATTAATATGGTCGATTATGCATAGAGTGTATTTCTTTACTTTTTATAGATGAAACTTTCCAGCATCAGATTCTATAAAATGCATTTTTTAAATGCCGGGGTCACCAAATTGCTTGTTTAAGTGCAGTAATGTCATCGATTGTGCGTGGAGTGTACTTCTTTATTTTTTAAAGACGAAATTTCAGGCGCCAGATTCTATAAAATTCATTTTTTAAATGCCGGGGTCACCAAATTTCGTCTTTAAGTGCGGTAATGGCATCGATTGTGCGTGAAGTGTGCTTCTTTATATTTAATAGACGAAAATTTCATGCGCCAGAATCTATAAAATGCATTTTTTAAATGCCGGGGTCACCAAATTTAAAAGTTGAGTTAAAAATTTAGACTTAAATGTTTTTTTCTTAAAAAATTTACGTTTTCTACATTTTTCAAAAACTTCAAAGGCTTTATTACACATATTTTAGCAGCTGGGGTCACCAAAATATGTGTTAGAGTGCGTTATTGTCATCGATTGTACGTGTAGCGTATTTATTTATTTTTTGTAGAGGAAAATTTCAAGCGTCAAATACTATAAAATATATTTCTTAAGTGCCGGGGTCACCAAATTTAAATATTCTGCTTAAAATTTAGGCTTAAAGTTTTTCTTTCTTATAAAATTGGCATGGTGCTTAATTTTTTTTAATAATTTTAAAGTCGATATTACATATATTTCAGCAACTGGGGTTACCAAATTGTGTGTTAGAATGAGTTCATGTCATCGATTATGCGTGAAGCACATTTCTTTATATTTTATAGTTCAAATTTTCAGAAATACGATTCTATAAAATTTATTTCTTAATTATTGGGGGTCACCAAAATGACAATTTCTGCTTAAATTCTGGTCTTCAAAGTTTTTTATCTTAAGAAGTGACATATTTTTGAAAATATGCTTAAATTCTAGTCTATAATGGTTTTTTTTTTCTTAAAAAATTGACGTATAGCTCCATTTTATATTAATTTCATTAAATCTTTTAAATATACTACATCAACTGGGGTCACCAAATTGTGTTTAGCATGTATTTATGTCATCGTTTATGCGTACAGATCACTGCTTCAACTTATAAAAGCCAAAGATCGATAAAACAAATTAAATAAAAATATTCTATAATTGCTGGGGTCACCAAATGCAAACATTGCGCATTAACTCTAGCTTTCATATGTTTCTTTGTTTAGAATTCTGATGTATGTAAACCATAAAGGTACATTTTTGTATAGGAAATAAATTCAGCAACGTAATTTTATTAAAATACCTGAGCAACTGGGGTCACCAATTTTTTGGTATACAACGCTTTAATGTAATCGTTTCAGCTTGTAACTAATTCTTTACTTTTTAATTACAAAAAAGGTTTATATTCGCTTGAAAAATAATTTATACATATGTCGGGGTCACCAAATTTTAATTAAAAAAAAATGCCATTCTGTTTGCTTTACCAACTCTAAACTTAAGTAAGGATTGCTAAGTTTCTGCACCTTATTTCAAAAATTAATTTTCAACCCTTGCTGTAACACCCTGTGTTAACCCACTGCGCTTCTAACCCAATTAACTTCAACTGCTGCAGATATTATGCAGTGCAATGGCGACACAAATTGCCATTCAACTTGTTTTTTTTTTATGATTTTTCGAGACAACAATGGCCAGGGGTTAAAAAGAACATTTCTCAAGCGTTTTATATAGAGAGACGACGGCAATACTGGTTCAAATCGGTTTCAATGATATTATTTACTCAAAAAATAATAATAAAAAAAAAAAATACAAACAAAAAAAAGCAAAAAAAAAAAAAGTCAAGAACGAGTTACCTAATATCGTCAACAACAGCGCAAAATTATAAAATGCATGTTTTTTTGTTTGTTCTTTTCTTATTTTTTGAATACTTGGAAGCGTAAATAGGCCAAATGCCATTAGCACACACGTTGCGGCGTCGTATAGAATTTTTTTCTTCTTCTTCTTCATATACCTATATAGAACATACACATGAATAAAAAAAGGGAAACCAGCCAAGGGAGAAAACGAAAAACAAATTAAGGAACCCGCACAATTAATTCGTCCCAAAAAATATACAACACACACACAGACACATACCAGTGCTGCACTCCTTAGATTGTCCTTGAAATTTATGTGAATTTTTAATGGTTTCAGGTTTTAAGCAGTGTTTTGTGGTACACTTTATCTGTCCGTCCGTCCGTCTGTGTGTTTCATGTTTTTATTTTTTTTTTTTTTTTGGGTAGAGGAATGCCAAAATTATGAGTTTTAGTTTGATTTGTGTTCTAACACATCAATGGAACATGTTCTGCAGTTGAGAAATATGTATAGGAAGAACATCAAATAAATAGGCTCCAGAAGAGGCACTGACTGAGTTAGTTTGAAGATTTTTTTGAAGGAAGTTTCAACTACTGCAAAGCTGAATGCATCCTCGAAGCTTTTACAAACTTCTCTGATCTCCCATGAGCTATTTAATTGCTTCAACCATTGTTGGCCAACTTCTTAAGCAACTTTAAACACAGCACAAGCTTAGCAGATATTGTGAGCTGTACGGATTATTTTTTTATTATTTTTTACATAATTAATAACTGTTAATATTATTTTCATTTGTTTAAACAATTGCTACTAAGTAGCTGGCAACAAACATTTTTAATCTGCCGCAAGGGTTTAAGCTTAACACGCGTACGTGCTTTTGCTGCGCTAAATTGTATTATGCGGCTCTCTGAGCAAAAAAATTTACAATTATTTAATATTAAAAAAAAAAATAGTAAAGATTTATGACCATAATTGCCAGCTAAACTTAATTAATTGTTAAAATAATTCATTTCACTTTTTCTACATTGCGAACTGAAATGAAATATTTTTTTTACTACAAATCCCTAAAGTTATACGCTTTATTTAAATCAGTTATATATATTTATATATATTATGATGATCGTATAAAACCGGAAATACTTGATACATTATTTGTATAAAAAGTCATATTTATTTGCAGAATTGAATTAAAAAACGAAATGCCATAAAAAAATGTGTCAATGTGTCAGCGGTCAAGTTGCAAAAATTAATGAAATTAATTCTGTATCGATTTTCAGAATTTGTTGTTGTCGATTAGCAATAAATTGTTTACGTGAAAACTTAATTAAAAATATTTATTTGAGTTGGCAGGGAATATGTAAAAAAATATGCCGAAACAATTGTCTAAGTAGCTTGCTAAGCAAAATTTTGAGTAACAGGGCACTATTTGTTCGGTAATAAAAATCGTAAAATAAATTGCTAAATATTTGTAAAATTAAAAGCTTAAAACTAACTTTAATAGCTGGGGTCACCAATTTAAGCGTTTAATTTTTGACACAGATTTTATATTCCGTTAATATAATGCATAACATTGTGTGAAAACAAAAATATGTGTCACAACCAATTTTTTTTAATAATATTGTTTGATATTATATTTGCCGAGGTCACCAAATTTAGTATATTGATGTTATATGTAGCATGTAAAAAAATTATAAAAGTTCTGCCATTTTATTTGCATTGTTTTGCATTGGCTTATAGACAAATATTTATTTAAAATTTTTTAAATACTATATATTAGCTGGGGTCACCAAAAATGGAATTTAAAATTATTTTTTGCTAGCTCAGTAGTTTGTTTTAAAATTTTAAGCAATATTCAGTATAAGTAGCGCTCTAAACTTACTATTTTTCATAGGCAGTTGATTCTAAGCATAATATTTTCTTTACTGGGGTCACCAAATTTAGTCTGTATGTATTAGTTTAAAACAATATTAAAAAACTTTTACATTTAAAACTTTTAGCTTAATTTAGCTTTAGCTTAATTTGTCATAAGATTTTAAGTATTTATTAATTTATTAAACTAGCTGGGGTCACCAAATTTTAAGTAAACACTCAATTGTTGTTGTCTAAAAAATAAAAACTATATGTATTTGCATGCTTAAAGTGCTTAGCTAAATTATTTTCTTAAAAAAAAATATGTCTGGAACAGTACTTTAATAGCCAAGGTCACCAATTTGAGCATGTATATTTAAGTTTTAGCTGATCTGTTAACAGTTTTGAGCTAAATTAACCATAATCAAATTTTGTATCAATTTCGAGCCAAATTTGCTGAGAAACATAAGATTTTGAAACAGTTTTGAACATTTTTTTGAAGCTGGGGTCACCAAATTTTATTTAATAAATTAGTTATTAACAATTTTTTTTTGCGAGCATTAAGCTTAAATATTAAGGCTTCGAAAAACAGTCTCGCAGATCCTATTTTTAACATATTTTAATGACAGGGGTCACCAAATTTCTTATTAATACAATATTTTAAGAGCCATTTTGCACGCTGAGAGCTCTTAGTTAAAGTATTTGGTAGGCAAATGTCTCTGAAACAGCCAGTTCGTTAAAAATGAAAGTAATTTGTATACAAATTCTGTGCAAAAATACATTTTTTTTCTTGTATATAAGCAAGATTTATAATATCTATATCTAACATTTTTAAATTAAGTCGTCGGGGTCACCAAATTTTAAATTAAGACAGCATAAAAGTCAAGCTATATGTTTAAGCCAAGTTTTGACAGTTAACTTTGCTTTAATAATTAATTGACAAACTTCTAGTGTACAGCTACTTCTAAGCCAAGGGTCACCAAATAGCATGAACTCATTTAATACTTCACAAAAAAAAGAATGTTTGACTCATTTAAAATTTCATCATTAGAATGACTGAACATTATTTTTAACCAGTAACCAAAAATTTAATTTATTTTATTGTCAAAGTACTTTATTTTTTTTTTGTATATTTTTTATATAGCATTTATAAGTATTATATTTTTTTTTCGTCATATTTAATTAACTGCGCATGTTGCTCCGATGCGTCTGTGTTAATTTTGAATGCTATACCTATATATATTATTTATTTTCACACTTGGCCTTGAATACATTCAACAACCTTTTAGCTTTACAATGCGCAAAGTTTATCGTGCATATAAGTATTTGAACAACGCTTGTGCAGTCTGGGTACATTCTATACTAAATGTATCTCACAGATACATTTTCGATGTATAACAAATAAGAATGCTGTAAATGTGCATAAGCGACTGTGAAGTACGCTGCTACATTTTGGAAGTTTTTATTAAAAAATAACACTCTTTTAAAGATAATGCAGTTCATCGGTAAAGCAGTTACATAGCATACTTTGATTTAGCTTAGCATTAGTTGTATCTAAAAATCTAAGTTTCTAAAAATCTTTAGTCTTAGAGTACGCCTTTTTTTTTTTTTTAAATCAATTTGCTGCCTGTTACATACATTTGCACAAATTTAATATAAAAAAAATTTCCAGCGTTTGCATGCTACACTGCTGACCCGCTACCCTGCAATACTTTCTTATTCTCTCCCTCACTGACTGCGTATTTTTGTGATAATTTCCAAAAAACGAGACGCTCCAAAATGAAATTGAAACAAAAGCAAAAGCAACAGCAAAATCAACCGCATTCAAGGTCAACTGTACATCATTTTATATATACTCGCATACAAGTACAATTTTTTTTGCGATAATTTTTCGCGAATTTTTTTTCAGTTTTTTTTTTAACGCCTTTTTTGTTGTTGTTGTTGTTGTTGATAAGCTCCATGCTCCATACCCCATGTAGTTCAAAATTTTTTATTTACCTAAATAATGCATGACGCACCTTTATTTGCCGCAATTGTCTATAAAATCTATTGATTTTATTTGCGTAAATCTATTTGGTTTATAAATAAAAATCAAAAGACGACGTACTTGACCTTTACGTGTTTAGCTGACCGGATGTCTGCCGGAAATAATTAGTAAAACAGTAGGAGTTGTCTATTATTTTTGCATGCAACTAAGTGACGACACTGTTGTGTGCGTGTTGTGTTGCATGTTTATTGAATAGTTTATGCAATTTAAAGGTTTCAATGCAAAAGGATGCAATTTTTTTGTTTTTTTAGTTGGAAAAATATTAAAATTTTGCATAAATAAGAAATTTGTACCTTACAGATGGTACTTCGAGCCGGATACCAGTAGTAGGTTAACCGGATGTACTTAGCAATAAAAGCAGCACCTGCAAGTTTTTGTATTTAAAGTTTTAATAAGCTGGAAGCGCCAAATATTTTGCTTTTCACCTATTTTCAATATAGCACCTGCAAGTTTTTTTGCACCTGCAAGCATTTGTACATTAAGTTTTAATAAGTTTTTGCTACAAATATTTTGTTTAACATAATTTGAATATAGCACCTGCAAGCTTTTGCACCTGCAAGCTTTCTTAAATTAAGTTTTAATAAGTTTTTGCTACAAAGCAGCCATTTACAATATAATTTGATGTCATTCAACTGCAGTTATCCGGCTCGAAGTGTCAAATATTTCGTTTTACATATTTTGAATATAGCACCTGCAAGCTTTTGCACCTGCAAGCTTTTTTAAATTAAATTTTAAAAAGTTTTTGTTACAAAGCAGCCATTTACAATATAATTTGATATCACTCTACTGCAGTTATCCGGCTCGAAGTACCAAATATGCCGTTTTACATATTTTGTATATATTTAAAAAAGTTTTCAGTACAAAAAAATTTCAAGAAACATTAAATACTAATACTCTACAGTATAAATAAATATTTATACTCAAATAAACATTTCACAATCAAAAAAATACAATTTTTGTGTAAATGTGCAGTTGAAATTTCAGACGTAGGTGTACAATACACTAATTGCTTTTGCTGTATTCCAACAACAACAACAACAACAACGAAAAACAAACGAAAAATCAACGAAAGAAAAAAAGTATCTACGTATCTTTAGACATTTCATTTGCTGTGTTTATACTATAGCAACACATTGTATATACATATATACAAAATATTTATATATGTATACAGAAAAATGCACATTTATTTCTATATTTCACTCTCACTTTTAATGAAAGCAAACAGCAAAGATAAGCAAACGTCGCAGCTACATGCTATACTACCTAAAAGTATATTATATACTTTTTTCTATATGGCATATAGTAGCCAATGATAGATAGCAGAGTGCAATGAATTCATGACTAGAAAAAAAAAAATAAAAAATGAAAATATATAAATTAAAAAATACGAAATCGAAAAATAAACAGTATATATATATGCTTAATCTTATCGCCGATTTTCAAGGAAAGCTAAATATTTTGTTTTTTTTTTGGTATGTTTATATGAGGTGATTTTTATATTTGTGCAACAAAGAAGAAAGTCATATTTTTTTGGGTGTAGTTATTTGTTTTTTTTTTTTTTAAGTTTTTTTTTTTGTGTATTCATTTGTTTTTTTGATGTTGAAGGTTTGAATGACATGTTTTGTTTTATTGTGAAATTGCAATGTTTAACAATTGATTGATTTTTTTTAGATAAAAACTACAAAAAAAGATAAATGCAGTTCATTAGTTGATAAGCGCGGTATTTTGGTTTGAAAAATGCATTGACTTTAATTGAGGAACAAAGATGTACTAAATTTTTGTGTAAAAGGTTGTAGTATTTGCTAAAATATTACAAGAGAGAGAAAGAGCGCGTATGCTTGTAGAACAGTTAAAAACGCATGCTTTACGATTCAAAAGCAATTATAATTCGCAATTAGTTTTAAAATGTTGTTATTTGTTATTTCCACTCAAAATTAAATAAAAAATAAATTAAACTAAATAAAAATGTAAATTCTTTTGCTATCATTTCCAATTATATACAACTGCTTAGTAATACCAAAAAAAATGAGTACATAAACGTGTTTCTATACAAAACAAATACAAAACAGTCATTCATACGCATTATAGCGCGTATAATGTGTAAAAATTTTACCAATAAATATATAAAATACAATATTCTATGACCAAACAGTAGCAAAATATATACAAAAACTATATGATATATTTATTTTGTTTTTGCTTTATTTTTAGCAAACATTATACACTCATATACGATCTGCTCTTTTCTCAGTTTCAGTCTCAGTCTGTATATATTTGTTTAAATTTTTTGCACATTTCTGTTAAATTGACACTTGCGCCGCCATATTTATGACGCGCATTGTTCAACGTACTCAGTTATATATACTGATCAGTCAATTCGACAGACGAACGAACGAACGAACAGACGTACAGTTGTATAAATTTCGAAATAATATTAATAAAAAAAAAAAGAGATACATATACAAAACACGTGTCGTCACCAAGCTGTACCAATATATACATGCAATATTTTTTTTGTGTGTTAATGGGTCTCTGACCTGATTTAATAATAAAATAATGAAAAAAGTGTGCAGATACATACAAACAGTAAAATAAAACCATAAATAAATAAATTAACGTACATATATAAAGTTTGCAATCAGCAGAAATTGTAGCTTGTTGTTGTTGTTGTTGTTGTAGTTAGCATTGTCTAGAAAATTGATATACAGATATATATATATGCACTAAATTATAACAGTCCGTCATTGCAAATGCAATGAATGATTCGAAATTTAAATTAACATTGAAGAAAAGTAAGATAACTGAATAATCTATATTTAGAAATGAACTAACAGTTGGCGTAGTCTTTTGAATTTATAACAGTTTTAACTTTGATATACAAAAAGTATTAAAATATGCAAAAAATTGGCATAAGTTGTATAAAAATTGTTGAATTGTGTTAGAAGCTATTTTCTTATGTGTAACACAGCGTATAACGGTATATAACAGTTAGTTTAGAACAGTTTAAATAGGCAAAAACTATGCAGTAGCATTTATTAATACATATAGAGTAGCAGTATAGAATTTATTTATTTTTTTTTTATTAAAATCGTTTGTTTATTTTAGCCGTAAAACTCTTTAAAAATATTTACTCATACAACGTATTAAAAAGCCAATCAAGCTTTGATTATTTTCCTCTCTCTCTCTCTCTCTCTCTTAATTAACGCACGCATGTAAAGATACAGTTTAAAAGA
Organism: Leucophenga maculata; assembly: GCA_035044805.1. Classification (NCBI taxonomy): domain Eukaryota; kingdom Metazoa; phylum Arthropoda; class Insecta; order Diptera; family Drosophilidae; genus Leucophenga; species Leucophenga maculata. Next base: position 2,251,780 of record JAWNNP010002290.1, read on the forward strand.
CTCAACATTCTCCCTCGCATACAGCATTCTAATCAACCCTTAGTCTGCTGCAAGCTGTAAATGAATAAAATGTATAAGAAACGCTTTTAGTATAGCCTATTATTGGTTCTAAAATTGAGCAAGCCATATAATGTATCTTCTACTCATACCCTACAATTTATTAAATTGTAAACAAATTTCATTCGAAGCTGCTGCTTTGTGTTTTTTTTATTTTTTATTTTTGCTAAACTTGCGCTTTTTATTATTTTTTTCGGCACTTTTTTGGTTTATATTTTTTTTTGGCTTTGTTTCAATTTGTTTGTCTTTCAATTTCAGGTATTATCAAAAATTTATTGCGTCTTAAGTTCATTATTTGCCAAAAAAAAAAATAAATTTTTTTTGTTATATATTATTTCTTTTTTCCAATCGGAATTAATTGCAGCAAAATTTATAATTAATTAAAATTAATCAATTAAAAAATTTATTTGTTAAAAAAAAAATATTTACTTTTCGCCCAACGTGGGGCTCGAACCCACGACCCTGAGATTAAGAGTCTCATGCTCTACCGACTGAGCTAGCCGGGCACTTAACACACACAATTAAGCAACGGTACTTTACTGCTATACACGCATTAGAATTAGAATTAGAATTCGTGATCAGTTTTAAAAATAGTTTGTCGAAAAAAAAATTAGTTGTATTACGCATAAAACAAATTTTTTTTTTTGTGTTTATATATCTTTCTGCTGACGACCCAATTTGATTAGATTTATTTATAAAAAAAAAATTAACTAATTTCATTTGTTTGCCTACGCATTAGTTGTTCAGAAACTAGGCCAAATATAATTAATGTGTTATATTATTTCTAGGTAGTTGTGAAAGTGTTTGATTGATTGATTGATTAATTCATAGTTTTTTTCAGACTATTATAGACTGAATTAGTTGATATGAGCAACTATTATATTCATTTAGTTATATCGATTGAATGTTTAATTGTGTAATTAAGCATGTTTAGAGTCGATAGTCCGATAGTTTAATACCCTGCAACAATTAAAACTAATAAAATGTGTCATGTATTACAATCTCGGCATAGATGATGGCTAATGAAATATATTCACGAAAATTGTTACTCAATTCTGTCTATTTTTCCAATAAGTGGTTTCAATATGCTGTCACAATATGCTATTCTTTGTATTAATAAAATAAAACGTCATCCAAATTTTTATTAAAAATAAAAACTTTTAAAGCTTGATTTATTTCTTTTAAACAAACTTAATAAGCCTGAAGAAACAGCAAACTTTCGCCTATAAAAAAGAACTGCAGCCTTTTTATTATTTTTTTTTTTTATTATTATTTTTTTTTTTTTTTTGCTGTACTAAACATTTCTTAATTCATTCATTCATTCATCACTCAAACGCCATGTTCGTCCGTCTGTCTGTCAGTCTTTATCGTCTTTGTCGTCGTTGAAACTAAACAACAACTATTCATAGACAGACACACGCTTCGTCGTCATAGAGAACTTGTATGAGTAGTTCTAGTATAATAGCGCGATATATACCCAGCGACACCCTGACCCACCGCAATAGTTTCTGCGTTGTTACCCCTTTCCAATAAGCGTTTCATTTATTTATTTATTTAGTTTTTTTTTTTTTTTCTGCTGCTGTTGTTATATACAATTCTTTCCAACTATTTATGGCAGAATTTGCAGATTTGTTTTTTATTTGTGTGCGCACTGTGCGCCTCGTTTCTATCTAATAATTGTTTTTTTTTTCTCTTCTTCATGGTTCATTGAGTTTTTGCGATAACGCAGCAGAGTCTGCTGAGCAGACACCACCACCAACAACAACAACAACAACAACAACAGCAGTAGTAGACACGAGACCATTTTTTCAATGCGTATACGCACTGTTTGCAGAAATCTACTCTATATGAGGAACAACAACAAAAACGGACTCGTATAAACATAAATCATTCATTATGTGCGAATTTTTTTTTTAAATTTGATTTTGTGATAATAAATATATTGCGTAGGGGGTTTCTTCGTGCGTATATGATTCATTGTCGAGTTTGTTGTTTTGTGCTTTGAGAAATTTAAGCGGATGATGTTGAGAAAAGTGTTGAAATATGTAGACAGATAGGAAGGTGAGAGAAATAGCAAAAGTTGAGTCATTTGCTCATATTTCCGTGAGACGTCGGTATCAGTTTTTGTCGAGTCATATACAGTATCCTTGAGAAATTAGGTTATATTCTCTAATTTTTATATATGTTATAAACAATTAATCAAACCAAAAATAAACAATATTGCTAGACCTAAAAAGAGAGTGATATGACGCAGGTAGAAGTAGAATCAGCTGTACAGGTTCTTTGCTGCTCAGCACGGTAAGGCTCCTAATATCACTTAGTGAGAAGAAGCTTTAACGAAGATCACAAGATGTAATTCATTGTGGTCAAGAATTTAACAAAAATTCATTAAATTTACGTTTTAGGCTTTAAATCATTTTATAATACACAATAAGTTTTAACTTAATACAAAATAGTGTCGGGTTTTTCATACATAGCAACTCTCATGTATTCGATGCACAGTCAAAGGCGCCTATAGAAGTTTCACTAAACACAGAATATCTCTGTTAGGCTAATAAAATCCAGCTAAAAAATTTTGCTTTGGAGAATCTCTTAAAAATGTGTGTGACATATGTACCGACATTCTGAATGAATACCGTCTTCAAAGAGTCATCATGCAGATTCTTAATAATGCTGGATAAAAACTGAGTGACTAGTTTCTGTACCCATATAGACATAGATAGACGGACGACAGGCAGAAAGATGCTGGTCCAGAATTTATATACATATATACTTTATGAAGTCGCTGACGTTGCCAGATCGTTCCTTGGGCGTTACAAACTTCGTATCAAAAATTGTATTATTCACATTCTGTATGAAAAGTTTAAAAATTAAAAAAGATCCGATTGATTACTTGGAAAAAAAGTTATTACATTGACTTTAGGGATCAAATTCTCTATTTGGCTTTTATTTGTCCGTTACTTTCTTGTTTAAATTTGTGTTTACTCATTCGATCTATTAATTTTACTCGTTATTTATGATGTAAGTTATTGCAGCTAACTGAACAGTTGTTGGGTGTATCAATTCAGTTTTCTCTTTTTGATACTGCCGAGTTTTAAGTCGATCCTACTTTACTCGTTATGTCGCAAAGGTTATTGATGTATGGTTCCTGAAGAACACTACTCGTTAGTTTTTAAAGTGCTATTAACAATTGTAGAATATTTTATTCATTACACTTCAATTGAAGAACCCTTTAGTAATTGTTTACTAAAAAATACTTTAATCGTTAGCTCTTGAAGCATTCTTTACTCGTTAACTTTTGAATAACACAACTCGTCAGTCAAGACTATAACACTTTACTAGTTAGTTATTCCATGAACCCTTTATTCGTTATTTATATGAAGAAAGTCGTATACTTTAGTTGTTTGAAGAGCCCAAATTGCTCGTTAAATATTTTAAAAGCTCAATTCACTCGTTATTTGAACCATTTACTCGTTAATCATTTTAAAAACTCTTTATCCGATAATTAATTAAAGAACGCTGTACTAGTTAGTGCAAGTAAAGTGATATTTTACTCGTTAGTTAATTGAAAGTAATTTTTTACTCGTTTGTTATTTTAAGAATACTTTACGCGTTGGTTTTTTAAAGAACGCTTTATTCTTTAGTAATTTGAAAAGCACTTTACTCGTTAGTTTGTTCCAGAACAGTAAGTTGTTTGAGTAAACATTTACTCGTTAGTTTATTCCAGAACTGTAAGCTGTTTAAGTAAACCATTACTCGTTGGTTTTTCACTTTGCTCTATAGTTTTTGAAGAACACTTTATTTTGAGTAAACCTTTACTTCAAAACACTTCACTCGTTAATTATTTCAAGAACATTTTAATCGTTAGTTTTTTTTTGAGAGATATTTAATTGTTATTTATTTTAAGACCCATTTACTCGTTAGTCTTTTTTTAAAAACACCATTCGTTAAAAATTTGCAAAACTTAACTCTTAAGTTATTTTAAGAAAGTTTTACTCGTTAGCCATATGAAGCACCATTTATTCGTTAATTATTTGAACTGCCATTTACTCGATATTTATTTGAACTACATACATATTATTTACTCTTTAATTAGTTGAACTACCATTTACTCGTTATATGCATATTTGAACTACCATTTACTCGTTATATGCATATTTGAACTACCATTTACTCGTTATATGCATATTTGAACTACCATTTACTCGTTATATGCATATTTTAAATACCATTTACTCTTTTTATGTATATTTGAACCACCATTTACTCGTTATATGTATATTTGAACTACCATTTACTCGTAAAAAATTTTAGAAAAACACTACTCGTTAGTTATTTGATTGACTATTTACTTGTTAGTTGCTTGAAGAACCTCTTACAATTTAGTTATTTAAAAAAAACAGTTATTCGTTAATTTATAAAGAGTAATTTTACTCGTTAATTTATAATTTTTTGCTCGTTAGTTTCTGCTTGATAATTCATACTTTCAATCTCATTTTACTTGTTCGTTTCTGCATATAACATTTCTTAATCACTCATTGCTTTTGCTGTTTTTTTTCTTACAAGTTGTGTTGGTAAGCCTTCCTCTTGTTGTCCATTTCGACTCCTCACAGGAACAACTGTTCTACAAAGTATATGATATAAATTTTTATAAATCAAATTCTATTCCACTGCAAAACCTCTTAAGAAGAAATATTTGTACTCAAAGATATTTATATAAAAGAATAGAATAAAAAAAGTCAAGAATATCCCGCATAATATGGGTCAACGTTTCGGAAATCAAACAAGAAAAACCAACAAAACAACCATAAAATAAAAATATATAAAATTCCTATTGATATCTGCTACATCTGCTTAGGCGGCAGTTCAAAATATCTTACGCGCTGACTTCAAGTTCATTCACAGTAAACAAAAAAATTAAAAAAAAATTTATCATAAAAAAAAAAAAACACGAATTCAATTCTACAAAAAATTTAGACCCAAAAAAAAAAATTCATAGAAATAGCAAAACAAACGGCTTAATTCGATTTGACTTCGTTTCGTACGTCAGTTTTTGCAATTAGGGTCAGGGTTAGCTTTCTCACTATTGAGAGAGCATGCAGTAGACGGAGACGGTCTACCTTTACAGGCAGGCGTTGAGCAAACTGTGTCATGAAAGCGAAAATTTTTGGGCACAGCTAAACAACCTACACACAGACAGACGGACACAGATATGAAAGCGAAAAAAAAAAGACGCATACCCGCACAAAATGACTGTCTGCCATTATGTGACTGTGTCTGTGTATGTGTTTGTGTATTCTAATTTGATTTCAGGCAGAATAATAAAAAAACGTCAGCCAGACAGACGGACAGACAGTCAGTTCAAATACACGCAGACGATAAACTTTTAGAATTTATTTTGTTTGTTTTTTTTTTTTTTTTTTGGCAAAATGTTTGCAAAATTTTTTAACTGCCTCTTTTTTGTTTTTTATTTTTTATTTCGCTTTATGCACTTAAAAAGTTTTCGCTTGATTGTCTAAGTATTTCTGTGGCTGAGTGTGTGTGTGTGTGTGAGTGTGTGTGTGTGAATTGCGCAAATATTTGCAATATTTAAAGCTTTAGGTTTTTTTTTTAAAATGTTTTTTCAAAGAACAGCGAGAGTTGCTGTCTGCGTCATAGCAAGAACAAAAAATGAGTACATAGTCTCCATAGAAAAAAAATATAGGTTCTGAAACTTTCCACTTGAAAAGTTTCAGAACCGTTTGAAAATCTTCATTTGGCACTCTATATTAGAAACATCCTCGGTTGGCATGGATTTTGTGAAGTCTAAAATTCTGAATCATCAACTAAAACTCTGCACTTGAGATTCTCCACTTTTGGAAATTTTCATTTGGATTGATGTTGTGAAGTATGGAACATATAAACATATAAGAGCTGTTCTCCAACTAAAACTCTTCACTTGAGATGCTCCACTGAGATTTATCGTCTATATTAGAAACATCCTCGGTTGGCATGGATTTTATGAAGTCTAAAATTCTGAAACTTCAACTAAAACTCTTCACTTGAGATTCTCTTTTTTTAGAAATCTTCTTTTGCAAATCTACACTAAAGAAATCTTCGATTGGAATTGATTTTGTGAAGTCTACACTTGGGAATCTCCAACTAAAACTCTTTACTTAATATTCTCCACTAAACTTATCCTCTTTTGGTAAGCTTCATTTGGAAATCTTCAATTGGTATTGATTTTGTGAAGTCTACACTTGAGAATCTCCAACTAAAACACTTCACTTGAGATGCTCCACTGAGATTTATCCTCTTTTGGTAATCTTCATTTGGAAATCTTCAATTAGAATTGATTTTATGAAGTCTACAATTATGAAACTTCAACTAAAACTCTTCACTTGAGATTCTCCTCTTTTGGAAATCTTCTTTTGCAAATCTACACTAAAGAAATCTTCGATTGGAATTGATTTTCTGAAGTCTAAAATGGTGAATCTTCAACTAAAACTCTTCACTTGAGATGCTTCACTAAAATTTATCCCCTTTTGGTAATCTTCATTTGGAAATCTTCATTTGGATTGATTTTGTGAAATCTACAATTAGGAAACCATTCAAATGGAAAAATTGGAAAAACTTCACATTAAAAAAAATTCGAGTCTTCGCTTGAAAATCTTCATTTTAGAATTTTCACTTATATATAATCAACATCTAAGAATATTCTCCATCAAAATAAAAATCTTCGCTTGAGATTTTTCACTAAAATGTCTCCATGCGAAAGGTTTTCATCTAAAATTCATCCATTGTAAAATTTTAAAATCTTCTTTTGAGAAATTTTTTATCACCATTAGCTGAGAATCTTCGCATAAAAAAACTTCATTCTTGAATTTGTAATAAAATAAATTCGTTGGAAAATCTTCACTTCATCTTCTATTTTTTACTGCAAATCTTCTTTTAGAAATCTTCATTTTCTGAAATTTCTGCTTGAGCTTAAAATTTTTACCGCGCTTTACCGTGTACTAATTTTGAATTGTATATAACAAACCTTCCATTGGTATCTCCATCGCCATCAAGCTGTATGCATTTGTATTTTATAAAATAATAAAAATTTGCACAAAATTCCAGCGAGACACAAAGGAGGAACCTGTAAATCTTGTCTTTTTATTATAATATATAATATATTCTATATAGGTCTGAGTGTTATATATTATCCATTGTTTTGATTAAGCATCATTTGCACTTGAATATAATCAGCAGAAATTTTAATCAAGTCGATGAGAGAGACACAATAAACTGGTGTTCCCGTATGGTTTAATAGGTGCACCTTTGGTAAATACTAACCATTGACCTTTAATGAATCATGCCTATAGAAAATAAAGTCTAACGTAGAAATAAGTCTATGGAAATCTATGAAAGTGGGTAGAGTTGAAATTAGAAAAACATCAGGGAATAGTTTCTCAAGAATAAATAATCTCTTTGACAATAGATCTTAGTTGTAGAAAGTGTAAGATTAACATTACTAAAGGGTAGGAGGAAAGGAAAGGAAAATATAAACGACTAGTAAAATATAATTTAACTGTTATACAAAACTAACGAGTAGTGTGTAAGCAGCGAGTAAGACGAGCATGTTGAGTCCAACGAGTAAGATGATAAGGCGAAATGAATAGAAAGACGTAAACTGGCAAACTGCAGTACTTGATGGTGATTTCTAGACAAAAATTGGAGGTGAAGAGAAATATAGAAAATAATTAAAATTCAATGCCATCTGCACCTTTTTTTTTACAAGTCATTTAGTCACATTTCACAGCCCGCATATTGCATAATTCAACAACAACTGTTGGAAATATTCTATGATACTTCCTACTGATAACATATGGCAAACTATTTCTGGTTCTATCATTGTTTATCAGTCAAATAGAATTTTTTTTTTTCGTTCGTACTTGGAGGTTAGTGTGCCAGTTTAGTTGATTAGATTATATAGGTTAATGGCACAATGCTACGTGTGTAGGCTAGGAGTGATGAATTCTATGAAATTTCGAATAAAAAGTGAGCATAATTATGTGGGTGTTATTTATGGCGCATTTTATATAAGCTGGTATATTGGTAAACAATGCGTAAAATGACGTATTTTAAAAATATTTTATATAGATTTTTCCTGTAAACAAATTATAGATGCAAGCAAGGCATTGGATGAACTTCTTCTGTGTTATTGTTTTCGTACAATTTACATGTGAGACAATGGCACATGTGGGGCTGTGTTAATTGGAGATAATAATAAATAATATTGTGTTTCGTCATGTATGTATGTCTGCAAATAGTATAATAGAGAAAAAATATATACATATATGCTGTTAAGAACAATTGCAATTACAGCGCCATTTGTTGCCAGGTTGTCCTATTTTTATTGCTTGTGCGTCATTGAAATAAGTTTAAAACGAAGATTATAAATATTTTTTGATTAAACTTTACAATATTTTAAGTATTATATGTCTATTGCATATATAAAGCTGATATTGGTGTAATGTTGGTGAAAAATTGGTGTAGTTTTGTATATATTATATAAACTATATAGAATATAAATAGTTTTTAGTTAAACTTTGCAAAATGTTGAGAAATTACGCATATAAAGCTGATATTGGTGTAACGTTGGTGAAAAATTGGTGTAGTTCTCTATAAATATTATATGAACTGTAAATAAAATATAGAATATAAATAGTTTTTAGTTAAACTTTGCAAAATTTTGAGTAATATATAAGATTTACGCATATTAAGCTGATATTGGTGTAATGTTGGTGAAAAATTGGTGTAGTTCTCTATATATATTATATGAACTATAAATAAAATATAGAATATAAATAGTTGAGTAATATATAAGATTTACGCACATAAAGCTGATATTGGTGTAATGTTGGTGAAAAATTGGTGTAGTATTTTATAAGTTTTATAATTAATGTTAAGCAGCTAAGCATTATTACTCTAAGTAAGCTCAACAATGTATGCTTAAAACATTGGTGAAACATTGTTGAAACGTTGTTGAAGCGATGTTGGTGTAACATTGGAGTATCATTGTTAAAGCGTGTTTTTGTTGCAATGCGTAGAAGCAGTGTAACATTGGTGAAGGATTTTTTTTTTTATCAAAATCGGTTTAACATTTTGGGCGTAAAAAGCGTTAAGAACTGTTACTCACACAATCGAAAGTGGAAGCAAGCATACCTAAGTGCATGAAATACCACATGCAGAAGCATTATTTTGCTTCCCTATCTCTTTCTATCTTACTCTCTCCCTGTTAACTGTATTGAAACAAGCCAAGCACCTTAGAAGAATTCAAAGTCGAAATTCGAAAAGAATGAGAGCTCTCCTCTGTAATGGGAAAAAATTAACAGAAACAGCAAAAAAGTGACCATTATTTTTCTTTTTTTTTTTTTAATTACTGGATTGAAATAAATTTCTTTCGTCGCAAAAAAATCGAAAAACTGCCAAACAAATCTGAATTAATTAAATCGAATAAAAAATCATTAAAAAAAAATACACCAATTGCAACCACATGTACAGATGAGAATAATTAAGAAAGCTAAATACTCAGACAATAAGAATGAGAAGAGAATGGAATGATAAACGGTAATAAATCTAAATCAAGCGAATGACAATAAAATTAAATACAAAATTCTTGAAAAAAGTGTAAATGACCTAAAAAGTATTCAAAAAAAAAAGTAAAAAAAAGTAAGGAGACAGCGTAACAGAGGAACAAATAAATATTTATTTCAAATCAAAAGGAAAAGAGCCGCCATATTGCAAAAGAATACACACAGACACACACACGCACACAAAGAGCGCAAAATGCCATACAAATATGGCGTCTGTCAATACAAGACTAAAATTGGTGAAGCGTTGTTGAAATGAAAGCAAGAAAGTGAAAGAGCATTGCAGCAGCAGCAGCAGCAGCTACAAAGAGCGTAAAAAAAATTTAAAAAAAAAAACATTATTAAGAAACCATTTAAGAAGGCTGCAATTGTGTTTATACGAATTGGAAATACGCTGCCAACACATACCATGCAACAGAAGCAAGCTGATGACTCAGCTATGTATGGAGCCTACATTCTAGTGGTCCGATATGGACATGTTTGATAATTTTTTTTAAGATTTAAAGTAAGTTACACCCAAGAAGAGCGACAGATATGTATGGAGCCTACATTCTAGTGGATTTTTAAGATTTAAAGTAAGTTACACCCAAGAAGAGCGATAGAAATGTGTGGAACCTCCATTCTAGTGGTCCGATATGGACATGTTTTTGAAATTTTTAGCTGCTTCTATAACCGAGCTTACATACAAATACATATTTGGTGTCTCTTTATTATATGGTCTTCCAGAACTCTCTGTACGGACTTTTATTGAAGTATACTTCCAACTTAATATGCCCTTCTAACTTTAGTATAGCGTATCATAAAATAAGTTTATTTGTTTTATGAGCGCATTTGTTGCTGCTGCTGCTGCAGGCACTCGATAACCTTGAACGCGAGTCTGATTATAAAACTGCAACGATAACTGCCAGTGACCTTTCTTCTTTGCATGCGACATCACCACAAACGTTGGAGAGAGTACTTTGTGGTTTATTTGTGCGTTGAGCAATAAAAAAGCGAAATAAAATAATAATAAAAATTGACTGTAAGGCACGAAGTGATAAGCAAATACATGTTCTCCCTCTATATATGTATATATTACTTGTAGATATGCAAGTTTCCGGACTGGCAGACAGTTAGACTGGCAAATACTATGTTAAAATGAATAATGGAAGTCATATAGACTGAGTTTTTAGATTAACAAATAATTTGGAGTTGATTGTAATAGGTTTATTGGGAATTAGTAGCAGTTTTTGTCACCTCTCCTAATTATTTCCATATGTGTTCTAAAAATAAATTGTTATCGAATATTTACCTGATCTGTTTCACTAATTGATTTTACAACTTGTTATCGGTCAGGTACAACTGCCCGGCTAGCTCAGTCGGTAGAGCATGAGACTCTTAATCTCAGGGTCGTGGGTTCGAGCCCCACGTTGGGCGAAAAGTTTTTTTTTTTTTAATATTTTTTATTAATTATTTTAAATTATTAGTAATTTAGTTTTTTTTTATAGTTAAAATTTTTTTTGAATAATTAAAAATAAATTAAATCAAAAAAATAAAAAAAAGAATTTGATTAGCGATCCTGCCAGGAGTCGAACCTGGAATCTTCTGATCCGTAGTCAGACGCGTTATCCATTGCGCCACAGGACCGTTAGAATTTTGATTGCCATAAGTAATATATATGTCTAAAAGTATTTTCACAATGACTCATGTGAAAGAGGTATTTTTTTTTTTAATAGACTCTCAAAAAATTAGGGGGGGGGGGGGGGGTTAAATGACAACCCACGCCGTTAAGAAAATTTTTAATTGAAATCGGAAAGATCTTATCTATTTCTTGATGGAATGACAACCCTCGCTATTGAGATACATTGGAGAAATGTTGATGTTTCGCATTGTGAATGTGATATGGGAGTTTTTTTCTGCTTTCACTTTTATCCTCACTTTATAAATGAAGTCGCAAGACGCAAAGAAACTGCTTCCGCAGAAGTTCTAGCGTCCGAATCTCCATTCGTCGTCAAGCGGACGGTGCCGTCAACTTTTGTATCTAACTCACATTTGTTATCGGTCCTCATTCATCCACAGAATTAATGATGTTTTTTGGCTTCGTTATTGGTTGAAGGCTGTACCACTCTATGTCTTGGAAATCTGGAATCAAACAGATTGGGTTATAGATGCACGGCATGGTTCTAAGGCTTATCAGGTTTTGCAATGATGATAATCTTGACGCATTTCTATGGGCCAGGGAAGTAGCTAGTTGTAAGCTGCAAGATGCCGTTATAGTAAGGCATTTTGTGCATCAGAGCGTTAATCTTCTCATAAATAGAAGATTTTGTGGTATTAAGTTCCGAGACTTCCTTGCTTAACTCGTCTAAGTCGATTTAGCAGGTCCAACTGACACGAAGCCTAAATTAAGTTAAGATTTCTGTTGAAGAGCCGAAATTAAACAAGGTCAAGATAATTTTTAGATCGTTAGCTTTCTCTTGATTCAGCCTGTACTACATGCCATCTGAGCATTCCATGAGGGACTTCCATTTAATTGGCTTCTTGAAGTAATAAAAGTTTCTGCATAAATCATGGTCCACACTAGAATGCACGTCTGCAAAAATCTAGGCTGTGTTCAGTAAGCAGCTTCTATCAGCTCATTAGTTCCTAACTTTAAGGCAGCTTTTTCAAACAGTGTTCTGGCAGCGTGCGTAGCTTATCTCAACCTCTTTTTCCTCGTACCGTGACATCTATTTCGGTGGTTCAATGGTGAAGAACGCGCTTCAATGCTGGGTTTCGACTGGTAGTGTCGAGTGGAGACCTTTCTGCTTCATGTCTTCTACGCACTAGCAGTTCTACGCTACAAATATTATTAAGAATTACAGAACAGATTATTCACCAGTTCCTAAAGACATTTCATTTCACTATTCAATCTTATACTACATATAATGCCATCTGGATCTATGTGAAATATTTTATTCTTTCCTATTTTCATTGTCGCCTTCGACGCAAAATTAGTCGCTTTTATGAATTCAGTATTCTAGTTGTCGTTATCGATTACTTTTGCCAGTAATCGGTCCGAAGTTCTGCTATGGAAAAATTTTGAGTCCAACATAGTTTCTGTCGAGTCTAGCTACTCAAGTCGTCTGTCAGTCCATTCCTCTACTAAATACTCAGTTTAAGAGGCAACTCTTCACATCCCATAAGGCACTATAAATTCTCCCCCTAGGATCTGCATTACCCATTCAAAATTTAGTACACAAAATCTTTGTGGGGAGCTTACACTTGTTTAATATTTTTTTTTTTAACAAATTAAAACAAAAACTGTTTGCAAAAGTCAAATATGCTCCATAATTGCTACCAAAAAGTATGAAGTTTACAGAACTATCCTCCTTAGTAGCAATTAAAGAGCAAATTTTACCGTTACAACAGTCCAAAGTACAAAATTCTTAGCTCCTGGATAAACTAAATGCGTACATTTTTAGCAACATTTGGAGTAGCAATCGAAATTTTGAGAGAAGTTTACTTTTGAGGACCTTAAAAAAGAAAAGAAATAATTTTACAATTTTTTTATTTATTTATTTTTTATTTTTATTTGTAAACTTACCAAAATATGTTTATTTTTTTTTAATACTTTTATATAAATTTTTATAGCCAGTTGTTGTTGTTGTGTGTGAAAAAAGTTTAAAAATATTGAAAAATTATTATATCAAGTAGGCCAAATTTTTTTTGGTTGGGAGATATTGCATCCAGTTCCGGTATAAAATGCAGTTAATTTTTTTTTTGTTGTGTGTTCATTTTTGCTGTAGTACTCCAAAGTGCATCGCAGTAAACAAATTAAAAAAAAAAAAAATTCGAAGAACTATTCAAAATTTGTATACCTATGGAATGCCTATGGAATTTTTTTTTTTGTATTTAGTTTAAATATTTTTTGTATATAGCAGTCAACACACCTTGTAACTTCTGCAATTGTTCCGTAGAAACAACCAGTGGTTCCTTAGCATCAATATCGCCCATAAATAATGCCGGATCAGCCATGGGTGCTATATAATATTTACGCATTTGTAAATATTTAACCCAGACCTGTTCCGGTTCGGAAAACATCTCTTCAACGCCACTTTTGCGTACATTCAAATTGATATTACCCTCATTGACGAAGACCTGACGTGTCATATGAAAATGGCGATTTGTTATGTAAATATTTGATGTCTTTGGTTGTGGCATTAGCAAGGGTTTGCCATCCATTTGTTGTTGCTGTTCCATGAGCACAGTCAAGCCATTCACTTCGCGTTCATGCTCCAGCGTCTTGCGATAATTTTCTGTTATGAGTTCCATATTACAAGACTTCAGATCATCGAGAAATTTCTCCAAACTACAATTTTTTTGACGTAAATTTTCAATTTGTGCCGCCAGGCGTTGTTTCTCCTGCTCGTAGACATGCAGCGTCTCATCCCAGTCATTATTTATGCACTTGACTGCCTCATTGGTGGTCTTGGTTTTTATGCGCTCACCTATGTAGCGTTCGGTCAGTTCGGTTATCTTTGAGAGTGCATAGATGCAGGCGAAGATCCAGACGAAATTGAAATAGATGCCGTAACCATTTTCCTGACATGTTAACAAAGACGTGGCACCTTCTAGGTTTTTATCTGTGGAGTTGTACATGATTTGTGTATTTTATTTAGCCTTATATGCGTTTGTTTAGTTTCCGGTTTAAAGAACTATGTGTTTCGTGTACTATAAGCTCCGCCTAATTTTGAGATTTTTTTTTTTTTTTTATATATTCTTGACTTTCGAACTAACTTTGCATGGTCTACTACGTGTGTGACGAAATTTGTTTGAACTTACCTAAAACTTTTGACGTTTGCTCATCCCCCCCAATCGTTTCGATGTAACAGAGCACAGACCATGTTATAATGGCCAAAATCAGTGAGATTAAGACGTTCCAGTTGTTGATGAGTGTGTGTAGCATATTATATTATATAGATTTGAAATATATTCGTAGACAATGTTATTGCAACACTTTGTTGAGTTTATAAATGTTTTTTGCTATGGATTGAGGGGGATGCTGCTATTTTTTTTATTGTTTAATTTTGTTTGCTTAAAAACTCTGAGCTAACTGCGTACAAATTAATAAAAAATGTGTTAAAAACTTTTTAAATAATAAAAAAGAAACAAAAATAAAGGCTTTTCGCATTTAAAAGCAAGTTGTGCATACTTGTCTGCTTACAAAATAGTGCCTAAGTAAGCTTAGAAGTAGGCAGCATATATTGTGCATGCATATCACTCGTTTGCTGCTCTCTTACGATGCATTACTGCTTGTCGTACACTGCTTTGTCTCGCTGTGCTTGAGACGCTCAATTACTGCTTTGTCTCGCTTGTTTCAGCGTACGCAGTCTGTGCATGCTTTTACTGCTTTGCCTTGCTTGTTGCGCACTGTTTTGTCTCGCTTTGTCTATGCATGCTTTTACTGCTTTGCCTTGCTTGTCGCGCTCTTGCTGCTGCTACTACTTGACTAACTGCTTGTTTGTTGCAGTGCTCTTCTAGCCTATGCTCTCTTTCGTTTATTTAAGCTTGAAATTGCTGCATTTTCGTAGACATTCTCCCGTTTTATCATTTTCATTTGAATGCCTACAGTCTACCTTCTTTTTTTTACGCCTCATACCAGCAAAGCTTATAAATTATACTTTTACTCTGACTGTTGTTGTCCAAATTGTATTGTATTATATACAAAATAAATGTCTGGATATATACTATATATATAGACTGACTGATTGTTTGTTTGTCTGCTCTACTGAGACATTTAGGCTGTCCGTCTGTCTACAGCAAAGCGCACGCCTCACGATTTGTATGCAAATAAAATTTGTTGCTACTTTTATTTATTTATTTCTTTATTTATTTTTATTTTTTTTAGTTTATATATTTAACAACAAACATATTTATTAAGCATAATTTTTGCCACGCCACATAGTCTCGTCTCTGGTGTTAATCAAAAATTGTATTAAGCCCAGACGCCGTCGCCGCCGCCGCCACCAATCATTCTAATAAAGCAAACCGCAGCATACGCTGTGCAACAAAATTAAGCGTCTCTAAGTTTATTAGAGTTCAAAATGTTTTGCAATTAAATTACTTTTTTTAATTGTTGTGGCTTTTTATTATTACTAATAAAATTGTATTAAAATAATACAAACAACTCGGCATAAAAAAAAGTGGCTGATTAAATTATTGCGCGTCGCAATTCACGTGCCTACACAACACTGTATTTGAAAAGGCCAACTCATATAAGGCATATCGGCCATTGAACTAGCGAGAATTTGTGGTTTTTGTATTTTGGTGTTGATTTTTCGCAGAATTCTCAGTGCTTTATGGTATTTAATGAATCATTTGAATTTATGAGATACATTTGTGTTTAACTGTTCTCCTAAGAAAGAAGGGTATACTAAAATTGTGTAAATGTCTGTAACAGACATGAAGGAGGTGTGACAGACTTCTTAAAATATCTATAAGTGCTTAAAAAGTTGAGTTGGTATAAACATGTCCGTCTGTCTGGCTCCTATGCTGTCCTTATGAGTATCAAAATATTGAAAATTTTATTGGTTAAAGGCTTTAAAATTGATTATTTAGATACTTCTATTCATTCTACAGTACACTTATATGCAATAAATGTGCTAACCCCCTTCCTTAGGGTGTAAATTGGCACTAACCATGCTAGCTTACGACTTTTTCTGTGCATTAAAAGAGGTGGTGCACCAACAAAAAGTCAAGTTGTTATAGCAATGTCCGTCTGTCTGGTTATAAAGCACAACTTTTAATAATGTAGGCTACAAGCATGAAAGTACCAACACTTCTTTAAGCAGTAATACGCATAAAAAATTGTCATGCCTTACTTGTTATTCCAGCAAAATGCCGAATTTCATTTATTTGGGCTCTATTTGGGCCCCAAGAAAAAATGTGTCTCCTATATTGAGTTTGTATAAAAAAATACTTTGTAGCAGTTTATTTTATACTAATTCAAACCACATACTTTCCCGTACATTCCACAACCATACAAAAGCTTCTTCTATGCAGTCCAATAAAGCGACTACGCAGTCAACTGAACAAGTTCAAGTGAGGCAGTCAGTCAAGTCAGACAATCAAATCAAATCAAAGCTTTATAGTTTGCGCTGTCTGGCAATATATATTTTATTTGATTTTATGCAGCTCTCGCAAGCTCTCACTCGCACTTGTAGCCTCTAGTATAGTGACAATTGCTCGCGACAATATGCATTAGCAGCGTCAGCGCTTCAAATGCTGATTTATTATGCTACAAGTTGTACATAAATGCGATATTTATTCATACATTCATTCATTCATTTATTTTATATTTTATTTTATTTATTATTTATGCCGACTTGCGTGACATTATTTCATTTTAAGTGACAATTCATATGCGCAATGAATGCGACAGACGACTACGACGACGACGACGATAAATGCAATTGGACAAATCGTAAATGGTGTTCAGGTGGTGTCATAGAGAGGAGGCTGCATATAGCTGGTCAGCTAAACTAGAATTGACATGAAAAAGTATGCGAACTGACAGTTGACTGAACGTCAATTGCATATTAAAAAAGTAATAAATCATAGCAAAAGAGGTGTGTTAGAAATAGACATACTGTAGCGTGCTCGGGCGCCAACATTGAAGCAAAGTAAATGGTATTAAATAGTACATAAGTTTCTTATAAGCTTAAAAAATACCAGTGATGGTCATGAAGTGATTTGGTCATTAGCCTAAAAAATACCAAAACTGTTTAACTCGAAAGTCTGTTTTAAAAATAATTTTTAGTTTGTTTATTTACCAAAAAATACGACACTTCTTGACATTCCTTTGCTATTTTAAGCCACGAACTGTATTAATATCAACCGAAAATTTAATTTTAGTACAAATATATTTGCACAACATGCTTTTGCACTTGCTTAAACACGCAATGCAAATAAATATAAATAAAATTATTTTAAAAAAAATAAGAAAACTGGGTGTGACAAGCAAGTGCAACTGTCATGAACAACAAACACCCACGGACAGCACACTAACATCTTGCTTGTTGTTTGTGTAGTTACCTGGACACGATTTTCTTTCCTTTTGCATGTAAGCCCACACATAATCTGTTGTACAATTGCATTTGAATTGAATTTTGTCCCTTTGCGTCATAGCAAGCAATGTGGCAACAACGTCGAGTGATAATAACAATCAATAAAATTTTTTCTGCAACATCATCATCATCACCATCACCAGTGACCTTTTTTTTTTTTGTAGTTCGTATATTGGCGCGTGTATATTTTGTAATCTAATACGATTTTGATTATAAATAAATAAATAAACAAACAGCAACGACGACGACGACAATGTTGCAACAAGTTGCAGGACAATAATGCAAACAATTCGCCAAATGCCAGTCAGTAGATTCATGAGCACGTGCGATGATTTTTTTTTTCGCCGCGGCAGGGCTAAGTGCTAAGCTTAAATGAGCTGGGCAGCTCCTCTTTTTTTTTACACAATATTCAAACATTCAATAATGTCTGCAGTATTGTTCGATTGATGGAGCGAGATTTGCTGATGCCGTAAATTGTTTGGTAATCCAGTTGAAGTAAATAAATAAACTAAAAATAAAAAGCTCTGCAAAGGATTTAATTTAAATCAAATTTATTGCTTTTAAAGGTCAGCAATGTAGTACACAGTCTATCAGTAAACTAAGACAAAACATCAGTAGTGAGTCTTGACTCTCAGCCTAACTACTGTGCATACGATTGCCTAACGAATTAAGTATGGACATATCATTCTCAGTTACTGCACGGTTTTTCTATATAGTCGCTAGGTAAAAGGGTATAAAAAATAAAAAAAAATGCTTGACAAAACCCACAAAGCATATATATATATTCTTGAGCATCATCAAAAGTCGAGTTGATATAAACATGTCCGTCTGTCCTGTTATACGTGTGAACATGCAGATCTTGAAAGCTATATAGATAGAGCCGTTAAAAATGATTATTTAGTTTCTTCTACTCATTATACAGATCACTTATATTCAATTTTATATAGGTCAAGCTCGAAGTATAACCCTCACACAAACCTAAGTTTCAAAATACTAAGGCGTACCTCGAAGTCTAATATACTCCACTGCAGCATTCTTGCCTGTACAAAAGTCTATTGGTTTTGTGCAAATGTATGTAACAGGTAGAAATTATGGTCGGAGACCCCCCAAAGTTACCCCCGTTATGGTAAGGAGTGATAGAGCAGTCAATATAGCCATGTCCGTCTGTCCGTCCGTATGAACGAAAGTATCTCGAAATCGGTAATAGATAGAGACTTCGTGTTTTTTGCATACGACTAGGACTTCGCCGGAATGTTACAAGTTTATTTTAAAATGTTGCCCTCCTCCCGTTTCCCATAAAATCACCCACAAGACTAAAAATTTCTTCGGCACAAAAAAAAAGCTCATCAAAATCGGTTAATAAATGACAATTTTATAAGCATTTGAATTTGAACGAACTATTATACTTCCGTCCTTCCTTTTCTTTTCATACATAAAAAAAAAATGTTCTATAAGGCACTTATTCGTGCAATGAGAAGTGGTCAACAAGCTAGGGAAACATTTAATGTGTTTGTTTGGCGACCTGTACTGGTACAGGGGCTCTTACAGTCGGTTACGCCCGACTGTGATTTTCTTACTTGTTTTTTTTTTTAACTTGCTCACTTTTAACAAATGCCTACTCGGAGCTACTATTTTAGATAATACAGCGCTCCAAACCCTTTCGCTAACTACGAGCTAACGAACAGTAGTTAATTGAATCGTTAGTTATTGTTATTACTATTTTAGGTGAAAAGGCACTGCAAAACATTTCTCTAGTTATGAGCTTATCAATCATTGAGACAAATGATCAGTAGTTAGCTAAATTATTAAAACTAACGAACAGTAGTTAACGCATCGTTAGTGCTTTGGAACTAAGAGACACTGATCGAACAGTTTACAGAAATATACAAATGGTATATAATGCAAGAATAATTAGCCGCACACTCTTTCACTCTCCCTCTTTTTCCCCACATACTTCTATGACTTTATGCTCCACAAGATCTCTCTCTATCTCTCTTTTTCTCTCATACTTCTATGACTTTATGCTCCACACGATCACTCTCTCTATCTCTCTCATACTTCTATAACTTTATGCTCCACACGATCACTCTCTCTATCTCTTTTTTCTGTCATACTTCTATGACTTTATGCTCCAAAAGATCTTCGTCCCCAGAAATTTATTTCTTTGGTTAAATCCAAATTTATTTCTTCTAACGATTTCTCACACAAATTAATCCAGCTCTCTTGAAGCTTAACTCAGATAAACATTCTAACTGTAGAAATCTTAAAATGGGTCTATATGCGGGGTATCCCAAAGCTTCCCTTCAGAGAAACCCACCATGTCGAGCTCTAAGTTGGTATTTTAGCAATAAAATTGTTTTTCATACAAAAATCGAGCAGTGGGTGATGATTTTTTATGGTTGCTATAGATTCAAGTGTATGTGGCAGTGTGACTAAGACATAGGTTCCATTTCGTGATATAAAACATCTCCATAATCAATTTCAGCACGATATCTTGAAAACTTAGGCACTTGTTTTGATACAAACGGACAGAAGACGCTCAGACAGAAGACGCTCAGATAGAAGACGCTCAGACAGAAGTCGGTCAGACAGAAGACGGTCAGACAGAAGACGGTCAACCAGTAGCGGTCAGACAGAAGACGGTCAGACAGTAGAAGGTCAGACAGAAGACGTTCAGCCAGAAGACGGTCAGACAGAAGACGGTCAGGCAGAAGACGGTCAGACAGAAGACGGTCAGCCAGAAGACGATCAGACAGAAGACGGTCAGACAGAAGACGTTCAGAGAGAAGACGGTCAGACAGAAGACGGCCAGACAGAAGACGTTCAGACAGAAGATGTTCAGACAGAAGACTGTTAGACAGACAGTTAGTTAGATAGTTAGACTGTTAGACAGACAGAAGATGGTCAGACAGAAGACGATCAGACAGAAGACGGTCAGACAGAAGACGGCCAGACAGAAGACGTTCAGACAGAAGACGTTCAGACAGAAGACTGTTAGACAGACAGTTAGTTAGATAGTTAGACTGTTAGACAGACAGAAGATGGTCAGACAGAAGACGATCAGACAGAAGACGATCAGACAGAAGACGGTCAGACAGAAGACGTTCAGAGAGAAGACGGTCAGACAGAAGACGGCCAGACAGAAGACGTTCAGACAGAAGACTGTTAGACAGACAGTTAGTTAGATAGTTAGACTGTTAGACAGACAGAAGATGGTCAGACAGAAGACGATCAGACAGAAGACGATCAGACAGAAGACGGTCAGACAGAAGACGGTCAGACAGAAGACGGTCAGACAGAAGACGATCAGACCGATGGACATGGCTAGTTCACTACGTTTGGTCGAACTGATTGAGACTATATGGGGGTCTCCGATGCTTTCTTTCATGTATTATAAAATTTTTGAAATAAGAAAAAAAAAAAAATCATGAAAAAACAAAATTTATTAAAATTGTTTTTTTTTTTTTGCGCTTTTAATATCTTTTTTAATACATCTTGATCCACCCTCGTGCTTTAGTTGTGCTGGTTTAGTTCTAAAATTTTTTTAATCTGGTTTTTTTTTATTCGATTTCAAAAGATTTGTTGACTTTTCTTGAATCTGCTTCATTTACATCTTTTAGCTCATTAATTATGCTCGGAAATATTTGGTTTTATTTTTAATCAATTCTGAATTAATTTTTATTTGTTGTAAACTTGAATTTATTTTTAGATTTTAATTAATAAAAAAAATGTATCAAAAAGTTTTGTAAGCATTGTTTCCAACGGTCCTGTGGCGCAATGGATAACGCGTCTGACTACGGATCAGAAGATTCCAGGTTCGACTCCTGGCAGGATCGAAGATTTTTTTAATATTTTTTTTGATACACAGATTTTTTAGATAGAATTTGCGGACCCCACGCTTCAGCTCTGTCTATTTTTTGTATATTAGAAGCGTCAACGAGAATTGCATTGCTTGCAGTTTGAGTAGCACCTTGCATATGTCATAGGTTTGAAAAGCACTAGCAATGACAAACAGTTTGAATAGCTTTGATGTTTAGCAAATTTTAAGCTTAAAAATTATTAATATTAATAACTTTTGACACTGCTTTTCGATTTGGTAGTAATAAACGCTAAATGTTACACAACATAAAGCTGCATCTCTTGCAGTAATACGTTTTTTATAGCATTGAGTGGTTAATATGTGATGCGTGCACAAACAGACAAAAATATTTATTTTATTTATATTTTATTATCAGCTCAACTATTTAAATCTCACTTTAAAACAGAATTCCATTCAAAGCATCACAGCCAGCCAGGAAATCTTTTGCCCGACACCCAACCAAGTCACACACAACACCTAATCTAAGCATTTCAATCTATTTAGCCATTCAAACAGCTACTTGCCATAGGTGATTGACAAGCCTGCTACATACAAAACAAAAAAAAAAAAAATACATTGTTCGATTGTTTGATTGATTGATTGATTGATGTGTATGCAAATAATTGTAATATTCTGTCGTTTTGATTTGCTTTTTATATGGTTTCAAGTTAAAACTATTTCTTACTGGCATATTGACACCTTTTAGCCGTATAGCTTGGCCGGTTAAAACTGGTATCACATAGACGAAAATGCATATAGGGAAGCATTGAAAATGTAACTGGTTCGACGCTTCATAATTTCATTTGCACGCACAACTTGAAGCGTGAAAAGCATTCAAGGTTTTTCCTTATAGACTGTAGACGCTAAATGCGTCTTTTTGAAATAGTTTAAGGAAAGTGTGTGAAAAATTTAGCAACCAGTTGAGAATTTGTTTGGTGTTAATCTATTTTAGGGAAGTAGGAAATGTTAAATAGTTGGTTTAATATATTTTTTCTATATTTCACCACACTTTGGTGAAATTAGAAATGCTTAAAAAAAATTATTGTTGACTTCTAAAGTCTATACTTTATATAAATAATAAATATTAATAAATCTCTTCTTCTGCTCCTTCTCTTTACAGGTTAGTACCGCCTTATCTCCATAATTCCATTAAACAATAGCAGTTCATGTGAGTACCCTACGTTACCTAACTCAATTGATATTACTTTGTGTCACTTGCACTTAAATAATTGGAGATGTTGTGCAACAAACAATGAAAAACTTATCTAAATTGCTGGCCATAAAATAAGTCTTAATGTGCGGCATTTTAATGGCTTAGACTGCGAGCAAAAAGTGCTATTTTGAAGAACTACGTCGTAGTAGTATCTAAAATTAAACTTTCATTCGTTTTTTTTTTCTAATACAAAGTAAACAGAATATTTACAATTGTTGTAAATTAAATTAAAAAAAAAAATAGTTGCTTTTTGTGGTAGGTTAAATGTTAATTTTTTTATTTAATGGTTTGTCGTTAGTTGTTTAATTTATTTTTGCTTATATAAAAAAATTAAAAAATAATTATTTACATTGTTGGATTTTGTTATATTTTAAGTCCATCGAAAATATAAAAAAAGAAGCAGATTAAATGCCGCGGTCATAGTTCCCGTACCGGGAATTGAAGCCGGGCCTTCCGGGTGAGAGCCGGATATCCTAACCACTAGACAATACGGGATATGTCTCTGAGTGATGCGAATAAATCATTTAAATATATAAAAAAAAAATATTTTTGTTATTTTTAATAATTAAAAGACTGCATTTTAAGTGAAAATTGTTGTTGGTGTAATTTAGTATGTTGAAAATTGGAGAAAACAAATTTTTGAGTGGTGAATATTTTCAATTGAAAATGTTTTTAACTAAAATAACTTCTATAACTCGTTTAAAAAGGGGGTAAAATTTTTTTCGTTTGATACCAAAAGAAGTTCCATATATGGTGATGCTTTGCCATGCCATTTTTTAATATTTTGATGTATTACATACTACGGTAGTGCTCAGAAAGTCTCAGGATCTTTCTAATAGCAGCAAGTGATGACACAACGAAGAATGCGTAGGCTGATAAGATTGACATCAATGGTACGGAAGAATCGCATGTTAATAAGGCGATCGATCACGGGTATTTGATAACAGTCGCATGGATCTAGAAAGAAAAGCCGATTGTGAAACAGAGATATCGAAGAACAGCCTGGAGATCGAACGAAAAGTCAAGCAAACCTTGGAGAAAGATGCAAAAAATATAAAAAACGCTAATAATAGAGTATGAACTCTGTTAGTAGTTGGGAAGGTACTCGAAAAAAAAATTTCGCTGTAATATTTTCGGATCAGTAAGAGATGGTGAAGAGTTTCTAACCTATATGAACAATGAACTATACGACGAGGTTGACAAATCCAGCGCATAAGATTGTAGCAGGTGCACTTCGACATTTTCGGCGAATGGAAAACTGAGGGCAAGCATGTTTTTGGACGATGTACGAGAGAGTGAGTGATTACACGTTGGAATACCCAAACCTGGAGAAATTTTTGTGAATGTTGTATTATTAAGGAGTGGCAACGGCGTGCTCAACTTGTTGCAAACAGCAGCAATAACTCTATGAAACTTGTAAAAATTTCGGATATGAATATGCAGAGAAAGAAACATTTTTCTATAGCAGCAAAGCAACAATGGACAGTGAATCAATCATGCTGCAGCTGTCCATAGGGATACTAGGTTCGTACGTGATGTACTTAACATGCAGAAGAAGATGAGGCAGACCATATAAAGTATGTTTCTGAACAGCATCAAAAGGCGAGACGATATAGACATAACCGTCTGTCCGTCTGAAAATCGAGATCTTGCAGATTATAAGCGATAGAGCCTTGAAATTTGCCCATTTATATGCTCTTCAGATGACTTGTATTCAATGAACACCATACACCACCTTCCTTAGGGGGGGTGTTGTCACTTACTTTGCAAACTTCTACTCATTTTTGTATGAAAAAATTTTATTGTTGTTGTTAGTTTTGCTAGAAACATTAAATTTGAGTTGCTTTACGTTAATCCTTATGAAATATTTTATTAAGCTCCAGTTCGGTAAAAGCGGTAGCCTTCATACAAATCTGTGCCAGCTTTCTGAGTTTTTGTATGAAAAATTATTTATTATTTCTGTTAAATTAGCAAGAAACAACAAATTGGGTGTATCTAGCATGATTTCTAAGAGTATATACTATATAAGACAAGTTGGGACACTAGACGGGATAGTCTTCATAAATATTGTTAAGAACGAAGCATCCCGTAGTCGAGCACACTTGACTGCAGCGTTCTTTCTTCTTTATTGTTTATATCTTAAAACATAAAAATAATTGAAAGCGATGAACATATGCTGCCCCTGCCCACCGTTTTTCCTGTTTTCTATGTAGTAATATAACTGTAGCTGGTAACTCCAAAATGACATATAAAGTAGAGAAAAAAATCAACTCCCTTCATTATGCAAATTTCCCGTACCGGGAATTGAACCCGGGCCTTCCGGGTGAGAGCCGGATATCCTAACCACTAGACAATACGGGATATATATGCATAAGCTAGCTGATCGCTAGAAATATATAAACTAAATAGTTTATGCTTGCGAAAAAGAGATGGCAATATATAACAACAAATTGCCGCAGACGCCGCGACTAATGTTGACTTTTATTATTGTTGTTTTTGTTGTTGTTGACGACGCCGACTATTCGCACAGCTGCAAACAGACACACACACACACACACACAGACAAATGCTAAACGAAAAAGGAGATTGAACAAGACAAGACAAGTTTACAATAGGCAAATACACAATAAGAACAAGAATAGCAACAACAAAGCGCAAAGACAAGTTAAATCTAGTTGGGCATGCAGCAAACAACTCCCACTAAACGCTGCGCGCCCTTAACTCTCCTACACTTTGTTGCATTCCACTTACACACTGCATACACCCTATGTATCTCTTCTCTCTCTTGGAACCGCTGTCTAACCTATTGTATTGTATTATGGTCATGTCATCTCATCTCGTCGTGTCGGCTCGTTTTATACTTTTTTTTTTTCTTATGTACACTTCGCGTTCGGGTCGGGTCTCTCGTTCAGTGGATTTGTGTGTCTTCGCATAAATTTTGCTACTCTTCTTCTCATGACAATGACACTGGTTGTTGTTGGTGGGAGTTTGGTGTAGTGTAAATGTTTGCGGCTTTAGCTGGTTTTTTTATACCCTTTAACGGAATTTATTGAAAGGTGTTTTCTAATGTGTATTGAGGTCATATATGTTGGCTTTGTCACTCTTAGCACATATTAGTACCAGTTTATGGTACATTAAATATTTTGGCGCCCAACGTGATGCCGAAAGTTCACTCTATTGCACTTTCTCTGCCCTAAATATAATTTAAATGGCTATTTAATTGCTCTAGACTCTGAACTCTGGAATTCTTTTCCACTGGCAACACCATTCATCATTCGTAAGCATTTTAGAGTTGTAACTTTGTTCTATGCCCATTTTGTATCCAATTTCTAGCATATTTAACGGCACTTTTGGCATGCAACTTTTTTGGATCAGCTTTCAAGACTCCAAATTTAATGAAATTTTTAACTTATAGCTCGGAAAGCAAGCTTATTTCGCACAGTCAAAAAACTATCTATTCCAAACATTCTATTTACGCACCCTGTTTAAACTGCTCCACATACAAACCCAGCTAAAGCGTATACAAATTAAACTTAAACCGCAAATTTTTCTCTATTTGCTTTCTTACTATTATTGCTTTCTTGTCTATATTACACGCCTTTTAGTTATGTACATAAATATTGTACAACTGAGACTAAGCATGACGGTGGCTTTTGGCGCATAGACACGCTATACTATATACATATAGAAAACTAAATACATAGCACAGAGATACAGATACTTTTCTATATATATGTATATATATATATATACTCCTAGAAGAACACTACATCCATATTTTGCCGGTCTATTCACATTTGCGACTACTACCCCAACAAAAGAATGCTTATATGCAGTCAAACACCCACCAACACCCACCCTACAAAAAGGCAGCCTCTTTAAGAGAGCGAGAGCAATCGAAAAACACTGCAGCACAAAACATTTGGCACTCGGCCAGCCAGCTGAGCTGTATTTGTATAGGTTCCAAGTGTATGCAAGAACGAGAGAGCAAGCTAAATATAGGCTAGCAGTTTAGCACTTGCTATCAGCTGCTGCGACGCGACGTTGCAGTCGACAGCGTTAGCTCAGCTGTCATTGTTGACATTCTGCGTCTGTATGTGTTTGTGTGTGTGTGCGCTTCAAAATTTCCCAAAACAAATGAAAAAAAAATTACCATGTTCCCAAAAGTAGAGCTGCACTTTTTTTTTTGTTTGATAGTTCACAAACCCTTATGACACAAGAGAGTAAAAAAAAGAAAAGAGAGCGGATCGGATTACTCTCTCAGTTTTATTTATACTCATATCAAAAAGTAACCGGCCCAAAAACAAATGAAAAAATAAAATTTTGCTTCGCAATTTATCTATGCATGCAGCCGCGCTCTCACTATAACTTACTCTCTTTTGCTTTAATACACTTGTAAACTACTTTATCGTACTTTGACGCGTAGTTTGGTAGTGTGTGTGAAAGAGAGTGCATTAGCCGGCTTTTCTATGCAGTTGAGTGCGAGACGAGAGAGCACACTTGTTTAATATTAACTTTTTTGGTTTTTTTTTTTTTTTTTCAATGCGCTCTCTCTGCTCACTGCATACTGCTACAAATGCAACAACAATAAACCAATAAAAAAAAACGTATATTGTAGCTGAGTATGCTTGACTTTTAGTTACACTTTAGCTTGTTTAAGATTTTTAATAAAGATTTGAAGTTAATTTATTTGAAATATTTATTAAGAACTATTTTTTTAAGCGTATTTATTTATGGTGAAGTAGATTTTTTATGTAGTCTAAGCCTAAAAGTGCTATTATTAGGTTTCACAGTAAATACACTAAATTTTATGCTTAAAGAAAACTGAAAATTTTTAAAGAAACTGAAAAATGGTTTGCATGGAGTTTGGTGGTAAAGTCGAGGTTTTCTTTGTTCAAATAGACAGTTAGACAAGTCTATATCAATTAAATTTTTTATATTATACCCTTTTACAAATAAGTGTAGTGTACAAAAAATAGCGCTATATACTGTCTACACTTGAACTTGCAATGCGTTGTTGCCTATTTGTAGCTCACACTTGTACACCAATGTATCTGTATCTTGTATCTGCGTTGTTTTTTTCTTCTTCTTGTTTATTGTTTATTTTTGTTGTATTTGTAGCACTTGTACTCATCATCATCAGCATTCTCCACAATATTTGTTTGCTTACTTTTCATTACTTTTCAACTACAATGTTGCAGTTTTTGTTGTTGCTTTTGTTTTTTTTTTTTTTTCTTTTTTCTTATTAATACCTGCAACGAGACATTGTTTTCCATTCCAAAGCTCTATGGTACAATACTGCTGATGCTTTCTAATACGCCCTTGCTTCTTGCTTATATTTGTTCTTTTTTTTGCATACAATTCGAATTGATTTGATTTGGTGTCGATTTTTCGTTGTTTTTTTTTTTTTTTTTTTTGTTTTTGGGCTACTGAAATAATTACGTCTCTTGGAATTGTGCAGCTACTGTGTAGATACGAGATATAAATTTTTTTTCCAGTATACAAATGAATTATTTGCTTTGCTTACGTTAATCACCTTTGCTTCTTTAAATTTCTTTAATAATATTATTTGGTTTTTGTTGCTTTTGCAGTTTTATTTTTGAAATATTTGAAAAAGAAGTAATTTTATTTGATTTATTTCGTGGAACGAATGCAGTTATGGACACCTCTCAGCTCTTACATATTTGATATTATTTAAAATTATGTTAATTTGTTTTTTTGAGCTTTAAAACATTTAAAGCTAGATTTAAAGGTGTTCCCGGAAAGTATTTTAGTAACAGGAACTCCAACAGCATATACACTATTTGAGAAAACGGTTTAATTTTTTTTTTTTCAAAATAATTTTTTTTTTAATCAAAACTAAATAAGTTTTATTTATTTTAGCTTAATATTAATTAATTTTAAATCTCATATTTGTCTATTAATAAATTTTCAAACACTTTGAAAGTGAAAAGCTTTCTTTTAATTATTTTCTTATTGCATATATCGCAATTGACTTTCTTAAAGCACAAAGAAAACATTTGAAAAAAAAATTGACCCCCTTTTCATGCATGCAAACCACTGTAAGTGCAATAAAAAATTAACGCAAGAGCAAAGAGAATGAGAGAGAGAGAGAGCGCACGAAAAATTTCATTCATGAAGCAAACACAACAACTACAAAAAAAAAACATACATATATATATACAGGGGGTGGCAAAAGAGAGTCATCTTACGTGCCGTCTGCTGCACAGTGGTTCCAAGTGCTGTGTATCATGAAGTTCAATTGAGAAAAGCAAAAGAGACCAACTCATGTGGGTTGGCTCCGTTTCTATAAGATCGCAGCGAGAATGCGCAAAGAAGAGCGCGCGCTTTTAGTTGTTTGACTGTGGTGTAATATTTTTTTTTGTTTTTTTTTTTAGTGCTAAGGTGGTGAAGGTGGCACAACACAAAAGCAATGAGAGAGAGAGCCATGCCAGCACTCGCTCACACTTGTTTATGTGTACACTGAGGAAAATTCTTTTATAACTTTTATAGGCAGTAGTAGACCTGGCAGACCACATAAAGTATATATTTTCTTGTTCCGCATTAAAAATTGAGTCGATATAGACATGTCCCTCTGTCTGGCTGTTCGTTTAAAAATTGAAATCATGTAGTTTAGAAAAGATGCAGCTTACATACGCATGCTTCAGTTAATTTGTATGCAATGCACCGTCCCTAAGGGGTTGTTGTTGTTGTTGTTTATTTAGCTAGGAATGACATATATGATGTATCTTGCATGTTTACTAAGAAAGCATGCCATATAGACCTAAATTGGTCTACAAGAAGTGTTAGATCTCATCAAATCCACTGATTCCACTACTCTGCAGCGTTCTTAGTTAGCTTTAAAGCATAAAATTTGGAATCTATTGAGTATTTATTTAGAATATTTTTGTACTACTTCTCTACAATTATTTTGCTCAGTGTATATGTTTTTTTGTGCTGCACAGTGCCTTTTGACTGCTGTTGTTGTTGTTTTACCACCGGCAGCACTCGTACTCGAATCGTATGGAACCGGCATCGTTCGGTTCCATTCGATACACTTCGGTTTTTGTATCTCTTGCTCATCTCTCGCAGACTGGTGAATTTCTGTACGTCATTTCTGACTGAGAGGTTAGTATTTGTTTGGACTTGGTCGTTAGCGGTTCTACGACAGCGGTTAACTAAGAAATACGTCTAATACCAAAATCGCAACGGAAACGTAAACGAAATAAAAGCAAAATACATAGCAGAAAAAGAAGAAAAAAACCAACAAAAAGTGTTAAAAGCACAAATACACAATGATTTGTTAATAAATAATACAAAAATATATTAAATAATTATTAAATTCTGTACAAGTGCAATTTTTAAATGCTTTAAAATATATAAAAAATATAATAAAAAAAATACGACATAAAGTGCAAATGCCCCAAGTAGCTGATTTTAATGGAAAAATATTAAAAAGAATTTGAAAGTGTCTAAAAAATTAAAAATATTTATATACATATATAAAGGAAAAGTGCAAATTTTTGTGAAAAATTTGAATTGAAAAACTTTTAAAAAACTTATTAAAAAATAAAGAAAAATAGCTAATAAGATAGTTTTGTATCTTGCTTGTTGTTTATGGTGTGTTGAAATAATTATTAAAAGATACTTTTTTAAATTACTAATGTATCTGATTAACTAAGTATCTGACATACGAATTTGTATAAAAAAAAATTACATGTAATAGCTAAACAAAAATATAAACATTAAATAACAAAAAAAAGACTAAAATACGAAAACGCTATCAGTCGCCAGCTACAAAAACAATAACAGCAACAACAACACGCGTCTATATTACAACAACAAACAGCATGCCGTCTAGTAAAAACTAAAACTAGAAAAAAAAACAACACAAAAATTGAAAGATTCACCACACCACTGTTCTAATACGTAGCAGCACACACACGCTTACGTAGCTTATGTCTTACGTTGATACATGTCTAACGTAAGACATAAAGACGCGCATAAATATTGACGGCGGCGACTAAACAAACTACAACAAAAAAAAAATATACGAAATACCAAAAATAAGAAAAAAAAAACAACAGAAAAACCCAATAATTGTTGTTGTTGTTGTTGTATATCCTGCTGCCGCTACTGCTGCTCCTTCGCAACGTGTCTGCTGCTTCTTCTTGTTCTACTACTTCGTCGTCATCAACATCAACATCTTCTGCTTCTTCTTCTTCTTCTTCTTAACGTGTATCTTGTATCTCAAGGTCTGTCTGGCGTTGAAGAAGACAGACGTAGTGAAATATTTTGTGCGGTGCGCGTAAAAGAGAAAGAAACATCAACGTCGTCGACGTCGACGAGACAAACAAACCTAAATAAAATACATACATACAAACGCACGCAGCGCACTGTGTTACTCTGTATGTGTGTGTGTAGAGTTCTATGTTGCATTTTTTAATACGCCACTCTCTTCTGCTGTTGTGTTAGACAGAGAAAGCAGCTTGGCTATACGCACACTAATTGACAACAACGTTGACTGCGACTGCGACGCAGCAGCTATTGCTTTTGATATTGTTAGAAAAAAAAAAAGTGAAAGAAATATATGTTCTGTTCGTTTATACGTGCAGCCATTGCATATATATGTCTACTAACCCGCATTTCTTCGTTCTTTCTATAAATTAAATTAATTATTAAAAAAAAATTATCAAATAAAAGAAATAAAAAAGTGTTTTGTGTGCAACAACAAAATAAAAGCAAAGAAAATTTTAAGAAATTTCGAAATATTTTGCAGTGTGTAAAAATGTGAAGCGTGAAAATTTATAAAAAAAAAATCAAATAATAATCAAAATTAATGGATTACAAAAATATTAGCAAACCATACTAAATGGATTCTAACAGACATGGTGGATTAGCTGTCAGTTTGGATTATCTGAATATGTTGGGTAAGTAATTTTTTTTTTTTAATAAAGAAATTCGAGAAAACTGGATTTTTATGGCAGAACGAAATACATTTTGTGAAATATTCAATTAGAATTTTTTTAAATAGATTTTAATACAAATTATATTAGGTCTAATTGTCAACTAAATCATACAGGAACAAACACAAATTAAAATTCAGCAAAATCGGTTCAGTTCTTTAGTAGAATTTCAGAGACATACACAGGTACAGCAGAACTTGTTATAATTTTTTTTAACTTAATCTTTTCCCATTAGGCCATTAGAGTATATTAAGTTTGTGCAAATGTTTTTAAAATGGAGAAGAAGTTCAGAAAGATCTCATAAAGTATATACGTTCTTTATGTCCGTCTGTCTGGCTGACTGTGCGTCTGGAAATCGAGAGTTAGAGCCTTCAAATTTGCACATTTAGATTTTCCCACTCATTCTTCAGTTAACTTGTATTCAATAAACACGCTAAACACCCCTTACTTAGCGGCAATTGGCACTAGCCATGCAAACCTACTTCGCATTTTGAGTTTTTGTATGTAAAAAAAATATAGTGTTGTTGTTATTTTTAGCTAGAAATACCAAACTTTGATAACCTAAGTTAATTCTTTTTAAATAATCAACTTAGGTCTCCATGGATCTATTAGAAGGAGTAGCCCCCATACAAATCTGTTGCATCTTTCATGGTTTTTGTATGTACAAAATGTTTATTGTTGTTGTTTATTTAGCTAGAAACACAGAAATTTGATAAACTAAGTTAATTCTTATCAAATACTCCATTTAGGTTCACATGGGTCTTTTAAAAGGAGTAGCCCCCCTACAAATCTGTTCCATCTTTTATAGTTTTTGTATGAACAATTTTTTTGTTGTTTTTTTTTTAGCTAGAAACACTTAATTTTATATATCTTGCATGATGTCTAAGAAAATATATCATATAGACCAAGACAAGACCACTAGAAGGGATAACCTTCAAACAAATCGTTAGCCGGAGTGTATCTGGTAGTCAAGCCCACTTGGCTGCAGCATTCTTTCTGGTTAGACCCTGCACCGAAGTTATAAGCGCCTATTGGTTTTGTGCAAATGTATGTAACAGGTAGAAATATTGGTCGGAGACCCCTCAAAGTTATCCCCATTATGGTCAGGAATGATAGAGCAGTCAATATAACCATGTCCGTCCGTATGAAAGAAAGCATCTCGGAAACGGTAATAGATAGAGACTTCGTGCTTTTTTGCATTCCGTCCCCCTTTTTTTTTTTCATATTAATAATCGTACAGTGTCAATCCTTATAGTTTAAATAAGAAAACAGTTGACAAGAGATGAAATTGAGGTCAATTCTCAGCTATGTATAGGAGATTCATAGGATGAAGTCTTCTAATAAACTGTTAAAATATTTATTGCCTAATGGATTCGCTGTTCGCACAACTTCTTTACATAGCTTTCACACTATCTGCTGATCTTTTGCTTGATCCATGTTATACCAAGCAATGAAGATGTATGCATTGCAGATAATCCAATAAATTTGTTGTATTAGAGCACCTCCATTCAGAGTATTCTCACGACGATACGCTAAGGCTTCCGTTTTGTTCTTATTAGAACGTCAGCAAGAACTGATTTGAATTTTTAATAAATACCAAGCACTTGCTTGGTTTCTTCAGGCATTTGGTGGAGATCCAAAGATTGGGTTAGGGTTTGCTTGGTTCAATTTCAGCTAAGAACACATTTTTGATGCAGCTTAAATGCAAATAATGCATAAAAATAATTGATTCCAGTTTTGAGAAGGCAGTCTTTTGACAGAAAAATTGCTTCTCTCTGTCATATCTCTATAATAATTAATTGGAGATATTTACATACATATATATGTATCTCCGAGCAAATTTAAATATTTTCAAGAAGTTTTCCAATTTTTTTTTGTACTTTAAACCTCATTAAACATTTAAGTAGCTGCTGCTACTTGAAAATACAAGAACTTCAAAGCATATACAAAGCAAAATAAAGTTCATTCCAGCAAATATCCTAAACCAAAATGTATCTCAAAGCTATTTAAGTATCTATTACCAAATGTAGACACCCACAAACTGTCTAATGCACGCTAAAGTGCCTAGTTACGCTTAGAAAATTCTGCAGCGAGTCTATTATTTTTGCCTAAGGTTTCTAACTTCTACTTTTTGCTATGATTTAATTAGGCAGCCTAGAGCCAATATTTTTCCAAGAATTTATTTTACTTTGCTTTGCAATATTTTTTTAAGCCTGGTAAAAAAAATATAAAAATAAAAAATTTACATTTCAGCGATTCAGTTTAATTGGTTGCCGTCTCTCTGTCTGTCTGTCAGAGTTGTCATGCCAATAATTAATGTATTATCGAATACATGAAATATGGAACATAAATCTATAAATTGAAGCTGTTATTTTTTTCACATATTTGAAGATGACATGCTGTGCCTGTTGTGATGTTGGCATTGAAAAAGCAAACAACAGGCTGTTTAAAAATATATTTTGTGGGCTGGACAAAGCCAAAAAATTTATGAAAATTTTTTTTAGCTAATTAAGCTACAAAAGTTTTAGTAAAAATATTTATTTATTTTGGCATGCTTTGTAAATGTATCTTGCGCTGAAAGCATTTGGCGTAATTGAAAGCCTTAAGACACCTAAAAGTAGGCAACTTTGCAACTTTGAAGTAGCCCCGAAATTCAAGGATATTCAACCCTACACACAAAGTTAAAGCATTATAAAAGGACAAACAACTTCATTAATTAAAATTTAACGCGTAAACAAATTGTCCACAGAAAAACTGTAGCCGCCGCCTCTGTAAGCTCTTAAATCCCTAAATAATATTTCGTTAAACATGCAGACAAAGCAATTTGATACTGTGTACGCGACTACTAATTTTAATTAGGCTAACATTCTGCAGAGAGTTGACATAGACTGCTGGGAGTTCAGCGTATAATAAATTAAATAAACAGTTAAGCGAGTAATAAGAGCAACAGCTTTTATTTTATTAGTTTTTTTTTAGACAATTTTAAGCTATTTTAAAGTGATTTTGTATAGTTTAAACTAATTGTGTATTATAAGTCGTTTTGAATGTTAAATTTACTGCTATTTTGTGTGTAGTTGCTAGAGCATCGGTCTAAAAATTGATGTTTTTCCAAGCTCTAGTAGGTGCTGTGCAAAATAGAAAGTTTGTTGTTTTATTTTTTTTGTGAATGTAGTTTCTTGCGCAGTTGTGTAACAGCACCTGCTAGTGAGTAATTTTGGTCTAACTGCACTGCTCATAGTTTTTAGATAGGCTTAACTGTTCGCAGCACAAACTATTTCAAAATTTTTTTTATTTTTAAAGAGAGTAGCTAAGAGTTAGCTAAATCATTAAGACTAACGCTTAGTAGTTAGTAAATCGTTAGTATTACTTTAATTCGAAACAAGTTGTCGCTCTCTTCTTGCACATAGCTGTCTATACTCAGCCTACAATTGTATAAATTACCAAAAAACAAAAAAAAAAAGAAGGACACTACACTGTACAACACGCGCACTTGATTGCTGCTAAGAATATATACCAAAAAAATAGCAACAACAAATATATTCGAAATAATTAACCCAGCCAGAAAAATGAAACCGCCGACAACAAAAACAAAAACAAATAAAAAAAAACAACAACAACAAAACATTCAAAGTTTGTCAAGAAAGAAAAAATACGAGCGACCACTTTGAAAGCGTCTGCGTTTAATCAAATGAATAAAAAGCAGGGAGCTACTTGAACTCATACCTCACACAAAGTTGGACGCCTGCTTTTGTGTGTCACTGTAATGATTTTTTTTTTTTTTTGCGCTTGTCTGTCAAAGTTTTGGTATATATAAAAGGCGTTATATATATATATATATATATATATATATATACTCTATATATATACATCAAAAACAGTAATGAACAGCCAGACAAGCAGCCACACTAGGAGTAATGTCCTGCAGCACACAATAAAATAAAAGAAAACGAAAAAAAAAAAAAGAAAAGCCTGCAATAAAAATGAAAACCTATACAGCGTGTGCGAAAAAAAAAGGAAAAACTGTTTTTCTTTTTCTTTTTTTTTCTATGTATTTGCTTTTTTACGCAGTTTTCACTTGGAAATGAAACTTCTTTAGTTTTTTTGGAGCATATAAACAAATGTTTTTTTTTTACTTAAGGACTTCAACATATTAATTTGCTCAAACTTTCAATGGTGCTGAGGCTATAAACAGTTTTACTTTTTTTTATGTACTGTCGGAAGTATATATCCCTATTTATATATGCTTCAAGTAGATACTTCTTTAATGGTTCATTAAAATTGACAAAATATGCCAAATTTTAATGTTTTTTTATGCAAATTTTATGGCATATAGTTTGTAGAAGCTGTTGACAGTGGTTGTTGTTGTTGTTGCTGTTGTGCTTTAGGTATTTCAAATTTAGTTTGTATCTTTTTTTATTGGTATTTTCGGTGACCAGTTGTAATTGTACTGACAGCGTGTTACGCTCTCTGCTGATAAATAAAATTAATTAATTTGCATATTTTAATAATTTGGTAACTTTTTTGAAGTACTTATAAGTCGGTGTAACGTAAAATATGAAACATTAAGAGAGTGTAAAGAAAATTTTATGCAAAATATGCATATAATGCACATAAAGTTCTTTTATTATGTGCGTGCACTTTTTTTTTAAAGCAGTGCATATTTTGCATATTTTATATAGCAGTGCATATTAAGCATATTTGGGTTTGACAGTCTTTTTAATACATTTAAGTTAAGTAGAAACGTAGTTGAATGCATTAATTTATAATTTTTAGCATATTATTCTAACAGTGCATATTTGGCATATTAACTAAAACAGTTTATATATTGCATATTTGTGTGTGCCTTGGCTAGTAATAAATAGTTAAGCAGTTTAATGCATAAATTTGACTTTTGTACATAATATATGCATATATATCATATTATTAGATCATTGCATATTTGGCATATTTATATACTTCGACTATTGATAACATTTTAGACATTTGAAATGCTATATAATGCCTACAAATTTAATTTTCAAAGAAACTATGTACATATATGCATATTTTTTTTTTTCATAATAGTGCATATTTTGTATATGCTGCTAAGCAGTATAGTGTATCTAGGTCTTTAAAATACTTTTTAGCTATTTAGCAATGCTTTTTATTTAGTTTTACTTATTTTTATGTTAGTGCATATTTTGCATATTGTTTAAGTCAGTACATATTTTGTTAATATGCGTTCAATGGCTTTATTTTAGTTTACAATTTATGCAGTTTATTGTTTAAAAACGCTTTTCCGGCGTTTATTATTTATTTTAATATATTTTTATGTTAGTGCATATTTTGCATATTGTATAAGTCAGTGCATATTTTGTTTATATGTCTTTTCTAGGCAATAATTTAAGCAATTCAGTGTGTAAATACGCTTATGCTGCCTTTATTACTTGTTTTAGCATATTTTGTGAAGTTGCATATTTTGCATATTGTATAAAATATTATATATTTGGCTTATTTGTTTTAGTAACTGCATTATAGTATACAGTTAGACAGTTTTATGCATAAAATTCACTTTTAAATATAATATATGCATAGTGCATATTTAGCATATTTGTTTGTTACAATCAGAAATGCACTGTATGCATAATGTTAACT
Source organism: Leucophenga maculata (assembly GCA_035044805.1). NCBI lineage: Eukaryota > Metazoa > Arthropoda > Insecta > Diptera > Drosophilidae > Leucophenga > Leucophenga maculata. The sequence goes on from JAWNNP010002290.1 coordinate 2,289,213, forward strand.
TTTAAAACAACTTTGTGCATATATATTATATTTTTAAAGCTGTGCATATTTTGCATATTCTTTTAAACAGTGCATATTTATGTACTTAGGCTTTAAAATGTGTTTTAAATTTTAAGAAATACTGTTTTATGCCTAATTTGTTATTTTGCACAATCATATATATATACTTGGCATACATTTGTAGCTGTGCATATTTTGCATATTTGTATTTTCAAACTATTGTATACATTTTAAAGATTAAAAAACATAATTTAATGCTTTAAAACATATTATTATATTAAATACACTATATGCATACTTGGCATATTTGCATATATTATTAAATTGCACATATTTTGATTATTTTTACGATATTATTAATATTTTTAAATTTTTGCACAGTTTTTACATTGTAAAATATTTAAAGTTCTTCATATATGTACATATATGCTTAAGCATATTTTTAATACAGTGCATATTTTTATGCTATAATCTGAATCAATTTTCGAACCTTTTTATTTGTCATTTCGCAATTATTTTTCCAAAAAATTCTTTCAAATTTATGTCTTCAACCTGCATATGCTCAAATTATGCCCTACACTTCACCCAAAATCATAAAGTCAGCCCTCAAACCGCAAACTAGTCAATGCGTATTTCTATACGCTCAAACAGCTGCAGCTGTAAGTATGCAATGCGCATGTATCTCATACATATATATATATATCTATATCTATTACACATCTATATACAATAGATAGCTATATATGCCTACTATTCGTATACACTGGGTCACTGACAGGTTCAGCGGCGACAACAACCCTTAAATCTAGCTAGCAGTGCTAACTTCTTATAGTAAAATATAACAAAGGAACAACAACAACAACAAAAAAATATGATGCAAACAGGTCCAGTTCAGTCACTTTGCTGTAGTGTATCTTCACGTCTAATGGTGTATCTGTTGTTTGTCTGGCGCGTTGAGACTACCTTTAATACATTGCCTGTCTATCTGTCTATCTGTCTGTCTGTCTGTCGTCTAGCTATGTCTGCTTCCTTTATTTTTTCATTTGTTTTGTACTCAGCTACAATTGTATGCCGACTGTCTACTACTTTCCGCTTGTAATTTCTAACTTTGTCATAATTTCATTGAGTAGCATTGTTTGTTAGTACTTAATGTATCTGTAGGTGCATAGTATATGCTACCTGTGCATGCAACAGTTACATTTAGTTGTAGATACATTGGATTTGTAGCTTTTGTATATGCTTAGCTATAAGTTTTATGCAATTAGAATGTTTGAAATAGGTTAAAACAAAAAAAGTATCTTGAAAAATGTATCTTGTACTACAATGTATGCTTAGATACTTTTGTACAGCATCAAAAAGTTATGTCATAATGTTTATCGAGTTATTAGAAATATGCTTAGCAAGTACAATTAAAAAAGTATCTCAAAGTTATTTGCTTCTTTTTTTTTATTATTTTAATTAGACATTGCCATACTTCGAGTTGCTTCGACTTGTATCTCAATATGTATCGCCTGTGAAACTTTCTACGCGCAACTGGAAAATTACTAGTTTTGCCATAATTTTCTTTCATAAAAAGCTACATTGTAGTAATTAATTTGTCAGATACTTTTTTTTTATTTTCATTTTCACAGCGTTTGATTTTCTTTTCGATTTTTTATTTTCTTTGCAGCAAGTGGTGAAATGTATTTTCTTTGAATTTAGCTCAAGTTCATTTGGCTTGCGCATGTATTGAGATACATTTTGCTTGAATTAATTTGTAATTAATTGACTTTCATTTTTTTTTTAAACTATTTTCTTTTTATATAAAGCGCTTATCTTTGAATTACATGGCAAATAAATCAAATGGCAGCTTAAGTCATTAATATGCTAAAAAAAAAGTATCTTTATTATAGAGATGTATCTCAAGCACTTTAGCACAGCTGGCATATATTCTCAGGCATATTTTCTTTCTTTTATTTTCTTTCAATAAGCTTAGCTGTAAAAAAAATTTATAAAGTAATTTCCAATAGAAAATTGAAAATTGAAAAGTTTTTCAATGGCGTGCTAATGCTTGGCGCTAAAAACAAAGAAAAGCACTTAATTGCTTAAAAAATTTGAAAATTGCTTTTATAAAAGATACATTTTTTTTATTGGAAATTTTGTTTCAAATTGACACAGTTTGTTGTTAAAAATAGCCACAATTTTTAATGGAATTTTTAACAAAAAGTAACTCATGGACATTTGGTTACATTTTTTCGGCAGATAACTGTACAAAATTACATTTCAAAAATTCACGTGTCATAATATTTAAACAACAAACCTAAACGACGTACTATGCCTATCAAAGCTTATCTAGTTTAGCTATACACATGAGTCAATAGTACAATCTTTTTTTTATATATGTATATAGAATTTTTTCACTATTTTTATTTGTTAAATATTTATGTTTAGACATTTGTTATAAGCGATATGGAGCGCCCTATACTTGCTTACTATTTATTTAATTTTAGTTTAGCCTAGAAGTATCTCAGCATATTATAACATTCTGAGATACAAGAAAATCATATCTGTATAAGTTTGAAGTGTGTATCTTCGAGTATATATTGTTAAGTGTTGTTGTTTAGTTTATTGCCTCGATTGACTCATTGATTGACTATTCGATTTGCGTGCAATTAGCGTCGTCATCGTCAACGATTTTATTTTATGTTAATGCATTGCGTATGGCTTAGAGTGCGCTTTGTATGACTCGGTTGTACTAATGGGTGAAAGTCATCTAATTTATAAAAATTTATGTGTTTTTCTGTGATAATGAATGAAATATATTTGATGTACATATATAGTTGGATTTAAATGGTTTAAAAGTCATTATTGGAAGTCACAGTGAAAGTTTGTTGGTTTTTGTTAATTATTGCAAAAATGGGGAAAAAAATTTTATAAACTTGTGCAGAATTTTCAAATTTGAAATCTTAAGTTCATATAGTTTCTTAGTATTGGGTGTTCATACTAATAGACAGACGGACAGTGTGATGTGCAAGACTATAATGTTACATACTTACATAGAAACTTATTATAATCAGCTCTACTTGAGTATAGGGTATACATTGGGAGTATGCAATAGAAGATACAAGAGCCTATTGGTTTTGTGCAAATGTATGTAACAGGTAGAAATATTGTTCGAAGATTCCCCAAAGTTACCCCCTGTTATGGTCAGGAGTGATAGATTAGTCAACATAGCCATGTCCGTCTGTCCGTCCATATGAACGAAAGAATCTCGGAAACGGTAATAGATAGCGACTTCGTGTTTTTTGCATACGACTAGGACTTCACCGGAATTTTACAAGTTTATTTTAAAATTTTGCCCCTCCCCCCTTCCACATAAAATCACCACCAAGCCTAAAGAGATAACATTATAGAGATAACATTCCTCTAAATCAAAATCCAAAAAGTTCAACAAAAACGGTTAATAATTGACGATTTTATAAGCAATTAAATTTGAACGACCTATGTTAGCTACGTCCTCCCTTTTTTTTTTTGCTTATGTATTCAATGGTCCATCGGAAGCTATGATGTTTGCTCATCTGTCTGACAGTTTGCAGATTTCATACCAAAAGAACTTCATCGGCTTGGTGGACAAGAAGTTATCGAGTAAATTTTTCATACCTTGTTCTGAAGTGAAGCTTATTCCGTTGAGGGCACTGAACAAGTCGTAATCAGAAGGGTAATCAGATGTCTCTGCTATATGGAGGGTGAGGTAGAACATCCCAATATGGAGTTTTTAACCGTTCCTGCAACATGTGGCCGAGCATTGTCTTGATGGAAAAATTTGGATTTGTATCTGGTCGCATATTCTGGTCGTTTTTTTCTTCCAACGAATCAGAATTGTGTTCGGTAGAGATCCTCTTTGATCATCTGACCTAATTTCAAGAGCTTATAATACAACACACACTTGTGATACCATGGATATTCCGCTTTGTTGTGGATGTTGAGGGTTGCCCGTGCCTTACATACGATTTCTGGCGCTTGGAGTTATCGTAATGAATCCATCTTTCATTACCAGTGACAATACGAAGCAAAAATTACTTCTTTTTGTGTCGTATCGGCATACGACATCTCTAGATTTCAATTCATACGGCACCTAAATTCTAAGCTTCTGGATACATCCCAATGCCTTTAAACATCTGTAAATGGTTTCTTGTTCAACTCCAAATGTTTTTGCAAGTTCTTTTTGCGTTTGGCACGCATCTTCATCGATCAATGCCTCAAATTCTTCAGCTTCAAACCTTTTTGGCTGTCCGAGTCGTTCTCTTTGTCTTCCAAGTCGAAATTTGCCACTCTTAAACCGTGCAAACCACTTCTGGCACATTCGTTTAGCTAGAGCATGGTCACCTTAGACTTCCACTAAAATATGGTGACTTTCGGTAACACTTTGCTTCATGTTACACCAATGAAGGGGAACTCTCCGCCAAAACACTTTATCTGGCATAAAGTTTGACATTTTCAAATGAATAGAAAAAAATGATATATACTAAAAAATACCCGCAATGGCAGTAGCTTCCAAATGAATATAGTCACTAATGAACACGATGCGAATTAATACTAGTAACGCTCAGTCTTAGAAAATCGCATACACCCAATAAAAAAATATTTGATATGACTTAAAGCAGAAAAACCATGAACAACAACACCGAACTGTGTGTATTTGAATTAGATCCTTTCTAATACTAAATAAATCATAGTACTCTCCCTTCTATTGCATATTCTCCACGTTAATTTAAATCTTTTTTTTTAAATCTTCCAATTATTTTTTTCATAGCTATTAAAAAATTTACAATCACAAATTTTCTTCAGCAGAAGCTGTATGGCGTTAGGAGAAATATTTTTTTTACTATTCTCCCATTTGAATAGTTTATTTAGCAACTCTTCTCCCATTATTTTTTAACTCTTCTCCCATTTGAATAGTTTTGTTTATCAACCCTACTAACTAGATATATACAACACCTGACTACACAGACACAGATGATTCATAAACAAAACACATCGAAAAGATGCCACTCTATGCACACATGTGACACATGAACTTGTAAAAAGCGAATTAAAAAAAAAAAAAAAAAATAAAATAAATAAATAAAATAAAATTTTAAGCTTCCATTTGAGGCTCTAGAAAAAATGTTAAGCTTAAATGCGAAATCTGCGAAGAGTGTTAAAAAATCTCGAAAACAATTATAAAAGCAACAACAACACTAAACAACAAGTCAACAAAAGCGCAAAATAAAATAAAAAAAATAAATTGTTGTTATTAAAAGCACAAAAGCAAAAAAAAAAAATTTATTAAAACTGGTTTTTCACTTTTTTTTTTTTCGGACGCCAGTTCACTTTTTAGGCTTGCGCGCCTCCCCCTTATACGTCGCTGTATGCTAACTGCTTAAAAACGCTACCGGCGGCCATGTTAGTGTTATTAACAACACTCATACATATACGCTCTTGCACTCGCTCTCTCGCAGAACAATAAAGTCACGCAAACGAGCGGCAAAACAATAAAAAATAAAAGAAGAAAAAAATCACAGAAATGAACTAGTCTAAGCACACAATTTGACAGCAATGGCGATTGATGAAGGCAAACGTCGGCCCGTCAGCCAGTTTATAGCTTGGCTCTGAGAGGGTCCAAAGGGGTTTGCAATAAGCCCAACAACAACAACAACAAAAGCTGGCCTAACTGGCCCGTATTAAGAGAAAAAATACAAACAAAAAAAAAAAAAAAAACCGCATACAAAATCGAAACCTGTCGCGGCGAAACAGGTTGGTTCTGACTGAATCTTGTCTAAAAACTAAAGAAAAAAATAAAAGAATAAAATATCTTTTAAAGCAAAGCCAAAAAAAAAAAAATAAATAAAAGAAAATTATGCTCGATGTGCGCTTCAAAACTGAGATACATTTAAGGCATTTTTTTTTTTTGTAGTTTTGCGTGACTTTTTATAAAGTTTGCGCGTATAAAAATAAAATGTGTTGAGGAATTTGGTGGGCATTCAGCTGTATATAAGATACAAGTTGTAATGGGTATATAAAGAAGAAGAAGAAGAAAAAATAGAAGAATCTAAAATAGCGCAGCGTACTAATGAGTTTTTTTTTATGTATTTGTTTGTCAAAAGATTTAATTAATTATTGGAATTAGCACAGCTGTACAAAAAACTGAATTTAAGTTTAAAACGCGCTTATAATTCGCAAACAGTTCAAAGCATATAGCTAAAATAAATAAAAGTAATAGCTGTCAAGCATGCTTTAGGGTATATTAGATAGACTTATAAATCAAAAATTCTCATTTTTCAATGTCACAATTGACTTGAAATTAGACTTACATATCAGCACTTAGCCAGTAATTTATCTAAGAATACTAGTGCTAGAAAGCAGTAATTAAAACTGCCACTTACTACTGCTGTTACTACCTATAATTATTTAAGGCACTACGACACGAAAGCCAGATTACGGATTTATATAGCAAACATATATGTTTGCTGTTGTCCTTAATTTCCCGCTGTTAGTTTTAATTTATATAACACTACACAATACACATTTTGTATATAAAAGGAACACCACATGATTTCCATTTGGCATTGCATTAAAAGGTTTACGCAGTGCCTAAAGCAGTGACACATTTGTATATGTATTCATATATATGGATCGATATGTAAGTATATGTACTTATAAACTTGTATTTATACAAGATGTATAACATATGGATGTAATTCCCAGGATTCAAAGCAAACAAACAAATATTTTTGCTACAGTAATGTAATATGTCAAATAATAGTTGGTACGCATTAGAAAAGCATTAATGTGACATAGATAATACTAGATGTTGATACAGTTTGACAGTAAGCGTAAAATTGAGTTATGATGCTGATTTTTTTTGTAATTTTCAAGCAGAAAACTTAATTTTCGAAGCTTATTTTGTTATTTTACAAAGCTGTTAAGTCTAATATAGGTTAAAACGTACAAAGCAGCAAGTTTAAGCATAAAGTACTAAAAAATACCATGCTGTATATTTAAGTAAAAACCATATTTTTTGGTAAAACAAACTGTTTAAAGTAGCAGTGTGATAAATTTTTAAAGAGTTGATCAAATTCGAAAATGTACTAAAAAATACCAGGGTGATTTTTTAAGCAAAAACTGAATTTTTTGACAAAAGAGACTGTTTTAAACCTGCAGTGAGCCAAAATTTTTAAGAATTCATAAAATTCTGTAATGTATTATAATATAGCATGTTTATTTTTAGCCAAAAAACAAAATTTTTGGTAATAGAGACTGTTTTATAAACGATGCGATAAAAATTAGAAAATGTACTAAAAAATACCATGCTTAATTTTTAAGCAAAAAACAAATTTTTGGCAAAAGATACTGTTTTAAAGTTGTAGTAAGGCAAATTTTAAAAGAATTGAACAAATTCGAAAATGTACTAAAAATGCCTTGCTCTATTAAATGCTTAATTTTAAACATTTAAAAGCTTAGACATTAATATTATACACAAACTATAACGTATAACTGTAATTTTGTGAAAAATCAACATATACATATACTGCAAAATACTTTAAAAATATATATCACCAAGCAGCGTCTCGTTGACCTCATTTCGTTTTCAAGTTTATTTTATTTATTTATTTATTTTTTTTTTATTTTTTTTTATTTTGCCAAATTCTCTCTCTGTTTGCACTACAAATTCACGCTTATTGTTTCCGCAACTTCTTTGAAAGCTGCATGTTTAAATACTATAATATTTGAACAGTTATTTTAAGTCTGGGTGGGCATAGCACTTAATAAAAAAAAAAAAAGAAATGCACGAAAAAATACCCAAAATGCAACGTCAAACCGGTAAAAAAATGATTGTAAAACTTTTTGCGCGCAAATTCTGCGAAAAAAGATTTCCTTTTTATGTTTTTTTTTTGTTTTGCTGCCATAAAGGTGACATACGATTGCAGTTAAGTGAGGTATGAGGTGTATTTAAATCGTTGGATATATTGTGTTGAAAGTATATAACTTGACAGAATGACTTTTAACACAAGTCGTCGTCGTGATTTGCAATACTAAAACAAACAAAAAAATGGTCGTAAAAATTTTACTGCATGGTTTGGTGTGGTGTGACGGACAATGGAAGTTTTTTATTGCTTATAGTATATGCAAGTAGTTTAGTATATATTTGACCAAAATTAGGTCATTTTGAAGAGAGAAGGTAGTTAAAAATATTTAAATACATTTAATCAATAATTAGTCATGTGAAGAAAGTATCTAAAAGTAGTTTGCAGTTGATAGAGTAGTTGAAATATTTATTAAAATATTTTAGTTGAATTTAACAGTAAAAACTGTGATTTTTAGAAGTAAGAATTTGCATCATTAGTCATTGTATCTAATTTTTCGTGAGATATATTTTTTGGTGTTGCTTTCACTTTTCGTGACGCTTACACTTTTCGTGACGCTCTCACTTTTCGTGACGTTTTCACTTTTCGTGACAATTTCGTTTTTTCGTGACGCTATAAATTTTTTAGTGTTTTTAGTAGCTTTTGCGCTTCTTCAAGACGTTTGAAATTTTTCGGCTTTCTATCTAAAAAAGTTCAACTACAAAGAACTTCAGATACAAGTCCTTTTTTTGTACTAAAAATAGGCAGCAAATTTGCAACAAATTTTAACTGTAAAACTGCTATAAAAAAAACACAATTATGCAAAAAGTATCTAAAGTAGCTTTTAAGCTACTAAAATAGTTAAAGATACAAAAGTATCTCAACTAAGATTAAACGCATTGAAAGCTTTAGTAACTTAATTTCAAGAAGGAAAAAAATATCCAATTTTAAAATACGCTAATTAATCACGCAATCGCGCGATTTAAAACACACTTAAAAGCAGCGCAAAGTGCATTTAAGATACAGCGAAAAAAAAAAATAAAATGGAATGAAATAAAATTAAATAAAGACGCAAATAAATTCTCGAATATGCGGCTAACAGTCAGAGATACTTTGTCATATTAAAAGCCAGCACAATAAAAAAAAAAAAAAGAAACGCAGCTAAATGCAGATACATTTTTTTTATTTATTTTTTTTTTTTGTATGCCAATTTTTATTGTCTCGCCAAAAAAATATTTGAAATAAAGACGCACATGAGGTAATGACCTCAGTCGACAGCCAAAGCGATTTGTTGTCTTATTAACAAAAAAAAGAGAAAAAAAAACCTTAATTTATGACTAATGCTGCATAAAATATTTGGTTACTTCCAGTTTTTTTTTTTGTAGATACATTTGCGTTTAGCTTTTTTAATGGCAAATTTTCTTTATAATTTTTGCATATGGCTGGCTTGCAATTCAAGGTCGGTCAGTGTTATACTTAAATAAATAATAAATATTTGTGTATTTAATTATTTAAGTAAGAATATTAAGAAATAAATTATATTAACTAAATAAGTATACAATTTCTCGGCAGCTTTATAAATTTTTATTATTTTTTTTCTTCAAAATACTACAAAAATGTCATTCAACTGCGTCGCAAGTTCAACTTGCTTGTCAGCTTTTTATTAGCATAATTTTTGGTAATAGATACATTTAGACAAAAAAAAAAAAAAAACTGATTTGTTATTCATTTTCAATACAAGTTCGATCGATTGAAAATTTATGCTAAAATATTATAGAAAAAAAAAAAACTATTTTATATACAACAAATTAAAAAAAAAAAATATTATAAGCAACCGGAAAAGGAAATGAAACACAGTTGAACGCATTTTGATATTTTTTAATATTTAAATTTTGTTACTAATTTTCTAAGCAAAAAAATGTGAGTGCGTCAAGGCTGCCATATATTAAGAAATTATTGTTCGTTCTTTAGCAATCGATCCGCTCGTCTGGCGCATTAATCTTGTTCAAAACCAATTCTTTAGCACAAATAAATTCGCATGAAATTCGCTTTTATAGATTTTTCAAACTTAATCTTTCTATTTCAATCAAAATTCAATCATTTCAAAGTCGATGAAACTTTCAAATATCAAAGTTTTTTCAGCCGAAAAAAAAATACGACCCAAACAAATGAACACCAATCATTTGAAGTACAATTTTTCTAAACTTCAAAAGCATCATTAAGCGAAACGTTTAATTAAGTTGGCTATTGTATTTAGAAGTAGTCGTGTGTAGACAGTGGTCTTAATTTAAAAAAAAAAATGTAAATAAAAAAAATAGTAAAAACTCAAAATAGACATGTTTCATGGGTTAATAAGTTTGATGTTTAAATTTAACTTGTAGAAGTTCGAGCTAAGCGAGAGGGTAAAAAGAAATGTGTTGAGTAGAATGATTTTTCCTGTCTAGGCTAGTGAGAAAATGTCGTGGGGGTGTAAATAAGTGTGTTGCACCAATTGCCCCACCTTGGGCGCCAAACAATTTTTTGCTTAGAAGCACGCAAACCTTCACTAGGCAAGAGAATACAAGTCGTGAGGCTTTGAAGGAAAGTAAAAAATTGAATGATGTGTAGTTTAATGCATTGATTGCCCCACGTTGGGCGTCAAAAAAAAATTATTTTTTCGCGTGGTTTAGAAAAATGCAACGTAGTGTAGAGAAGTACAACGCTTCACGTTGGGCGTCAAAAATAAACTTGAGTAAAAGTGATTAACTCTTCTACACAATAAACGCAGAGTCGTGGGTTTCTAGAGAAATTTTTAGCACTCCGTTAAGGCGCCAAAAAAAGCCTTTTTAGATAAGCTGTCTAGAAGAGGTTCTACACAAAATTCGTGTTAGTGTAAAGAATTGTAATGTGACTATTGCACCACGTTGGGCGCCACAAAAAATCTGGAATAAAACGAAGCGCTTAGCTCTTCCAGACAAGACAGAATGAGTTATGAGTGTCTACAAAATTTAAAGTATCAAATGCACCACGTTGGGCGCCAAAAAAATCGGAGAAAAACTCAGCGAAAGGCTCTTATAGACAAAAGACAAAGAGTCGTGAGTACCTAGAGTAATTTAAAGCACTGAATGCCTCGCTTTAGGTACCAAAAAAAAAAGTATCTCATAAATAAAACACAAAATTCGTGGTGGTGTATAATTTTGAGTATATATATTGCACCACGTTGGGCGCCAATAAGTATTCTTCAGTAAAAGGAAGAGCTTAGCTCTTTTACACAAGAAACCACAAGTCGTGGGTGCCTAAAGTAGTTTAAAGAAACGAATGCCCCATGTTGGGCGCCAAAAAAATCAAAGAATACCTAAGCTGTTCGTTCTTTTACACAGAAGACAAAGATCCATGCGTACCTAGTAAATTAAAGCACTGAATACCTCGCTTTAGGTACCAAAAAAAAAAGTATCTCATAGATTAAACACAAAATTCGTGGTGGTGTTAAGTTCTCAGTATATATATTGCACCACATTGGGCGCCAAAAATATTCCTGAGTAAAATGAAATGCCTAGCACATCTAGACCACGACTCGTGGATGCCTATAGAAGTTTAAAGCAACGTATGGCCCACGTTGGGCGCCACCAAAAAATGTTGTTAATTAAAAGGAAGCCTTTTTTAAATAAGAAATAACCAGTCATGGCTGTCTAGAGAAATATTAAGCACCGAATGCTACAAGTTGGGCGCCAAATAAAGTATCTCTTGTAGATAAGACGCTATTGGCTTGACAAAAGCTAGCGTTTGCTACTTATGGTGGTATAAAGAGTTTTTCCTTGCCTATTGCCACACGTTGGGCGCCAAAAAATTTCAGTTTAATAAAGCTGCATACTCTTCTAGACAATAGACAACTAGTACCCCACGTTGGGCGTCAGAAAAAATTTGTACTATTTTTTACCAACTATTTTCATAGTTTCTAAAGCATTTTTTTTATTATTTAAGAAACTCATCAAAAAATTAAAATCTTTCAATTATTTTTTTAAAATGTTTAAACAAATTTTCTCCACATTTGGCTACACTGTGCCATGGTCTAAGCAAATTTTTATGCTACAAGAACTATAAATATTATCTCATTCATTTGATCTGTGCTTGATTAATTACAGTTCTCAGTCTATACATATAAAGTTGAGTACGGCTCAGAAGAGCAGAAAAATAGCAAAACATTAGGAAAATCACGAAAAAAATTAGGTTTATCAACTTTTTGCAATCTTGAACATCGAAACGCTCATCAGTGATAATTTTATGGCGCTTGTCTTGAGATACTTTTTTTTTTTCCAACAATATTTGTCAACTGGTGTGGTCTTGAAGCTTAACTTAATTTCTAATGTCTTGCTTAGACTTTCGCTGTGTGAAAATACAAGAAAATGCAAGAAAATGTGCGAGCAAATGCACTGCTGCCAGCGCTTTTTGTGTGGTCGTTCGTTTGCAGTTTGAACTGCAATTGAGTGGTTTTTTTTTTACCTTTTTTTATGTCTTTGACATTTTCATGTGTTTTTGACATTAACATTCGCTTTTTTTTTGTATTTTCTTGCCACTCAACATTCGCATAATTATCTTAATTAGTGTAGAAGCTGCAATTTGTTGCATGCAAACTTTTTGTTATGCATAAAAATAATAAAAATTATTTAATTTTTTTTTTTATAAGCCATGCAAATATTTGTTGTAATTATAAAACAATAATTTTTTTTTATAAATTTTCTTTTTTGTTGCATGCAATTTTTGCAAAAGCGAAAGTTGCATGAAATGTTTTAGCAAAAGCTTTTTAAATAAAAAAAAATTCAATTAGTTCTTTAAATTATTTTTAGCCAAAACCAAAAAAACCAGTGTTGTCTGGTGCGCCTCTAAGCCGAAAGGTCAACAGCATTTAGCTGTATTGTCTATGCTTAAATATTTTTAATTTATTTATTTTTATATTTTTTTTTTTCGTTGTTAAACAAATAAACTTGTTTTAAAAAAAAACACAACATTTTATTTGCCGTTTTTAACTAAGTCAAATTTTTTTAAGTTGGCAACAGCTTGCTTGGCTATTTTTTAATGTGTTGTAGTGTATATAGTTTAATGCGGCTATATGCTTGTTTGTTGTAAGATTTGCAACACAAGAATGTGGCTAAAATGTGAGCAATTAAACAAGGCTTCAGCTTTCATTATCAATTATTATATGACAAGATTTTATCGCTTGAAAATTATGCTGATGTGTGAGTGTCATAAATTTCTCCACTGCCTAGCCTCCACTTACATTGCGATTTGCATAATAAACTCTTCTGAAGCCTTTGTTTCTATAATTCTTTAACAAAAAGTTGCTGATGTGTGAGTGTCGCAAGTTTGTTCACTGTCTAGCTTCCCATATCATTGCTATTTGCTTAATAAAGTTGTCTTCTGAAGCCTTTGTTTCTATAATTCTTCAACAAAAAGTTGCTGATGTGTGAGTGTTGTGTTGTGAAATGTTTCTACTTCACCTAGCTTTTATTTAATTTACAATTTGCTAAACGGTTTAAACTCCTGTACTTTAATATCTTACACTATTTCTATTATTTATCAAAATTTGTTGCTGATGTGTGAGTGTAGCTTATTTGAGAGCATTCCTTTCCCTTTAGCTGGCACTTACATTGCTTTTTGCTTAACAAAGTATGCACTTGAACACTTCTCATATCTTTTATTTCGTTAAATCACTAAAATCCATTGCTGATGTGTGAGTATAGAGATTGTGAGTATGCTCTGCACAGCCTAGTTTTCACTTATATTGCAATTAGCTCAATGGACTTAAACTTCTGGGTGCTAAAATCTTACACTATTTCTCTTATTTATAAAAATTTTTTGCTGATGTGTGAGTGTAGCTTATTGAGAGCATTTCTTTCCCTTTAGCTGGCACTTACATTGCTATTTGCTTAAAAAATTATGCCCTTAGACACTTCTCATATCTTTTATATTCGTCAATTCACTAAAATTCATTGCTGATGTGTGAGTTTAGCTTACTAAGTACATTCCTCTTTCTTTAGCTGTCACTTGCATTGCTAACTTCTTAACAATTTATGAATTCAGACACTGCTCATATATTTTATTTCGTTAATACACTAAAATCCATTGCTGATGTGTGAGTATAGTGATGTAAAAATGTTCTGCTCAGCAGTCTAGCTTTTACATATATTTCAATTTACTTTACTAAGTACTTTTCCGAATAGCACTCTTTTACTTGTTTGTCGTTCAACGAAATTCTGTGCTGATGTGTGAGTCTAATGCGAAATTTCTGCTCAGCCAAGCTTTTATTTGCATAGCAAATCCATTCAGGGTGAACTCTTCGGAGCACTACTATTTTAATCCATTTTTGCCTTTAATTCTAATATGTGAGTGTGCTGATGTGTGATATATGCCTTGAAGTATCTCAGCTTTCTTATAATTATTTTAATATATTATTTCCTTTCCTCTATTCCTTTTTCTGCCTCCTCCGCCGAGGTACTTTTTCGTTCTCTTACACTTCTCTTTCATTCAGTATTGCAACTGATGTGTGAGTCTGCTGATGTCAACAATATCCGCACTGCTTTAGCTTCAAAACTAAGTTCACTTACAGATTTTTTTTTTGGGACTAATATCCTTTCACAGTCTTGCTCTCTTCACTTTGCAACTTTTAAGATTTCTGCGCTCGTTTGCTGCTTCATCAACAAACTACTCGCAATTTGCATTTGCATTGCAGCGCATTTTCCGCTGCTGCTGTTCATTGCTTCTTCATCTAATTAAAAGCTATTTTTACTATTCTATTTTTTTTTTCGTTTTGTATTTTATTTGATTAAATTTATACTATTTTCTATCTCTTTCTGTTGTTCTGCCGGCCTGTTCGCTGTCAATGTTCAAGGTAAACAATTTGCAATTAAAGTGAAATGCATACGAGAAGCCGTTGAACTTTTTGCACAAACACAGTTACTCGGCTTGTATGTGTGTCTGTGTGTGTGTGTAATGACATTTGTGCTTTATTTGCATTTAAGTTTGTATTTGCGAGCTTCTTTTTGTTGTTGTTGTTGTGTATTTACTGTGAATTTCATTTGAGTAGCAAAGCAAAGCGTGAGCGCATTTTTGAAATAATTTAACAAAAATGTTTAAAAAAATGTATTTTTTAAAGATTCTACATAGTGATTACTTGGAATAGTGTTTATTATGTCAAATTTATGCAAAATAGGCAGTATATGCAAATATGCTAAATATGCACTTGTGCATATTTATGAATTTTTTGTAGGTAATACAGCGAAAATGTTTAGTTTTTGTTTAAAATACAAAATATGCATAAAATATGCCATATGCAAAATATGCTTTTGGGCATATAATTGATTTTTATTAAACTTATATAGTTTAGAGGCTTTATTTTTACATAAAAGTCGAAAAATGTTAAAAATATGACATATTATGCCAAATATGCTTATATGCAAAAAATATGCTCGACTTTAAAAATTTTTTTTTTTTTTTTACAAACAGTTAAAAAAGCTCACAAAATGTATTTCGCATTCAAAAGGTAAAAATCCGGTTTTGTCATTTAATAAATACACTGAAAAACATTACTCATGCTCAATTTTTTGTTCTCTTTTATACCCTACAGCTTATAAATAAATTACATACAATAAAAAAATTTAAAAAAAAAAACAAAACAAAAGTGCATTAAAAAAGGAAAACAACAAATAAAAAAATAACGAAATCATGTATTTCGAACGCAAACAAGTGCGAAAAAAAATATAAACAAACAAAAAAAAAAAAAAAAACACCCTAAACAAAATGTATTGCATAATGTGCAATAAAAATAACAGTAATAATTTTTAACTAAATTAAAAAAATTTCAAATCAAACGCACAAATTTACAACTGCCAAAAAATTATTAAATCAAAATTTTAAGCATTTGCGCTCTCTAAACAAAAAAATAAAGTTCCACAACACTTTTACGCGGAGCGCGAAAAAGCAACAACAAACAAACAAAACGAAAATCACACAAACCTGAGCCAAATGATGAAGAGACGCTGGTCCAATAACGGCGGTTTTACCGCATTGCGTATGCTCGAAGAATCCTCTTCGGAGGTTACCTCATCCTCAAACGGACTAGTACTCTCATCGGGCGTAAATATGTCACCAACTGATTCACATGATTTCAATGAAGATAGCTGGATGTGCGGCAATGATGCATATGGAACAAATACTGCCAATAATGGTGCAGGCAATGGCGTTGTAAATAATAATAATAACTACAACAACAACAACAACAATAATAATAATATGGGTGGTACACAGCATCAGAATAGCGTTATTACGCTTGCAATGAATGGTAATGGTGGCGGCGGCGGTGGAGGAGGCCTTGTAAATGGTCTTGGAAATATTATTGGCAATTGTACCTCATCGTTACCAGCACAGACCACCATTATACCAATAAATAATATTGGACAAACGAATTTGAATGGTTTACATCAGAATTATATAAATAGCAATGGTGGTATACCGGGTGCTACAAATCTTATGGGTAATGGTGTACATCATACGCAACATATGTTGAATGGCATGACACCGTCACATATGCAAAATGGACATAATTTAATTGGTTCAACAACACCGTCACCCATATCAGCGCATCATATGCATAGTCAACTGAATGGTGTAGTTGCTGGCATGGGTGTTATGGGTGGTAATGGTGTTGGTGGAGTGGGTGGCAACGTGGGAGTAGCTGGTCTACATCATACAAATGGAAATGGTATGCATCATACGCCGCGCAGTGATTCAGCGAATTCAATATCATCAGGTGAGTTGTAGAAATAATATAAATATATAAAGTAAAGAATAAAGTTAAAAAAGAAGTTGCATTGAATCTTCAGCAGCAGTTGAAAAATTTAGGCTGAAGTACTCTAAAATGTAATAGTTTAAATTTGAACAACTATTCTCATAATCATATGAATATATGCACTTTCGAACATGGTGTCTTCTGCACAAAGCACCTTCATCGGTAACTGAATTTTAGATAAACACGTCACAATGCTAGAATTTAGCTCCAGATTTTATTCTGCAGAATAACTGTGAATGCTGTAGAAGAAAATTAAGCCTTTGAGCTTCTAATTTGCTTCATATATACAAGGGATCACTCTGCTCGGGCGCCGAGTTATGTATTGACTACAAAAGAACAGGTTTGCTTCGAGGCAGAACTAATAGAGAGTAAGGAGTGTTAATAGAATGGAGCAACACTCACCTAAGTGACGATGGACCTACACTGACCTAAGTGTCGTGGGCACCACCATAAAGCCTAACACTTGTCAGAGGGGAAACTTGTAGTCTAAGGGGAAAGTGTTTCGGGTGGTTTCTCTTCTTTTACAGTTTATTAAAAATGAGCACCTTATATCAAATTAATCCGCGTTAATCAACTTTTCTCATATATTATGCTTCCTCTTCATATTTTGCACAATGCACCAAGCAAACAATAACAACAACAACAACAACATAAATAACTGCAGTTCGTCACGTCAACAACAACAACAGCAGCAGCAGAAAAAACAATAAAAGCAGCAAAAACAACAACCACTGCTTTTACAAAGCTGTAAATGTGAAGGACACAACATGCTCCAATACAAAAACACATAAAAAACGAAAAACAAAAACAGTTACACACTCACTCACTCCTGCATACAAAATAATTATACACACTGCATACTCACGCACGCATGCTGCGCTCTTTGCTTTGTAATGAAAAAGCAATAAAGTAAAGCAAAAACAAAAACAAAAACACTGCACAGGGTGGGTTGACGAACTGTTGCTGACTGCACATTTGTTGTAATGCATGCGGGTGAGTGCGTGGTAAAAAAAAAAAAAACTAAAAAAGGAAAAGCAGCGCGCGAGGAGCATGTGAGTGGAACTGCTTATTATTGTTTTTATTTTAATTTTTTTTTTTTTATTGCATTTAGATTGTTTTTGTTGGCTTTTATGAATGATGGCGCTGCTGCATTTTAAGTGTCGCAGTTGATTGCATTGCTACTCCTTGTTCTCACACACTCTCACTCTCTTAATTTGTTGTTTTACATGCGCTTTGTCGTCTGCAAGTGGTGGTGGTGCAGCTGCTGCTGCTGCATTTGTTGAAAGAGTAGGAGCGAAAAAGAGTTTAAGTGTATGAGTATACTCCTTTGTTCTCAGTTGCAGGCTTCGCTGCACTTTTGCACACGCACACACACACACACACACACACACAATGTATTGCATTTTATTATGCAAGTGCTGTGTGTATCTGTGTATACAGAACCTACCTCAAGGTGTTCTATATTTAGGCAACCGAAAATTAAAAATCAAATAAAATATACAACAAATTGATAAAAATTAAAACTTTTTCACAAATTTCTGTACACAATTTTTTGTTTTAAATTTCTTTTTTTTTTTTTGTCATATATTAACTTAGCCGGGTATAGTGGGTGTATTTGCCTGCGTTGAAGGTCGTATGATACATATGTATCTTCTAACCTAAATTCGTACTGTATATACTTTTTCGTAGTACATATATGTATATAGCAACGACCTCGTGCTCAATAAGCTGCAGTCTGCTGCTGTGCTACATGTCAAAACAGTATATACTAGTAGTAACTTATGTATATATAGTGACAAAAAGAAAAAAAAATGTATCTGCAATGTACAGATTTGCATGCTGTGCGCGGTCAAGGGTGCCTAACTGTGCGACTACTGCAGTTGATGACAAGGACGACATAGTGTCACTGTCAGCATAGGTCAGGTCAATGTGAATTGTACGCATAACTACGACGCGACTAATAAGCAACAAAAAAAAAAAAAACTAGTGCAAACACTCGTAGTTGTAGTAGTTGTAGATACTAGTACGAGTAGTAGTCGTAGTAACTATTTGCTGGCGACTGTGGCTGCTGACCATGACACAGAACTCAAGCTGCATTTTGTATCTAGATGCATATATGTAGCTGTAGTTCGACTAGCATACATATGTGAAAATGTGTATACGAAACAAGTAGCTAAAGTGCAAAGCGCATTACTCAGTGCATTAGAGTGTATGTGTTTAGAGAAAAGATGTTGTTGAAGATGTCATTTAGTATAGAAAAGTTAATTTTTTAACATTTTCTTCAAAAACAAAAAAGAAAAAAAATCGGCGCCCAACATGGGGCACAACGATTTAAAGCAAAACTCATTATTTGATTCGTCATACAACTCTGGCAACAAAAAATTAAATAAATTTCAACTAAGTCAACAGCTACAAAATGTGTCATAGGGATTCATCATTCGATTTGGAAATTTCTTATTGAAATAAAGCTTTAAAAATTTTTCGTCAAACAAAATTTTTGAAAATATTAAAAATAAAATGTTCAAAAAATTAGACAGCGCCTTGGCCTTACCATCCGAGTCGCACATTAGAGAGTGCGTCAATGTCTATCTGGAAGATTTGAAGCAGAAGATCAATGAATTGCAATTGGGTCAACTGCAACCTGGTACTGAATCTGTCAATACTGATGCTGCAACAGAGTTGCCAATTGACAAGGCGGCGGCGCAGCAGGATGCCAATGTATCTGCAACTGAAGCTGATGAAACAGCTGTCAATGCCACAAATGCTGCACAGATTAGCAGCATCAAGAATTTAATTTACAAATTTGAACAGATGAGTCGCAATGTTAGTGTACAAAATAATGCTGAGATGTCGTTGCAGGTGCAACAGGAGCGCGGAAATGTCTTACGTTTGCTGCAGAGTTTCGAGCAGAAAGCGGTATTACAGCGTGATGAGTCTAAGTTGGAGCTGAAATTGAATTTTGGTGATGAAATTATTGAAGAGGTATTGGATAGCATAACGCTGATACAGCGCTAGGCTGCTAAAAGCTATGAAAATTCTATAAAATGTGACATAAATTGCTAGTGTAGTGCAAAGCATGCATTTAAATAGAATTTCAAATTAATTTAATGCTAAAAATAAGTAATATGGCTTGTTTAATTCAGATATGACATATGTTTATGCTCTCTTTTTTCAAAAAATTGCATGTCACCTAATGCCTGCTTTGCCAGCATCTTACTCGTTGCTATGCATTGCCAAAAATTTACTCTCTCGCAAAGTTCAAGATGCACTAACGGTTAATGCTGCAACATGTATGTACATATGTGTGTGTGTATATGCGATAGCGTAAGGTCATGTACTTGAGCTTGAGTTGCTGTTGCAGTGAAGGCAAAGCGCAGTGAAGCGTATGTGCGCGAAAGAGAGAGCTATGTAAAACGAGACAAAACGTAGCCACGCACAAAATGTACGAAAATGCATAATGTGCAACGAACTTGCTGCATTGTTGTACTTTTTAAATTTTCGGGGGCATGTGCCAGTAACCCAATTTCATGCAGAGTTCAATTACAGTCAATTTTTCGGTGTTGAACGTGCTTACACAACTGCAAACAAACAAAACAGGGTGAGTAAGATTTTATGTGCACAAAATGAAAAAACAAAGGAGACCAAATATGTATGTGTGAAGAACAATTGGAAAAAACGTGCCCTCATAAAACAAACAACTGCGAGGGCGTAAGTGCTAAAGCAAATTGTCAGAAAAAAAAAAAACAATAACAACAACTACATGCAGTAAAAAGGTAAAAACATATATTTTGCATTTGCATACAATAATAAGTGTAACACAGTAGCCGTATGCGCGCAATCAAAGCGTGAAAGTGTAAGAAAAAAAAAAAAAATAAAAAAAACAATCACAACAAAAAAGCAAATTAAATGTATTCAAGACTTTACTTAATTTGGTCCAAATATATATAAGAGCGTGATATAGTAATAAAAGCTTAAAAGAATAATAATAAAATGCGATATGCACACAATGTATGCAGTGTACACGCTTAAGCTTACATTTGGCTTACATTACTACTTACACACATAAAAAATCTCAATTATAATAGTTTTCAAAGTATTAACCGTTATAGCAGTTTTTTTTTTTTTTTTTGCTTAGTATTTAGCCTTAAAATTCATCATAAAAGACTGCTTTTTAAGCATTTCATATTTACGCTCATTTACACACTAACTGCTTGCGTTCATAACGTGTACATGTAATCAAGAGCGTAAAGTTCTAAAAATTACTCAAGTTTGTGCTTCCGTTTTCTCTTTTAAGTAAGAATAACATAAATAGCACTGCAGCTCTGCACTGCACTCAATTGAGCAGTTAATCAAATAAAGCAGTGCCAATAGAATCTCTCTCTCATTAAAATAATCTTAAGCTGATCTTTCCAACAACAAAAACAACTGAAGACAAACTGCAAATCAAATCACTTAAATGCCTCAACTTTGTATTTACAACAAAAACCAATTAGAATACAACAACAACAACAGCAACAGCATAAATAAATTTAAAAAACGATAACAATACCGTTGCAATCAAATTTATATATGTAAATAAAAAAAGATTTATAGATTTACATATATGTATGTATGTATGCATGTGTGTGAAACTATTCGCATGACGAATGTACATATGTATGTACGTGCGAGTGAATAAGCGAAATAAATATAAAAAAAATACGAAATGAAATTGAGGTCAATGATTTTGTGCCGCTGTTGAACGCTGAACGGCGGCATATATGTACTATGCCCCTCTTGCTTCTACACACTGCTTATAAAACTACTAGTTACTATGTATGTGTGTGTGTACAAACAGCTACGATCGCGTATAAAAAAAAAAAAAACTGCACGCTAATCGACAAGCGAGTGAAAAAAATTATACATTTATAAGCGCCCCACACTCTCCCAAACACACTCAACAAACAAACAACTCATGACTACTGCAGTGCGGTGACGGCTACTCTCAAAGTTTTGCTGCTCTCATGCATAATTGACATTGCTATCACTTACGCACACACACATCCATACATACAGTGTGTGCAGTGTTTGCTCAAGCAATTAGCTCACAACTATTTGAACTTAATTTAGCTACTCACACACACACATATGCAAGCTAATTTCCTCTCTCACGTTTCGCGCACTTCCGTTCTGTAACGTTTTGTTGTTGTTGTTGTTATACGTTCTGCAATCTCATCTCATTGCAGTCTGCGCGCTCTTTTAATTGATAATAATAAAGAAATACAATGTTGCTATTGCACTCATACAAATGCAAATACAAATATTCAATTGAAATTTGATTTGATTTATATGGAAAAAAGTTGATAGAGCAGTGTATAGAATTTTACAATAAATGAGTTGAGTTTGATGAGAAGTTGAAGTTTTTAGTCGAAATTTGTAAGAGTTAAAGGTGTTAAAAAGAAAGTGAAGACGAGAGAGTGAGTTTTTTTTTTAGATTTAAGAGCATTTTATTTGCAATTAGTATTAGCAAATGCAATAAGAAAATATTCAACGAAGAGAAATGAACGCACAACACGTGCTGCAAACTTTAAACAAAAAATATTGCAAATAAAAAAAATTTATAATAGTACGATTTATTATCAGTCAATATATATAACTGTGCCGATAACCTAGAAAACTAATTAATAAAAAAAATTAATAAAGTAAAAAAAAATAAACGAAAGCAAACAAAATTTTGCAACTTTGTAATTTTTTCTATAGTTTTTTTTTTCCAATACCTTTTAAAGCGTAGAAAATGCTGTTATAACACAGAAATTCTTTGTTTACTTAAAAATTATTACAAAACTAGAAAAATAAAATGGAAAAATTCTATAAAAAAAAAGATTACAACTTGGCGGAAAAATTTTGTGTAGAGAAAAATATTTGATAAGATTTTTTTTTTAAATATTTGAAAATTCAATTAAGCCAATGCAAAAAATTTATAAATATAATTCACTTGCTTTCAATGCTATCAAAATCAAAATCTATAGCATAGGGGTGAAAAGAAAAAAATAATAGAAAAATAGCAGAAAACCTTGCGTGTTTGTCAAGTGTATGACAAGTCATAGGGGCACAGAAAACCCCTTTGGGCAGATAACAAGTCACAGCACGCTATGCATAATTAATTAAAAATATATATTTTAGTAAAATATAAACGCGAAAAAGAAACATAGACAAATAATAAAATTTTTATAAATAGACAAAAGGCAGGCAAACCTGAAAATTTTAAGAAATAGCATTTTTTTTTTTTAATAATTTTCGCACACCTGACATGACACGAGCTGAAATTATTTTAATGAGCTCATCAAGAAATAGTGGCAGAGTCAAAGAAAATTTATTAAATAAGCAAATATATGCAGCGTTTTATAGTAAAAATGAAATAGTTTATTTTATACAAATAAATTTTAACGTACAGACTGATACAATGTGTTTGATAACTTGAAAATAGTTGATTTTGTGTTTGTTAGAACAAATTTTATATGTTGGGTGTGTCATCAGCGCCTTCGATTTGGACCAAACTCATGCAGTTATTTTCTTTTGATGTCATAGACTAGTATACCATATAACAAGCCTATAGCTCAATTGCTTGCAAAGTTAAGTCAAGTTTTGTTTAAAATTTATATGGTGGGTGGGGGATCGCATACTCCGATTTGGACCAAACTCATGCAGTTATGTTCTTTTGATGCCATAGACTAGTATACCATATAACAAGCCTGTAGCTCAATTGCTTGCAAAGTTAAGTCAAATTTTGTTTAAAATTTATATGGTGGGTGAGGGATCGAATACTCCGATTTTGACCAAACTCATGCAGTTATATTCTTTTGATGTCATAGACTAGTATACCATATAACAAGCCTGTAGCTCAATTGCTTGCAAAGTTAAGTCAAATTTTGTTTAAAATTTATATGGTGGGTGGGGGATCGCATACTCCGATTTGGACCAAACTCATGCAGTTATGTTCTTTTGATGCCATAGACTAGTATACCATATAACAAGCCTGTAGCTCAATTGCTTGCAAAGTTAAGTCAAATTTTGTTTAAAATTTATATGGTGGGTCTGTTATCGTACACTCCGATTTTAAGTAAATGTCGCCTTAGTCATTAATTATCATATCAGCTATCAGACAGTCAACGTTTCATCAAAATCGGTTCAGCTGTTTCGGAGATAAGCTGAAAAAAAAAAATTCAGACAGCGAAAAATTTTAAAAATTCTTTTTTTTTTTTGGTTTAAGTACCTTGTATATATTCATATGTCCTATGTATACTCATATTACCTGACGAATATTCTATGGAGGTCCAGTTCGGAACAGTAAAAGTGGCAACCCTCATATAAATCTGTCCTGCCGTACTTTTTACAACTTCCACATTCTTCTTTTCCTTTCACCTTAAACTTTTTTTCTTATTCTAATTTTCAAACTTTTGAAAAACTGTTGTTTAACACATTTGCAGCTTCTCTCTTTTTCATTTCTTTATTTCTACTCCTTTTAAAATATTTTCTTATAAAAATTTTACAAATTCATCCATAAATCTGCTTGGACAGCCTACATCTTTCTATATATTTTATATATATTACCATTACTCAGGCTCTCTTTCTTTTTCTCCCTCTCTCTCAAAACTTAATTCCAATTGGAATATAGTTCTAATCTGTTATTAACTTTTCACACCTTAAAAAGAAGAAATATAAAAAAAAACAAAATAAACGACTTCACTTTTCTAAGCTCAAAACGTGATTCTCTCTCACACCAACTGCTTCACTTTCTACAAAAACAAAACAAAATGAAGATCGCTCATCCGACTATAAACTTCTAGACTAGAAAAACAAGTTTCGCTTTTGAAGAAAGAGAGAAAAAGAAATAGAAATGAATTTCACTCGTTCTATTTGTCTAAGCTGTCTTGCTAGCTCTTTCTCACTCTAGCTAGCTATCACGCTCTAAGCTATTTCATTCACAATGACTTTCTTCCAATTGGATTTGTGTATATACTTTCTTTGATTTTGCTATATTCGCTTTAATGCTTTCTTCGTTTTTCTTCTTACTTTGGCTTTAGCAGGTTTTATGTTGTTTGTTGTTGCTTGCTTGTTTAGACATTGAAGTTCCAATTGGAGCGCGTGATTGTTGTTGTTTGTGCGGTGAAAGTTGTTGTTGTTGGCGCTAACCACTTCGTGCAAAACTGTTTTTCCATAATTTTTCTCTTTCTTTTAAGTCTCGCTGCCTGTCTTTGGTTTTTCTTATTGGCATATGTTGTTCAATTGCATCGCAGCGACCGCAATAAAAAAGAAATCTTTAAAATGAAGAAAAAGTATTGATTTATTATTTGTTAAAACATAAATTTTCACAAGTTTTTTTTTCCAGCAAGCTTATAAATTGGAAAAATTCAATTATTATTGTACATGATTACACTTATTTGGTTACTGTTTGGCTTGCAACTTGTTCAAATTGCAATCTAATTGCTGTGGCAAGCGAGCTGCATATAATTTAATAATTTATTTAGTTAATAATTGATTTATTTTGTGTGTTTCCTTTCGCTTGCATGCATTTGCAATTGAATTTTTCAATATTTTATAATCGAAAAGAAATTTATAAGCAAATTAATTTGTTTTAGTTACTCATTTGTTGTTCAAGAGTGAGAAATATAGATATATATAGCTACTATTTATATAGCATAAACTAGTTGTGTATTATAAGCAACTTTAAATTTTAATTGCATGTTTAGCTCATGAAAGAGTAGCAACTTGGCCAGAAGAGTGAGCTAACTAACCTAAGATCACTCTTACACTACAGCTGTTCTCTTCCAAAATCTTTCTGTTTGATTTTCTCAAAATTTTGCTCATTTTTATGTCTTATATACATATTTATTAGCAGCTGCTCTGTTATATTTTTTAGCTAATTTATATTTCTTTTAAGAATTTGTTATTTTATTTATTTTTGGCAACGTTTGCATTCACACTACTGACATAGTTTTAGCTGTTTTTTATTTATTTATAGTTTATTTATTTATGTTCTAATTTTTATTAATTTGTTTGAATTTGTCTTTAATTGTTGTTTGTTTTGTATTTGTTTTTATGTTGATTTTTTATTAATTTGAATTTTTACTCATTTTAAAAGTTATTCAAATATGTACGTTTTCGCTCTCAAATGACGTCAGGCAAAAGCAAAATTAAATAAAAAAACAATAACAAAAAATAAATACATAAAATGTCATTTACTCGCAGTAAACAAAAACAAAAAAAAAAACAACAACAAAAAAATCGTTTAGCTATTTTTGTACACTTGGCATTAAATTCAATCAAAAATTATTTTCAAAAGAGCGCAAAAGAGCACAAAAGCAATGGCATTTGCTGCACTGCACACTGCATTAACCCACACATTTGGCTCTCATATGCTGCTTCATATATTTTTTTTTGGGTGGTGGCGTCGCATATAAAATTTTATACTCATCACCCACTCACGCTCAATTTCTCGCTCTTGGTATTTTAATTTTGTTTTTTTTTGTTTTTTTTTTTTTTTAATTTCTGATGTTGGCCAAGTGCATTTAGCCGACTAACGATCAGCAAGCAATGGCGTCGACTGCGCTGTTGATGTTGCTTTTCTTTTATTTAGTCACATGCTCTCATGCTGGCATATTATATCGCACTCACTCTTGCATATGTGTATGCATATGCAAGTACGAGGGTAGTTTGGCAAGTAATGTGTTTAATTAAAAGAAAATGCAATCGATTTTGTTTAATTTTGTTAAATTTTTTAAATTAAACTCGACATGCTTAATATTAAATTTACGCATTTAATGAAAATTCCTTGCAAATGAGTTATTTCTTTAAAAATTTTTTTTTTTTTTTTAGTATAAGACCGTTCATATCTAAATATTCTTTGATACTTCGATTCTTTGATCAGCGATTAAAGCGTTTAAGCTCCACTTTATAGTATTTCAGTGCGAAAAAAGTAATAATGTGTTAAGTGTATGCATTATTTGGTCCGTCGAGCCGGATATTTTCAAAAATAATATACTAAGCACCTCATTAAGACAGTAAATTTAGCTGCTATATATAGTTTTTAAGTGTGTTTAAGCCAATAAACTGTGAGTTGTATATATTTATGCATATTTTACAACTTTAAGACGTTTGTAAAATTGTTTTAAAGCACAAATTTAAGCAGAAAAGTGTGTTTGTGCCATTATATAAAGTACAGTTAGCTACAAATATATTATTTAAATGTATATTATTTAAATTTTGGCACTTCGAGCCGGTTACAAAACTATTCATTACTTGCCAAGCCACCCTCGTTTGTGCATAGCTATATATAAAATATGCATGTATTGCATTTGCAATTGTTTTTGTTGTCAACTAATCGCAAAACTATTTTTATTAATAAATAAAATGTTTGCATACGCTTTATAGTTGTTGTCGTTGGCTTCTCTGTCTCTCTCATTCGCTGATGCACGTTTTAATAGGTTAATGACACAAAATAACAACAACAAAGCAATGCATATGACTAGCAACTAACTTAATTGTTGTACTTATTTTAAAATATACTAAACTAAATAATTGTAATTGCAAATGCAACAACAACAAAAGCAATTTAAATGCATTAATGCAGTCTCGCGGCATAGAAAAATATATGCAAGCATCGTCAAACAGTAGAAGTGAGTGCGATGTAGTGCAAAGTGCATTTTAATTGTTTATATTTATTTGAAGTATATATATTTATATATATATATATATATGTGTGTGTGTGTTTGTCTGTGTTTTATATCTGCGTCACCTTGCAAACAATTCAACAACAAATAAAAGTGCAAGTAACTAATTATTGTATAGCATTTGAGTTAATTAATTAAATTTGAATATGATTTTTTTTAAATTGTTTTAATTAGTTTTTATTTATTTTTTTTACAATGTAAAATTTATTTATGATTTTCTGTGATTTAATTGTGTTATTTTGGTGAGAAGTAAATTTTTTAATGCGGCATGGTAGGGTATATATTGTAGTTGTGGCACAAAAAATGTATATTTTAAGTAAAGCTTTCAAATATTTTAATATGCTGCTTATAAACTGCAACCTTGTCTTATATATTAAGCTAGCATAATTACTTGTATTAATCCGGCTCGAAGTACCGTACTGCTTCATATTATTGGGTAAAGAAGTGTGTGCTTAATTAATTTTGCTCTAATTTATGTTAAATAAACACTTTACACACTTCTCTGCCCAAATATATCAAGCCATATGGTACTTCGAGCCGGCTACAAAGCATAATTTTTATAGTTAAATATATATGAGACAATTTTTATAGCTTTTTTTGTTTCTAGAAGAGTGTAATTAATTTAATTTGCACAAATATTTGAAGCTGTATGGTGCCTCGAGCCGGCTATAAAGCATAATTTTTGTAGTTAAATATATGAGACAATTTTTATAGCTTTTATTTCTAGAAAGTGTTACAACTTTTTAACTAATATTTAATATATTTAAATATACTAATTTTTTATATAACAATTCTTTCTCTTTTTAGGTATGTACACTTCATATGTATATATAAAAAATTTAAACTAAGCGGTAAGCTACTACCAAGGAAAATAAGTTCTCTCACTTTTTTTCTATAAATTTCAAGTTACTAAACAGCCTATTCAAACTTTCAGTTACTAGTACTAATCTAAACATTAAAACTACTCAGACTAAATAAATACAATTCAATTAAAAGCAGCGTCCAAACAAAAACCACAAAAAAAGAAAAAACTCAACTAAAAACAATGCCATCGAAAAATTCTTTCAACAAAAAAAAAAGTGGGTCAAAAATCAGCAGCAATTGTTGTATTTTTTTTTTTTGGGGCTGTCGACAACGTCATATATATGCCACATAAACTAAACAGAGCGAGGGATAGAGCAGAAGAAAAAACTTAAATTAAGATACGCAACGCACAGCACGTTCTTCAGTGCCCTTCCCAGATACAATCTACAACGCCGCCTACTGACGATATACCTTGGTCTTTTTTTTTTTTTTTTATATAAACAAGAATGCTTATGTTGCTCATTGTGGGCAGCATAAATCGTATCGAATCGACAGCAAACAACTTTCAGCTTTCTTTTCATCTCTTATAAAAAAATATTTTTTTTTTCTCCTTTGCTTGTTATTTTTTTTATGGAATTTTTATTTACATAAACATAAAAAAAAAAAAGATTCAACTTGACTTTTGGCACTGTTCAAATTTTTTCTTTTGTGTGATGAATTTTCTTCAATTACATACACAATTGCATATGCTACCTCGCTTGCGCTTGAGCTGTTTTATATGTGCTAGCTTGCTTGCACTTGTTGTGTCTTTCATTGGCTTTATTTACTTTGCATTTAGCTAAAACTTCAGCAGTAAAAAGTGAAGGTGGAAGTAAACGAAAATAAAGCATAATATTCTGGAGTGGGTATACAATTGTTGAAAATAGATCGATTGATAAGTAAAACAAATTTAGAAAATAATAAAAAAATGTTATTAGAAACTTTTGTAGCAGACCTTTTGTATAACGAACCATTAATGTTTACTGCTCATATTTCATAGCCAGACGCATGTCTGTGTTTTTTATGATATTTCTTCAATTGAATTTTCTTACTCAGTGAGCAGTACTAACTCTCCACCTTTCCAAAAAAAAAAAACAAAAAAAAATACAGAATCTGCTTGCACAGCTAAAACACGTGACCCCATAAAAAATATAAATAATTGGAGAAAAAAAAGTATTAAATTTAATTTTATTTTTTGAATATTTATTCTTTCTCTGCAATTGCAATCAGTGTCTGTCATCTACTCGTGTCTTCTCAACTAAGAACTGCAATAATTCATAACCAAAAGAAAAACCCATTAAAGCTTATCAGTTATCGGTCTTAAATTTCAAAATGCATTCCTTTGCCAATAGTCAAAGCTTTGTTTTATTAAAAAAAAAATAGAAAATTCTTCAAAAAAATTCGTTAAAGCGCCCGCCTGACGCATTAATTATCAAAGTCATCGAATCGAGTTAATTTCGATTCATGCAATCAAGCAGCAAATGAGCAAACGATCCGATTGCTGCCGCCGCCGCCACTGCCATATGTGCCTCATAGAATCAGCGTTGAAAAAAAAAAAGAATTTATTTTTATTTTATCAACAAATGAAAAGCGAAAAGTAGGCCACACAGTAACAGTAATTGAACACAGCAGCGGAATTGTTTAGACGGCGTTGTGCAGGTAATTGTATAAGTGAGGAAGGGGGAAAGGTGTTTAGATAGTGTAGGGTGTGTTTAGATTAATGTATTCAATGTGCTAAAGCTTGAAAACTATTTGAAAAGATTATTTAGTGTGAAAATCTTTCAATTTTCGTGACGCTTTCAGTTTTTTGTGACGTTTTTACTTTTTGTGATGCTTAAAAATTTGTAGTGTATCCTCGCTAAAACGTTTATTTCAAAAGCTTTCACTTTGCGGAGATGTTATCAATTTTCGTGCCGCTTTCACATTTCCGTGACGCGTTTACTTTTTCGGGATTGCCTTTATTTTGGTATATTCCCGCTAAAAATATTTCAAAAGCTTTTATTTATTCTCGATGTTCTGTGTTGATTTCACTTTTCGTGACGCTTACACTTTTATGTGAAGATCTTATTTTTTTGATGTATAAAAAATTGTTGTGAAGCCTCGCCTTAAATTTATTTGAAAGGTATACACATTTTCGACATGTTTTCAATTTGTGTGACGCTTTCAATTTTCGTGACGCTTTCACTTTTTTGCGATTGCCTTTATTTTGCTGTATTCCCGCTAAAAAGTTTATTTCAAAAGCTTTTATTTATTCTCGATGTTTTGTGTTGATTTCACTTTTCGTGACGCTTACACTTATTTGTGACGATCTTATTTTTTTGACGTATAAAAATTTGTTATTAAGCCTTGCATTAAATATATTTCAAAAGGATTCACATTTTCGAGATGTTTTCAATTTGTGTGACGCTTTCACATTTTTGTGACACTTGCACTTTTTGCGATTGCCTTTATTTTGGTGTAATCCTGTAATCCCTCACTACAAAAAGTATTTTGCTACAAAACCTAAAATTTTTGCCTGTTCTTTAAAATTTTTGTGAGACATTTCGCTTTTTTGTGACTTAAAAAAAATGTTTTTTTTGACTTTTGTTAGTTTAATACGACAGATTTATGAAAAATTTCTTATGCTAGATAAAACATTGTAACTGTAAATTGTTGTCCGATTTGTAACTCTCTTTCTATGAAACTTCAGTTAGCCACTGCCATAGCATCTTCACGCTTTGCATGCTGATCCTCATCATCCTCATCATGTTGCACACCATCAACTGTTGCTTCGAAGCAATTAATTTTCTCACGTATGCTATGCGTCACACACAATTTATGCGTTGCACTGCCCGCAGATTGGCTTTGGCCCAATTGGCATGCCGACTCCTTTTTCTCATCTTGCTGTTCAAAGCTCTGCGTCAATTGGAGTACATTAACACGCTCTAGGGATGGTTTAACAACTACCGTCGCATGCTGCATAGTTTCGTTGCCGCGTCCAAGTTCCTCAAATTTGCATATTAGATTCCTGATATTGCTATTCGAAGCTGCTTTGGTGACTTCAACATCTTTGGCATCTGCTTCGGACACTTCCGGCTCGTTTGCTACAGTTGCAGGTGTGTCTGGTGCAGTCAAATCCGGCTCGCTCAAGATCAGCTTGTTTTGTAATTGTAATTCGGTGATTTTCTGTTTCAAATTATCCAAATAGACATGCACGCATTCCTGTATGGACACCTCCGACGGTACACCGTCATCTGTAGTTTCGAATTTTTTAGACATTTTCTCGAATACAAAAGGAGTTACTTCATTGGTTTAGTGGGTTTTTTGTGAAACATATAAAAGTTTTCCGAAAATTTGGCAAGTACGTAGAAAACGGTTGAACAGAAGAAATTTACAGAGAGAAGATCTTTGAATTTAAATTTTAGAATATTTTTTTTTTTACATATTTTTGTGAAGGCCTACTGTGTTATTTTTAACTAAAATAAGTTCAAAAATTAGACATGCTTCAGTTGCCTAATTAATAATAATTAATTAATTAATATTGCATTGTAAAATTTCCCAGAAATTACGTATAATACAAGCAACTCATTGCTTTTTGTTTTTAATTTTGTATGCATTGAACGACACTTGCAGATCAAGGGAAAGAGAGAGAAATAAGCTCTGCATATGCCACTTACAGTTACTGTTTGTATTTGCCGCTCACTGTTAAGTCTGTTCTATACTCTCTTTAGCTTACACTCTTTCGCTTTTAATAGAAAAAAAATTAGATTCTTAAAAATCTTTTTCAAATTCCAAAAAAATCATTCGCTTACAATGCTATTAGGCCTATATTTAATTTAGATATCTGTACACCTAATATGAGAAAGTGCAAGCGACAGAAACGCCACACACACATATACACACACATATAAACACACATACACACACAATTTAGAAACGTGTGCGCCTTTTACTAAAACTAAAAATAAATAGTTTTGAATGGAATATTTCTACTTTTTTTTTTACTCCGCTGCCGTCGTTGATTACGAAAAAATTTCTCATATTATTCATACGCCGCGTTGTGCCGGCTGCGCTATTACGAAAGAAGCTTTTATCATATACAGTTATGGGGGCATACCTAAAAACACCTTTGGCCCGGAAAATAAATAAAAAACTAGAAAAAAATTAAGTTACGAAAGCATTCAATGAAGAAGCAGCAGCCGCACTACAAACTAATTAGCGCTTATTCACTCACACCTAGGCAGTCATATGCCATGCTTAATTTGATGCCGTTCTGTTATTTTTTTTTTTCGTGTAGGTGTTGACTCTATGACGTCGACGTCGCAGTCAGTCAATGAAGTGAAGAGCGCAGAGCGTCGAAAGAAATGCCCGAATTGTTTGTTGTTCTAGTTTTTTTAGTTTATCATACGTTTTTTTTTTTATTGTTTGTGGTTTTTTTGTATGCATATAACTATAAGTGTGTGTGTGTGTGTTTGACTGCGTGTGTGTATAGTTGGCCTAGTTTTAGCTTTCATTTGTCTTTTTTTTTTTTTTTGTTGTTGCTTTTTTAGATAGCAATTTGTACTGATTAGCAAGAAAAATGCGTGCAGCTTCTCGCTCGCTCGCTCACTCTCTGCAAATGCAAATGCTTAGCTTTTGTGTGCTCTCTTTTTTTTTTTTTTACTTGTTAAGATTCATTTCAATTGATAAGCATTGACATATTGTGGTGTGCTCTTGTGTAGCTGTGTGTGTTTGTATAGAACTGATAAGACTGAGAAGCGCATTTGAGCTGAAATGTATTAATTTTATTAAAGTTACAACAAATGCGAGGGTGGCATGAAAAAGTTTAGTAATTTGAAAAGTTTTTAAATAAAATTAATATTTAATACTCTACGTGCTATTGGACAACTTTATATATAGAAACAGCTGTTTAAAAAATACCAAACAGGGTGTTTATACTTGCAGGAAAATATTTTTGTACACAGGGTGTTGATATTACTCTAATAGCTGTGCTCAAAATGCCAAACAGGGTGTTTATACTCAAATAAATGCTTATATAATACTTTTAGCTTTGTAGGAAAATATTTTTTGTACACAGGGTGTTGATATTATTCTAATAGTTGTGCTCAAAATGCCAAACAGGGTGTCTACAAGCAGCAACAGTGGGCTTATAAAATATTTATTGTAGATCGTTTTTACTATATTTCCATATAAGAAATTGTTGTTGCGTAATTAATAGCATAGATTAATGCAGAGTTTACTGAAATATTTCAATTTTGCTTCCATATTTATAATACAGAACTGCTGGAATTTTTTTAGTATTTTTTTCTAACGAATCTCTACCATTAAACATTAAATCGTGGACTAATTTAGGGTGACCAGTGATCAATACAAATTATGTTCAATATATTTTCATACATAATTTGTATGTCTGTCTATCCAGCTGTCAGTTGTCTTGCGTTTCTATAATTCCTTCATTATTTATTATAGCCAATAGATTTGAGACACAAGTAACTATACTATTTAGCTCATATTATGGTATACAATTATATTATAACCAGTTTGATGCGTGTTAATTGCTGTACGCCCAATTTTTTTTGGGTCAAACTCTTGTGTGTGTATTTCTTGGGTGGCAATGAATTGCTTGACAGGTGTGGGTGAATTGATTTATATGTATAAATGGGGTCACCAAAAGTAAGCAGCTAACACACTGCCTTTTTAGATACTTTTCCGTTTAATTAGAATTTTGAAATTTACTATCGATTTTTAACAAAAAATACTTAAATTATTCCAATTGGAATACATACAACAACCAAATATTTACTTCATTATATATGCAAGCAACGACGAAGCGCTGAAAGTATTTTCTTCTTCATTTTTTTTTAGTCCCATTGGTCAAATACTTTTACTACAAGTAAATGGCCAAGAATTAATACAAGACACGCAAAGCAACAATCAACCTCAATTGGTGTTAGCCAGTCAACTATGAACTACTAAATAAATAAAATAATAAAAGAAAAACAAGAAATTGCTATTGGAAAACTTGGAATAGAACAGCTGACAAAGGCGACTCCGAAGCTATGTTCAAATTATATACGCGCACTTGTATCTACAAGTATTTCATGCACTGTTGCGTTCAGAAAAAAATAATACAATAAAACTATGCAATCCAAGACAGCTGCGCGCTATTAAAAATTCATAGTTCAGAGGTTGTAGCAACAATCAAAAGTTGAATGAACTGCTTAGATACATATGTACTACATGCATTATTAAAAAGAATTAATTTGCCGCATGTGTGCTACAATTTGTACTAAACAGCAAAAAAAAAAAAAAACTAAAAAGAAGTACTAAAAATGTACATAAAATAAAATGTATTAAAAGCACAAAATGCGACCCTGAACTTGACTTTTACAAACAAAAAAAAAAAAAAAAAACAAAAATTCGCACAGACACGTGAAAATCTATGCAATAAAATATATTTAAAAAAAAAATACGTAACCAAAACTAAAAGAAAATAAAAAACAAAAAAAAAACAACGACAATGGGGGGAAAAAATTTATAATTAATGATTTTATTTTTTAGTACAGGTTCGTGAACTCTTGGTCAAGTGTGAAGGTTAAATTTGTTGTTTTGCGCGTTGAACAATACAACTAGGAAATGCGAGTACAACTTTGTATTAAATCTCGGAAAAATAAAAAAAAAAACAAAAACAAATACATTTACATAAGTCACTCAAGCAAAAGATCATTAGTTGAGTTTGCTGCTGTGACGTTGTCTCGTCTCGTCTTATAAAGTAAAGCAACTTGTTTGGTTTTTAATTGAAAAGCTTGCAATTAGGTGTCTCATGTTGATTTTTAATGGGTAATAGGTTAAAGTATTTATTGCTTATCAACGAGAGAGCAATAACCCTTTTGTCTTATTGTTTTATAAGTAAGTTAAGCAACACCAACGTTTCAACAATGCTTGAAAAGCAATTAGAAATAGTAATTTTATAACAATTGTGCAGAATTTAACAAAATTTCAGCATTTAAGCTACACCAACGTTACACCAACGTTACACCAATGCTTAAATAATATGTTTTATAGTCTAAACAACACTTGATAAGCATGTTTTAATTGTTTTTAATATATGTTTAACAAAAATAGCTACATAAAGGATTCAACAATGCTTGAAAATTGCTTAAAAGTTGTTTGAAATTGTCGGAAACCATTTAAAAACTTTATTTTTTCTGCAAACTATGCATAATTTAGCAAATGTATTACATTTATGTTTCACCAATGTTACACCAATGTATAAAAACACCATATCTAGTCTTTCAACTAATTGTTTTGTTTATTAAAATTATTTTTAACATATTTTTTTGACAATAGAAGTGCAACAAGGCTTCAACAATGCTTGAAAATAGCTTATAAGTTGTTTGAAAATTTCGGAAACCATGTATAAACTATAATTTTGTGAACAAATTATGCATAACTTAGCAATGCTATTTCATTTAGGTTTCACCAATGTTTAAGAAACACCATATCTAGACTTTTCACTACTTGATAGGCATATTAAAATTGTTTTTTAACATATTTATAGAAAAAAGAAGTGCACCTAGGCTTCAACAATGCTTCAAAATTGTTTAAAAGTTTATATATAATAATATTTTGCTTAAAATTTTGCATAATTTATAAAAAAAATAAAGTATTGTTGCACCAATGTTACACCAACACCAATGTGTATAAAAAAGTATCTACTAGTTGAGTAAAAGTTTATTTAAAACAAAAATTTTCCTAAAATTTTGCACAATCTATAAAAAAAAAAATCAATTTTGTTTCACCAATGTTACACAACAACATTACACCAGTTTGTATAAAGTAGCTACTACTAGTTTTTTTCTGCATATAATCAAAATATTTTGCATAATTTTAACTTTGTGCATACAAAAGCAATATACATAAGTACACCAACGTTTCAACAATGTGTAAAAATCATTTAAATGTTTATATAAAACAACAAAAATCATTTATAGACTGTAAATGTCTGTAAATTATGCACAATTTAGCAAGCATATTTTATTAAGTTTACAACAACGTTTCAACAGCATTACAACAATGTTTTAATACAACGTTTAACAGTTTTCATTTAACAATTTGCATTTTATTAGCTTATGACAAATATTTTTAACATTGTTAATACAAAATCAAGTACACCAATGTTTCAACAATGCGTAAAATTATTAAAAAGTAGATTTTAAATAAAAGGAAACATATATAAATCATATATAACTACAATTTGTACAATATTTAGCCTATTTGTAACATTTAAACTACACCAATGTTACACCAACATTACACCAATATGTTAGTAAACTGTACATTAGTCTTCTTAACATTTAACCAGCATATTTCTATAATACAATACAAAAGTAATACACCAAGGCTTCAGCAATGCGGCGACCTTGATCAAATCAAAATAAATTCACATGATTTGCACGATTTGCAAACATAATTTTATAATTAAAGATTTTAACGGTAAATCAGCTACGCTCCCACCAAAAAAAAAATTTTATAAAAAATCAAAATCAAATCACAAAAAAAAAAAAAAAAAAAACCAAACAAATCAACTCAAAGTCAAACACAAAACACATAAAATGTGCGCCCAGATCATACATATGTCTTGGTAGAGGTTTTGACCTTTACCTTACGTAAAAAGTAAACATTATGTAATATGATATATTCGAGTAGGTAATACATTTATTCGCGAGTCATGCACACGAAACCATTTGATTAATGCGAATTTCTGCGGTCAACTCTAGTTCCAACAGCAACTCAAACTCAATCTCAACAATCACCAAAAAAACTGCGATGACGATGTCGAACTCGAGCGACTATTTTTGTTGCTTTTGTGTAAAAAAAAAACAAAAAAACTTTATTCTTTTATTTTCGCAAATAATGCCACAAGTCAATATGAAATATAAAAGAGCTTGAAGTACACACATTTTGATTTCAAGTACAAGTACACGCGAGACAACAAAAACAACAACAACAAAATAATACAATACAAAATTAAGAAGGCAAAAAAAAAAAAAAAAAATAATAAATAAATTTCAAGTACAAATGCCATTGGTGAAATATTCAATACTACAAAATTTATATATTTGGACGAGTGTTAAGTCAAAATTTTAAATCTCAAAAGCAAAAATAAACTTGAGTTCGGCACGAAAACGTGCAAAATTTGTGCCACAAATGCAAAACAATCCAACGACGTCGTTGGTTTCATGCGAAACTGAAATTTTTATAATTTATTTAGATTTAATTTCAATATAAATGATATTTTTTTTCGTAGCACTTGATCGTCTGTAAGTACAGTAGTCACTTTCTGCTGTTCAACTTGAAATTTCAGACGCGTTTCAATTCAATTCAAATCCATGCGATTCAGTTTAACTCGTCTGCAAATACTCGTTCAAGACACTCACTGACAGTCAGTCGTCTGGGCTTCATTGACACAAGTTTTTAGGTTTTTGTTTTTTTTTTTTTTTTGGAAAGAAATTTAAATTTCTGGCACGTTTTTGTGTTTATAATAAAACCAAAATTTCAAGCTGGAGAGTATCCAGTTATACCAAAACTTATTTCTATTATTTCGAATGACGCATATTGGGTTTAAACTGGACAAATTTTATACAATATAGCAGCTTCACGTTGGTGCAATTTTTCTATTATTTACGAAATATTGAAAGAACTTAGTATTTATGCTAAATAATTTAATTTTCTTAACATCGTTGAATAGCTGTAGTGTTGTTGAAACATTGTTGAGTTTCTCAAAAAATGCTGTAACACTGACTGAGCTCATTTATGACTTTTAGAATGTCTGCTGTAACTAAATATAACGCTTAGCATAATTTAAATACATTTAGCTTAACGTTGGTGTAAAGTTGTTGAAATTGTAGAAAAAGAATTGCATATATATGAACAACTTAAAGAAAATTTTTAGTCTTTTCTTTTATTTTATGTCAAAACAAACTATAAAATAATTTTAAAGCATTTTGGAAACATTGTTGAAACGTTGTTGATTTTTTAAAAATTTATTTAGTGCACAAAAATATTACAAAAGCATAGGCCTTTATAAAACAATACAAAATTAGTAATAAAAACTAATATAAAATGCTGTAGAAACATTGGTGAAACGTTGTTGAAGGAAATTTTAAACAAATAATGTTTAAAAATATTTTAAATACATTTCTGAACTAAAGAAAAAATTTAAAACACATTACAAACACATGCATGAAATCTTAATGTAATATTGGTGTAAAAGAAATAATAAAATTTAGCGAAATCATGTACAAATTGTAGAAAAATATGGTGTTCATGAAATTTAAGCACTGTTATATATTTTGTATATGTTTTTTTATTATAAATAAAACAAGTAAAACATTATTGCTGTCGATTTTTTAACAATTGTTGAAACATTGGTGTATATGCCAGCATAAATAATGAAAATTTTAGTGAACTTTGCAACTGTAAGCTATAGAGAATTTATATAAATGACTAAAATAACAACAATTTCTACAAATTAATGGAAGCATAAATACAAAATAATTGTTAAGCGTTGGTGTAGCATTGGTGCATGCATTAAATAAATTAAAAAGCTATTGAAGAAATTTCGTGTTGTAGTAAAGTATTAGTCTTGCTATTAAGCTGCTTGTTAAATTATTTTTAAGCATTTTTAGTACATAGATGTATTATTTTTTCATTGGTGTAGTATTGGTGCATGCAATAAAGAATTTGTATAGCTAATGAAGCAGTTTTCTAAAGCAAGAAATTATTATTGTTGGCATTTAATTGTTTTTGAAAGTAATTTAAAGCAATGTTAGATACATTGGTGTACTAATTTTTCATTGGTGTAACATAAGTTAATGCAAAAAACTATATCTAGAACACTTAAAACCATTTTACAATAAAATTAATTATTATTGGTACTATGACGCCAGTTTAATAAATCTTTCAAAGCATTGTTGAAACGTTGGTATACTAATTTGATGTTTATTTAAAAAAATTATAATTTTGTAAAGCTAGCAAAGCAGTTTTGAAAAGCAGCAATGTTTTGTTCTTGCTGTTTAGTTGATTTTGAAAGTAATTTAACACATTGTTGAAATATTGGTGTACTAATTTATGATAGAGCATGCTACAAATAATTTCTTGTGCTCTTAGAAGTATTTCGCAATAAAATATTGTATTATTGTTACTATTAAGCAGGATTAACAAATTTTTTAATTCATTGGTGTACTTATTTTAGGTTGATTTATGCATGAAACACCTTTTAAGTGTAATAAAGCCGTTTTGAAGTGTAGGATAGTAATTTTTTAATGTTTAGTTAATTTTGGAACATATTTTAAAACATTGTTGAAACATTGGTGTACTCATTTTTGCTTATTGAAATCCACAAACAATTTCTAGCGCTCTTAAAGCAATTTGGCAGTGAAGTTAACTATTATTGTTACAATTTGCTGGTTCAACAATTTTTTTAAAGCATTGTTGAAACATTGGTGTACTAATTTCACATTGATTTATGCACGAAATTTATTTATTTTAAACTGTTCTAGCAATTGTATAAGCAATTTTAACATGCTTAAGCCGGTTCTAAAATGTTTTCGTAGCATTGGTGAAACGTTGGTGTAGTTATTTCTTTAGTAATTGATATTATTTGATATATACTAAATGCCATTTTCAGTATAAATTGTTGAATATGCATGAAACACATTCCTTTGTTGCAGTTTTTCACAGAAATCGCGTTATATATTATTTTTTTTGCTACTTCATTGTTTTCACTTGTTTTTTTGTTTATTTATAAATGTCACGCTCTCCCTCTCGAGGCTTATCACACTAACATTCAAGATAATGTACGCCCGTCGCATTCTATAGGTTCTATTTATTTTTTCGGCAACTGATAACACAGTGGCACAGAAACGCGTAGTTCGAATTGAGGTTAAATACAAAGTATTGGTGACAATAACGCGCTGTGATTGTTTTTTTTTTAAGAATAAATAGTTATATAGCGCATACATTTTTCGGGAACCAAACTGATAATAATGCACATTTGTGCTAGTTCTCTATATATTTTGAGCACAGAATTTTTGCTTCATATCGTACAGATGTATGTGTATATATGTATATTATTTTTGCAAAT
This sequence comes from Leucophenga maculata, assembly GCA_035044805.1. Classification (NCBI taxonomy): domain Eukaryota; kingdom Metazoa; phylum Arthropoda; class Insecta; order Diptera; family Drosophilidae; genus Leucophenga; species Leucophenga maculata. Next base: position 2,329,578 of record JAWNNP010002290.1, read on the forward strand.
TGATAAGATAAGCCACAAGTCTTGAGTCAAATGAAAGCGAAATGTTTTGCTTTATAGAATATTTTTTTGTGTTGGAGTTTATTGACATTTGTTAAGTGTATATTGCATGCCGTTAATTGCGTTTTAGATTTTTGTATAATGTAAAATTTTAAAAGCAACTGCTGCGTGTCGGGGTCACCAATGCAGGTTGTATTATTATATATATGAAGTAAGCATGCTGTGAGAGCTTCCTAAAGTAATTAATGACATAAAGAATAATATTTAATAAATGCTTTTAATAATTAGCCATATTTTTCGGGGTCACCAATATGCCAATATGCTCTTTTTCACTAAACAAATAACAAATTAATGTCAAACTACCATTCTAAGCCTGCTAACTAAATACAAATTAGGCTTAAAGGCTTTCATGTCACACATATAGCAAAACGCATCATTTATCAATTTGTTTTCTAGGTTAAACCATTTTTTTTTTATTTGGCATGGTGCAACCTTGTAACATTTTCTAGCAAGCAAATAACTACGCCCAAAAATAATCATTTATTATTGCCAAAAAAAAGTAGAAATAACAAATTGCAATAATATAAAATAAAATAAAAGCCTTCACAGTACAAAAAAAAAAGTTCCACCTACAATCATAATAAAACACTAATAAAGCTCATACAAAATAAAGCATATAAAATTATTTTTATTAATTTAATAGCAAAAAAATAAAAAAAAAAAAACAGTGGCTTTCGAAAATAAATCAAATATTTCGACCTTCACTGAAAAATAAATCGATGCGATTTGCAGCTAAAATTCATAGAAAACCTGCCTATTACAGTCGATAAAAATAGTAAAAATAAAATTTCGAAACGCAACACTTATGAAAGCCCCATTAAAACTTGATCAATAGGCACTCGCAATTTTTTTTTTTAATTACTTGTACAACTTTCGCAAATTGTTTGGCTAACTACGCGTAATCACAGCCGCAAATTGTCATCATCAGCCAGCAACAACAACACAAAACATCACCAACGGCGCCCACATGCGTTCCAAGCGCGTTTGGCAACTTTCTTTTTATAATTTTTAGTCATATTTATTGACTGACGACGACGACGTCTGATACTTGAAACATCGAAACTACTCCTCTACACTTGAAAATTGTGCGTCGAATTGTGTGGCAGCCATGTAGGAGATGCTTTGCGGTTGGTTACTGAAAGAAAGCGTCGTCTGAGTGTGTCACTTGACAGCATAGAAATTAAGATAGGCTTTTTAATTGTAGACTATACTCAGTTATTTGTTTAGTCTATTCCATGGTGAAGTGCTTTCGATGACAAATTTTGAAGTTAATGGTTTTTTTTTTTGAGTTACACCAACGCTCAACAATTGTCTCAAGTATTGGCAAAACTTCATCAATTACTTTCGTAATGCATTGCCAATGAATCATAGGTTTTTCCAGTTTATTTTCCAATATTTTAAGCGATGAAGTTTTCAAACAGCTTCTTCAAAAGTTTAAATTTGCTGATGTTCATACCATATTTTGTTACACCAACGTTACACCAATGCTTTACGAAGTGTTTCAATTAACTTTAAATTGGATTTCTATTAAATATTCAAGTTTATTTTTTATTTTAAAGATTCTACAACACTTTAAATGTTACACCAACGTTACACCAATGCTTTACGAAGTGTTTCAATTAACTTTAAATTGGATTTCTATTATTTAATAGAATTATTTATTATTATTTAATAGAATTTAATTGGATTTCTATTATTTAAGATACTTTTTTGTTTTAAAGATTCTTCAACACTTTAAATGTTACACCAACGTTACACCCATGCATTACCAATGATTTTAAAATATGTGAACTTACATTTCATTCACTTTTTTTTAGATTCAATAGTATTTTTACAATATAATAAGCTACAACGTTACACCAAAGTTTCACCATTGCTTTAAGAAGAGTTACAACAACTATTTTAAAAATATTTTCAATTTCATTAACATTGAATTAAGATTTCCTCAATACTTTAAACACATTTTTTTTATTAATGCTATACCAACGTTTCACCAATGCTTTATTAAACGTGTCACCTACATTTAAGTAGGTTTCCATTAAATTCACATTATTTTTCAAAATTATTGTAGACTTTAAAAAAAAAATAAATGTTATAAATGCTACACCAACGTTTCAACAATGCTGTCACCAAATGTGTCACCAACCACTTTAAAATAATTTTCCATTTAAAATATAAATAGTTTTCAAAGGACTTCAACACTTTACCAAAGTTTTTTATATCAATGTTACACCAACGTTACACCAATACTTTACCAACGATTTTAAAACATTTTCACTTTTCAATAACTTTATTTGGAAAATGTTTCACTACTTTTTGTAACATACACCAACAAGTAGATTTCTTATTATTTTTAGGATATTATTTTACAAAAGCCACACCAACGTTTCACCAATGCTTTACCAAGTGTATTACTAACAACTTTAAAATAGTTATCCATTAAATGTATATAATTTTCAAAGTTCTTCAAGATTTAACCAATATTATTTTTAAATAAATGATACACCAACGTCACATGAATACTTTCCCAATGATTTAAAAATAATTTTACATTTCAATTAGTTTATTTTGAAGGTGCTTTACTACTTTTTGCTACATATTTTATGCAAATGCTACACCAACGTTTCAACAATGCTTTACAGAACACAATACCGACGATTTAAAACAGATTTTCAATTGAATTTACTTTACTTAAGAGATTTCTTATTACTTTTCCAACTTTTTTGCTACAAATATTACACCAACGCTACACCAATGTTTTGCCAAGCGTTTCATCAGTGACCTATAAATTAATTTACATTTTATTCACTTTATTTAAAAGTTTTTTTTTTTTAATATTATACCCAAATTAATACTATAAATGTCACACCAACGTTTCACCAATGCTTTAAAAAAGTTACTCCAAAGAATTTAAGAAAAGTTTGCACTTTATGCATTTAGTTTTTAAGAGTTTTTACTACTTTACCAAATTTTTTTTCTATGAATGGTACATCAACGTTTTAACATGTCTTCAATAAAATTTACACCAACGATTTTAAGAAAGTTTTCTTTTTATGCATTTAATTTCTAAATTTTTTACTGCTTTACCAACTTTTTTTGTTTCTATTTAAACTACACCAATGTTTCACCAATACTCTACAAAACGTTTCACCAACGACTGGATATTGTTTTTGCATTTAATTGAAGTTGATAAACTAGCTTAGCTGAGTTGCAGACTTATATCTTCAACTGTTTTAAAGTATCTCCATTAATTTATAAATTTATATTTTCTCATGAAATACTAAGCTGCTAGCATCTAAGTCGAAAATGTTTACCAAAAAAGAAAAAAGAAGAATTGCTTTATTTTGCCAAACTCTTTAGAACTTGTCTGTCAGCATTACTAATCAATCAGTTTGCGCACATAGTTCTTTGCATTAGCATAAAAAAAAATTATTAAATAAATTTTTAAAAAATAAAACTTAAAATTAATACCAAAACTAAATAGATAAACCCGCTCATTAAGGTTATTAAATTAATCACATAATAAAAAGCAGAGAGCGACACCGAAACGAAAGACTTAGAAAAAAAACTTGTTTAGTAGAATAGAAAAAAAACTGACAGCTATTCTTTTTTTTTAAAGCTTTTTACTATAATTTAGAGAATATTTATTAAATTTCAGGTAAAAAAAAGTTTAAAAAAAAAAATAGTTTGTCACGGCAAGAGTAAAAATTAATAATTATGATTGTTCGCTTTTATTATTATTAATTTTTTTCTTTTCAGTTACTAGTTAAACTTTTTCATTATGAATTTAATATACAGTGTGAGTGAGATGGCATATTAGTGTGTGAGTGAGATGGCCTGCCACGACGCACTATAATTTATGCTGCTAACAACTATTTCGCGCGTTCTGTTATTATAATATATATGTATATGGTAAATCCAGATTTTGTTGTTGTTAGAACTTTTTTGTTACTTTACATGTGATTTTTTTTTCTATTTTTTTTTTTTTTGGCTAAAACGTTCATTGACCCCTGCGTTCAAGGTTAAATGCTTGATGCGTAATAAAAATGAGTTAACCAAAAAAGAAGTAAAAAAAATAAACTTATAATAACAACTAGCGTAAACGTAGCAGGTTGCTCATAAAATATATAGCAACAAAAATTTTACTATTATTTTTACTATTTCACAAATAGTTTTTTTTTTTTAACAATTTTTTTGCTTCGTAATCGTTTACAATCACAAAAAAAAAAAAAAATAGAAACTGCTCGAATAATCATTAGCAAAACGTGCACACATGCCATTTGATTTCTGAATTTGATTCTATTTTCTTTTGTAATTATTTTTCTTTTGTTATTCTAGAACCTTTTTTGCTTGAAATGTATTTTTAGAGATTTATAAATTAGATAGTTTCTGGGCTTCGAATTTGCTATATGAGGTCTCTATAATACCTTAAGAGTAAAGTTTAGTAACAAAATTGTTTCATAAAATTAGAATGCCACAAAAGCTATTTCACCAATGCTTCACCAATGTTAGCTTATAATCATTCAAAATTTTTATAACAGTTTATACATTTCAAACAAGGCTTCACCAATGTTATATATCAACATTAAAACAAAAAGACCTTCCAATCTTATTGGGTATATCTACTACAACGCCTCATCAACGTACTTTTTTCATTATTTCTACAAAACTTCACTAATGATCTGGGTTAAATACCTATCCAACACTTTTCTTTGTTTTCTCACTTTCTCTAAATATTAATCCAACATTTCGAAAACGCTTCACCAACACTTTACTACTCATTTCACACAAATTCTAAAAGTCTTCGAACTGCTCTCTTACATAGTCTCATTATTTCAACAATGTTTAAAAAAATTCTTCAGCAAGACTTCACAAATAATTTCAAACAAATTCTGAATGCCTTCTTTCTGGTCTCTCACATTGTGTAAATATTTCACCAATGTATAAAAAAACTATTCACAAAGTTCAAATGTCTTCTTCATGGTCTCTTTTGTATGATTTCACACTAAAAGTCTTCTCCCTGGTCTCTCACATAGTGTAAATATTTCACCAACGTTCTAAAACGTCAACGTTCTGGTCTCTCCCATAGTGAAATTATTTCACCAATGTATAAAAAAAACTATTCACCAATACGTCACTAATGAGTTCACACAAAGTCTAAATGTCTTCTTCCTCCCGTTTCGTTTGAAAAAAGTTTCACCAACACTTCTATGATGGTTTTCCACAAAATCTTAAAATCTCCAAAACGCTTCTAAAGCTTTTATTCAATAAATTTTATCAGAAAACATTGCCAAAACTTTAATAAGTAAAGAAACATTACACCAACGAAACTCCAATGCTTTCCAAAAACTTCTCAAAGGATGTCTCACATAGTCCGAAATGCTTTTAAGCCATTTAATCAATGACCTTTCATAGTTCTTACATCTACTAACCTTCAATATTTTTTCTTACATATTCACCAACGTTTATTATTTTTTTATACTAAATATTTCTTTTTCAAAAAAAAAAAGTTTAACTAAGAATTCTTAACAATTTTACCAACATTTGCCACGACATTTCGCAAAGACATCACCAACGATTCATTAATTTTTTACTAATACTTCACTATGTTCGCTCAAATAGTCTAAATGGCTCACCAAAGCTTCACCTTAATTATGAAACTAAAAGACCACTCTACACCAACGAATTTTTAATACTTTTTCTTACATAATTATTTACACCAAAAAAAAAAAAAAAACTTCACTGAAGATACTTCAACTCCTTATCAATATCTCGCCACTGTTTGCTTACATATTCTTACTGCCTCAACAACGCTTTTGACCAATAATTCTTTCTCACATAGTCTAAACGTTTCACCAATGCTTCTCTGAAACTTTAAATTAAAAGAAGTCCTTCATCAACGACTCACTTGTAGCTCTGCAAATAAGCATCGTAAGTGAATTAATTGTCATTTCACCAACTATCTTCTGAAAGCATCATTTAACTACACCAATATTAAAAATTTTCTCCAATGCACAACTTATAAAGAAATTTTTATTAAATGCTTCATATTCATATCTTCAAAGCATTCACCAATGACTGCTTAAAATTTGTTTTCTCTTTACCCCAAAAATTCTCCAATCTTTTTTAAGGTTACACCAATGTTTTAGTATTAATTTTTTTAACATTCTGCAATGCTTCCAATTTTTCTTCTTTTGTTATATGCATCACCTCTAGCTTCCAATATCAAATGTATCTCAATTAAGTGTTCTTTACACCACTGATGCTTCACCAATCAAAACAAGTAACCATCATTTTTTTGTCGGCAGTCCAAATATGGCTTTTGTTTATTTTGTAGTCTGTGGAGTATTTATTTACTTTGCCAAACAATATTATTTTATTATTTTAACACCATGTGCTGACCAAAAATACTCATTAAAAGCCAGGCTCATGTGGCGCTTTTGTATGGAGGTGAAGAGGTGAAATAAAAAAAAATATCAAAATTAAGCAAAATACATAAATATTTCGGCTTTAATATAATTCAATTCTTTGAGCATGATTTTTTATATTTTAATACAAAGGCTTGAATATATATTTTTTTTGCATTTTTTGCTCATTTTTGCTTTTTTTTTTTTTTAAATAACAATGAGGTAATCAAGTGTGATTTATTATTTATTTTTCGTTTTTTCTCTTTCGAATTGTTCTTTTTTGTTGGTGTTGTTGAGCCTATACACATTAAACTAAGATAAAAATCGTATCAAGATACAAGTAATATATATATAGACGTACATAGTCGTGATAGATTGTCTTTTAGAATTCAAGACTTTCAAATTAATTTTACTCGTACGTGATTTGGTTTAAATTCAAACGTGTGCCGTATAATTTTTTGACATTGAAGTTTTTTAGAAATTGTTTTGCTAAAATTTGGTAGTGGAACATGGCATTGTAATTTATACTGTTCAACTTTTGTGAATTTATATATTGGAAACAGCGCAGACGTTGAAATTTGGTACTTCGAGCCGGATTATGCAATATAATGAGGGTTTATAGGCTTAGAAAGGGATGTTTTGAATAAATTTATAAGGCGAAACTAACATATTTTCGACTAGCAGTGTGCTGCACTAGTGTAGGAACTGCATAATTTAGTTCATTTGGTACTTCGAGCCGGATTATGAACAATGTTGAGGGTTTATATGCATACAAGAAGATGTACTGAATTAATTTATACACAAATATTAACATATTTTCGCCTAGCAGGGTGTTGCAGTAATGTAGGATATCTATTTTACAGTTCCCTTGGTCCTTCGAGCCGGATCATAAAAAATACTGCGAGCTTATATGCTTAGACAAAGAAATGTTGAATTAATTTGTAGCGTAAAACTAACTTGGTATGCTGCACTAGTGTGATAAATGCATATCATAGTTCCCTTGGTCCTTCGAGCCGGGTTATGAAAAGTACTGTGGGCTTATATGCTTTGAGAAAGAAGTGTTAAATTAATTTATAAGCCAAAATTAACTGTTTTTCTAATAGTGTGCTGCAGTAATGTGGAAAATCTACATTATAACTCTTTTGGTCCCTCGAGCCGGATTATAAATAGTACTGCGAGCTTATATGCTTACTAAGAGAATTGCTGAATTGATTTTTAGCACAAAATGAACATATTTTCTGCTAGTAGTGTGTTGCAGAGGAGTGAGAAATCGTTATTGTAGTTAACTTGGTCCTTCGAGCCGGCTCATGAAAGCTTATATGTTTATATGCTTAAATAGATAAATGTTTTTATTTGCGTCTATGTTTCAGCAGGCCTAAATAATTTTTTTATGCTCTAATTTTGCTACTAACTAATAAGCTTCACCGCGCCAAAAAGCCTCAGCGGAACTTCATGTTTCTCGTTTTATCTTCAAATTAATGTCACGCATGCCTACAAACTACTTAAAAACTCATAATTAAGCGCAACATACGAGCAAAACGAATCGAAGAAGTATGCGAAAATTAAGTAGAGGACCATCATTAAGCATACTTTATGTCATATTCAAAGAATATATTTCAAATTTATGTCTCCACAACTGGAAAAGAACCGAAACTTGAAAAAGACTGGTAGCAACAAAAAAAATCAGCTAATTAATTCAATGTCGTTGTTGTAGTTGGGGATGATGATGATGATGATGTTGGTGATACTACCAAAAATATTTGCAAAAAGAAAAGACCTGAAAAGTAGACTCTTCAAGGGATGCCAACAGCAGACTGTGGCGCATATTAAAAGGCATAAAATTAAATTTAAATACCAGCGTTTTTTTTTCTCTCCAGTTTTTTTTTTGTTTTGTTAAAAGCCGCCACGGCAACGCTTGTCTTTATATATATATGCGTCTTTTTTTTTACAATAAGACTTTTCAGTGTACTTCCCTTTCATTTTGTCTTATTCGGCCAAGTTTTTTTTTTAATACGCAATTCAACACGCAATAACAGACTGGCAAAATGCGCAGCGCATGCGCAACTGTCTGAGTGACTGTCGAGCTGTGCTGTTCGTTCTTGCTTTTTAGACTTTGAGCAGTCTGGCGCGTCAGTCAGTCTGTCTGTTAGACGCTTAAATTGCCAACATTTGTGCGTTGCCACTCTTTTTTAGCCATGGTTTTTATTAAACTTGGCATTCTAAGTTTTTTGCTTTTGTTGCTCAGCTGTCCTCTGCTTTGTATATTGTGTATTCTTTCACGATCTGCTGTTGTTGTTTTGACTTTAATTTCCGCATATAATTTAGATCTAGTATCTTTAGTTCTACTATGTTTTTTTGCTTAGACTTCTTTCTTTTATATTTTTTTCACATTTCCTTTAATTTTACTTTTTTTTTGCTTTTATAAGACTTGGTAGTCATGCCACGCTAGAACGCTTCATAGCTTTCGCTGTTGTTGTGTAATAAAAGTCTAGAAATTATATAAAAAGAACGATTTTTTTTCAGGAAAAACTATCACGCGCTTCAAATTGTTTGTCGCTAGCACAATTATTTATAATTTGGACTTGAGACTTAGAAGTTTTTGTGGCAAAAAGTTTTATAAAAATGATTTTATTTATACTTTAAGCAAAAAATACTTAGAAGATCTTTATTCCAAGTTTAAAAAGCTTTTTTTTTATTATAAATAAAAATTTGTATTTATGTAAATGAGGAATACAAATTTGAAGCTGCTATGAACCATACCAATTTTTTAGAGTTCACCAAAGTTAATAGAAACACCGCAAACAACTTTTATATTTCACCACACCATGTTGAAATTTATTTTGAGTCTTAACAAACGACACAAAATAGTTTATCAACTCAAGCACAAGCATGCTAAATATACAATTCAACATACCGTGGTGAAATTAGATATAAGGTGAAAATAAAAATTTTTAGTAAGTAATATGAATAAAAGCTGGTCTGAGTTCAAATTTTGTTTTACAATTAAATTTTATTTTTTAATATAAAGGAAGCACACTAACAACTTCTCTTTACTACGTTTTAACTTAAAAATAGCTAAGAAGACATTTGTTTCGGGTTCAGAAAATGCTTTGTAGACGAATATGTAGGAAAATATTATACACAACTGTAGCACCTTCCAAACATGTCATCTTAAGTTGAGGAAATTAATAAAGCAGTCAGCATAGCTTGTATATAAAACACTTGGCAGCACTTTTTAATATACAAACTTTGTAGATGAATATGTAGGAAAATACTATACACAACTGTAGCACCTTCCAAACATGTCATCTTAAGTTGAGGAAATTAATAAAGCAGTGAGCGTGGCTTGTATATAAAAAACCCTTGGTAGCACTTTTTAGTATGCAAACAGGAAATCGCAGCAGCAAACACTGCTTGACTTTCCATTACATTTAAAAATTATTTTTTTTAAGTTTTTTATTTACAAATTCTCGGTCTTATATAGCCTCATAGCCACATATCCCTTTTTCAAAATTTTTGCGCTTCATTAACTTACTACACGACTTGCTGTGACACAAACATTTCGTCACACTTAATGATCTTCTCTTATCCTTGCATCTTATTAAGCCTGCAACGCTTCATTATAAAATTCTTCACCACAACACTCAATTATTTCCGAATTTTACAACTTAATACAGAAAATTTAATGCAATTTTGTCAAATAAACACATCTAACTGACTTGAAAGTGCTGCCAACCTCTTCCGGTTATTCGACAGAATGCGATTATATCGAAACGCATTTGCAGACCAGCTGCTGCTTGCAAAGAAAAGTAAAAAAGAACAATAAACTAAAAAAACAGAACAGCAGCCTGCAACATATACGAAAATTTATTTCAATCCTTTAAGCACTAATTTTAAATTAGATTCCAATTGGGCTCAAAGTTTCAGCTAAGTTATAGCCACAAAAGTAGCAAATGGCGGCCGGCAGCTGTGTTGATATGTGTCCTGTTTCTAAAGAAACCCACAAGGAATTTTTAAATGTGGTGGCATTCTTTATGGTTATAGGCACAAACTGCATAGCATCTGCTAAAAAATTTTATATAGAAAAAAATATATATGTATTGATCGGTTTTTTATATTTCGTTTATCAAAGTCGCCGCAAAGCATATTCTCGATTTTTATCGTCTTAACAAGTTTTGGCATTTGAAATTTAATTGGGTTTGGCTTTGGCTTTGGCTTTGAGCACATATAACAGGTGTCTTTGCATAAATATTTTCTTTATTAGACTCCAAAGCTTTCTTAACATGTTTTTTTTATTATTTTTTGCTAATTGAAATATTGTCATTCGCTTGTTTAATTTTTTTGCCATACAAAGATGTTTGATTGTTTAACAATTAACACTTGAAAATAAATAAAAAAAAAATAAAAAAAATTTTTTAACCCAGTTTTAAAGCTTTTTTGAGAAAATATTGCTTGGAGAGCCTATATATTATTATTAAAGATTTTTTTTTGTGGTGGGTTGTAATTAATTTTTTTGTTTAAATTTATTTGATATTAATTTCAAAATTTTTTTTTTAAATCGTACAAAGACCCCTCCCCCCCACGTATAAAAGTTTTTTAAATAAATATAAATATTTAAGATTAATAAAATTTATTTCTTTCTTTTCTTTGCAGGTATGTGTATATGTCTATAATGGATAACATATAAAAACCGTTAGATCTTGTAAGTAGCTATGACATAGAACTTGAATATGATATAAAAAAAAAAACTGATGGAAGAGAAATCGCTTGATTGAGAGAGAATCAAAGAGAGACACAGAGAGTAATTTGAAATACTGGAAATACTTTACTGGTTTTCTTAATAGTTTAAAAAGATTTAAAATAAAGATGATCAAAGCTAAAAGTAGCGACATGCCAAGCATAGAGAGAGAGAGAGAGAGTGTCAAGAAGAGCAGTCTGAAGTACTAAAAATTAATTGCGGTCAGACTATGAAGTTCAGAAGACAATCGTCTCGAAGTAATCACATTCGTTCTTGCTAGCAGTGGCAACTTTCATTTCTAATGAACAATAAACTATGGAAATTCAGCAAATTCTTATGGCGCCTGAGCAGGGATTTTTTTTTTTTTCAAATAAAGTTTAAATCTCATGGCGCCCGAACAGGCAAATACCTTATAAATTGATGAAATTGAAATAATATTAAATTCTCATGGCGCCCGAGCAGGTTTATTTCTTAAAAAGTATAATTGTTATAAATTAAAGTTCAATTATCATGGCGCGCTTAAAAAGTAATAAAAATTAAATAATTTCAAATTCCCATGGCGCGCGAGCAGGGATGCTTCTTATAAAGCTTATTTAACTTAAAATTAAATAAATTTCCATGGACCCCAACAGGCATATATGTACTCATAAAAAGTGATTTTATATAATTTACTTGAAAAAAGTAAATTTCTAATGGCGCACGAGCAGGGCTAGTTCCTAAAAAGTTTAATTAACATAAAATAAATACAATTCTCATGGCGCCAATGTCTTAAATAGTGATTATATTTAATTAACTTAAAATAAAGTTTAATTCCCATGGTGCCTGAGCAGGGTTACATTTAAAAAACGTGCTTATATGTAATTAACTTAAAATAAAATTGCATACTCATGGCGTCAGAGTATTGATATTTCTTACAAAATAGATTTAACTTAAAAAAAAAAGCTGAATTCTCATGGCGCTCGAGCAGGAATATATCTAAAAAACATTGACATACGAAATTTTAAATTTTCATCGCCCGAGCAGGGAATTATATAAAAAAAAAATAATGTGCAAAATAAATTAGTTGAAATAAAGTTCAATTGTCTTGGCGCTCGAGCAGGGCTATGCCACACAAAGTATAGTTTACTTCAAATAAAGGTTAATTCTAATGGCGCTCGAGTAGGAATATATTAAATAAAAAAGAATGTATAAATTACTTGTTACAAAGTTACATTGTCATGGTGCCCGAGCAGTGATATTTATCAAAAAGTTTAATTAACTTCAAATAACGCTGCATACTTATAGCTTGCAAACAGGAATTTATATAAAAGAAAGTGATCATATATATTTAACTTGAAATAAATAGTTAGATTCCATTGGCGCACGAGCAGGGATATATGTATTTAAAAAACTGCTAATATATAATTAATATATAATTAATATTTAATTTAATTCTCATGGCGCATACGTAGTGATATTTCTTACAAAATTTATTTAATTTACAATATAGCTGAATTTTCATGGCGCCCGAGCAGGTATATTTATTACAAAGTTTAATTAACTGAATTCTTATGGCTTCCAAGCAATAAATATATATAAAAGAAAGTGAAAATATATATTTAACTTGAAATAAATAGTTAGATTCCATTGGCGCACGAGCAGGGCTAATTCTTAAAGCGTGTGTATCTCTATTTTACAATACACATACATTTTGTAAGCATTGTTGCTACATCTACACTACATTTCTTACATAGTTAACTCATTTTAAGATACATATATCACTGAAAAGTAGAACTTCACACACATATATATATGAAAAGTCATCTGTTAAAGTTGAACTACTACTCGCACTTAATTGCGCTGAGACTATGAAATCATACTACAAACTTAAACTCACAACACTTTTTATTATTTTCGGCCAGATCTTGACTTATAATTAATTCCAATTCACTTGTTTGTGTTTTTACAACACCATCAACATCATCAACAACAACACCGTCGCCGTTGCCGCCGCCAAAAATGATTAATGATTAAAATGAGCAAAGGTAAAAAATTATTATTTTTCTTACCGCCTGCTGGAACTGCTGTGTTGTGCAAAAAAAAAACAAAAAAAAACAAAGTTCTCTCCACACAAAAAAGGGAAGTTTAGAATTTCAGCAAAAAAAAAAAAAATTATATAAAAATAAATTTAGATGATATCATATCCACAAATGCACAAAATAATTAAGCAACCATGAACTTCTCAGCCTAATTTGTTAATTTGCTAAAAAATTTGCCAGTTTGACAGATATTTGTCAAAATGCAGTAGTAGAATTTTTTTTTCTTTTTGCATATATTATACGCAAAAGGAAGTCACAAATAAATGAAACGAAACGAAAGCCAACTGTCAAGCAAAGACACCAAAAATTTTGATTTATAGGCTTGCATATTTTCTGTTATACTATATAAAAGGAAGGCATGCAAAGGAACTCACTGTTCAAGGCGCAGTCTGACGCTGTCGGAGACAATTTACGTTTGACATTTGCATTTGAGAAGTGTGTTGCAAGTTCTTTCTGTCTGTCTGTCTGTCTGTCTGCCATAATAATTTGCAAGCATTTCTGTATGTTGGGTCAAAGTTTTCTACCTAAACGCATAATTTGCATTTCGTACGAACTCTACGACATAATACAATGCCATACATTCACTTTAATGTTTGCTTTTTTATGCTAAATTGATAAAGTTTGGTTTTTTCATTTTTCGTATGCGTTTGTCAAATGATTCAATTTCTTCTTCTTCTTCTTCTGCTACATCATACTGCATTAAAAATTTTTCTTGTTAAAAATGTGTTCGCTGACAATTTTGGGTGTGTTTGTTGTTTCCGAAATGCATATAGATACACATACGTTTGTATCTTGTATGCATTTGTCTGACGATGACTAGTCTCAACTGACTGTCCGTCTGTCCGTCTGACTGTATTTGGTTGCCTCAGATAGAAGGCAATTTATTTTACATATGTCAAGTTTGGTGTGGCCATTTGTTTGTTGCTTTTTTGTTGTTTGTATTTTAGGCAAATGAACTTATTATTAGTCACTTTGCACTGATTTAAGTTGAAATGCGTAAAAAATTTGAGGGTTTAAAATTTGTTTGAAATGCTTAAAATAATAAATTGTTGGAAATTTTATAAAAGCTACACCTTTAAGTGATATGTACCTGTGGTAGTTTTGTTTAGAAGCACGTTTTTTGTTATTGTTTTAGTCAAAATAAGAAGTTTTGCACACTTTTGAAAAATTATTCCTGCTCGGGCGCCTATAAGATTTTACATTAATTTAAGTTTAAAGTTGTTTTGGTTGAAAAGTTAGCTTTTTGTGTATAAAATACTTGATTGCTCGGCTTTTTGAAAAATTATCCCTGCTCGGGCGCCAATAAAATACATTTTTTTTAACTTTGATGTGTTTTCGGATGACATACTTAATTACTTTAATTTTGTTGTTGCTGTTGTCAAAGGAACAAAGTTACACATTTTATCACTGCTCGGGCGCCAATAAAAATTTAAAATTATTGTAAATTTTAAGGGGTTTTCAGATAACATACTTAATTGCTTTCTTTTTCTTGTTGCTATTGAAAAAACAACAAAATTTATGAACTTTTGAAACATTATCCCCACTCGGGCGCCAAAAATTTTTAAATTTATAATTTATTTACGAAGAAACGTTAGCTTTTAGTTTATACAATACTTGTTGTTGTTGTAAAAACTACAAAAGCTGCACACCATCCCTGCTCGGGCGTCAATTAAATATTGTTGTATTATTTCTTATGAAAAGCAACCAAACGCATAATGTAAAATATATTTCCTTTCCGTTACAAATAACAACAACAATGCTAGACCACCACACTTCCCTTGGACAGACGATACTTTTGCGGAAATATTCTATAAAGCATATAAATTTTTCACAAACAAGTCAGGCACGAATTGTGCAAATAATTAAATAAATCTGAGTGAAAATATTCTACACAAAATTTGTTGAGGAAAGATGCTGTCATATCTCGAGGTTAAACCGCAAAGAATTATAAAATGGGGTCGTTGAAATTTGAGTATGAAATGCATTAGTAATGCATTATAGGGAAAATGCTCAATGTTTATATGTGGAAGGTGCTTAATTTTAAATTAAGAATTATTTATTAAATCAATGACAGCTCAGTGACACAACAAGAAGATGAAAATAAAATCTTAATAGCTGATATTTAAAATGAGGACACAATTGTAACTGAATTTGCACTCATTGCCAAAAAAGTTGTCATTTTTTTGTTTATTTATGATAAAAAGGTAGGTCTAGGTCACGCACAATTTGCATAGCCTAAAAATATATAAAAAAAAAAAACAAAATAATAAATTGTCAGTGAAAATAAAATTAACTTTTGGGCGTGTTGACAATTGTTCATTTATTTTAATTTTTTTTTTTTTTTATCTTTTTGCACATATAATTATTTATATTTATTTTTAGCTTTGTGTGTGTGTTTTTTTTTTTTTGGGAAAGATAATGCGTGAATTATTTTTAATTTTCATTATTCTCGGGGTTTTTTTTGTTTTTGTGATTGATGTGTTTTTTAACAAAAGAAATGTATCTACTATAAAAAAAAGATACATTTCAAAATGCATTGTTTTATATTTCATATTGTTTTTTCTGTGTTTGTAATTAATTTTTTGCAGACATGCAAGCTTTGCTAAATTGAAATGTCAAATGTTTAATTGATGTTTTTTTGTTGTTATATGTCATGGTTAGCAATTAAAGAATTTAAATGCATACAATTTTTATTAAGATGACACTTTTTTATGTAATAACTTTAAATTGTATGCAAGATAAATTAAATAAGCAGAAAAGCTGCTGCAAATGCATATCTCAAAAGTTCATCATATAATAAAATCTGAAGAAGGACTTAAATTTTGTAGAACTTCATTGCACGTGGATGAAAAAATGTGCATAAAAAATGTTGCTTTCAGCAGCAATAAGCAGTAAAAATGCAGAAATAACATATTTTGTGCAAAATTACTGCAGAAAAAATTGTATCTGAAAATGTATCTCAAAATGAAAAATTTATCTTTTTTGTAGAAATTGCATTAGTACATACAAATTTTACAGTTATTTTTTAAGTAGCTACATTTTACATTGATAGTGCTTTTGATGCTGCTTAAAAAGTGTAGCTTTGAAGCTTTTAGTTAAATGTATCTCAAACTAAATAATGTATCTTATGCCAAAAATCGCATGAGATACATAATAAGCAGACACTTTTTGCTGTTTTAGTTTGTTTAACCTCTCAATCAAGTAATTTTGTGCCAAGTTATAGAATATAAAATGTATCTGAAAATGTATCTCAATATGAAAAATGTATCTTTTTGTAGAAATTGCATTCAAACTATAATAAACATATAAATTTTACAGTTATTTTATAAGTAGGTACATTTTAGCGATTTCTGAGAATGTAGCTCAAACTAAAAAATGTATCTTACGGCAGAAATTTACAGTTTCTTTATAATAAGATACATTTTTCTGCTTAAAAATTTAGCTTTTAGCAGTTACAATTTATATACACTCTAAATATAGCAATTTTGTGCCAACTTACCAAAAATAAAATGTATCTGAAAATGTATCTCAAGCTAAAAAAATTTAACTAAGTATTGAAAACGCTTTAGCATCATTTCTAAACATACTGCTTACATTAAATACTACACTACTGCAAAAATTGTGCTGCTCGAAAGTATTTCATTACTGAAAACTGGTCAACAACTTCTTATTATTCTTATATATAGCATTCAAAAGAATATTTCAAAAGAACTAAATGTAAAATAACAACAACAAGAAATCTAAAACTCATCAACTCAACATCTACTACTACTAAAGAGTTTTGTAGCTAAAACATGTCCATAGAAGATAGGAAACATGATCAAGCAATTTGTGCGCATACTTGTAGAATGGACCAACTTCGTGTTGCAGCGTTGCGGCGAGACAACAACAACAGAAATAAATTGCAAAAACCAGAGGGCACAAAATGGCAAACCAGGCATTGATGTGCAAAAGGTATACATGTTGAAGTATATATGTAGAGTCAAGCGACCGAGTAGCGAAACTTGATTAAAAATTCAAGGCCACATTGTGGCATGAAATGTAGTCGTAACTAAGCAACAAACACACACACACACACACACATAGACAGAAAGAAGAAAAACAATAACTTCGCACAAGCAATAGTCAGGCATATGCTGCTCACTTTTGGCATTTGGTTTAGAATCTTGGCTATGTAGGAAGCAACAGCTACAACAAGATACATTGTCTCAACACTCTAACACAATCAACGAACGTACAAGTCATGCTGCGGGCTCAAATAATGACCACAAAACTCGAAACTTGATGCTAACCAAGATCAAGGTAAGCAATTGGCTTTGAGGCGAAGCTAAATTGCCACGACATAGACATACAAATTTTCTATATACTCGTTATTCGTTACTCGTATCGTGTGGATGGACCTCATAGACTTCCATAGGGCGTGCTAAACTAGTCGTCATACAGTCGTTGTCGGGCGTCCTGTTTGCCCACTGCACTCATGCACTTGCCAAGTGAAACCTACTTAGACTGTGCAGCAACAGCAGCAGCAGCAGCTGTGCGTGCATCTCAGTTGGTTAACTTTTAAACTTGGCTTTGAAAAAAAAACCGGAGTTGCAGCTATTGCAGATATGTTGCAGGTGCCAATTGCATTGCAGTGTTTAGACGCTACATTTTTTTGTATTAAGTGTGTGGAAGGTGTTTGGAAGGTGCTTTTGTATGAAAAATGTTAGAATTAGGTACATATTTTTAAACAAAATGTGAACCTGCAGAATTGTTGCAGGTGCCAATTGCATTGCAGTGTTTGGACGCTACCTTTTAAGTTTTAAGTGTGGAAGGTGTTACTTTTTTCTAGCTTTAGGTACATATTTTTTTTAAAGGAAAATGGCACCTGCAAGTCTAGAAAGCTGTGCTAAATCTTAAAAAAAAAATAAAGATTTATTGAAAAAGTTTGCTTTTAAACGAAACTGTAGCAAGTTGCATATTTCTGAAACATCCATTTTGGGTACAATTTTTTTTTTTTAGGCCCTGTACCGAAGGTACAAGAGCCTATTGGGTTTGTGCAAATGTATGTAACAGGTAGAAATAATGGTCGGAGACCCCCCAAAGTTACCACCATTATGGTCAGGAATGAAAGAGGAGTCGATATAGCCATGTCCGTCTGTCCGTCTGTCCGTCTGTCCGTCCGTCCGTCCGTCCGTCCGTATGAACGAAAGGATCTCGGAAACGGTAATAGATAGAGACTTCGTGTTTTTTGCATTCGACTAGGATTGCTCCGGAATTTCACAAGTTTATTTTGAAATTTTGCCCCTCCCCCCCCTTCCCCATAAAATCACCCCTTAGGGTGAAAATTTCTTCGGCACAAAAAATATTGAGTGTACCAATATAGAGATAACGTCTCTCTAAGCAAAAATCCAAAAAGTTCATCAAAATCGGATAATAAATAGCGATTTTATAAGCAATTGAATTTGAACAACCCCCCTTTTCTTTTCATTCATATTCGCGCAGTGAGAAGTGGTCATGTGTTTGGTCATAAGCTCGGGAAACATTTAATATGTTTGTTAGGCGACCTGAACTGGTACAGGGCCTCTTACAGTCGGTTACGCCCGACTGTATTTCCTTACTTGTTTTTTGTACATTTTCTGAACAAATTTTTGTAGCCAGCTTAGTTTCCTTAAAGCTAAATGCCAGCATAAGCACAAACTTAATATAAAAGTGCATAAGCTCTACTACCACACTACATTGTTATCGCTTTAGCAAAAAAAAAACGAAGACTTTCTGCCACGCTGCACACACAACAACAGTGGGTACAAATTTAACAACAACAACAAAAGGAGTGGAGAAAAAAAATTTTAATCATTACCGATGCATCTGTGGCTGTATAGCGCGCTTCTCATGCTGGCTGTTGAAAGTAGTCGGAACAACTTGGCTTACAAGCCTGAAGCTGCCCCTCAAATGTACGCAAACTGACGGAACAACTTTTTTTTTTATTATTATTTTTCTTCTTTTTTTTTTTTGCTCTTAACATTTTATTTTTTATTTAGTTTTTCCATGGTTATTTTCCACTTTTAGTTTTCTTCGACTTATTTTCTCGATCTTTCTTGTTCGTTTGCCTGGCCCTCTGGTCGTCTCTGGTAGCATCACTGGTTTGCATTTTCAGTTTCACATGCATTTTTATGGTAAATTATTTTCAATTGTTTAAAGAAGTTTGCCAGAAGAGTTGCTCTTGTGCATGATTTGTTGGATTTTTTGTTTTTTGTTTTTTTTTTTTGCAAATTACTTGAAAAGTTTTTTAGTGGTTTTTGTTGTTGAATTGGTTTTTTAGAATGCTTGATTTTAAGAATTTAATTTTGTTGAAATAATTGCAGATTTACTGTAATTAGTAGCGATGAAACGAAAAATATGAAACGTTTGAAGAGGTGTGAAGGTAGTAAGCGAATGTTGGAAGGTGCTCAAGCGTGAGCAGCATGAAAGGCGTGATTATTAGTAACTTTTTCGAAGAGAGATTTTGAAGTAGAAACGGAAAATATGAAACGTTTTGGAAGGTTTAAAGGCAGTTACTAAAGGATGGAAGGTGTTCAAGCGTGAGCAACATGGAAGGTATGTGCAATGGGCTGTGCGTTAAAATTGTTAATTGTGCTTGAAAAGTGTGGAGGAAAAAAATGTACCTGAAAGTGCATCTCTTCATAAAAAAATGTAACTTATTATAGAAATTGTTTTAGAATTGTATTCAACTTAAAATTTTTTAATTTTCTTCTGTAGTTAGGTACAATTTCTGAGGTTTTTTGATTGTTTGCGCTTTTAGTTGTGCTTAAAAAGTGTACCTTTCAGCAGCTACAGTTTGTATACCTTCTAAATCAAATGATTGTATGCAAAGGTACAGAAAATAAAATGTACCCGAAAATGTAACCCATCATAAAAAATGTACCTTGGTGATGAAATCGCTATAGAATTAGATTTGACATCGATTAGTCTATATTTTACAGTAATATATCTAATTTTTTATAGAAATTCATTGCTAGCACACACAGTTATGCTTAAAAAGTGTACCTTTCAGCAGCTTCTATTTATAGGTACAATTTCTGAGGTTTTTTGATTGTTTGCGCTTTTAGTTGTGCTTAAAAAATGTACCTTTTAGCAGTTATAAGTTGTATATCCGCTAAATCAAGTAATTTCATGCAAAGGTACCCAAAATAAAATGTACCCGAAAATGCACCTCTCCCCAAAAATGTACCTTTGTGCCAAAATCGTTGCCAAATTGTATGTAGAGCATAATACTAACAAATCTTCATATCATTTAAGCAATCTACTGCTTTAAAAGACAGATTATCTCAGCTTAATGAACTTTAAAGACGCTTTTTACTGACACGTTTAACACTTAATACTTGCGCAAAATTAAGCACTTATATCAGCCTAAGCTATTTGATTTCGTTTGGCTGTCAAAAAAGCAGATAATACATATAATTAAGCCAAGTTTTTTTTTTTTGCTTCTCCCTTTTTATTTTGCGCCTAAAGTGAAATAGCTAAGAAGAAAACAGAATACATACATACAAAATGAAAAGCAAAGAAATCACTCATATGCCAACAGGAAGCAACAAAATAATATTAAAAATAATAATGATGATGTTTTTTCTTTATTTTTTTTTTTTTGTTGATGATGAACGCATATTTATAAATAACTTAGAACTCTTCAACTAGAATTTCCACAAAGAGTGTCAAAATGAAGCAGTTTTTAATAAAAATAAAAACTTGCAAAATGAGACGCTGGGAAAGAATCGAGTTAAACCGGATAGCGAAGAGCAAAAAGTAAAAGAAATAATTATAATAAAGAAAAACAAAGGTTGTAATAAAAAAAAAAATGAAAGAATATGGCTTGAATTTCAGTTTCATTTATAAGATCTAAGCTTTATAAGTTATTAAGGAAGCAGCGGAAGTCTACTGTGTGCTTCTAATTAAATAATTTGTAACAATTTTTAATTATTTTTATTTTCTTTTTCATTGCAGGTGATTACAAAAAAAAAAAATACAACTTTTTGCACAAGTTTCAAGCTGTCAGGTTTGCTAAAAATAAAAAAATAAAAAACTGTGTACTGTGGGCTCGTCTCAAAACGCCTGCGCAAAGTTTACGCAATTTCTTTCTTTGCGAAATTAAGAAAAAAAAAAAAAAATTATTTTTGAGACTTTTGACAGCACGAAAATATCAACAAACAAAATAAAATAAAAAGAAAAAAAAAATATTAAATATAAATTTAGCTCATATGGCTGACTGACAAGTTGCCCCTTGACATACTTTAATTTTTTGTTGCTTAAAAAAGTTTTTAAACGAAAAAAAAAAAAAAAAAATTCAATACCAACAAATTATTAACAATTTGGCAATTATTGTCAAAAATAAAATAAAAAAGAGAACGTGTATGCTTTGTGCTTGAATTGAAATTTTTTTCAGACAATTTGGCTACCTGAAAAAATCAAAAAAAAAAAATGTTTTATTTAAATATTAAATAAAAAAAAGTCTATAAAACAATTCAGTTTGTTACTAATTTAATTTGCCAAATCTTTCACAATCTCTCTTAGTAAGAAAAATCAGCCAGCAGGCCTCGTCGAATGTGTTTGCAAACATTTGACAAATGTCAAACTTTCCTTTTACTTGAGACAGCTGTCAGTTGGGTAGTTGCGGGGATATATATATATATATTTTGATTTGATATATAGACAACAGCAATGAGCTTATTGTATAATAAATGTATTAAATTTTAGACATAGTTTAAGCTTTTTGAAAACAAATTTTTTTTAGTAGTGCCAAAAATTTTATAGGTGCTTTACATTGACAGTTTTCAAAAATACAATTTTAGTTGAAAAAAATATTGCTTTGCATATTTTAAGCGCTAAAGTGACGTTTTCTAAAAAAAAAAAAAATGGCGCCCAACGTGGGGCCAAACAAACTTTTTCAATTTCTCGCCTGTTATATGGCCACCGAATAGTTTTGAATTCAAAAATGGTTAAAAGAGCGCATTTTTGAAAATTAAAAAATGGCGCCCAACGTGGGGCAAATAAACTTTTTTTTAATTGTAGCCTTTAATATAGCGAAAAAAGAATTTTTAATTAAAAAATGGTTAAAAGATCGCATTAATAGTTTTTTTTTTTAGAAGATATATGCTGACGGTACTATATAGAACTATATTAAATCTTAAGCAACACAGCAAAGTAGTACACTAGATAAATTTCTAAATGATTTATTATTGCTAAAAACCACGCTGTTAACACAAAGCAACATTTTCTAAAAAAAAAAAAAAATGGCGCCCAACGTGGGGCAAACAAACTTTTTTTAATTATCGCTGGTAATTTGGCCACAAAAGAGTTTTTAATTGAAAAGTGGCTAAAGGTGCGCATTTTTAAAAATTTTAAAATGGCGCCCAACGTGGGGCCAACTAAACTTTTTTGATTTATTACCCGTAACGTGGCATTAAAAGAGTTTTTAATTAAAGAAAATTTATTTTATTAGATTTTTTTAAGATATATGCTAACGGTACTGTCTGTATATAAAAAAAAAAATACCGTATTAATTTATTACTGCTAGACGCTAAACGTCATCAGTACTAATCAGCATAGTTTCTAGGAGGTATTTGTTTTTAAAAAAAAGCGGGTAGAAAATTATACATGATGAAGATTTTAAAAAGGAGATTTGAAAAAGAAGGTTGAATAAATATTTATATGAAAGGGAGTATGTGCTAAACAATGAATTACAATAACTGATTCGAAAAGTATGCCAATGGCATATAAATTCTTAAAGCTTATTGCTTATATATATTAAATCGAGCAAAGCCGTGCCACATGTCACTTAAAAATAAATAAATCATAGACCAACAAATGCTCGTCAGCTCTCACTCATGCTTGGCAATTCATTTCAATCTTTCACCCACCCACATGACAATTATTTGCCGTAGCGCAATTTTTTGTATATATTTGGCAGAAGGCGATATATATTTTTTTTAACACTTTATATTGCTGTACTTTTGAATTGTTTGCTAAATTTAATGAGAAATATTTATACTTTTTGAGACTTTTATTCTATAAGAAATAATGAATCAGTTTGCATTCAAAGCATTTAGTACGCCCACCATAGAATTTTTGAGCATGTTATTCATTTTTCACGCGAGTTATTTTGAACATGTATGCAGTATATATCGTATATAGTATATAAGTTGTCAAAAGCAACGCTTGCAAGTTGAATGAATTGTCGAAAAATATTTTTTATTTAGTTTATTTCACATGCCTTCAAAAAGTATCACTTGATGTGCACATGCTTGCTTCAACGTAATCGATATGAGTTCATATTTATATGATATCAATTATAAAATTACGTCTTAACAAAAATAATATGGCTTATTGCAATAAAAATTTCCTGGAATTATAAGAATTGTAAATTTAATTTTCATATTTTTTTTGTAAGCGCGCGCAATTTGTGCTCAATTGAAATTTTTTTGTAAAAGAATATGCCAGCAAAATTGCTTTTAAAGCATAAAATTTTGGGCTTTGGCGCTATTTGTTTTCCACAGCAGAAAAAAAAACTCCCACAATGTGTAGAAGTTTTTAAAAAGCTGTTAAAAAAGAGGGTTGAATAAAAATGTATATGAAAGGGAGTATGTGTTGAACAAAATATGCTTAGCTATTAGTATGTAGCTTACTGTGAATGCAGTTTTTTTGCTAAAATAATACAATTTACAATTATTTTTTTTTTTGGTGTCGAAAAAACGTTTCAAATATATAAACAACACACAAATCACGTTTTCATGCAACTACTCTAAGCAAATTTGTTGCAAGCACAAATTAAATGCATAAATAAACAAATAATAAGCCAAACATTTGCTTAATGGCGTCTGAAAAAAATGTATTTAATAGAAAACATGTCTAAGGCGCCAAGCCACAGCACGATGCGGCTGCAATTGCTTGTTTTTTGGGAAGTCTATAGCACTGCACGTATATTTGCAATGGTGCAATGGCTTTTTTTTTTTTGTGGCATAAGCTATTAAAAATTTTTCATTTTCCGCAAAATTTATATTATTAGCGTTGAAAAACATTTTCACTTTGTTTATGCATTGTACACGTTTTTGAACTTGCAACGCGTTGAGTATAAACTCTGTGTGTATCTGCTACACACACTTGAGTCATGTGTACACTACTTAAGCTTTTATCAGTGTGTATACAATGTAAATTACTTCAAGGACGCACAGTAACCCGACAACGTCAACAACTGTGTCTCCATGCTACATGTTGATGATGTTGTTGATGATGTTTTGCGACGCCACATAGCCAGTCTGCAGCAATTTGATAAACTCTATAAATATGTACATACACTGACCAGTGCAAATGTATAATAAATTGCACTGACAGACATAAACAGGCTTAATGGCATAATAAAAGCATATAAAGCACAATAATAATAAAAATATTATTTATTTGATTAAAAAAAAAAAAACTAGTTGTGTATTATAAGCGCAATTGAACTTTAAATGCATTTTAAAGCAGTTGTATGTAACTGTTTTATGTGCAGTAAAAACTAAAATAAAATTTATAAAAAAAACTAATTATTATTAATATTTTTATTTATTATTAATAATATTATTATTTATTAAAGGTCAACAGTACAAACGCAACCAATAAGCGCAGCATTGCATGCTTGAATTAAGTTCATTGAAAAAATGTATATATACAAAATCTGTGTTATATATATATATTTTTTTTTTAATTTCACACAAATATATAATTAAAAACTTCCGTTAAAGCTATGAAAATAACACTTAACTCTTACATATATTTACAAAAAAAAAAAAAAAAAGTATCTCTGTATACACTCATATTCAATAGCAAAACGCTTCACTGCGCGCATTAAACACACTCATACGCATACGTACAATAAGTGCAGCTCTACATTTTGCAGTGTTCCAAATGTATACACAGACAATATACAACACTGTATGGCTTTGTGTGTAACAGCATGCAACACTGTGCTAACGAAACTCATTTTGAGTCTTAATTTTAGTAAAGCAGTTGGAAACTTTGTATATGGAGAACACTACACTCACTCCAACTCTCTTAAATTACACTGCTTTAAAATAGTGTTTGAAAACATCAAAAAATATATATAGTATGGTATATAATATGGCGTGTAGTGTATGCTGAAATAATTTTCATATTATTGCAAAATATCTCACAGTAATGTCAAACATATTCATTTCCATATAGATTTTTCCTTTTTTTTAATTTTCTTTTTCTTTTATTATTAATATACGCTTTTAGCTTTCGCTTTGTTTGCAAATTTTCACAGGAATTTCTTTTTTTCTTTACTTTATTTCTTGTTGATAGTGTAACAGGGCAGCAAAGTTGACATTTGTAGAGCAAATGTGCATAGAGTTTGCTAAGAAATATTTACTATAAACTAAAAGGTTTAGTAATGAAGTTAACATGTCTACTGTGTGACTTGTTATAAATTTATTAATGAAAGCTGAAACAATTGTTTTACTATTTCTAAATTTTATTTTAGTTTTTACTACACATAAAACAGTTACATACAAGTGCAATAAAATGCATTTTAAACTCAAAAGCGCTTATAATACACAACTCGTTTTTTTTTTAAATCAAACAAAAAATATTTTTATTGCTTTATATGTGAAGTGAACTAGTAATGCTTTTCTAGCTATTCGTACATGCAACAGTTTATGGTTTCCCTAAATTTAACAAACCAAATCCCTGGTTTTTCATTTATATATTTTTTTTTTTATTTAAATTTTAATTTAATTTTTTCGCAATATTTCATGTTTACACTCAACTTCCATGCAGCAGCAGCAGTTTCTCTATTTGTATATGACTTTAGCTACCTCAGGCTGTGTGTGCTGTGTTGCTTTATTTTTTTCAATTTTTCTTTTTACCTTTTTTTTTCCTTCTTTCCTCTCTGCTACATTTGCTTGTGCTCCCTACTGGCTGCATATTATAATATATTTCCAGTGAACATGTTGTGTGTGCCATAGCTTTTGTATTATTTTCTGCGATTTCCATTGTCTTTGTGTGGAGTTGTTGTGTTGTTCTGCTGCTAGTTCTCACTTTTTTCTTCTTTCTTTTTTTTTTTTTCTTTTCAACTGATTGTTTTTTTCTCTCTAGTATTTAAATACATAGTAGGGCTTTGTTGTTGCTTTTCTACGTTATATGCCCTTCTTCATTTTAATACTTGTTAAGTGTTGCAAGGCACACATAGTACGAGTATAAGTGCATGAAGCACCAAAACAACAACAACAACAACAACAAATTTCCATGAGAAATTCAACAGCCATGCATTCAAATATTGTCTACATTTGATGTAGTGTTGAGAAGTAGGTATTCGTGCTAGTAGCAAAGTACTGAAGCGTGCTTGGGGAAACTCTTTACAAGGAAGTTTTAATGTTTTTTTTTTTTTTTTTGTTTTGTCTTTATTGCAGAAAAGTGTAATCGATATTTTTTTTTTTTTTTTGTTGGAGTGAAGTGAAGTACAGAAGAGGTTTTTGAATACAATTTGTTGGGGTAGGCTCGCCCAATTGAGTTGATAATTTGTTGTAATTTTGTATAAAATGCAGTAAATATTAAATAAATCAATTATAGCGAGGCTATTGGATAGAAGAAAATGGGAAGGAAAATGCGTAGGTAGGGAAAAGCTTAAAATGGGAAGGAAAAAGCGTAAAAAGGGAAGAAAAAATAAGCTATTAGATAAAAAGAGGAAAGGATAAAGTAAGATAACAGAGAAAAAGGGCAGAAAAAATGGAAAAAAGAAAACGTTTTTCAATGCACATGGCTTAGAAAATTAAATACTTAGTAAAATGGCAATAGAAACCACCATCTAAGACTGTGCTTTGTGCGTAATTATTGAACAATTTTCTTCGCTCCATTCGCTGATAGTATGATGTAGTGGATAGACGGTCTGATTGACATTCATTTCATATAAAATTTCAACATATTTCACTTTAAAACAAGTAAGGAAATACAGTCGGGCGTAACCGACTGTAAGAGGCCCTGTACCAGTTCAGGTCGCCTAACAAACATATTAAATGTTTCCCGAGCTTATGACCAAACACATGACCACTTCTCACTGCGCGAATATGAATGAAAAGAAAAGGGGGGTTGTTCAAATTCAATTGCTTATAAAATCGCCATTTATTATCCGATTTTGATGAACTTTTTGGATTTTTGCTTAGAGAGACGTTATCTCTATATTGGTACACTCAATTTTTTTTGTGCCGAAGAAATTTTCACCCTAAGGGGTGATTTTATGGGGAAGGGGGGCGAGGGGCAAAATTTCAAAATAAACTTGTGAAATTCCGGAGCAATCCTAGTCGAATGCAAAAAACACGAAGTCTCTATCTATTACCGTTTCCGAGATCCTTTCGTTCATACAGACGGACAGACGGACGGACGGACAGACGGACGGACGGACAGACGGACGGACGGACAGACGGACATGGCTATATCGACTCCTCTTTCATTCCTGACCATAATGGTGGTAACTTTGGGGGGTCTCCGACCATTATTTCTACCTGTTACATACATTTGCACAAACCCAATAGGCTCTTGTACCTTCGGTACAGGGCCTAAAAACTAGTTGTGTATTATAAGCGGTATTGAGTTTTAAATGCATTTTATAGCAGTTGTATGTAACTGTTTTATGCGCAGTAAAAACTAAAATAAAATTTATTAAAAAAACTAATTAATATTAATTATTATTATTAAAGGCCATTAGAACAAACACAACCAATAGCGCAGCATTTTAATACTTTACAACGCTTTTAAATACTTTACAACACTATAGAACACTATTCACTGAAGCATTCATTTGTGACTCCATATTATACAAACTCTATTTAAATAATTTACAGTCAAGAAAAACTGTACACCTTTACCAACACTACTTTATGCATATATGTACGAGTATATGCTGCTAGATAAGCTAACAACTATTCCCTAAAGTTTTCAAAATCATTTCGTTTTAGATTTAATACAAACAAAATCCAAACTCATTTCATGCATACATGGTTTGCCATTGAATAGAGAGCTGCACTAGGGCTACACAGCGCAGGGCATACGGTATACACTTTAGTTAAGTAAACAGCATCAAATGGCATGTGTGGCCCGTGTAATGCAAAGCAAATGTTTAAATAGTTGTTGTAGTACAGGTAGTTGTTGCAACAAAATGCAGCCAAACTGACGACATTTGGTCTGGCTGAAAAGCTGAAAGGCTGAAAGACTGCCAGGAAAACTATTTGACAAAAAAAAAAGGTTAAGTTAGGATGAGTATATGACTTTAAAATACGCTGTAAATCGGTTGCAGCACAGCACCTGCCAGTCTAAAGTCATATTGCACGAACAAGTTGGCAAGAAACGGCTTCGAGTTTGACAGCGAACATGCTCTACAATGTGTTTTAGGCTTCTAATAGGCTTATTTTTTCGTATTCCTCTCAGAAGTCCAACTTTGCTATTGCTAACTTCTATAGACCCCAAAAAATCGTTGTTCCCACATGCAAGCGATGGATGAACAGACTTAGCTATATTAATGCCCCAAGCTTTCATATGCCTGTTACATATATTTGCACAACATTAATATACCCTATTTAAAGCTAAGATTACAGTATGCAATAAGCAGCAACTAGTTCCCGCACATGTCGGGGTCACCAAATGCATAGTATAGCATATAGGCATAGCACGGTGTGTTTGTACGGAGAAGCACGTCATAACTATTTTAAAGCGAAAACTGTTTACACAAACACAGTGCAATATACACTGTTTAAACAAGGATTATATACACACACACACACACACACACATACACACAAACACACAGAAAGAGTGTAAGAGAAAAGGGCCAGCAAAAGACTAAGAGCGCAGGCGAACGAACGAACGAACGAACAGCCAGTACAGTTATGACGCCGCCGTCGCCATTTTGGCCTTTAATAATGATATGCCATGACGACGCCATTGCAGTTTTCCTTGAACTCTGTACGTTCGTTCGTTCGTTCGTTCGTTGCACATTGAACGGGAAAAAGGAAAAGCGGTGAAAAACTCTGAGCTGCATTTATAAATAGCTGCAAATGAAAGCGCAGAAAAGTTTTTCCTACTTTTTCGTTCGTTTAGCAGCAACGGAAACGGAAACCAATTTCAATGCAGCAGTCAGCAAATATTTGCCTCCTTTGCCTTGCTTGCATACTTTCGTTTACCTTCGCCTTTCGACAACGGCAACGTTGTCCTTTGGTCGTTGTGTTGTTGCCTTTACACTGTTCTACCCTGGTTTAGTTTGTGCCTGCAAGGCATTTTGGCGCGGCCTTTCACTCGCTCAACTGCATGTCCGCCATTTTGGTTTTGCGCCATTTTGTCGGTAGAAATTTTCTTCCTTTTTTTTTTTAATTTGTTTTTTTTTTAGTTTTCTTCGAGAAACCGCTGACTTGCTATCGCTTTACACTTGGCATTGGCAAATGTCTATTACAAAGGACTATGCCAAGCCTTTGACTTTAGCGTCTTCTAATGTAGTTTATTGTGCTTCTTCATAAGTTATTATAGCCGTTATACCGTTGCTTTTCTAACGGTTTATGGCGTCCATTTTTATGTATGCTTTAGTTGACAGCGACGCCATTATGCCTTCGTCCTATCTTTTGCATCATTTGTTTGAATATTATTGGCGACATTTACGAGCGTATTTTGTGGTTTAAAGTTTTTGTTTGGTAAATATTTTTTTAATGGTTGGAACATCCTTTTTTTTGAAGAAGAAGGAGAAGAAGCACTATTTCTTCATAAACAAGGTGTAGCACACAAAGCAATTAGAAAATTTATTTAAATTTATTTCTGCTAAAAATTCATACCTGAAAATTTTAAGTTTTTGCTTAGTTTAAGTTAAAGATTTATTAAAAATGGAGATATCGCGTTCAAGCGATGATGGGTCAGCATCTTCTCCACTTCTTTGATATTTTTCCAGGCATCTTTTTTTCATATTTCGAAGCATTTTCGACTGTTTGATACGGTTTTGGCTTCTTCGCAATTTTATGATTTCTTATTTCGTTGAATTCTGAAACTTCAATCCCAAGGTAAAAAAGAGGTCCGCAGATTATATGGTGAAAATTTTGATTTTATCAGATCGTCTTGAGAATCGTTTTGTATATTCTAAACATGAAATAATTAGACACGTATTTCGTCGATTTGCGAAATTTCAAGCCCGACGTAAAAAAGAGGTCCGAAGTTTATATGGAGAAAATTTTATTAAAATTTTCATTTTTAGGACAGAATACTGTCTTGAGAGTATAAATTCTATGACGGAAAATGGCATCTTTAAAATGTTTTATGTATTTCCTAAATCAATATGCAAAATATGCACTTATGCCAAAATATGCATATACCAATATGCAATATGCATTTTAGCAGTATGGATAGGCAAGCAATTATAAAATGACTTAAGTTTTGAGCTTTTATGTAATTCAGTCAATATGCAAAATATGCATTTATGTCAAAAATATGCATTTATGCAAGAATATGCATTAATAATAAAAAAGCATTTCAAAGTTTACTCTTTTAGCATATTTCTAAGCATACAACTACAACTCAGTCAATATGCAAAGTTTGCATATATATCAAAAATATGCATTTATGCAAGAATATGCATTTATAATAAAAAAGCATTTCAAAGTTTACTCTTTTAGCATATTTCTAAGCATATAACTATAACTCAACTAATATGCTTTTATGCAAAAATCTGACAAAATATGAAAAAAATATGCAAAATGAATTATTTTTCAATAGTTTTTACTACAATTGTTTTAAACAGAAACTTTTAATTGTTTGGCTTCAAGTTCCAGTCGTTTCCAGGCATCTTTTTTTCTAATATTCGAAGCGAAACTAGTTAGAACAATGCACAGAAAGAAGCAAAGTAATATAATCGCACATTGGCTTGTCTTTTGTTGCTTTTGTTGTATGAAGTGCATTTACAAATCATGTACAAAACAGCAACAAAACACTGACACACACACAGAGCCAGAATAATTCAGATACATAGACAAAGGTCATATAACGACCTACCGCCAGTGTGTCTGTCTGTCTGTCTGTCTGTCTGCCTGTCACACTACCATAGCCGCTAGCAGGCGCCTAACGACGACCTACAAACTAGGTTAAAAACCCCGTACAACAAAAAATGCAACCCTGCCTGACTGCCTGCAATACAGGGTGGAGGGTATTTAAAGCCAAGCATGAGCCTAGCATATACTATAATACGTATTATGCGCAAGTGCATGCCAACGAACTGAAAAAATCAATGTTATATATGCATATATATGAGTGTAGTTGCTAAGGGGTTGAGTAGGGGGGTTATAGCTTTCTAATAGCGTACTAACCTAGGCTCATACAATACAAAAAAAAAACACGAAACGAGACGAAAACGTGCCTAACAAACAATTCGTAGGAAAAAAAAGCATTGGTGTGGCATGCCGCTCGTGCAAAACAAATTGCAGCCTTGCACTACACAAGCCTGCTCCCGTTTGGGGGTGCAAAACAGCCCCCAAAATAGAGCATGAAAGAGCGTAAGCGTAAGCTGCACAGCGCAGCACATTTTGCTGATTGCCAAGCGCATTGTACGCCATTCAACCTGACTGGTACAGTTTTTTCTAGCTTTCTTTCCTTTTTTTTTTTTGTAGCGTTTTTTATTCTTTCACTCTCTGTACTTCCGTTAGTAGCAGTGGTCTCAACGGTATTATTACAACACCGTTGTATGCCCCCCGCGCTGCTTATATGCCAAAGTCAACGAGGCGACATTATAATGTCGCCATAATTGCTATATATAAACGTATACCCTCGGACAGCATAAATTATTTGTACAAACTTATATGGATTAAATGTGCTGCCCTCGGTGGCCCACTAGCATTAGTACATAGTATTTAGTATTTGGTTATAGTATGAGCAGTCAGGTTAGGTTAGGGTTGATTGTGCTCTAAAATTCCTTAGCTTTATTTAGCCTAGGTTTGAGGTCGTCGCCTTTCGTAGCATTTGGTTTAGCTCGTGTTTGGGAAATGTGTCAAACTTTTATTTGCAACCAATAATTAGATTTAGTTGTGACGTTGTGACGTGGCTGCCTTTGAACTTTGAGGTTAGGGTGTACAGAATTGCCGGTTTTGGTGACAAGCGCTGAATTGGTTTTGTGGCCGAGTGTGGCTAAAGTTGTAGGCAAGTCTTTTTGTGTAATTAGGGGCGCAGCAAAAACTTTGTAAAACCCTTTTTTTTATTATATTTTAAAAGTTTTAAATTTATTTAGTGTCCTTTAAATGTTTTCTGCTTCGGAGGAGGCACATATTTTGCATATTTTTTTATTTAAAATTCATTTAAAGTTGTTTTTAAATAAAAATATGCAAAATATGCACAATTTTTTATTGAAAATGTGTACAGTTCAAATTATGCAGTTTTTCAAAAATATGCAAAATATGCTTATATGCCAAAATATTCTAGCAGCTTAAATATGCTCAAAAATAATAACATTGTGCATAAGTTTGTTAAATATGTAGTAGAAAATGTGTCATAACTTTTGAAAAAGTTGATATATGCACTTTTTCAAAAATATACAAAATATGCTTATATGCCAAAATAAGTTTGCAGCTTATATATGTGCCAAAAGTATAAAATTGTGCATAAGTTTGTTAAATATGAAGTAGAAAAAGTGTCATAACTTTTAGAAAAGTTGATATATGCACTTTTTGAAAAATATGCTTATATGCCAAAATAAGTTTGCAGCTTAAATATATGCCAAAATTATAAAATTGTGCATAAGTTTGTTAACTATGAATTATAAACAAGGAAATTTGTACAATATGAAATATGTAATATTATGCATATTGCGCATATTGTATTATTAATAACGTGTTTTCTTTATATTAAGCTAATTTATGCAAAATTTTAATAATTTAGCGTATTTTTGAGTAACAAGCTTATTTTTGCATATGCTATGCTCGCATATATAAATATGCATTTCAATAAAAATATGTAAAGCACAACAAAGCCCAAAAAAGTAGTATAAATGCTAAGCATAAAATGAGTTTTACTATAAAAACAAGCAAATATGCAAAAATATGCACATATGCCAAAATATGCAATTCACTAAAAATATGCAAGAAACAGTAAATAGCTACTCCCGTACATGCTACTCTCAGATACAAGCAAAACAAGCTAATATGCAAAAATATGCACATATGCCAATATATGCAACTCACTAAGAATCTGTCAAAAACAATGTAAATTAAACATTTTACAATTTCTAGACACAAAAATTGGTTATACTAAAAACTGTATTACACAAAAATATGCAAAAAACAATAAAATAGCAATTTTGAAACACAAAAAAAAAATAAAAATATGCACTTATGCAAATATATACAAATAATATGCACTTATAGCCTAGCATACAACAATAAATCATATCGAAAAATACTTCACAAAATGACACTAAACCAAGGCATAAATCAGAAATAAAGCAGAAGCAAAAAAAACTGCATATTTTCAAACAACAAAGGCAACAACACCCGCCCAATTCAATGCCTGCCGTTCGCCCTTTAAAAAAAAGTATCTACACAGAAAAAGCGGCAGCTTGAAAAGCAAAAAATTAAAAAGCGCAAAAATCTATAAAAAGAAAAAATATATCAAAACAACTACAGACTAAACGACTGTGTTTGGAAAATATAATAAACGACTACGACTTCCAAGCAGCAGATTCGGACGGACGGACGGACGGATGGATGAATGTGTAGAATCGTATTTAATATGTCGAACATATGTTGACTGACTGGCAGAGTAAACACATATCATCATGAGGCAACAACAACAACAATAGCATCCAGTGAAATGCATACACAACAACACATCTGTATGTAGCTGCATTTTGCTGTTTGACTGCCTGACTGACTGACTGACTGAGCGAGTGAGCGAGTGAGTGAAAAAAAAAAGCAACACATAAATCGCTGCCGCCATCAATTCATTGTCCATTATAGACATTGCGCTATGTACTCGAGAGGAGCTCAGCAAAGCAGGGCGTTCAAGTATTGCACAAATGCGAAACGACGCCAAAATGACGACCACGCGACGTATTAGACTTTACCGGCACTCTGAACTAGCCCATGGCATATACAAAGCAAGTAGACAACTACACAGTCATGTCATGCAGCCAGTCATTCAGTCATTCGCTCAATCAGTCAAGTTAACCAACTAAATTGTGCAGGGTTCGAGTTCATTACCAGCAGCAAAATGAGATAAACAGAAGTGAAGGTGACGTTGCATATGTGAGACAGGCTTGCGGGTGTAGCGCGAGTTGGTTTCTAAACATTTTCAACTCATAGATACATTTAGTTGATACTAGATACAATATATATGTATTCATAAATTGTTTGCTGTGCCTGCCTTAACGAAGCGTAACATTAGAAAATGAATGGGAATAGTAGTTGTATGACGAAATCGTTGGAAAATTAATTGAAAAGTAAGAAATTGCAAAGATTTGTGTAAATAAGCAAGCATTAGATACATGGCTTAAATGACTAAGCTAGAGATACATACTTAAATAGAGTGGAAAAGTACATGTAAGACTGTAGATCGAGTTCTCTTAAACAAATTTCCAATAATAAAAAAAACTCCAACCATTTAAAAACTAACAAAAATTTAAATTCACCATTCCAAAGCTTCAGGCTCAACAGAACAAGCAAATTTAACAAAAAAAATTTTCAAATATTCAAAGCTTATAAACTAAGCAAAAAAAAATACAACAATAAAAATAGCGTCTGAAAAATATGAAAGGCAAATTTCTGTATATGATTTTTATTAAACAAAAAAAGTATCTAAAAAAAAAATTGCAAAAAATAAAATAATGCATTTTATGACGCAACAAAAAAAAGGAAACAACAATAGAGACTGTAATAATAAAACAAGCATATAAAAGCTACAATAACAAAGGCAAATAAATTCTATAGATACTTTTCTTCTCTCTTTTATTTGTAACTACACTTTAGAGCAGTAGATAGACAAATAAATGAAAAAAAAGTGAAAAAGAATGCAGCAGAATGTTGAGTTGTAGTCGAGAACTTACCTATTCCACTGTAAAAATATGTGAGATACAAAAAACAAACAAACAAACACACGCAGATACATTCAAATGCACATACAAACACACAAACTTACATGCAGATACTTTTTTTACAGATGCAGTACAACGAGTAGAAAAAAAGCTATTTGCATTACAAAATGAAAAAGCAGCAGAGCAGATAAAAAGCGTGCAAAAAAACAAATAACAAAAAAACAAAAGCAAAAAAATAAAAATAAAAAAAACTGAAGTAGCAAAGAAAAGAATAATATGTGAAAATGACTTTGGATGGGGTTGCAGAGCTACTGCTGATGCTTCTTCTTCTTCGTTTGCCTTTCAGTGGCAATGCCAAAGGCAAAAATGCAAATGCAAAAATAAAAAAGTAGGAATTTCTGCAAAGCCAAAAAAAACAAAGGCCTACATCAACATAAAACCATGTAAAAAAAAAAACATAGAACATTAAATACAACAACAACTACAAGCAAACACATTGCATGCAAATGCATAAAAGCTAAACACTATGTATGTGTGTGAGAGAGAGAGAGAGAGAGTATGCTAGCCGGCATTGCTGCACAAAGCTAGCAAGCGCATATATGTACAACATGAGAGCGAGAGCGCATAATAGAAGTTTTTTAATAAAGCATACAAATAGGAGTCGTTAGAACAAATACACATGCAAGTAAATACAAAAAAAAAAAAAAAAACAATTGCAAAGCCAAAATATGCAAAGCTATGAGCAATAAGAAGCAGCAGAGCATTGCTATTTTACATGCAGTTTGAAAAGTTTAACGTTTATTTAGCTTTAGGGTGCGGAAAATTTTGAATTTCGATGGAAATGATTCGAAAATTGTAATTTAATTGCAGTCGAAATTTTTGAAGTGTGTTTCTATTTAATCGAGAGGTAATTTGCAGCAAAGCCCTGCAAAATCAGAGAAAGGGTGTTTACAATGCTCACCAAATCTTCTCGATGGTTAGTAATTTAGTTAAATTTAGCAGATGAAGTTTTGGAAATAAGGTGTATCGTTAGATTACTTTTTTGCATCGTAAAAGACTCTGCAACTCTATTTTCAAAGACCATATTTTTAAATTTATACTCAAAAAATTTAAGAATTTCCGCATAGTTCTTCTGTATCTAAAAATAGTTTCAGAAATAACCGTTTTTATTTTATTAGTCAAATTCAATTCATTATTTAAGAAAATATCGGGCAACATGCCCGGCTAGCTCAGTCGGTAGAGCATGAGACTCTTAATCTCAGGGTCGTGGGTTCGAGCCCCACGTTGGGCGAAAATAAATTTTTTTTCTTAACAAAATATTCAAAATAATAAAAGAAAAAAAAATTCGCAAACATCGATCCTGCCAGGAGTCGAACCTGGAATCTTCTGATCCGTAGTCAGACGCGTTATCCATTGCGCCACAGGACCTGTTATATAAAGCGCTGTCAAGCATGCTAATAAAATGCGCTACATACGAATTCTAATTATAGAATTATATGCATTTACGATGTGTAAAGCAGTGTAGGGCATAAGGTACAACCGTATATACTTATTACGATGCCAGTGGCTCCTTCCTTCCCTATTTACATATATATTTTAATATTTGAAATAAACATTAAAAATATTTTTTCTTTAGTCTTTAAAGTTAAAAGTTAAAATTTTCATACAATTTCTTCTACTTGACTTCTTGCACACACTGTGCCTTGCAGTCATTAACACATGCAGCGCAGCGAGAGTGCAATGCTGTGCTGCAATTTATGCTCAATTCATAGACGTTTGGCGCTCTTGCATGCTCTAGCACTCGCTCTCTCTCTCTCTCTCTATATATATCTCTCTATTAACAACTTGAAGTTGTCTATTTTATTTTCGCCGGCTTCAGTTTCTTCTCGCTCGCTAGTCTTTGCCGCGCTTTCATTGTGTCAATATGGCTGCGCGCGTACTTTTGTTGTGTTATTCATACAAATAGCGTTGCACTATTCGCACGCTCGCTAGCGATCTCTTTCGCACGTTCGTTCCATTGCATTCGTTGCACTGCACCGCACGCTATAACTTCAAATTGCGTCTAGGCAGTGTCCGTCTCTGTTTCTCTGTGTGTGTGTGTTCGTTTATTTTATACATTCGGTCTCTGTCATGGCTACTGCAGATTGTTGCCATCGTTATTACATGGATTTGGATTATGTGGGTATGTAGTGCGATATATATACTCGCCGATATATATATATATGTGTATATGAATTTGTAATGGAACACCAGCGCCAGCGCAAGTTAGCGCTAGTTGCGCCTCGTGGTGAAACAACCAAAACAACAACAATATACGAAAGCACAATAACACAATGAACTGCAATGAAAAATATATATGTATATGTGTGTATGTGTGTACGTGTGTGTGTGCATTTATCTTCTTTTGCTTTTGTATTTTGTTGAAGTTAGCCAAGTGAAGTTCGAGTTGCTTGTTTTTTTTTTTATTTTTAATTTTTTGTTGTTGCCTTCTCTGTCACACTTGATCTATCTATTCTAGCTGCCACATACTAGCAGCGCAGTTGTTGTTGTTGTTGTTTTGCTGGCAACATCTTCCTTTTTTTTCTAGCATTCGCTTTTATCTTTTACTGCTTCATTTTCTATTATTTTCTTTATATTTTATTTTTCTCATTTTTTTTTTTTTTGTATTTCCATGAAAAGCATCGCTTTTCAGCATGGAAAATGAAAATGTTCACAGTCTGAATTTGATGATAAAAGTTTTGTTCGTTTGGTTTCTGTTTTTTCTATTTTTTCGGAACTTGTTTTCACAAAAGAATTTTTTTTTTTATTATTTATTTATACACTGCACGTATTTGATTTGCATAGAATATATTGATTTTGACAAGCAGTTGGTTGTGATAGCTGGTTTATACGAGATATTTTATTTCGCGAGATCACTAAATTTCTGTTTATGCAATATTTAGAATATCATGAAATTTGATTAAAAAGTTAAACAAGGAAGAAGCACCCAAAATAAAAGTTAAAATATCAAATATATACTAAATAAAATTTAAATAAATATTAAATATTTAAATAAGTGGCAGGTGAATAAGAAATAAAGGGGAATAAGGTATACAGGTTGATAATATAAGCTGGCAACAGCAAGACAGTATTACGAAATAGCGAAAAATTCATGAAAATCATTTGTCATAATCTACATTTCATGATTAAGCGTTTATACCAATTTTTTGATTTATCGTGATATGTTTCCATGCTTATTTACATAGCATAAACGTAGTAAATATGTTTATATGCTGTTAACGTGCATATATATCAGCTACTACATAGTATAAACGTAGTAAATATGTTTATATGCTGTTTACGTGCATATATATCAGCTACTACATAGTATAAACGTAGTAAATATGTTTATATGCTGTTTACGTGCATATATATCAGCTACTACATAGTATAAACGTAGTAAATATGTTTATATGCTGTTTACGTGCATATATATCAGCTACTACATAGTATAAACGTAGTAAATATGTTTATATGCTGTTAACGTGCATATATATCAGCTAATGCATAGGTATAAACGTAGTAAATATGTTTATATGCTGTTAACGTGCATATATATCAGCTACTACATAGTATAAACGTAGTAAATATGTTTATATGCTGTTTACGTGCATATATATCAGCTACTACATAGTATAAACGTAGTAAATATGTTTATATGCTGTTAACGTGCATATATATCAGCTAATGCATAGGTATAAACGTTGTACATATGTTTATATGCTTTGAACAGGCGTCTATTTCGGCTACTATAACATTTAGAGGCAAAACAAATTTCACTTTTTTATTTCTAGTAGTAAAACTTAAGTTTTTATAATTGACTCCTATTCAACAGCAGCAACCCAACCCTGGTCTGCTGTAAATTAGAACTTTAAAGCAGACATGTTCTATGCACTCAATGCTTTATGAGCTTTTTGAGTGTAAATGCACTTACTGATTTGATAGCTTGAGGAGTAAACTTGGAAAATCATTAACAAATATTCAAATCAGCAAGCGCTTGTATGGAAGCGTGTGGCAGATATCGCTTCAGAGCTGCACAAAAATATTTATTTCTACATTTTGCCCAGCTTTTTTAACTAATTAATTAACTAAAAAATTTAATAATTGTCCAAAAGATCTGTCAAAACATTTTACAATTGATTTATCGAATTGTCAATCTAGAAAGTTGTCATGGCTGCTTTCAATTTTCAAGCGTCAGTCCGACAACAAATTGACAAACTTGTTAAAATCCAAAAAAAAAAGTTTAATTGACAACTTAATGTTTTGAACCAAGATCAACTCTAAATATTTTACTAAGCACTTTCGCATTTGGCGACATCTTCATTTATGCAGAAATGTTTTCTTTCATTTAACAGATTTTCGCTTTGTGCCACTTCACAGCACAAATTACTCATACGCCCCCGTCGCAGTAATTTTTAACAGTCAAATGCAATGAAATATATACACTTTCCCTCCTCCAATTACAAGTTTTTCTTTCTTTGCTCTGCATTTCTCAGATGCTGTTTTTATCTTTCAATTTCACTGCCAACATGCAAGTTTTTCTATTTCTTTTTTCTAGCTGCAACGTAGACTTGCTGGCTGACTGACTGGCTGCCTGGCTGACTTACTAACTGCCTACAGTTGATGCCACCAACTGCCCCTGAAATGCAGCAATAACCAGTCTAACTGCATTCGTGCAAATAAAAAGAAAAAAGAAAATGTGAAAAATTGCTTTACGCTGTTAAGAGAGGGCAGTGGCGTGGAGTGTTGGAAAATGTGTGCAAACTCTAAAAGTAAAACTTGCTGCAGACCATGCAACCAAGCAAACCTCAAGTGCAAACGCATTGCATGCAACATTTCTACAGCAGCGTCGAAGATGTCTTCAATTGCTTTTTAGATTTTTCTTTGATTTTATTTTTTTTTTTTTGCTGCAGCAAAGCAGTCTGCCTTGTCATGTTTGGCATTTGCTAGACAAGTTTTTCCAAGTTTTCTGGCGCAGTCGATTTATGGGTTTTTGTTTTAAACTCTTTATTTAAAAAAATTGTATAAAGTTAAACTTAATTTGGCTGTTTGATAAATTACTGCTTGCTACTACTAAATATCTAATACACTGCATATCAATCTTACTAACTACCTACTATGATACACACTAGCTGCACGCATTTGATGCACGTTCTACTGATAAGATACAAATTTTACACTTCATAGTAGTCAAACTAAGCAGCTAATGTCATTCAAAAGCCATTAAATACTAAGAAATAGACAGCGACAGGCGGCGGCAATTGCAGACGCCGTCACCGCCTATGCGCCGTTAAATAACTAGTATCTATAAGATACAAAAGTATCTGCAAAGAGAAACCGAGCTTAAGCAAATACACAACAGCGTCGACAGTGTGTGCATCAAGTGCAATTTGCTTGTGGAAAAACTTGTTTGAGAGGCAAAAGAAAAGCATGTACATATATATATATATGCTGGTACTATATAGAAAAGAAGTAAAAGCTATGAAGGCATCATACAAGTATATACTTGTACTTGAGGCGTTGCACATGAAGCAAGAACACACATAATAATACAAATGCTGTGCAACTAAAAGCCACTTGACAAAGCCAAGTATGTTTTTTTTTTTGTTTCCCCAGCATTCTTTTTTTTATTTTATGGTGAAAGAAAGATGTTTGAGTTGGCGGCGGCGACGGTATAGTCGCTTCTAGCAGACATTGAAAGCCATAGAAAGCTGCATGTCTTGGTTTCTGGTTTTCATGTATATATGTGGGCAAAGTTAAGTAGAAGGCTTTGAAAGCTTGACAGCACTGTGTGTGCACTTTTTTTTTGTGCTACTAGTAGAGTGCACTTTGGTGCATTGTCGCCATTACACAGTGGCCAATAAAGTGTGTTTTAGTAGTAGCTATTATAAAACTATTTTGTGAAATACTTAAGATTTGCTGCATTATTTGCTGTAAATAATGTGCATAAACTAGTTGTGTATTATAAGCGACTGCGAATGTTAAATGTTGTATTTGCTGTTCACTGTTAAAAGCTTATAATAAAGTGCTCTTGCTCTATCACTCTCTCTTTTAAAAGCTCTCACTTAGTATCTCTCGCGTAAAAAGCTCTGTGTGCGAGCTTTTCAAAATCTTTAAAATGGCGCCCAATTGATATACAGTACTTGTATATTCAAAAATTACTTTTTAATTTGCCAGTTTAGATTGTTATATGAACTTTGAATCCTCATAAATCCATTCAAGCATTATCATATCATATCTCCATTTAAATCTTCCAAAAAGGAAACTCTTCACATATATTTGTACGCATATTTAGCACTCCATCGTCAAGAGGCTATTGATCTCTCAAAACCAGTACAGTTTTTTATATCATTTTAATTACAAATCATGTTGAAAAGCATTGCATGATATACCAGAGATGATCACTCAATACTGCAAACAATGACAGCTTTTGACGTCATGGCTTAAAAAAAAAAAACAAAAACAAAATAAATAAATAAATAAAATAAATAGATAATTAAAACAGTTTGTAAATTTTGTAGACCTTCAAAGAACAAAAAATAAATTCGCAAACCAAAGACTTTGAAACCGAATTCAAATAATATATTTTTTTTTTCGGTCTTATACACTTCGTATATAATTTTTTATCGGCTTGTGTACGACTTTGAGCTGACTTTTGTTTGAGAACGTTCATTGAATTTATAATTTGTGACTTTGCGCTTGAAATTCAAAAGATATTTCGGAATATAAACGTTGAGCATTTTGCAAATTTTTAATACAAGATCTTCGAAGAACTTCGAATGGTTTGTTCTAATGCAAATTTATGTGTAACTGTTCAAAAGGCGTCTTCAATATATTTTTTTCTGTCTTCTAGAATTTATTTTTCTATTAGAATTTCACGGAAATGATTAAAAAAAAAAAATCAAACTCATGAATTTCTATTCTTTTTTTTTTTTTTCTTATTTTTAGGTCGCGATGATCTCTCACCATCGAGCAGCCTTAATGGCTATTCAACGAATGAAGGTTGCGATGCCAAAAAAAGCAAAAAAGGTCCCGCGCCGCGTCTACAGGAGGAACTTTGTCTTGTCTGCGGCGATCGTGCATCGGGCTATCATTATAATGCATTAACCTGTGAAGGCTGTAAGGGCTTCTTTCGACGT
The DNA here is from genome assembly GCA_035044805.1 of Leucophenga maculata. Classification (NCBI taxonomy): domain Eukaryota; kingdom Metazoa; phylum Arthropoda; class Insecta; order Diptera; family Drosophilidae; genus Leucophenga; species Leucophenga maculata. The sequence goes on from JAWNNP010002290.1 coordinate 2,372,108, forward strand.
AGCGTCACAAAGAATGCCGTTTATTGTTGTAAATTTGGACGCGCTTGCGAAATGGATATGTATATGCGACGCAAGTGTCAGGAATGTAGACTGAAAAAATGCCTAGCCGTGGGTATGCGACCCGAGTGTGTGGTGCCCGAAAATCAATGTGCAATGAAGCGACGTGAGAAGAAGGCACAGAAGGAGAAGGATAAACAGACGACATCATCGTCACCCTCATCGAATTCGGGTACGCCCGATTATATTAAGAAGGAGATACTCGAGCTGATGACGTGTGAACCGCCACAGCATCCAACGTGTCCGGTAAGTATTCATTTGTTATTTTAGAGAAGAAAGGTATTTGGCAAAACATTGTAGAAGAGTATAAAGAGTTATTTTGGAGATGGAGATAGAGAAATATACTATTTCTACTACTGTTTAGGCTCTGTTGCACTGCGATGTATGCATATTTCAGAAAAACTGGAGCATAATGCCAAAAATTATTACGAAGTACTCTCTGTCCGTCTGTCTGTCTGCTTTTCATGTCTGCAACTGAAACAAATCTCAACGTAGCTCTTTTACTACAAGCTTTTCTGAAGCTTTACAAATGTTTCGAAGCTTTAAAAGCTTTTTTTTTAATATTTATTTTTATTATTTAGTAATTTAATAATTTATTTACTACTTCTTACAGCTACTACCTGAAGATATTTTGGAAAAGTGTCAAGCGCGCAATATACCTCCCCTTACGTACAATCAGTTGGCCGTTATATATAAATTAATATGGTATCAGGATGGCTATGAGCAGCCATCCGAAGAGGATCTCAAGCGTATTATGGTGCGTAATAGATTTAGATTTATTTTATAACAAGTATATTAACTAATGTAAATTTCCTTACCGCAGAGCCAACCCGAAGAGAATGAAAGTCAAACGGATGTCAGCTTTCGACATATTACCGAAATAACCATACTCACCGTGCAGTTGATTGTCGAATTTGCCAAGGGTTTACCAGCGTTTACAAAAATTCCACAAGAGGATCAAATTGCGTTACTCAAGGTAAGTATTTTGTTGTATGCAACATATTGCTGCATGGAGATTAATCTTTTATTTTACTTCATACCATTTAGGCCTGCTCATCCGAAGTTATGATGTTGCGTATGGCACGTCGCTATGATCATGCCTCCGATTCGATTTTCTTTGCGAATAATCGCTCCTATACGCGTGACACGTACAAAATTGCCGGCGTTGCTGACAATATTGAAGATCTGCTACATTTCTGCCGTCAAATGTTCTCAATGAAGGTCGACAATGTCGAATATGCGCTACTCACTGCCATTGTGATCTTCTCCGATCGGCCGGGCCTCGAAGAGGCGCAACTAGTCGAAGCGATACAAAGTTACTACATCGATACGTTACGCATTTATATACTCAATCGCCATTGCGGCGATCCCATGAGTATTGTCTTCTTTGCCAAACTGCTCTCCATACTCACCGAGTTGCGTACGCTCGGCAATCAGAATGCCGAAATGTGTTTCTCATTGAAATTGAAAAATCGTAAACTGCCCAAATTTCTGGAAGAGATCTGGGATGTTAACAATATACCGCCAACGGTGCAATCACATTTACAAGCGCAACAAGAAGAGCAGTTGAGACTTGAAAGTTTACGCGGTGAGGAGAAATTGATCACTGTAACAGCAGCAATACCATCCACCTCAGCAGCAGCAGCGGCGGCAGCGGCGGCGGCAGCAGCTGCAACAGCAGCTGCAACAGCAGCAGCAGCAGCAAGTAGTAGTAATAGCAGTAGTACGTGCGGCGGTGGCGGCGGCAATGGTGGTGGCGGTGGTATTGGTTCACCTACTTCAACAACAACAATACCAACAGTAGCAGCAACAACAACAACAATGCTTGGCGTTGGTGCGCTTGAACTTGGCGTTGGCGTTGTTGGTGTAGGCAGTGGCGGCGGCGGTGGCGGTATCAGCGTTAACAATCCGACCGCTGATTATATAAGTGTTGTCAGTGCAATGGGTCATACAACAGCGGCCGCGGTAGCAGCGGCGCCAACTTCCTCGACAGCATTAAACACTGCTGCAATGCCAGTGAGTACGACTGGTGTTGCAGCAAATGGCACCGTCAACTTGTATAATGCACAAACAGCAATGGCACTGATGGGTCTGCCCATACAAGCTGATCAACTAATTGGTGGCGCTGTGGTCAAGTCGGAACACTCAACGACAGCATAGCAGACAGCAGCGTTGACGTTGTTGCAGCATGAAACAACAGCAACGACGACGGCTGCTATGAATGGTTTGCTGCTTGGCAGCGCTATAGAGTAAATTTTTTGTTTAGAGTTGGATGTGCTTTGTGGCAGCTAGCGGCAGCGGCAGCAGCAGCAGCAGTGTACGTAGTAGTCTATAAAAAAAAAGTATGGCTTAATGTTGCTGTTTGTTGTTGCAGCAACTTCATTTTGAATAGAAGAAGAACAACAAAAACAAATGCAGTTATTTAGTTATTAAGTTCTGCAAATATTAGTCTATAAGTCTATATAAACTGAGCATAGTCTTTTAAGTAATCATATATATATATATATTATATAATAATTAGTTATATATATATATATATATATATATAAAAAATATATATATACAATATATAACAACTAAACTACAAGCTAAAAAAAAATGTATAAAGTAAAAAAACCAACAAGCAACAGAAATCCAATGTAAATTTAAATTATTAATTATTAACAAGCAGCAGCAGAAGAAAAAAATACAATAATTCATTAATTAATTTTTTTAAAGCTAAAAATGCAAAATAATATTATTAACTTGTAGTTTGTGTGCAGGGCTAAAATTTAGTGTTCTTCTCTTAAATATTTTAATTTAAACAAAACAGCTTGCAACTTGCTAGTTATTGTTATTATTATTATTATTAATATTATTTACTATGACATATTATTGTGTATAATTTTATATAAAAAGTAATAATTTATAACAACAAACAGCATAAGCAAGCAGCATTTAATTTTTGTAAACACTGTAAAAGAAATTTATTTTAAGCAGGCAGCACAAAAATAAGCAGTAAACAATTTTAATTAATTTATTAAGCTTTTTAAAAAGATTTTATTTTTAAATATTTAAAACTTTAAAAAATTATTAAAATATTTAACGAAATTTCGGTGTCAATATAAACTATAAATTTTAAACCTTTAAAAATTCAAAAACATTTTTTGTTTTGTTTGCCCCACTTTGGGCGCCGTTTCTTTAATTAAAAACATTAAACAACACTAGTCAGTTAAAAACAAATTAGCTTGGCATGTAAAATCTTTTTTAGAATTTCTACAGTGCTTGCAAAAATTAAAACATTTCTTTTTTTTCTAAAACTGCTTTAGAGAACGAAATGCAAAACCGAAAAAGCGCTGCTAAGTTGTTCCAAATTAGCGTAATTACACACAAAAAAAAAAAAACGCTTATTGTAAAAATTTCTTAAGTCATTAAAAAACCTTTCAAGAGATTTGTACAATAAGCCCACTGTGCAGCGCTTAAAGAAGAGAATAAAGATTGTTTATACATATATATATATATTTTTAGATTTACAAAATATTTAAAAATTATAACTACAAAAAAAAAATAGTAAACAAGCAAACTAATAGTTCTAAACAATTAAGTACACTGTAAAAAAAACAATACTTTTAATGCTAATATTTTTCCTTTTTTTACATAGAAATTTAACATTAAAAAACAAAAAATAAAACTTCTTTCAGTAAACAATACTAAAAGAATGTGTCTAGCTTAAAAAACAAAAAAAAAAATAATAATTTTATAATTAAACGAGAAAACAAACTTGGACTGATTTTGATAAAAACAAAAAAAAATACTAATTAATTTTAAAAGCAAAATGTAAAAAACAAAATTTGTATAAAAAAAAAACTGAGACAGACATAATTTTGTTTTAATTAACAAACTATTCCCTCCTGTGTTGTTTTATTTTGATTTTTTTTCTTTCGTTTTAAATGTTTAACTATTGTATGCATAGTTTTGTATAGCAGTGTTAAATATTTCACTAAACATTTTTAGGCATTTTTGGAACAAAATTTTTTAATAATAATAATTTTTTTTAGCAAACAAAAACAAAAAAAAAAAGTGATTGGAGTTTTACTCAAAAAGCAAATTTGTAAAAAGTAAAAAAAAAAAATTAAATAAACTATAAAAAAAAAATAAGGTATTACAAAAAATTTTTCGTCAAAACAAAACAAATCACTTTATACAAAAAAGACTTCAATATTATTTATTAATTTAAAAATTTTTTTAATAATTTAAGTCAAACGGAAATCAAAATTTTTTACTAATTATTTTTGGCAAAGTGCAAACACAAAATTTTAACATTTGGCAATTATTTTCTTCTTTTTTAATAAATTATTTTTGTTAAATATTTAATTTTTTTTATGTAAAACAAAATTACTGTAAATTAAATCAATGGCCTTATTTTTCACTTAAATACAAATTTTTTAAATGAAATTTTTTTGTTTAAATTTTAGATTTAATTAAATTTTTTAAGTTTATATATTATGTATACTTTATTTTTAATTTAGTTTAATATAATTAAAAACAGAAAAAAAACAAAAACTTACTAATTTCTTGTGACTTTAAATTAATTTATAAAATGAATTGTTGAAAAGTGAATTTGAAAGCTTGAATTGTGCAATTATTATTCTTATATTATTATATTAATTAATTAATTAAATACATTTATACATAAACAATAAATAACTATACATAAATAAAAAATAAAAAAAAATTCACACACACGCATGCATGTAAGCACTAATATATGTGCAAATAAATTAATAAAACAAACAAACAAAAAAATATTACAAAGGCAAAACAAAAAATTGTATTAAATTTTTTTTTAAATTTTATTCATTTAAACACTTTTGCCTTTTTCTCATATGTGTTAAATCCGCTCTTTTTTATTATTATTATTATATACATAATTTAATTTATAAATGAATTTTAATTTGTTTTTTAATTGAATTCGTTTTAATTTTTAAGCGATTTGTATAAAGAGAAATGCGAAAAATTATATATAATATATATATATACATATAAAAAAAAATTATCTAAAACAAAAATTTAATAAGTGATTTTTTATTTAATTTAAAAAAAAAAATGGTTGGGAATTATTTAAAGATTTTTTTTTATAGATTTGTATTGGCTTAAAACTGTTCTACATTAAGATTTTTCGCAATATGCTTAGTCAGTTGCTTACAATTTTATAACAGTTTGCATGCAGATGCCCCACGTTGGGCGCCGCATTATGCTGCTTCACAGAAATCGAATAATTGAAGTGAAAAGCTAGCGATGGCTGCTCAAGTGGCTTTGTTTTATTATTATTTTTTAGTTTACACATTTTTTAAATAATTCGAATTATGTATAAACAATATAAAAATTTAGTGTGTATAGCCATGAAAGTATAACCAACGGTGCAGTATGTTTCGTAAGACTTGTTTTGATAGATAATTTGGAACTGAAAGTTTTTGAAGAAAGTAGAAATGAAGTGAAGAGAGAAAGAGAGAGTGAAAGAGTTTGTACGATGTCTAAAGGCTGTGAAGTTGCTTTTTATAGATTTCAATGAATTCAAAGCAGTTAAAAATAAAATCAAAGCTCAATAAAAAGCCACTAGGACTGAGCTTAGCTGGATGCGATGGATGAGATGTACTGCTGCTAAAGCACTGCTAAAACTTCTGTATTTAAGTTTAGATAATGATTTACAGCTTAAATTTGCTAAAAATATTTTGTAACATACGCGTAAGGTGAAGAGAAAAGCGCAAAAAAGCTAAAATTCGAAATAAAATTTCGAAATGCGCATGGACTGAGTTGAGTCAAATAAGGAAAACCATTTTTCACATTTAACTTCCTTGAAAATACTATGAAAAAAAAAATTATATAAATAAATTATTAATCATTTATATAAAAAATTAAAATTAAAAACTGTAAAAAATAAATTTAAATAATTTAAAAATATGCAAAAACCCTAAAAACAAAAATTTAAGAAATCCACTCCTAAACTTAAATAAATATTAAGCACAAACTAAAAAAAAAAAATATTAAATAAAAAAAAAATTACAAAGCATTACGAAACCACAACCTGATTAAAAAACAACAAAACTTGTTAAAAAAACCAAAACAATTAAAAAAAATTTAAATAAAAAAATCGTTATATAAACTAGCACTAAAACCCATTAAAAAAAAAAATAAAAATAAAACCTAACTACTGATTCAAATACAAAAAATAAAAAAAAAATTTGTTTTCTTTGTTTATGCACTGTTTTCTGTTAAGTGTAACATTTAAAAAATTAAAAAAAAAAAAAAATCAACTGATTTCTTATAGCTAAAATTTGAAAACAAAAACAAAACTTCTACGGAATCAAACAAGCAAGGTACTTAAAAAACAAAAAAACTTTTGTGTTCAGTCTTTGTAGATACGCTCCTGAATTTTTGAAAACTACCTCAAATGTTAAAGCAAGAAGAAAAATTATAAAAGTTAAAAAAAAAATATTAAATCAGAAAAAAATCAGAAAAAAATTAATTGTAAAGTTCAAGCAGAAATCAGCGAAATTAAAAAAAAAAAATAAATTGGTTGAGACGACAATTATATAAAATATATAGTTGCAAAATGTAACGTACACTGAGAGAAAAATATTAAAAAAAAAAATATATAGAACCTACATGCGATACCTTAAATGAAAAATTGACAAAAAATATAAATTATTTGTTTTTTATTTAATTCTTTTTTAATTTTACTATTTAAATTACCTATTTTTTAACTGCCTACTCCACATACACAACTACAAATTGTTTGTTTTTAAGCTCCTCAAGCCTTAGAGTACCTGTTTTGCAGCAATATTACGAGCAACAAAATTATTAAAAATAAAAGTAAAAAATGATAAAAATTAAAAATCCAAAAATTAATTATTTTCCACACGCTTATAAAACGTATAAGAATAAAATAAAAAATAATAATCAGTCTCTACTTTTAGAAAATGCCTAAAAAAAACGACATAATTAAATAAAAAACAAATAAATCATTTCTCGAAATAGTTTTTAAGTTGTGTAGTTTCTTCACTGCCAATGTACGCAAATTATTCAAAACATCAAATGCAATTTTTAAATACATAAAAAAAAAAAATATTTTAAAAAAAGCATAAATAGCGCATATTTATTTCATTGCTTTTTGCATATTTTATGCGATGTACAATTAAATAAAAAAAAAATAAAAAATTTATACACATAAAAAAAAATGCATAACATTTATTTGCAGAAAGTGTAGCAATCAATTGAATATATATATAAAAAATTATATTAAAACTAAAAAAAAATAACGTTTAACTTGTATGAGCAAACGCACATTATTTCAATAAAAAAATAAAAAAAGAATATTAAAAATACTGAAAACAAATATTTACACTTAAAAAAAAAAAATAAATAAAAAAAAAACCAAACGAAATAACAAATTCAACTTGAAACTGAATAAATGCATTTTAGTATTATGAAGCAGTTAAAAAAAATATAAACAAAAGCAAAGAAGAGAACACGAATTAAATACGTAAAAAAAATTAATTTAAAATTAAAATAAAAAAAAATTGTTTTAAAGCAGAACAGTATTTGCGTAGTGTTCGAAATACTTTTTAAACAAACCACGTTTAATTAATTAATTTTTATTTAAATGCTACACTGCCAGGCAATTTGTTTTAAAAAAAAAATTTTTAATTTAAATTACTACAAAATTTTAATTTTACTAAACTCTCTTGTATGTATATTTTTTTTAATCATTTAAAGCCTATTTATTTTATAAAATGTATTAAAATATAATATAATAAAACGTTTTCCAACACTAATTTTGCAATTTTAAATTTGAAAAATAAATAATTTTGCATGAGAGAGAAGTAGAGATTGTTAGCATTTAATAAAAACAAAAAATTTTAAATAAATAATTATTTATTAATAATAATAAAAAAAAACAATACTTCATACAAAAAACTGTCAAAAAAGTGCATAATTTGTTTCAAAAACAATAAAAAAATGGCATAAAAACAAATTAAAACTTAAAAATACAAACTACAAAGGTGCATTGGTAATGAATATTTAATTAAATAAAACAAGTATAAATACTTTAATTATAACTTTTATACTTCAAAATGATTCATTAATTAATATTAATTAACTTACAAAAAAATATATATAAATATAAGTTCAGAAAAAATTCATTAAACAAAAAAAAATAAATAAGTATATAAAGCTGCATTCAAATCTATATATTTCGTATGTCAAAAAAACAAAAACAAAAAAAAAATATTAAGTTATTAAAAATATTAAAAAAAAAAAGTTAATTTTTAAAATTAACCAACAGTAAAATGAAGAATACAAAAAAAAAAAAAACAAAAAATATATATACATGCATATATATATATTTGAATAAATAGTATATATGGACATAGCAGTCGCTCTTTATATAGTTTTTAAAGTAAGTTGTACATAAATGAACTCTATTATATATATTAAACACATATATATATATATATATATATACATATATACATATGATATATATGAAAATGTAATAAATTAAAAAACAAACAAATATATATATTTAAAATATGTTCAAAAAAATTATAGAAAAGGACTTTTTATTGCATAAAATTTAATAAATTGTTGGGAATTAATTAAGGGCAAACTGAAGAAATGGGTTTTTGAAGGGTTTGAGCAAGTAATCGCCTTTGTAACGATTTTCAGTTGCATCGCTGGTATTTCTGCAATGCACTACTGCACTGGTATTTTTTGGTACATTTTTTGCTAACATTTGCACATCTCTAGCATTTCTTGCCTGCTACACAAGAGAAAAATCTTTTCGAGCGGTGAGAAAGGTAAAAAATACAGCGTAAATTATTATAATAAAAATAAAATAAATTGCAAATGTATTGAATTAAACAATGCGCTTAACATTCACGCATGGTTTACAGTGATTTGCAGCGTATTTTCACATATTGTCAGCGTTAAAGTTAAAATGGCGTTGTGTTGCGTGCTGCATTTTTGTGTTATAAATTAAACTTACATATACACTGTAAAATATAATTAAACAAGCTACATGCGTCACAGCTTGATTAACTGTTTGTTTTATTATAAACATAATATAGTATAATTGCCTTAAAATACATTGCAACGCAAAACAAATGTGAGGTTATGTGCTTGCATTAGCCGCCTCCTTGGCATAGCAGAAAAAAGAAAAAAAAAATTATAGCAAAAACTTTCACCTGTAATTGGGTTAACTGCATTAATTTTTTTCTCAAATTTTTGCTAGTTTATTACAGCACAACATGGCCGATTCAGATGATGAATACGATCGCAAACGACGTGATAAATTTCGCGGCGAACGCAGTTCCGGTGATGCATTTCGTACAGAGCGTCGTGATGAGCGTCGGCCCATGGGCGGTGCTGGCGGGCCGGGTGGACGTGATGATTGGTCCGATCGGTAAGCGTTGCATTATTTATAAAGCTTATACTTTATTAATAATTATAATTTTCTGCTCTATTTAACATTTAAATAGCGGCAATCCATTCCGCGGTGGCGCTGCTGCTAGTGGCAGTGTTGGTGCTGGTGGCGGTGGCGGCGGCGGCGGCGGACGTCCACGTACAGACTATCGTGATTATCGTAACCCACGTGATCGTTATGGCTCACCGGGCCGTGAAATGCCGCCTGCAAAACGTATGCGCTCCGATTGGGGCGATGATATGCGTAGCAATCCACGTTTTGGCGGTTTGTATAGCATTCTGTGCTATTTACTATGTTTTTAAATAATATTCATTCTCTTTTTTAACAGGCTATGATCCTTATCTTATGCAAGCCTGGAATGATCATTATGCACATTCCTTACACTCTGCTTACTCACATGCAGCGCATGCTGCTTTACCGCGTGATAATGTCATTGGCAGTAGTGTTGGCGGCGGCGGTGGTGGTGGTGCTGATACACAAACACAACCGGCTATGATGACACTTAAGCAATTTTTAGATACACAAGATGATGGCATCTCAGATTCGGAAGTGCTACGCAAATATACGGACTATAAAACAGAATTCAAGCGTCAACAGCTAAATGAATTCTTTGTTGCGCACAAAGATGAGGAATGGTAAGTTTAAGCACCCCGCATGCCAGTAAGCTAAAAAAGAGAAGAAAAAAAAAACGCTAAATTGTAGCTGGTCTGCGTTTGTAAACATTTTAATTTTTATTATTTTCTGCAAATTTTTTCTTGATTTTTTTCTTTTGTTGTTCAGTTATTTTTTAATTGCTTTAATTCTCAGTCAAACAAAAACGAAAAAAAAAAAACCATAACTATGTATTATAAAGTTTTTCTCTGCAGCTGGTTGCGTTTTAAGACGTATGCAGCATTTATCCTAGTTGTTGCTGCTACTGCTGCTACGTCGTGCTCCTACTCCTGGTATCATGAAACTCTGCAACAGAGTTTAGCACAAAAACAGAACAGATAAAGTGCAAGACACCAGTCGACCAGTGTCGAGATTCAATCAGCCTTATATATATAGCTACATATATACATATTTATATGTACAACACACTCTGCTCTTAAATTATTAATTTTTGGTCCTGGCGAGCAATGCCAGCGACTGTTTGCTATTTGAAATTGAGAACCGCGTTTTATTTTATGCGTATTTTAGTCATAATAATCTATAACAAGCATACCTAAAAATAAATGAATAAAATAAAAATACATTTCTTAAACGAAAGAGGTAAGACCCGGCTGTATTTAACAAAACAATCAAATCATATTACTGTACTATGATAAAAATGAAATGTATAAAATATAAACTTGAAATCTCTGAAGTTCGATGACCAACACAACAGCGGTGGCGTATAGCGGAGCAACGTTCGATCTTTATATACTTGTAGCAGTTAAATTTGCGTTTTCAGCTTAAAAATTTTCCATAATTAAAACGAAATTACTAAAAATAATTTTATTTCTGTTTTTCTTCTTTTAAACTACTCTACAGGTTCAAGCACAAATATCATCCCGAGGAGAGTGTTAAGCGCAAAGTCGAACAGTTTGGCTTTCTAAAGGTATGTCTTTAAATGTGTTATACACCTACATGCGAAATTCTTTCATTTATTATATTCCATACTAGAAACGCACCGATGTCTTCAATGAGCTGCTAGAAAGTGGCGCTATTGGCGCTGTGAAAGTGGATTCAAATCAATCGGATGCACTTATACGTCTGCTCGATACGGTTGTCATCAAACTGGAAGGCGGCACAGAGGATGATTTAAAAATACTCGATGAGAAACCGAGAGAGCCCAGCTTTAGTGAGCGTAAATCCGAATCGGAGCGTACAACAATCAAACCAGCCGATAAAGATGATGACGTTATAATTACCTCATTTGTGAAGAAAAATGATAATAATGTGATTCTTGAAGAGGAAATTCCGGTTGTTGTTTCGCCACGTCCCATAAATCTTCCGCAATCGGATGAAGAGAATTGGGATGACGAAGATGATACGCCAGCACCAGCACCAATTAAATCGCCGGAATCGCCAGAACCAGTTGTGGCTGCTGAAAAAAGCAAAAAGTCAAAGAAGTCACGCAAGCGTAAACGTTCCGATTCATCCGCAACATCGGGCTCAGAATCTGATTCTAGCTCTAGTTCAAGCGAAGAGGAGGATGATGAAAGCGTTAACAAAAAATACGATTTAGAAGCTGCCAGCGTAGAAGCTAAGGAGGAGGAGGAGGCGGCTGAGGAAAAGGCTGTGAAAACTGAGCAGCAGGCAGATGAAATTAAAACCGATGAAAAGCTCAAAGACGACGAGGAGGAGAAGACTACAACAAAAATTGAAAAACTTGATGACGATGCAAAGGAAAATGGCATAACAGATGTTAAAGATGCAGCGTTGGTTGCTGCTGATGAAGAAAAGCACAAAGAAATAGATGAAGATAGTGTTGAAAAGCAGGACACAAGCAATGAAGAGGAGGGGGAGCCGAAAACGGTTGAAAAAAGCGAAGAAAAAGAAAACAATGATGACACAAAAAAGCCAGAAAATGACACTGAAGAAGCAGGCAGCAGTAAAGAGACTGACACTGAGGCACCGACCGAAACTATTGATGTGGATAAGCTAAAAGAAGGACCACAACCGCGCGCTTTGCATCGCACCTCGTCGATCTTTTTGCGTAATTTAGCTCCAGCTATAACCAAGGCAGAGATTGAGGCTATTTGCCAGCGTTTCAGCGGCTTTTTGCGTGTTGCCATAGCAGATCCATTGGTCGAGCGTCGCTGGTATCGTCGCGGTTGGATTACATTTCAGCGTGATGTAAACATTAAGGAAATATGTTGGAATCTAAACAATCAGCGTTTGCGTGATTGTGAAATGGGTGCAATTGTCAATCGTGATCTGAGTCGGCGAGTGCGTCCGGCGAATGGCATAATAGCGCATAAGAACATCGTGCGTTCAGATATAAAGCTATGCGCTAAGATAGCCATGAATCTGGACGAGCGTTTCAATTTGTGGCAGAGTGCGGCGGACAAAGCCTCAGGAAGTGCGACTAGTGGTGATGGCAATGGTGCTATCAGCGATGCCGGCAATGGTGAAGTTAACAATAAATCAAAGGAAAAAACTGCCTCCTCCTACACAGAGTCATGTTATGGATTTAAAACAAATAATCCGGTGCTTCAAAATATAACCGACTTCCTGATTGAGGAAGCCTCTGCTGAGGAAGAAGAATTGCTGGGCATTTCTGGTGAACAGAAAGACGGCGACGGCGAAACGCTTGAACGTGATGAACAATTGATTGCTGTGCTCGATCGTTTAGTGCTCTACTTGCGCATTGTACATTCGGTTGACTACTATAATCATTGCGAATATCCGTACGAAGATGAAATGCCAAATCGTTGTGGCATCATACACGCACGTGGACCAGCGCCAGCGAAGGCGACTGCAAATGATTTGCAGGATTATATTAAAACTTTCGAATCGAAGCTAACGCAATTCTTGACTAAAATAACGCAGCTGACAGAAGAAGATATACAAAATCTTGGTGCTAAGGATTCGGAAGTCGAAGTAGAGAAATTCATACAAGCAAATACACAAGAATTGGCCAAGGATAAGTGGTTGTGTCCGTTGTCGGGCAAGAAATTCAAAGGGCCTGAATTTATACGCAAGCATATCTTTAACAAGCATCAGGAGAAGGTGGAAGAGGTGAAGAAAGAAGTTGAGTTCTTTAATAACTATTTGCGCGATCCAAAGCGTCCACAATTACCAGAGCATCCTGGTAGTAGCAAGCGTACCAATTCAGAATCGAACAGTGGAGCTGGTGCTATGGGTGGCGGCGGTGGCGTTGGCGGGTAAGTAGATACGTGGCTAATAATAGAAGTAAGCGAGCTGAAGTCGGCATAGTTTAAAATTGGAGGAGATTGTTTAAATTTGTTTATTGTCAGTTCGTGTATTTCTGGAACCACCTTTGATTTGATGATTTATTGAGTTTGTTTTACTAATAATTATTTTTTTTTGTACAGTTTTAGAGGACCTATGTTCCCACCAACATTTGGCGCACCACCATACGGCTTTGGACCGGCTATGATGATGGGTGGCGGTGGACGTGGGCGTGGCGGTGGTTTTGGCGGCGGACGCAGGTGAGCAACAAATAATTTATATTTCTTTTATAAATTAAGTTTTCTATTTTAAAAAAAAGACAAGCACTACTAACAATTGAGCGTAATTTAAAAAAAGTTTTTTTTTTTTTTTGTTTTTCAATGTCGTAGTTTAATATACTAACTACTGATACGACCAGTATTATCTGTTAAATTCCTAAAAAAAAAAAAAAATATTGTGCCTTCCTCTCGTTGTTTTTTTTTTTCTTTGTATATATACAAATGCAATTGTCACAACTTTCTTGTGTCGCAAATTTTTTTGCAGGGAATTGCCTTTGGAACATCAACGCCGCGTTATCGGTTACCACGATTTGGATGCGCCCACTAATTTCGATATGTTTGACTAATAATTCTTCTTTTTATCATTGTTCTGCAAAAGCTTTGGAAGACAAATTCTTTTATTTTTAATTATGCGGAATCGCGGGTTTTAAATGCAATTCTCTAGCGCTTCAAATCCTAACAACAAAAATGAAAGTAAAGATTTTTTTACAATGGTTAAATTGTATATTTCATGAAGAAAAAACAATTTTTATTTTTGTTTTGTAACCAGCTGAAAGATTTTTGGTTTTTATGTTTTAAATTTGTGTCATTCTATAAATTTATCTTATATATACGTATATATATATAAAAATACTTACTTTTTATACCACTTAAATTTATAAAGCAATCAAACACAATCATAAATAAAAAAAAAAACAAATAAAAAAAATAATGTGTCCACAACTGAAAGTGAAATAATTATTTGCTTTAATTTTTTTTTGTCGTTTACAGACCCGGTGGTCATGACTACCGTCCCCGTTCACAATACCGCGACTTGGATGCACCTCAAGATCCTTATTAATTATTCACATATATACATATATATAGAAAAGATAATCGTTTGACCAACTCAATATGCATACACGAGTACATATACCCTACTCATAAACATAACAAAATATTATACAATTCAAATGTTAGCACATACACGACACGCCTCATATTTGCTTTGAGCAGTGCAGTGCCTCAAGAACGGTTAAAGTTAAATATTTGTATAAATCAATTTTAATTTATAACTCATTCAATTTATATTGTAACTGTTGGCAAATAAAGACAACTATTACTGGTCATGGTAAACCGTAGTTTTACTCCTAGGTACTGGCTGTAGAGCTCTATTAACTAAACCTAAGTCCAAAGCACATATTTATGCCGCACAAAGATGGTACATATGTATATTAATCTATAAATCTTTATTAGAGTAGGTCCAGCGTCGTTGCCGGAATGAAGACCGGTTTATGGCGGTTCAGGCACTATTGAGAGCTTCCTTGCGAACTACACACAACATCAGCAACACCCAATTCAGACACATTCATCCAAAGCACCATAATTTATTAACATCGACTAAAATTTGTATTTGAAAAATTCAAATCCAAGCAACGCTAGAAATAAATTTAGAGTTCAGCAATAGTTTTTAAGTGGTATGGCATATTTTCTTTGCTTTTATGGTAAAAATTTTTACGGCTGCATACTCTCTCCAAAGAACTAAAATCAAAAACAGCTGTTATGCACTTCAAAATTTTTTTGAAACTTTCACATGCTGCATGCGAATCACCCTGTGTACTGAAAATTATGTATTGAGTTTTTTAAATAGCAGCATTTCGAAGAATTCTTTAATCATTTTGATTAAAATAATCTGTAATTGTTGAAACAAAATTGGTAAACAGTTTTCAAGCATTTAAAGTTTCTAAAAATAAATCCGTGAAAAAGCTTTTAAGAGAGGACCAACGCGTGGCAGTCAAAATTTTACTGCATCCAAATATACTGTAATAAAAAATTGAAAAATGGTTTGCAACAACTGTCCGGTTTGTGAGGCAGTGGCCACCAGCATTTGCACTGGTTGCCGGCAGGTGAAATATTGCGGTGCCGTGCATCAAAAAGAACATTGGCGTGAACATAAAAAAGTCTGTCGTCCATATCGTGAGCAGACGGATGAGGTGCTTGGACGCTATCTGGTTGCTACACATAATATAGCACGCGGACAGGTGATTTTCGTTGAGGATCCTATAATCGTTGGTCCCAAATGGTATTTTACAGAGCAGGAACAGTCCGCAATCGTAGTGCCATGTGTGGCATGCTACAAGCCCTGCCGTCTGGGCATGCATATCTGTAGCAAGTGAGTAAAACTAAGCGGCATAGTTGTACTTAATTAATAATAAATAATTTTAACGCTCTTAAAGATGCAAATGGCCCGTCTGTTCCGATAATTGTGCTGCCATTGCAGATGCCGATCAACATGCGCTTGAGTGTAATGTGTTAAGTTTGGGTCCGGGTCCGGCCAATAAATCCGATACGCGTGGTCTGCACGATTATTATCGTTTGGATGCTTTACTTGTGTTGCGCTGTATTATGCTGCAGCGCCAACATCCAAAACGTTGGGCTGCACTGCTCGAAATGCAAAGCCATGAGACGGAACGCGTCGGCACTGAGCTGCACGCGGATGTTGAGAAACGCGTTGTCAACTATTTGCTGCACAATTATTTGCGTCGTTTAAAGTCCGTCGAACATCGTTCGAAGGAGAAATTCATTGCCAATTACGATGCCACGCTTTTGCATCGCGTTTGTGGCATCATTGAGACTAATTATATGTGCATACAGCTGAACACGGGCATCGAATTGAGTGGACTGTTTCGCAATGCTTGCATGATGGAGCATGACTGTCAGCCCAATTGCTACTTTCAATTTGATAATCAACGCTCGTATGCCATTTCAGTTGTAGCTGGCTGCGACATACGCAAGGGTGAGCATCTGAAGATCTCGTATACGAATATAGTCTGGGGCACACAGTTGCGTCACCATCATCTAAATCTGACGAAGCATTTTCGCTGCAAGTGTGCACGCTGTAGCGATCCTACGGAATTCGGTACATGTTTTAGCGCACTGCGTTGTTTGGGTGATGTTAATACCAGCTGCACTGGCTGGCAGCTCCCCATTGATCCGTTGGATGAGAATACAGACTGGAAATGTGATACGTGTCCGGTTATTATAAATGGCAGTTATGTGGCTACAGTACTCAGTCAAATGACGGAGGATGTGGACTTGTTAGTAGCACAAAAGCCGCAGTACGATGAGGTGGAGGCATTGCTTAAGCGTCTCACAGAGTTTTTGCATCCAAATCATTATCATATGTTCAATCTGAAGCATACGCTTATACAGATCTACGGTGGCGCAGAGGATTTGAGCATGTGGCAGTTGTCAGAACAGCAATTGGCGCGAAAACTAAGTTTGTGTCTGGAACTGGAGACGCTGTGCCGCAAATTGGATCCACATACGGTGAAGCTATCGATCTATGTTGCCATAGTGTTGCATGAATTTGCACGCGGCAAACAGGAGCATGCTAAACGTAAACTTGCAGCTGCAGTTGTTCAAGTGTCGGAAGCACTTTTGGAATTGGAGGCGGCTCATAAGCAGCTTGAATCTGCTTTGGAGCATCTGCGCAAAGAGTTGGACACTGTGGCGGGCAATAAGTTAAGCGAGAAGCTGCAGCAGGAAATGTTGCAACTGGATCGCTATATGTTGTCCTTGCAAGTTTAGTTTATTTGTTTTAGAATCAAAAGCAAGTTGCAGTGGCTTCTAATTTGTTATAATTTTTATTATTGTACTAAAATTAAAAACAATAACTAGAAAACGCATCAACTACTTGCGGCTGCATGCTTGTCAGCGTCGGCAGCGGGCGCGTGTAGCTCAATCTTGGACTGTTGCAGCAGATAAGGATGCGCCTTGAGCACTGCACGCTGTTCACGAAGATTTTTCATAATGCCGGCCAAATGCCAGCCGTGACGTAGTAGCGACTGCTGCGCAATAAAGTGTCCGTGCCGTATGCAACGTATGGCAGTACAATGTGCCACAGTGCGTAGCTCAATAGCCATTTCATGTACCAGCGCCGCAAGATAAGCTTCATATTCATTGATGGCATGCACTTCCAGCGTGAATTCGGGACTTTTGAATTCAATTAGCTTGATGCCATATATAACAGGTTCAGTATTATTTGCAGGACGTATGAGTCCTTTGCATGCAATTTCATATGCCGCCTGCGATTGTAGATCCACGCCGCAGAGTTGATACATTTTACGCTGATGTGATGCTTGCATGGAAGCAGCTAGCGCACTAATGCGTTCCGGATGTACATGTTTGTAGGCGGAACGCAGTGTGACGCGTGAGTCGGGCAGATGATTTTCAGTGGATGCGCCTAGGCGGCCGGTTATGTGATAGGCACGTATGGGACGATTACGTTGTATGCGTGAGGATTGGCCTAGTCCTTTATTAATGCCGTATACTAAGAAACGTAAAATGTTATGAATGACATTTATAAGTTGATATAAACTACTTACATACGACGCCGCTGCTGTGCACACCCAGACTTGCCACAGGCGCACAGCGTATATCTTGTGGCACATAACTTGGTCCACTGGCTAGCACATCATCCGCTAGATTAAGTTCCGCAAGTTTGCGCAACACTGGATCTGCAGCACCGCCGGACTCAAGCAGTGGTGTCTCTAGCGGTTTACGCGGCTCCCGTGCTTGCATTTCATTGAGTTCTGTGTTTAAGAAAAGAATTTTAAATAAAATTTTTACTCATTTTATTTTCTACTTACCGCTGCATATATTGCTGAGTATAGCGTTTCGTACATGTTTCAGCTGCATGCCAGCAGGTTTGTAGATATTCAATATGCCATGCAGGCTTTTGAATATTGTTGCAGCATCTCGTGTCTTAATTAAAGCCATTTTTTATTTAAATTTAAAAAATGAGTAAAATATAAACAAAAACACCGCGTTTACATTTCATAACAAAAAACAGCTGGTTGGTGCAGTGTATATGTTTCTTGGTATTATTTAGGTAATTGTGCATTTTTAGTTTTTCTTTATTCTGCTGGCAAGTGGCACGTGTTGGCGTTGTTGTTTAATTTAATTTTGTGTTTTGTTTAAATATTTTTATATTAAAACTTTAGCCGCTTAAACTTAGTAGCAAGCAGTATGAAGTGGACCACTGCTAATATCAAGAATCCAAATTACAATGGAAATCATGAAATCTACGTTGGCACGCAGACCGGCTCGCTAAAAAGTTTGTTGCTTGCAAAAACGTGAAAATTTTTAAAGTAAGATTTATGCTAACTTCATTATTTCAGAACTTGTGCCTGCCTATGAAGATAAACCGTTTGCACAAAAGAACTTGCTAGACATAAGCAATCTTGAGAAAGATTCACGTATTACGGCGCTCGCCTACGGTAATGCTTCGCATACGGAATTACTTATAGGACGCGCGCAAAACAGCGTCGAGCTGCATGCGCTAAACACAGAACAAGTTCAACGCTCGGTTGAGTTCGCAGCGGCACCTGTAGTGGGTCTAGCACGCTATGACGATGAGCAACTGGTGGCCGGCATTGCTAATGGACAGGTACAGCGTATAGCATTGAATGATGCAGCGAGCGCCGCCACTGTAATCTTTAGCACCGGCGATGATATGGCGCATCTGAGACAATGTAGCGCCGGGCGTAATCTTATTGCCACTGGTGGCAAGGGCAGACAGAATAATTTAAAAGTGTACGATTTAGCAGCAGATGGCAAACAAATATTTACATCGAAAAATTTGCCCAATGATTTTCTGCAACTTGAGGTGCCTGTTTGGGATAGTGATGTTGGCTTTATAGATGGACCACATACACTGGCTACCTGTTCGCGACATGGTTACGTGCGTGTTTATGATACGCGTAAGCAGCGACGTCCGGTGCAACATTTTTCTACAGAGGAACAATTGAGTTTTACATCGCTGGTGGCGCATGGCAATTATATATACACCGGCAGCACAATGGGTGCATTGAAGGTAGGTCGATAGCTTTGTGGATTTAACTGCCGAAATTATGTCATAGATTTTAATTATATTTTTGCTTAAATATAGGCTTTTGATA
The DNA here is from genome assembly GCA_035044805.1 of Leucophenga maculata. Classification (NCBI taxonomy): domain Eukaryota; kingdom Metazoa; phylum Arthropoda; class Insecta; order Diptera; family Drosophilidae; genus Leucophenga; species Leucophenga maculata. Next base: position 2,391,730 of record JAWNNP010002290.1, read on the forward strand.
TACGTCGCATGAAGAACTTTGTGCACACCTATAAAGGCTTCACAGGCGGCATAAGTGATTTGCATTTGGATAATAGCGGTCAATACCTCACCTCTGCCTCGTTGGATCGCTATGTGCGTGTACATGATGCCAACTCTACAGTGCTGCTCTATCAATGCTACGTCAAATCCAAAGCAACGCGTGTGCTTATACGTGAAGCTGTAGATGACTTAAATGCAGCTGCATTGGAGAATGAGGCAGATACTGCCAATGAAAATGTTTCAAAATCAAGCAAAAATTTAAAGCCTACAAAAGCAACAAACCAAGTTGACAAAGAATATGAAGATATGTTTGATAATATGCAAACAATTTGGTAAGTTAGGCACAAACTTTAATTGCAACAACATTTTATTAAATACTTCATCATTTACAGTGAAAACGAGGATGACGCGGAAAATGTGGCGGACTCAACAACAACCACAGCAACAACTAAACAAACTAATAAACGTAAAACAACAACAACAGCAAATAAAATTAAAAAGAAAAAACATTGATTAACGATAATAATCTTATTTTTTTTAACTGTTAATTAAATATTTTGTATTTATAAGAAATAAACAAAAAAATTTTAACTCAATTCCATGCTTTCTTTGTTGTTAGCATGACGCTGTGCGATTTGTAGTTAATATACAAGCGATATGTACAATAGTAAAGGAATTCAACTATAGAAATCATGCTCAATCCCAGACAAAGATTGAATACGCCACCAAGATCGGCTGTTAAGGAAAAGAAAGGTTTTTCTATAATTTTTATTTAAATATGTTTGTCGGTACTTACAGAGCAAACCAATGAAAGACATAACAACAACCTTTTTAATGCCAGGCACGACTTGTTTCGTCATATAGACACGTACCACAAAATTACCCTCAGATAGTTGATCCGTGTTACTGGTTGTGTGTGCGTGTAAGGCATTAACTTATAAACTTTTTAATATATTTCTATACTTACTAAAAACTGCTCACTGAATATTGATGTAAATTCAGATCGGTTTTATAGGAAAGTGTGTCATAAGTTACATCATAACAGTTGGGTAGACAATGTTCACAGCGTACAGTTTTAAAGTTGTCTGTAAAATATTTTGTATGAAAAAATTTTAGATTTAAATAGTAGTGTAAGCCCGCCCATGTATTAATGTATTTAATGCAAGAAATATGCATTAAAGTGGATGAATTTTTGTGCGAAATGTGTAAAAGCTGCAGCTTAAACTACAATTTAGGACACCAATTGTAGCTTAATATAAATTTTACAAAAGGATTTCTAACAAAGTTTGCGACAGAAGCGAAACTTCAATGCTTTAAAGTGTGCCAGAATACTATCTATAAATAAGCTCCTGCATTGTCTGCTATTTTCAATTGGCTTTCTGTACATTGTATATATCCTAGTGCCATTGCAATTTTGTGCAGCATAAACTGAGCTCACGTGCACACAGGCTGCATGTGACGAAAATAAATTATGCAGCAGACTGCTTGGTATAAGGCTGCAAATTTGTTAGACGAGACATGTGTCGAAAAAAATGAACACAAAATGAAGATGATTTCCTTGACTAAATGGTGATTTATAGTGCGACGCTGTAAATAATGTTGATGAAAGACTTACCATAATTCTCGGAATAGCAAAATGTATCATTTAGATTGCATTCCTTATATTTTTCATTAACTATGGGCAACAGATACGGATGACAGCCGCAACGTTTGAATATAACCTCCGTCTGACAGGAGAGCACACATGAGGCTTGACGATAATTGAGCATTTCTAAATCATTTGAGGTAAGACAATCACGTTTACGTTGATTAAGCTCCAATACATCTATGGATGAACTCTGTACGGTGGGTGAAATCTCTACAAAACTTTCACTATTTGCAGTTATTGTTACGGATGACGCCGATTCGGTAACAAAATCCATGGGATGATGCACAAGTACAACCAAACCAGTTGAAACATTACTTTCAGCACCCTCGCTGCCAACAAAGGTCAAACCACCATCCATGCCAAAGATATTCGCTGAAAAGGGCACAAACGAAGCATTACGTGGATTATAGTTAAATGAACAACATGGACCCAGATAGCCAGTTGTTGGTATAAACGAAAGATATTCATGACTCTGATTGCAGGCAAATTGCTGTAAGCCCCAAAAGCAACGTTTAACAAAATCACCACAGCCAGCGCTGCATGCAACAGCGGCTTGCGATGTAGAGATATTATTCAGACGTAGTACATAGTCCGTAACTCTATAGCTGTCGTGTGCAGGCGGTTTAAAACTTTGATCCGTAAAGGCATTGAGAAACTCCAGGCCAGCAGCAACTTCTTCAGCATCATATTCGGCGGGTATGTGACTGAAAAAGGCAGTTTTTAATCAAGGATTATTTACTTAAAATATGCATACGTACAGCGTATTAACAAAATTTAAAACACGTTCACGATTCAAGATCATCGGACTGCATATGGTAACGCCGGGAAATGCAACATCAGTTATAGAGAAATCATTGGAAATTGTATTCAATATGGGATACGAGTAGAATTTAAGCCATAATTGCAGCGTAAGAAATATGCTTAGTATGAGTAGATGCACGAGTACAGTAGCCCAGATAAATCTATATAGGATTGGGAAAAATTAATAGATTTCTCTGTATAAAAAAAAAATTGTGTCTCAAACCTTGAAGTACCTTGCGTACGCTGTCTACGCAATAGCCACATACCGCTGACCTTTGTGCGTTCGGTATACTCCCAGAATGTATCCTTTGCTGCCAGTTTTAGACGCGTCCATATATTCGCTTGTCTGCTACTGCTTACACGCAGCTCCTGTGCGCGTTGCTTGAGTGTGTCAAACATTTTGTTGATTGGCTTGCAATTGATTTGCCTTTTTATACTTTGTGTTCGGCTTGAGTTGTACTAATTAAATTTAATTAATATGTTAAGCTATTTCGATTAGTGTCCTTTTTTATTTTGATTTACTTTTAATTAGTTTATATGTTATTAATTTGAGCTACTTAATGGAAAACCAATGCTTAGAAAAATAATTAGCGCACGCTCTGCGCTGTCTGTGTTAAATTTTAGTGCCATAAAAAACTGCTCGTGTATTATATGTTTGCCTGACTGCTAAATAAACAATTTCTTCATTTAAAATTATTTTTAACAATGCAAAACATTTTCAATTGCAATTTAAATACAAGTTCATAGTTCATTTAACTTTAATGAGTACCGCTTGATAGCTGCGGAAGTAATATTTTGCATAAACTTTTCATTTCTAGCGGGGAATACTGCTTAGAGTGAGAGATTCGTATAAAACTTTCGACACTCAAAAACTTTTAATGACAAAACGAAGCAAAAAAAAGAAAATTCACCAATGTTGATAATTTAAAGCGAAAAAGATAATGTTTTTTGCCTGCAGACAAAACATGATTTGCCGCGTATTCTGCAGAAAAGTTTGAAACAAATATTTCGCTAAATTTAAAGTATTTCATTCTCATATGAGTGTAGCGCATTTGCCATAATTGTGATAAGCATGTTTGCACGGTTTAAAGCTTTACAGCTCTATCTACTCAAATAGTTCCGAACTATAAAAAACACGCATATGAAAGGAAAGGATGTTTTCCTTTTATAAGCATTTGCAGTAGTTTATACTCAAATGTTTTTTTGTAAACTTTGCTTGGCAGAAGCATACAGCAAAATAGTTTTCAACTTGCATTCACCTAGCGACATGAGCAGCCTTAGTCATGCTCTCTACCCTGCTCAACTCAATTCATTCTAATCCTTTGCAGCTACTGAAATTTTCTACACTTATGTTTGGCAGTTGCTCTTGCTTGTTTATTTATTTAGACGACAAAAAAAAAAAACCTATTTTCCCATTTTGTCCTGCTCGGTAAACTTTCTGCTTATAAGCAGTTTTTTTCACTGGCAGCAAGCATCCTTGCAAAAATTTAGTCTATAAAATTTATTTTTATTTAGCAAAAGGAACTCAGCTGCATTTAGGTTTAAATTTAATACAAAAATACATTTTTAAAGCATCCTTTTTTTTAGGGTGTAGGGGTCAGTTTCAGTCATGTTTGGAGTAGCAAGGATCAAGCAATTATTTACTAATATTTTTTTAAAATAATATCGTTCTTTTTTTTTTTAAACAAATTTCTTGAATATTTTCTATTCGTAAATTATTTTTAAGCCTTTAAATCGCTTAAGCCGATCGTAGACATTCTCCTTTGCTAACACAGACTGGCTTTGCAAAGTGCTTGGCATGCATAAACTCAGCTCAGCCTTTAAAAACGCTAACTCTTTCGTTTTTTTTCTCGATTTTTATTTAGTTTCGACTGCATGGCAAATTTTGGGCGCTTCATAACTTTTCCAGCATTCACTTCCTCTCTTAGACACTTGCACTGCTTTGCTGAAATGGCGGAAACATATTGTTGGAACAAATAAGAAAAAAAAAAACTTCATCGTTTGCCTTTTGGTATTTGCAGTTCTAAGCCGCCAACGCCAGTTTGTCGCCTTCCGCAACAAAAAAAAAGCGAAAAACAAAAAAACCAAAATGGCGTCTGTGCTTTGTTACTTCCGGCTACACACTCGTACTTTCGTTTACTCATTTCCTTCCGTTTTAGTTTTTGTTTGTACCTTGTAGCTGTAGGGTAAAAGGGGTATATTAAGTTGGTGTGTATTTATGTAACAGGTAAATGGGGCGTGGCAGGTGATATAAAATATAAATAACGAGATATCAGCAAGTAAAAAAATTTTAAAATAGATATTTAGATACAACTGCGCATATATGATTGCCACGCCTAATACGCCTATAAAACAGTTACTTAGCTGAAATGTATGCAATGTATTTTTTGTTATAAAAGTTTTAAGCACTTTGGCGACTTGACAAACTTGTGCAGTGTACTTTAAAGTCGTTTAGCTTGCAACATTCTTATTTGCTTCTCTTTTTTTCTTCACAGCAGCATTGAAATAATCGTTTAGAACAGCATGAAATATTTTTATGATTATTATTGGTCTTTGGCAAATAGAATATGTCGTCCTCGTACACGTCTTTAGCTATTTTTCTTTTCGCTTATTGAATATTCATGTCGAGTATTGAATTTGCTTGGCATATGCAAATATTTCTGTAACAATTCTGCAACAATTTTGCTGTGCATAGTTCGAAGTTCTAAGCTGCAAGTGCTGTCTAAATAGAGCAATTTTTCCACATTTTTTTTTCAGCGTTTATAATGATGTGTTTAGTTTGTTTGGAGTGTTGCATTTATGGCTTTATTTTGTGCCACAGAGTGCTTTGACAATAGACTTGAATCGTTGGCGTATCATTATATGCTCAAGAGTAGCCTTAAAGTATTTTGTTTATTCAATGGTTTTGATTTGGTCCTTTGGTTGTCCTTCAATTTTTGTATTATGTATTGCTTGCTTATACTTGTAAATGTTTTTTGATTTGTATTTTAAATGTGACTAAAATGGAGAACAATTTTGGTGAATATGTTCCTTCTATATAGCCATCGTGCCTCAATACTTTACCGCATTTAGTTGTTAAATTTTAAATCAATGAAATTTTCCCTAAAATATTTTGTCAACCATTTTTACTATTTAATTCTAGTTCATTAGAGACAACTCAAAATATGTTGACGGCAAACTTTCTTTGCATCAAACACCTATCCAAATATGCGTTCAATTCATTAAAATTAGCAGCACAAAAGCCAGTGCCAGCCTATTAAATGTGACGAACACCTTTTTGTCCAAAAAGTTTACTTAGGTCAAAGTTTTTACTCATCTTTTGTCAATTTTGTAGACAAAATACTTCCCCAGCCTTCAAACAAGCAAAAACTTTTTGTCTGATTTTGGTTGATGGCTGCTTGTTTTCCACTTGGCTACTGTTGTCCTTGGTCCTTTTTTTTTTGCAACCCAAACTCTAAACAAATTTTATGCTGTTGTTCTTCTACCCTATCTCAGCAGCAAAATATGTTTCCATAATTATTGAACAAATAACCTTTTTTCTAATGGTTTTGCTTATAAATTTGCCATGAAATGAAAGCGTGCCGCCGCAGGCACAAGGATAATAATCTCTATACTCTATACATAAATGTATTGCTTTACATGTTGCGCTTCTTGTCAACGCAACGCAATGAAACACAAAATTGGTAAAGTATCTGAAAACCCAAAACCCAAATAAGATAAACTCTCCGTCATTATTCATGTCACACGCTGTCAATTTTTTGTTGTTGAAAAACTTTGTGTTTTTTGGCGCCTAATATTTACATTTCATTGCACTTTGAGTAGAAGATTTTTTTGTTCTTTTTTTTCATTGAAAAATGTCACCAAAGAAAATTTCACGCTTGTCCTGGCTGGCGGCTGTTTTGGTTATTTGAAACATTTTAACATTTACTTCCCGTGACATTTGATAGAAGATGTTTTTTAGTAAACAGACCAACAAATTGCTTACAAGATGCCTGTGGCATGAGCCGTTCAGCATAAATGGTTTAGTTTTACCCTTTATTTAGGTTAAAAAGAGTAGAAAATTGTGACCGACCGACATTAATCAGAAATAATTGATTTAATCCAGGTCAGCTTAAATTTTTTTGTCTTTTTTTGTGGAATCTTCGTTTAAAATTTTATAAATTTTGCATTAAATATGTCAGCAAATTGTATAAAATCTACGAAATATGTTTAGAACTTCTTTTTGAAAATTCAGAAGCAATTGAAAATAGCAACGGAGCCATGTTGGATGTAGTTAATGGGAAGAAGTGTGTGTGGTCTCCACCCTAAGTACGCCTATAAATGAGTTATTTGCACTAGGAATAATCATTGAGGTCTGCTCAGCCGAAGTGCAATGGCCAAGCTTCGCTTTGGAGGAACCAGCTTAGTGATCATGGTTACCTCTAAAAAAATATAAAGATGAATCATTGCTGAGAGAAGTAATCTAGTTGCAGATTGTTAGCTGGTAATAATTATTTGGAGATGGCGTTCACCATCACCATCAATTGTGGATAATAATTGTAGCAGTGCATCATTACAAAAAGTATAAAAAAAATGCCAGCCACACATTTGTTGTCGTGCAAGCGCTTGCTCGAGCCAACATGTTGCTCCCACATGCACAACATTGTATACCTATGTATATGGAGAATGTGTTTCAGCTAGGGTTCAACTTTTTGATGCTTTTTTAAGCCTTTTTCAACACGTGGATGTGCTTCTTTAAATGTTACACAAATGCTGAAGTTTTTTTTTTGATTTGAGATGTTTTTCGGTGGAGGATCATTCATGGAACTTATTTTCTTTGGGTGAAGTACACTTTTTGGTGAAAACTTGACCCTTGACCCCACCCGTGGTCAATGACCCTTGACCCCACCCGAGGTCAATGACCCATGACCCCCCCGGGGTCAATGACCCTTGACCGGCCCGGGGTCAATGACCTTTGACCCCCCCCGGGGTCAATGACCTTTGACCCCCCGGGTCCAATGACCCTTGAGCCCCCCGGAGTACAAGACCCTTGAGCCCCTCGGGGTCAACGACCCTTGAGCACCCCGGGGTAAATGACCCTTGAACCCACGGGGTCAATGAACCTTGAACCCCCGGGGTCAATGACCCTTGACCTCCAGGGGTCAATGACCCTTGCCCCAACCCAGGGTCAATGACCCTTGACCCCACACGGGGTCATGGACCCTTGACCAACCCTGGACCAATGACCCTTGACCCCCCCGGGGTCAATAACCTTTGACCCCACCCGGGGTCAATAACCCTTGACCCCACCCGGGGTCAATGACCCTTGACCACACCAGGGGTCAATGACCCTTGACCCCCCCCCCCCCGGATCTATGACCCTTGACCACCCTGGGGTCAATGACCCTTGACCCCACCCGGGGTCAATGACCCTTGACCCCCCCGGGGTCAATGACCCTTGACCCCCCCGGGGTCAATGACACTTGACCCCACCCGGGGTCAATGACCCTTGACCCCCCCGGGGTCAATGACACTTGCCCCACCCGGGGTCAATGACCCTTGACTCCACCCGGGGTCAATGACCCTTGACTCCACCCGGGGTCAATGACCCTTGACCCCACCCGGGGTCAATGACCCTTGTCCCCACCCGGGGTCAATGACCCTTGACCCCACCCGTGGTCAATGACCCTTGACCCCACCCGAGGTCAATGACCCTTGACCCCACCCGAGGTCAATGACCCTTGACCCCCCCGGGGTCAATGACCCTTGACCCCCCCGGGGTCAATGACCCTTGACCCCCCCGGGGTCAATGACCCTTGACCC